>JAGQAX010000003.1:20991807-21678573 GCA_019142605.1 Cephalopholis sonnerati
CAAAAAATGCAGGCATCACGCCACCCCAGTGTGTGACTTCAGATTTTACACCACAAGCAAAAAAGGGCATGATCGGTGTGACATGTAACCTAACAGCGTCGGCCTCTAGTGTGACATAGAACATACATGTTGGGCAGTGCTTTATAAACAATAAGAATGGCATAACATGGCAATAACAATCATTTACTGTCCCTGTTATATGGCAGCTGATTTCGTCCTCTGCTTGAAGGGTAAGGAGCTCCTGGACCTCATTGTCATGCTCACTTCTAAATCTCCTGGTGGTGGGTTGCACGTATAACACATACTCAAAACGCCAAACCCTGAAGACTGAAAAATAGCAACAGAAAAATTGTGACAAGAACGCATGAAATTGCATGAAATACACCTGTACAAGTCAGTTTAAATATATATACATTTTTCTTTTTTCTTTGGGCGTCATCTATCCAACAGTCATGCAGTTTTGCAGCCATTAGCTGAGTGTGCATAGGTGCGGGAAGGTGGGTGCTGAGGGGTGGAACAACACACTGTGTAACTAGTTGGCTATTTTACCATAACTAATGGGCTATCTGAACATTCAGATTTTGAACAGCATATAATAAGGTGCCCGTCATTAAACATATAAGGAAAAAAAGATGTTTAAAATGTGTGAACTTAATTAATTTACAATTACAATAGCGTGGACAGGCTGAACGGGCTGAGAAAGCAACACATTCTCACTCCGACCTCGTCACATATTGCCACTTGGTCACGGACTTTCCACGTCAACTTATGATGTGCAAGGGAGCCTGGGTGTGTCTGTTGCTGACGTTGTTGGATGCCGTGTCAGCTTCAGTCTGTTACATGCATAGTGTCTTTTCAAAATACGCCTCAATTTTCACAGGAAATGTACAGCTTACTTACAGTCCCTTTCAAAATAAATGTACTTTGTTGGTGCAACATCGCAAATTGATGTTTTTTCCTTCAACAACGAATGCACCCGTCCTACTCGGACCATTCACCTTGTTAACTTACGTTGTTGTGCAGTCGCGTTTCCCCCTGACGCCATTTTGCACCGAAACTTACTGACTGCACCACATGTCATGCCAATGTGAAAGGACGGCCTTTTTCATCGGTGTCTAACACAAAAGTTGCTGCCCAAGCACGGGTACGAGAATGAGAATGGGAATGAGAATGGTTTGGAGAACGACCAGAAATTTGCCAAGACAGATTGGAGCTTCTTTTTCAATCCATTAAATATCTTGAATGCATGAAACTTCCCACTGCAGGGGAAAGCCAGTGGGATGGAGTATATAACACACACACTTTTGGTGGCACAATCACAGCTGGAAATGCCATGAAACAGCCAGTTTTGTTGTTTGTTGGTCTCGAACAGTGATCTGCAGCTGGCAGCCGTCTGGCCTATAAGCCCATGCACATACATAGTCATGCACACAATGCACACACATTAATCTGTGCACCAGCCCTCAGCGAAAATATGTTCCAGCGTGCTTGCTAGTGTACACAGGTGTGAAAAATGCCAAACCCTGAAGGCCTCACAAACTCTTTTCTCCATAGTCCTCTCATCCCTTCTTTCTTAATCAGTTCAGAAGTTGGCGACAATAAAGAGTAGTGTGTTTTCAAAGGGAGAGAATAAAAATTAAATCTGGATGAACATCTGACCAACCTTTGGGGAAGACTTTCCACCTCCACTCTGTTTTTGAATTAGCATTCAGCACATGAACAACAAGTACAAATATCAGTGTGCTACTTGTAAAATGTAACAACTACTTTAGCTTTTCACTACCACCTTCATCAGTTTTTTTTCTGCAGGTCCATGTCCAAATTGTCTGTGCTCCCATTGCTCTGTAACTATTGTTGGTGTTTATATAATTACTTTCAAAGTGTCAAAGGTCAGAAATGAATTTGATAAGCATGCCTTCCCATGCTCTTAATGGCAAACTCAAAAAAAAAATGCTAATCTGGCATCAGATTAACAAGAATATGTCTTTGCTATATATAAATATTTCTTTGATTTGGCCAATGAGGCTGCTAATTACATATTGGATTACTCTCTAGTGGAGTGCCTACAGTATATCTGACTTTGTTCTGTTTTGCTTGACTTGTATTTTGACTCTGTTTTCTTTGTGTTACTTTAGCTCACAGTCGCAACAAGAAGACTCAAGTCCAAAGAATCTGTGCTCCTTTGGCAGCATACTTTCATAAAGTATAAATAATGCACACTCTGACCTCACCAAATAAGCACTGAAAGACGTCACCTCTCTGCAAATCATTTCTTCAACTTCAGGAAGTGTCAGTGGCTGACTGGCATAGTTTTAGGGCAGGCCCGCAGTAGAGGATGATGGGATTTCGTTATTGAATATTGTACGTGTGACAGTCTCATTCCTTGCCCCTGGCCTGAGTACAGCACAGCAATATTCTTACCCACAAAATTCATTTCAGACTGACATTTTAGCCCCAAATATAGCCCCCACATTTTATTGGTGAACCCAGACTGAAATATTAATGTCCTAAAGGGTGGATTGTTTTTCGACCACTGACGGAGGAAAAGCTGGCCGAGTGCATCAGCGCTCTGTTTTACACTCTTACACATCTTTGTCCTAATCAACCGCCCTCTCCTGCTTCTGAACAGAGCTGAGGGCTTCAGTGTGTCGCTGCAAATGGTTTCTTTGGTCATGCTCTTGTGCTGCTGGGAGTCTGAATATTTATAGTTGTCAGTAAGTCGTTCACTGCAGAGCTCTGTGGAAATAACTTTAAATTTTATGCACTTTTCTGTATGACTTTTAGCCTAAATATATGATGAGAAAATAAAAATAAAAAGCAAAAAAGCTAAAACAACTTATATTTGGTTCTACAAAAGTTTTAAAAAATGCACATTTCATAGTATTCTACGAGCAGGTGACAACTGTGCACTTTGCCTGGTGTGTTTTTCCTTCTTTTAGTGCAGGTTTAAGTGTGTCTATCTGCGGCCTTCTTTAAAACAGATGGAGAATTGATGCAGACTGGTGCCATATTGAATGCTGAGGTGTTACCTCTCTCTCACTCACTCCCTGACACAACTCCTTCAGGAGAAGTCATAAAGAAGCATTTAACTAATGGAGAGAACCCTGGTGAGCCGAGCGCAGCTGTCCCGTCATTAGCCCGCGTTTGTTTTCACAGTTTGTTTGTTTGTTTATCAGTGTGTTTTTGCACCTGCGGCGTAGACATGTAGGGTCGTGAGAAAGGCTCAGGGAGAGGATACGGTCGTGTTTAACAAACTCTGAAGGGAACAGAGACTCTCGGGGGCCTTCTGCGACCTGACCCTCATCATGTGGGCTGATGTTTGGCAGGTGTAATGTTTACCGTGCTCGCCATGATTTAGCGTGTTAGCATGTTAACAACGCAAAGACAGCTGAGGCTGATAGGAATGTTGTTAGTTTTACAGGTATTTGTTCATAAAGCAAAGTATTGGACTAATTTAAATTTTGACTCAGTGGTGGCGCTACATATCCTGGGAACCAGATGAACCTGCGAGCTCATGCTTTATTTGCTGTGGCAGATTTGTCAGGTCCCCTCCCACTCAAACAGCAGGCCTGTCCAACTTCAGGCTAATCACGACCGTTATACTGATTTTTTGATTAATTAATTTTTAATTATCTTTTTAAATTTCCCATTGAGATCAACAATCTCTGTTACAGGGGAGACCTGGCCAAGACAGCAGCACACAAAAAGTTACAGCCAAACAACCACACAATAAAAAACATAAAACACAATACACACAACAACAAGACCCAACCGACTCATTCATCCTTGTACTTATTAGAGCTTTAAATTCAGGCAGAGAGACCAGTTCATGTAGTTTCAAATCTTTTTGAAGGTTATTCCAATTGAGAGCAGCAGAGCACATAAAAGCTTTCTTTCCCCGCTCAGTCCGTGCACTAGGAAAAGACAACAAAACTAAATCTGGTGATCTCGGACTATAGCTACAGTCAGATTTCTGTTCAATCAAAGTACAAATGTACAAAAGGAGTTTACCCAGTATGCCTTTTTAAATGAACAAATACCAGTGACTGAGCCCACGAAAGGTCAAGGATTTGCAGAGCTGTCACACTTAACGCAAAATTCATGATGATGTAATTTTTGTCTCACGCATCCTCGCACCGTAGACACCAATGCGTAACTTGTGGAACTTTCTGTTGAAGTACTAATTTCAAATTCTGATGGCAAAGCAGCAACACAGATATAGTGATGCGGCACCACCACAGCTCGTCTCTGCATGGTGTAATCTGTTTACGTTTGTCGTTCAGTGCTACATCACATGTTTCATTGTTTGATTGTAGGTCTGCGTCCAGAAACATTTTGGTCAAAACCACTGATAACACCCCTTGGAAGTCAAAAATGAAGTGAGAGCTTTAAGACTATGTTGTATTTACAGATTGGTCTGGCCATGCCAGGGTAAGCACTGCGCGAAAAGTGATCACCAAAGTCATTACAATTCATGCTGAGGAGGAAATTAATATCTGGAACAAATTTCTTGACAAACCATCCAAGAATTATCATGGTGTTTCACTCAAACCACAAACATCAACATCACGTAATAAGATACTGTTTTTCAAATCTAAATACAGATGAAGAACAAAGAAACATCACAGGTTTATTGACTTTACTAGGTTTATTACTCATATGTAGGACCAGTTATACCACGTGTTTCTTCACTGGATATTTACAGTACAAGTCAACAGCTACCAACACTACCAAGAAGTAACCTACTGCCACCTTCCGTCTGTCATGTGACGCCATGTGTTGCAGGTTGTAGCAGTCCCTCGAGAATCTCCTGTTGGGAAACAGCACAGTGTGTTTGAGTGTGTGTTTGTGCATGTTTGTGCAACACAAGTAGGGACGAGAGAAGATTAAGAAGTTCTAATCTCCTCTGGGTTGGTGGCAAGGCCCGGTGTGTGTGTGTGTGTGTGTGTGTGTACTCTCAGTGCGATGATAACAGCTACTACTAGATAAGCAGTAGCTGGTCCCTCTAGTATGTCTAGATGGGCTGTGTTAAAACACTGGTGTGGCTCACTACAGTGTGTGTGCACGCTCCTACAGCAAACAGTAGTCACAACAGTCAGAGTTCAACATCTGAAGAACCGCGGGCTGATGATGTTACGGAGAAGCAACATGACACACACAACAATAAGTGATGGGAGATGAATGACTTGTTTCTCCCCCCTCCTCCCTGTCTCTCTCTCTCGCTTCCTCACCGTCTTACTCTTTATATCCCCTCCCTCTTCGTCCTGTAATCACTCCCCTCTGAATCCTCCGTATATAATTCAGCAGCAATTCTGTTCCTCTGTTCCCTCTGTCCCCCCCTCCTCACGGGGAGACACAATGAGATATGACATTTCATTTGAGTTTCTCGCCACCCGGCGCCCTCGCTCTGAGAAATAAATAAATATTTCATTAGCAGGCTGAGAGGGAGACGAAATAAAGATGCACGCGCACACACACACACACAAACATGCTCGCTTCAGAGGCGGAGGGAAAAGCAATATAAATGCATTTATACATTCATGCTCACATACAGGCCTCAGTCATTACACATGCAGCCCTCAACACCTACTCTACACACACACATACAGTACATACACATGGGTTTTGGTACATGGAGGACCAGCGCACACATACTTATGTAGAAGGTGATAATGCAATCTCATGCCTAGAAATAGACAAGATAGATAAGTAATGAAGATAATGTATCTCCCTCTGTAACTCCTATCATCCTGCGTCTCTCGTTAGACCACTTTATCATCTCCCTCCCTCCCTCCCTTCCTCCCTCCCTCTCTCTTTCTCTCTCAATCTCTCTCAGGTCTTACCTAGAGACCCCCGGCTTTATTGTCTTAATTAAAACAGAGCCTGTTTAATTATTTTAATCCACACTACTGCACAACAGGGACTCCTGAGGAGAGGGAGTGCGGCAGAGAAGAGGGAGGCGGGAGGATGATGGGGGGGGTAGCCCTGACATTTCAAATTAAGCTCTTCAAGTTCAAAAGCAAGAGTTCTTATCGCTTTTCCTCTCATTCATTTTCCCATTTCTGCCCTCCTCTCCCTCCATCTCTCCACGAGTCTGGCCTCCTTCTCACTGATCTCCTCTTCCACCACCGCTCTCCGTCCTCCTCCATCCTCCTCCTCCTCCTCCTCTCTTTCTCCATTTCCTTCCTCGCCTCTACTCATTTCTTTCTTCCTCCTGCCTCTCCTCCTCTTCACTACCTTTGAGAGATTAGCAGTTTGGAGAACAGCCCTGTTGAGAGCCTTTTTCAAGTCAGGGACATCAAAAGAATCTGTGATTATTACAATACCACGTGGAGTCATGTGTGCATCTAAAAAAAAAAAAAAAAGAAAAGCTTTTCTTATCTTAATACACACCCACGTGCATACAGATACCTTCACATACTAAACCATAATTCATACTTGAGGGTGCAATCATGCCAAGCTTGTTTTGAGTGGTTTATTTGAGCTCTGGAGTGTTTATGTGTCTGGTTTGTCTTGTTGGGGCTGGAGTGAACAATTGCTGCTCGAACCAAGGGTCAAAAAGTTCCTGCACTGAGGTCATGTTCACAATCATGCAGACAAATTTCAAATTGCACCTGTTTCTCTCTGTTTTGGCTTTCAGTCTGCTAAAACTAGCATTTTCCTCGACCAAAAAATGCTGCCTATCGAAAAGAAAAAATTAGCTTTTTCAAACCCACGCATGTGTTAGGTTGATGACGAGGTTGCAGGAGCAAATTTATAATGCAGAATGTCATAATACTATTGTGGCTATCTTATTTGTTTACAATGTCAGATTAAATCACCGTTTTATACCCAAGTAGTCATCTGACAAGAAAAACAACAACCTGTGTCAGAATACCTGCCCTGTGTGTTTGACTGTAGTAAAACACATAATAAGTGGTCACAAAAAAATTTGATAAAACAACTGCAACCAAAGACAGAGCACTCGTCTGTCTAAAATGTTGATTTTTCAATGTCATTTACCAGATGTTGAGGTGAAGCACAATGTAGGTGTTCTCTAACTCCCCAAAAAGGAGATGAAGAATAGATTAATCTGTTATTCTATTGTTTTTTCAGTGTGAACAGAAAGATTTTGGATTTCACCTGAAAAAAATACAAAATTTAGGACCAGAATCCTTTATCATGTTCAGAATTTAGCCACATTAATGTAATCATGGCCCGAGACAGTCACACAAGCAAGGTGTGATGTTGAATGACAACATTTTCTACGCAGTGTATGGCATGACTCTAAACACTTCAAAACAAATGCAGCTACTCATGTGCTAACATTAGCTTATTTGCTAGCCTACAGTACTTCCTAGTTGTGACTCTAACCAGAGGACATACAGTCGTATGTGATCTACTCTCCCACAAATATCAAATGGACCTTATGTATCAATGCTTGCATTCACATCATAAAGTACAATACATACCACAGTCCCATGGGAGTTAGAACAGAAGCCATGTGATTGGCTGGGAGGTTGGCTTTATAGGCCTAAGATAAAAGATCGTGACACTCACCCATCAGCCTCGAGGTGGTTATGTTTAGGTAATCAGTTGAACATAATGTATAGGTAGGTCAAGATGTAGGTTAAGAAAAGAGATGATTGGAGTCAGGATAAAAGTCAAGGGTTAATACTCGGCTTGTGGTGCTCAAAGCGCCAATAAACTACATTTAAAAAACTCAGTAGCACTGACTCTTCCCACACATCAGGATCTGGTTACTCTAGATAATCTACAGACCTTGCTGAGAGCTGTTAAATGTAGGAACTAATTTTGCTCTACGGGATAACACCTGCCAAAGGTATCACTGCACAGGAAGAAGTGTGCATCTACTCATGGACGAGAGGCTCTTGCTCATTACAGTGTGAGATTTAAACATTGATGGCATCGTCCTCAGCTGAGCTGTGATGTTAGGTAGCTCAGTGATGTTAGGTGAGCTAGCAGTAGATGCACAATAGTAGTATACAATAGAATACGATAGAGAGAGAATAGTTCCTACATGAAACTGCTCACAACAAGGTCTGTGGATAATAATCGGATCGTGATTTCTGGAAAGAGACATTGCTCTTGAGTTTTTCAGATGTTTTTTTTTTGGCACTTTGAGCACCACAAGCTGAGTGCCATCTATTTCCATTATATTCAAGAGAAGGCAGACATGATGTAACACATCTGTTGTTTGTAGAAACATTCAGTGCCAAAGCCTTCCTTGTTGCTACTCAAATGTTTTGATAGCTTTGGCAAATGGTTACATGTTTCCATTAAACTCTGTAATTACTTGTTATAAATGATAAACTCCTCAAAGTTAGGGTTAAATGGACATTTATATATCTTGACCTTGATGGAGCTACTGTGCAAGGAGCTAGCCTAGTTTAGTGTTGGCATATGGAAAGGAGGAACCAGGGATCTGACTGCCAACCTTGTAATATTGGATGAACACCCCATAAGGGTCAGGACTGAGGGTCTCTGACTGAATTATGCTTGTTATTCCTCAAATTTCTACTTACCTGACAACTAATATGTCTATCTGAAGTTGTCAGCAACAGTTTAATGAAGTTATGCCATTTCAGTGCTTTCAGGTTGGGTGTCTAACTTTTAGTGTGCAAAATTTAAACCTATCATCAACCTTAACACACAAACACAACAACAGAAAATGTTCTGCTGTGGCTCCGACCAACAAAAACAAGTGTATGGATATATGCAACAAATTAGGTTTTGCAGAGTTCTGGCCAATGCTTCAGACAAATTGAGGATATACGTACACAGACATACAAACAAGTGTCATTCTCCAAAGCAGAGTTTGTCAGTCTCCATCAGGGGAAGTGGAGGGGCGGTCTGAAGAGTTCTGCTCCCTGTGGACCACGGAGCGAGGAGAGGAGGGGCGAGGAGCACCAGAGACAGATAGGAAATGGCAAGGATGGAGGGGCAAGAGCAGCAGAGAGGATACATTACATAATTTGTGTTCCCTCTTCTGTCTTTCTTCCTATTCGCTCGTCTGATTAGTCTGACCTTGATGCAGCCGCAGCTCAGCCTGCTCCTGTTGAACTCTGGGTAATGAAGCCAGCGTTTACAAATAGAGAAATAAACACCTGGCTCCCTGGGAATGGTAATAAGCTCCCTCTCTGTATCTTTATCTCTGCTCCATGCCCATTCACATTTCCTCTGTCCTCCTCCCTTTGTCATCCTCTATCTCGCTCACTCACTTACTTTTCTCCTCTCCTTTCTCTCCCCTCCTCCTCCTCCTCCTCGTCCTCACCCTCCTCCTCTATCTGTTTCAGCAGGGAGTCTAAACTCCCCAGATTTCCAGTTTACCTTCTGATTAAGGAGTGAGTTGAGCGTTTCTATTCCCTCTGTCTCCCTCCTCCGTTCCATCCCTCATTCATGTGCTGCCACGGTAACTAGCCTATTATCTGACAGTTCCACTCCACTGACCTGCCCAATAACAGCTTTCACATCCCTATAAATGCCCCGGAGAGAGCGAGAGAGAGAGAGAGACAGAGAGGGAAAGACACAGGAAGACAAAAAAAAGAAAGTGTGTGTGTGTATGACTGGACGTGCACGTGTGCATGTGCATCAACGTATAAAACCCTGGAGATTGCCCCGTGTTATAAACATTTACGCCAGGCTAACAGATCATCTCCGAGATCCGGGATTGGTCTGACTCCCCCTGTCCCCCCGGCGAATTGAAAGCCCAAGATTAGCGAGATGATAGCTTTTCAGATTGGCGAGGAAACACAGAAATGAGTTTCACCGGGTGAGTTTACGGAGGTTAGATTGGAGCAGTTAAGCGGCGGATAAATTGATGGTTCTCTCATTGTCTCTCCACCAGTATAGTGGCTAAATCTATTAACCGTCAACGACCTGTTTCGGCTGCCAGAGAAAGGAGAGGCGACGGGTGAGGAGAGCGGGGGACGATGGGAGGAGAGGTTTGAGCAAAGAAAAAATATTTGTGGAGAGCTGAGGAGGGTGAGAAGAGGAGGAGGACTAGAGGCCTCTGTTATTAAAAGATACTCTTTGACTTTATTATAGACAATAATGTCATAATGCAATTTAAAAAGCACTTAAATTCAAGGTATGGCATTTATGCATAAACAGATTAAGACTCTACAGCCATGCTAGCAGCTCTGTGAGGCTGCTCTTAGGCACAGCAGTGCTTTGAGCTAATGCTAGTGTCGACATGCTAACATGCTCATAATGATATGCTAACATGTGGATGTTAAGCAGATATAACATTTACCATATTCACCATCTTAGCATGCTCACACTTGCTAATAAGCACAAAAAAAACTAGGCTGATGGGTCAGTTTTGCAGGTAGTTCGATATAAAAGTAGCCTATTGAAGAAATAGCTGATGGTGGTGCTGGAAGAATCACCACAGTTATTACATCCTGAGGGGAACATGAATGTCTGTACTAAAAATCACTGCAGTCCATAATAGTCAAAAATGTAATAACCGTGTAATAACCGAAAATGTCAACCTCGTGGAAAAAAGCAGAGGGTCGTCAGAGTCTTTATAGTTCTTTATAGTAGACCTAAGTCGTCTGGGAAACATTTCCAAAAGTGGTTGAAATATTTCAGACTGGACCACAGCAGTGGACTTATCAACTGGCTGACAGTTGTACAGATGTTGCCGGAGCCACTAGCACAGCCAGAATCACATATAACAAAATTTAAATGACTTCATTCAAACAGACCTATTATGCTTTTCCTTATTTTCTGTGATATATATTGTTACAATGTTGGATGTTAAATGAGGCCTAGGTTTCAAATAATGGCTTGACCATATGTAACAAAAAAAATCTATTTGAACAAAAACCTCAGGCTTCAGACTGTTCTAAATACTCTGTTTTTAATGTTTTTTCTTCTTTTGACACAAGCCAACGTCAGCTTGTGACAGATCTTAATATGGTCATTTGCACTAGGCACACCACTGCAAGTGTTTACATTACATAGCCTACACTGCAACATGTAGCTACACGCCGATGTCAGGGGAACATGTAAACTTTGCTGGTGATGTTAATTCCTCTTTGATTCCAGATCATATTCCTGCTGGAACATGTCCCGTTATGCATAGTTTGGTTATGGCATTTAGTGGTAGAAAGCGCCACTATTTTTAGTTACAGCCATTCACTGACAGTGCAGAGACCCTGAGAACGTTAATGCAGAGTATCCAGTGATCATGACCAATCAGAGCAGAATCGTCTTTTTCAAGAGGGGGACTTAAAGAGACAGGTGCTAAAATGAAGCCCTCTCAGGCAGAGGGTGCTTACAGGTCTCCCAGCACAGACAATATGAGTTAAAGAAGGTGGTTTTTGAACACTGAAGCATGTAAACATGTTCTAAGAGGAACCCAAAATACAAATATGAACCTGAAATTGAGCATATTAGGCCCCCTTTAAGGCCTTTACACGCTGTGGGCATGAAGAATAAACAACACAAAAATGTGAAATACTTGCCTACATCAGAACTATTCATAACAGCAGCAATGCAAACTTGCAACAGCTGCAACAGGTCTGCCACTGTTGTAATGTTGTGATATGACGTTGCACACAACATGATTGGTTGAAGCCTTTATTCGCGGACTGAAAGCTAAGAAAAATCAACCTTGTTCCCCCCAAAATTTACGTCCCTTTTACACCACGTAATATTGTGTGAGGGAACTTGTGACAAAAGCAGCGTGAAAAAACATACTTATGTGCAAACTAGCACAAAACATACAAACAAGCTAGCAAAAAAAAAATACCTCTGGTGTTTAAAGGTCTTTAGTTTTCTGTTTCATTTGATCACTCACAAAAAAAATGTGTGCAAGACATTTTCATGCTGCTCCAAAAATACAACCGTGGCACATACTTGTGCTCTGTGGATTGTAACATTCAATTTCTTAAAGGTTCAACCAAAAAATACATTTCATAAATCTACAGTTGCACACCAAAGGAACGTGCCCTTTTCACTACTGCACACGACACACAACAGCACTCCAGTACAACACACACACACATATTGTACACTCAGAGACACAAAACTAATCTTTCTTGGAGAATTAACTGCATCACAAGTCCTGGTCGCATTAGAAAGTTGATAAATTACATTTGATAAGTGTCTTCAATGGACTGGGTCAGCGCAGTGTGTCTGTGTATTTGAGTGTGTGTCTGTGCAGCGCATCAAAGCCACGGAGTTTGAAGGGAAACACTTTAGAGGAGGAATTTAATGAGTCCATTTAGTAATGATTAAACAGAATGACAGTGAAATGATGAGGACGGAGTTTTAATAAGAGCTATCTTCCTAATCCCTCAATCTGTAAATATCTGCTCCAGCCGCTTCAGAAGTCCACACGGAGCTGGATTTAAAGTTTCACAATGATTCTGCAGTCACATGAAAGAAAGGAAAAGCCCTCTCCTCCTTAAAGGGCAACTACACCCTCAAATTCTAGTAGAAAAAGCTTGCTCATGTACGACGTTGTTTTTTTCATGGCGTTTAGCAGGTTTGCTAACGCTAACGCTATCAGCAGCTACATGTGAGAGGCACAAACTGAGCCTGCAAACAGCCAAACATTACCTGTATCAACATCATATGATGACAAGAATCTCTAACTTTATTGTATATTCATTTGCTTTTCCTTTGGACCCACACATTTGCTAACTGGCAAACTTTACAAACTTCTTCTTTACAGAGCTTCAAAAACAGGTTTTTGGAAATGGCTTTGAGCATTACCAGGAAGTGCATAGCGGTGACGTGCAGTCTGATTCCCATCTTTCCATAGCCAGATGGTTTCTGGAAATGAACAGCTGCATTCCACTTGAAAAGATCACGTACACTCTCAGAAACAAATACATAACCTTCCTGAAGATTTGGCAGCCCTACTTGACTTATATTGACACTTTACCAACTCCTCTGTCAGATTTATTTTAAAAAGGATACCAGATTGATACACCATTAGTCCTCTGATTAAGCCAGGATTATTTATATTGCCTCTTACTTTATGTTGTATTTATTTATTGAATTTTTAATTTTAATATTTTTAAGGGAGGGGATTTGGAGCCATGTTTGTGTATGTGCTGTGTATGTTGTGTTAAATTGAAAATTTGAAATTAAAATATTAATAATAATAATATTGTCCATAATTTACATGAAATGGGAATTCGCCTTTGGGATTCTGGTAACACAGTGTAAAAAACAGACAGTAGAGGGCTATTTGATAATGTTTACAGTGCTAAAAAAAAGTAATTTAGTGCGCACTCTTTGTTTTTAGTCAATTTGTGATCAACTGTAGCTAATTCATGCTGTAGTCAAAGACAATTTAGTCTTGTTTTAAGAAAAAAAAGTATCTATATTTATGGAAAAAATAGCACGAAAATTGTTAACTGTAATGCAGAAGTGCAATGCTGCAGAATGCAAAGGGCACTAGAATAAATAAGGAATGAATAATGTCACAGATTGCTTTATATTCATGAGGTAGGTGCATATGGCAGTATATACAGTGTATGCAGGGGGCTTACATTTGTGTTTGACACTGATGATACTGACATTTAAAAAAACTATCTAAACTAAAATATATAATCTACAGGTACAGTGGGTGCTTAGTGTTGCACAGGGATGGTTCTTGACACTGTTAGTGTTTTTGTCTAGTTTTAATAAAGACTTAGCCTAAACATGCATGTGTCATGTTAAAACATGAAAATCCCTCTTGTTACAGCACCGTGAGACTTTCTAGTGTTGTCTCAGAGCTGTGAAAAAAACAAAGGCTTGACTTGAAAGTGTGTGAGAGATCGTGTGTGTGAAGACAGAGGGAGAGAGGAGGAAGAGAAGGAGGGCAGAGAGCACGATGTCTGGGATGTTTTTGCGACGCTCTGAGATGAAAAAGGTGAGAAGGGCCACAGGAATGGTTTCCCATGATCCCGCTTGACCTGACCTGGGCCAGGCTAGACTCGGGTGGTTGCAGTGGTGTGTGTGTGTGCATGTGTTGGGGGTGTTTTTGGTTTTGGCTCACTGCTGTAAACAGTGGGCAGAGGTTAGAATCCACCTTAAAAAAATCTGGTGTCTTTCCTCACATCTGCACACTGTTGAAATAAATCATGTTGGTAAAGGCAGATTCACAACACCGCAGTATCCCGTCCCAAAAAAAAAAAAAAAGAAACCCACCAGTTTAAGATTACCAAATCTAATCTGTGACTGTGTATGTGAGAGTGCATCTGAGTGTATTAAAGAGGCAACGATAGCTCAGCGAGCATAATAAACCCTGAACCAATCACATATCAGTTTCATCAGGGGAGTTTCCAACATCCTTCGCTCTAATTGGCTATCATGTAATCCGCTGTCCCTGAAGACTTCTGTCTTTCTATCCATCCATTAGTCCCCTCTTTCTCACTCCACACCATCTCCTCCCTCAGCCCTCCTTCTCCACCTCCTCCCATTTCCTTCTCTTTCAGTTGAACTTGTTTTATTCATCTATCTGACTCTCACTTCTCGTTCACTTCTCTTTTCCACATTTTTAAATCCACACATTTTCCTTTGCAAATGAAAAACTTGACACCCTCCACCTTCGCCTCTTTTCTCCTCATATATCCCACACCTCTCATGCATTGATCTGCTCCCACCCTCTTTACCTTCCCTTCGCCCCCATCTCTTCCCTCAATCCCTCTTCCCCACTTCTTTTTCTCTCCATCTTCTCCCCCCCGTCCCCCTCTCCCTCTCTCTCTCTCTTCAGGGGGAGTCATTGAGTGTGTAATCGCTTGGTTACGGTGTGTCAGTCTGCGTCTGAACCCACCATCTGTCCTCTGGGCTTCCGTCTGGGACTGCAGACGCACACACACACACACTCACACAGCAAATACACAGACTCACACAGACGAGCCAAGCTCATTCACACCACAATATGATGACAGCTGTATCACCCACCTATTGACATGAGCTGTCAGAGGGGCAGTGACTAACATAACACATTATGACATATCACACACACCCAGGTGGTGACTACAGTGCACATTCATTGTTATGGGTTATAATTGTTCTTCCATTATGGACCTCTCTTCGGTAAATGACAGTATTAGGACTTGTAAAACTCAAGGTTCAGTAACAGATATTTGGACTCATGTCCTGGTCCATAAGAACAGTAGATTCATAAGGAAACATGCTTTATGACTTTGCGCACCAATTCTTAAAAGTGAAGTTGTTGTTTTGCCTGCTGTTATAATTCCTCCTGTTCATATTGAACATTCAAGAGGCTCTTTGTAAAATTCAGAGCGTATGACTTGTCTGGACACTGTTCTTAACATAGAGGTGGCTGAGTTAGCAGCAGCTAATGGTGCTAACACCATGAACAGAGCTAATCAGCGACAACAGTACTACAGACAGAGGGAGCTTACAACGGTTACCAGAGGGAACTGGAGGGTAGGCGCTACACTTTTGCAACAACACCTTTGCAATATTAGCAGTAAGCGTGGTGGCAATGAGCTAGCCAGTGGGATAAACACATGCACTAACATGTATGCAAGGCTGGACTGGCTCACCACAACAAACAACAGAGAAGCTTGGATTACAACACACACACAGGGAGCGTGACTTAATCCTCTGCTCAGGACACCTTTACTCTATTATATCTTTACATAGCAAACAGTGATTTGCTGCTACATTGATACTCTAAATGTCCCATACAGTACCTTTAAAAATGCTTCCACGGTCTGTGATTGTGATAAAATCCACAGTCATCTCTCTGCGTAAAAAACACACTGCAAAGTTTATCCAAGGTTCACGAGGCTTCAGCTGTCTTTTTGGTACTTAGAATGCAACTGTGGAAGATATTGACTTGACTTGTCTAACTCAGTCTGCTAAAGCCTTAGACAGACTTCAGATAAACTTCTGAAAGTGTTTTTGCACAAACTGAACATGGGTGATGGGTCACCCACATTTTAAGACAGGATTTTGTAATAGAACAGGAAGAATGACTACAGCAAACAAAACCTGCCGGTCACTATTAAAGATACACTAAAAAACAATGTATAGACGTATACAGTAAGGGATCTCTCTCAATCATCACTTACTGTATACGTCTATGACCCACTAGAAGTGTGTGTGATGGTGTGTTTTTCCGCAGAGACTCTGCCCTCTGCCTGTACTTTCTTAATTGCTGTGTCTGGGAAATTTATGGCGTGTGAGGGTGGGGCCTTGTGAAAAGGTTGCAACCGGGTGCCAGACACAGCAAAAAGCCTTGGCAGACTCCTGTAGGTTTTAGAATAGGTTTTGTTAGTAGCGTGGTGACAGTGAATACTCATAAGGCTTTACCTGGAAAGTAACAACTAACTCAGAAGCAACTGAAATCAAGCCAGCTAATGTGGTCACTGACTGCACAATAAGTTCCTGTTCAATCACTGAAGAGATTTATTTGTACCATCAACTCATAACTGTCTGCAAGCTAGTCTGCTTTTTTTGTGTTAATACTGCAAGACCACATGAAACTGGATGGTAAAACACAGCTAATAATCTATATCACCTTCCTCCACTTTGGACTTTAATGCTCTCTGATCCTTCAGAGATGAACACTATGAAGGTGTATTGTGATTTGTAAATGGGCCAAATTTACATGTAAAAGTTCACTCAAGTTTTACTCAGAGGAAACTATTTGCATGAACAAGAAAATACTTGTGGCTCCTTTAACAAACTTCATATGGGTCATTTCTGAAAGCAAGCGTAAATGACCCATTTTGTTGTTTATATATGTCGACTTAATAGTGGGCTGCCAGTGTGATCTAAATGTCACAAACAAGTAAGTTTCTATGCATTTATCTGCGCATTGACTTACCTTTGCTCCTCACCTGCCTCCTTGTATTTAAGCAAAACATTCAGCAGAGGATCCCATGTGTATAAACACTTTGTGGCTGTACCATGTTTGAGCAGCAGCAGGGGAGAGTCTGTCTGTTGAGTGTTTTCCTGAAGCTGATGGTAACATAATTATTTGATCCACAATTGCTTATTTATTTATAACAAAACTGTACATCACACAGATAATTTTTGGGCCAAACTGTGTCCTCACGTGCTGTATTTATAAATTGAAATCCTACACTGGTGGTACAGGCCACTATGATTAGTTGGGCTACCTGTGGTTGTTGCTGCTGTTCAAGTTGCTGCACATGGTGTAATATCTATGTGTGACTGTGTGTAAGATATTTATTTAATGTATAATATATTGTTTCATTCATTTATTTATTCTGGAAAACATAATTAATTCACCACAAACTCTTCACTTTACTCACTGTGGTCTAGCAGGAGACATTACTTTGTCAATAGACCAAAACAACAGTCGGTCAGATCATTAGATGACTGACGTTTCCTTCCCTCAGAAAAACAAACATTCTCTCTCTCTCTCTCTGTACGCCTGATTGGACAAATGTCCCACTCACTAGTCACTTTGCTTCAAAGTGGATCAACATGATCGTTGCTCTGCTGTTAAATTACTCTGAAGCCATCCACAGAATGAAAGTATTTGCAGGATTCCTAATCAAAGTTAGATGAGAAAAAACTCATTAAGTTGCTGCATTTTAATCTACTCTTGAGGCATTTAAGTCTCAAGCTCGCTTTTGTTTGTTTGTTTTTTGTTTTGTTTGTTTGTTTTTGTGACTCAAGTCAAGCCCAGGACTCAAGTCTGCAGCTCCGCGTTAATACAAAGACTTGTGTCAGTTTTTTCCATTAGTTTGGAAGGGAAGACTAGAGAGTCGGTGCTCACGATCTCAGCCACTTCACTGATTCTCAGTGGATGTTTTCCAGGCTAATATCTCTACAGTGTATCATTTGGGGGTATTTAGGGTTAAATTTTACATGTATGAGACGGGAGAAGAAAAAAGTGGCAGAGAAGTAAAAGCAGAAACAATAGCCCCTTTTACACTGCCTTCTCAATGTGGGAATGTCGCA
Source organism: Cephalopholis sonnerati (assembly GCA_019142605.1). Classification (NCBI taxonomy): domain Eukaryota; kingdom Metazoa; phylum Chordata; class Actinopteri; order Perciformes; family Serranidae; genus Cephalopholis; species Cephalopholis sonnerati. The sequence continues at coordinate 21,009,727 of JAGQAX010000003.1, forward strand.
TCGTTATTCTGCTTCGCTGTCTTTATAAAAGGTACGATCATGGATCGGGGCGACAGAATGCTCTCGCCTTTAAGCCAGCAGCAGAGGTAGTAACAGCGCCAAATCGACATCTGTGTAAACGGCAGGCCGGATGGGACCATGGAAGGGACCGTGGATGGGACAGGTGTGACGTTGTGATAAAGTGTTATGTGCACTGGGAGATTTAAAAAGCAGCTAGCAGCAGTTAGCAGCTAACTCAAAGAAGAAGAACAGCAACCAAAAATGCCTGTAAATTAGGGAGATAATAAGGTCCAGCAGCTCCTTACCCTCTGAGCAGAGGATGAGATCAACCACCATATAACAGGGACACAGGTGATGATTGTTACTGCCATGTTATGCTGCCTGACGCGCATGTTATATGTCACACTAAAGGCAGACTTTGTTGTGTTACTCACCTGTTTTTTTCTTTATAAAAAAGGCTGGCAGAATGAGAGGTCTTCACTCTCTGTGTAAAAAGAACTTGACTCCAACTGCTTAAAGAGGCTTAATGGGACAGCTTAACATCTCTGAGAGTCAATCTTACATAGAGAGGCTGAAAAAGTGAAAGTGAAAAACATTATGCCAGAATAATCACTGCACTGCTTACTTTATTCTGACGTCTGAGGCTTTGTTTAAAGGTGAAGTGTGTAAGATTTACGGGGGGGTTGGCGGCGTCTAGTTATGAATTGCGGATTGCAACCAGCTAAAACTTCTACTGGCCAGAATTCCTTCATTGCTCAGGAGGTTTTTATCGGGAGCCGAATTATCTGGCACTGCATATTGCAGTTGGGCTTCTCACTATGGTGGCCGATGCAAAAACCTGAATGGCCCTCTCTGGAGTTAGTGTTTGGTTTGTCCATTCTGGGCTACTGTAGGAACATGGCAGTGCAACCTGGCGATCGCCATAAATGAAGACCCGCTCCCCATGAAGATATAAATGGCCCCTCTGAGGTAAGGAGAACACAACAATTCATATTTTCAGCTTACTATACACTAAAGAAAACATTCTTATTATATTATATTTCTGCCAATGTATCCCCCTAAATCCTCCACACTGGTCCTCTAATACTTAATATGTAAATTCTAAGTATTTCCATACAGTTTCTCTCTTGACTGAGAAATTACTGGCTGGTAGATTCATTGATAGAAACCCAAAGACATCATATCACAGCACGCGTGCATGTGTTGACTGTGTGTTTAAGATTAGAGGAGACAGCAGTTGCGCTCCAGTGGACAATCATCAGTGATCACCCCACTGCAACAACTATTAACCTTTGGTGTGTGTGTGTGTGTGTGTGTGTGTGTGTGTGTGTGTGTGTGTGTGTGTGTGTGTGTGTGTGTGTCTGCATGTACAAGTGTGTTTGAAGATACAGCAAGAGAGAAGTAGGCCAGGGCCGCAGTTTCAACAACAGGGAAAGTACAAAAGAGAAGAAAAGGCAACAAGAGAAAACACAATAAAATTCTGTCCGCTGCACGGTGAGGCAGACTGAGAATATGTGCATAACAAACCAATTATACCTCATCACAGCTGCACGGGAGTAAAAAGGCATCAGTGCATGAAATAGTCTATTATGATAAGAATTAAAATAGTCTATCAAGATCAGATCTAGAATAGTGTGGAGTGATAAGAGCTAAACAGTCAGAATGTGAATATGGTACATGATCACATCCTCTGATATGTCCTCCAGGTTTCACAGCCAGGCCCATTTAAAACAGTTAAAACACAGCTTTGATCACATTAATGCAGTAGAAAGGCATAACTTTTACTGTTTAGTGAGTCTGTGCTGTTTTCACCACACCAAGCAGAGAGACAGGAAGAGGAGAAAGTGGGAAGACAAACTGAATATCAAGTCCTCATAACTAAACTTAGTAGGCTGTTCCGTAAAAGACCCTCATAATCTTCCTTTCTGCTGTTGATCCTAATGTTCGGTATGTTCAGAACACTTGTGTATTGACCAACAGTTCCTTAAGCATGAGGGGACCTTTTTCTTTAATTTTGTTGCTTCTTTATACCAGTGGTTCCCAACTGGTCCAGCCACACGGTCCAGATTTCTCCTTAGTCATTAGTTCAAGGTCCACACAGTTTAATATATTTAGCGGCATCATACTTGCATTTGGCTATGTCGTCGAGCTAGTTTGCTGTCTTTTAAGTAGCTGTCCATTATTCACTCACTCCACAGTAGGAAATGGCACTTCAGAATAAAAGCTCTATACTGTGACTATACTATCAAAGCTTTACATTACATTTGTACGATGCCACTGTTGTGACTTGTCTATTTATCTTTTAAACTAAAACTTTAAACACAGGATAGTAAGAAACAGTAAGATGCTGTAACATTTGTAACTAAAGTAGATATAAGTAGTGGAGACAGAAATGGTTGATAATGTTATTCAGACATTTTTGGTGTGTGTGTCTGCCATGCACATAACATATGTCACCCCTATGTAATTCAACGCCCCACAAAGTCTTGAGACCGGAGGCATTTACTTATATAAACCTCAGAAAATTTCCGCAGAATCAGGTCTTGACATTGTCTGGAGTTTCCTTTCACAAACATGTAGCACACAACAGGAGATTGTATGTGTTAGAAGAGTTTTTACCCACTGGAAAAACCCACTGGGTTAGGAGAGGGGAGGCACCTGGGTAGGGCATGCAGGAGGTAGGACATGATGCAGATTACACCATGGTCACATGACCAGTTTCTTGGTTTCCTCTGGTTTTGTGTGAGCTACATGATAGAAACATCATCAACATGGCCACCCTCTTGCAGTTAGTGCTCTGGACAGTCACCTACTCCATTCACACATGGGAATAATCAGAAATTACATGGACTTTGTGCTGGCAGGGTAAAGTCTGTTTAATGTCCGATCCAACCAAATCAGACATTTGCATTCTCACATTCAGCTCCTCCCAGTAATGTATAGATAATTTCAGGTTTGCAGTGCACGTATGAAAGGGGCTTAGGGCTGGAATTTCATCAGCAGCCGTGATAGTCATTGCCCTCTGTGTGGCCTCGATGCCCTTCTGAAAATCGTATGCCCATCAGCCGCTGTGGCCTTGGTGCTCTCTGCCCGTTTGTTTTCCTTCTCTCCCCATCCTGCCTCTCTGCCCTCTCCTGTCAAGACCGCCCTGGCAACATAATAAAAGTACATGTGCTTGACTGGTCAACAGTAATGTATCAACACAATGTGTGACCAAAAAACAATACAAGTGTGAAAGAGCTCTCATTTTGAAGTTTCTGACGGGCTGATCACTGCTGTGCAGGTGCAATCTGTACTTCCATCATCAGTTGCGGAAAAAGCAAATGGTCTTGTCCCTGAAATACAAAACGTCAGGTGTGCTCAACAGACCACTGTTTTTGTGGTTCTGTCACAGAAAACCCTCCTACAAAGCCTTAAATGGCTTGGTTGTTCTCAGGCTGTTCTCATAAACTGTTTATATGGTTTCCTACTAAAACTAATGAACCTTAATTCGTACATATCACACGTAATCATGAGCCAGTAATATGTGCATAACCCACATATTTTGGAAGGCTGCAATCACGTGACCAACACAATGACAGGAGCAAATAATGAAGTAGCTTGTAGTCCTCTTACGGGGGCAGGTTAGGGTGGTGGATGGGTCACAAAACAAAGGACTTTCCTACAGGAGTTTGCAGAGGAGATGGGTGTTCAGTACTGTGTGAACTTCGATTGAATTTTGAGTCATGTTAAAGGCATGGTATGGAATTATTTTCTTAGGGCCATTTTTGCAAAATTACTTGAAATCCACGTCACAACCCAATCACAGTCATTGAATTGCATGCACTGATATAAAACCAAAAAATGTCAGTCACCTGTGGAACATGTAGGGCTCTAAAAACTCCAGCCAATCATCCTGACCACTCCGCATACAACAAATGGACAGTGATACGTCAATCAAACTGTCACCAGCATCGGTGTGGCTTTTCAATGTTGGCGTCAACTTAAAGATCATAAAGGTCTTCTAAGTGATGCAATGGTCACCCTTTTTCTGTTGGACAGGGAGGACAACATTTTTATTCGATTCTACTAAGCATTCAGTAGCTTGGCAATGGCACTTGAGTCCGTGCACTATCCTCATTCGCTCACGCTTGTTTGCTCACACGCCTCTGTGAACAAGCAATGCGCGTTCCTGTTCTTTGGAGGCATGACTCCTTGGGGAAGAGGGTAGGACCTTTTTGATTGTGGATTTTCTAAATCTAGCTTGCGCAACCATTATTTTCAATGTTTGTAGACCCCCCCTTTAAGGTAGCCTAAGTCCTCACCATGTTTTTTTTTTTCTAAACCTAACCACAGTAACTTTGATAACCTCAACCTAACCTTCGTAACTTTACATTAATTATGAAACTTTACATTAAGGATGTAACATCATTCGTGGGACGCTAATTCCTAGGATACCATTCGAGCCGTTCTACGAGGATGTTCTTCCAAGCAGGGAAATGTAGCTACATACCCAGTTGAATTGCTAAAAAAATCTGGGTTGTGAGTGCTGATTTAGAGGCTTGGAAACTGATTTAGATCTCTGGATAAAATCAGATGTGTCATAAAATGAAAAATCCACCACAGCCTTTTCCTTTTGCTGCTGTTTGAACACAAACCAATGAAGACAGTCTCAAACTGAAGGAAAGAGAAAGAGAGAGGAGCCGCTGGATAATTTACGCTGACATCGTATCCCTGTTATACTGAAAATTTGTGTGAGAGACACATTAGATATGTGTGTGTGATAGATGGCCTCTCTAGCTCTGACAGATGCTGTAGAATCACTCAGCCATGCCAGCCCGGCTGGTTACCGGGGGCAACCCTGTAAATCTGACATTATGGGCTGTTGACAGGAGAAACGGTTGTTATCATAACCCACAGTGAGTTACAGGAAACACACACATCTCTCAAGTTTTTCAGCATGACGGGAATATAGCATTACACACACAGAGAGATAGACTGAAAGTGAGAGTATGAACGAGGTATTTGGAGATAATTTGGATTTACAGCTCAGCAGCATATAGAGGTTTGGGAAGTGTGTGATGTAACGGTGTGTGTGTATGTGTCTGTGTGTGTGTGTTGTGGGTCAGAGGGAACAATGTCTATATGTTTTATATCTCAGTAAGAGGGATGCGATAGAGGGAAGTGATGAGTGTGGGAAACCTCACGATGAGCAGGTCACAGGAAACATGATATCTTACCTGGCCCTCGCTAATCCTCACCATGAAATGATCCACACACACACACATCCACGCACCATACACACATGCTGCTATGCTTCTATGTCATGATTATACTTTTCAAAACCAAAATATTCCCTCATTCTCTCTCAATCTTCTTTCTTTCTCCTCTCCTGCTCCGTCTGTCGCTCTCCGTCTGGGTGTTCCAGCAGTAATGGTGTGTGCTGTGGGAGCAGCAGGAATGGCCATTACCGTCCATGGATCACTGGCAGAGGCCTGCACACAGTGGACTCAGATGAGAGAGGGAGAGGGAGAAGGAAGGAGCGAGGGGGAGGTCAAGATGGTACCATTGAGAGAGAGAAAAAAACCCAAATGGGGGGGAAAGGAGAAGGGAATGAAGAGAAAAGATGGCAGAAGGAGCAGGATATTATTTCACGCAGTTATTATAATGAAGTCATGCCACAGCATTTGTGATGATGGAGGATTTCTAAGTAGTAGCTACGTTAAACCGCTTGATGGATTCGATGTAAATATAATCATACACACATGCATTTTTCTAGTTGTGACAGAATTTGGATGGAAACGTGCCTCAAACCCACAGAATTATGGGTACTAAAATAAGGAAGGATTCATGGATGTGGCTTTACTTCATTTGGGAATTCAACTTGACTTCAAACGTGTTTCACATTTTATCTGTTCAGCTTCTGACGGATGAGATGAGGCTGATGGATGAGGGAAATATTAAATATTTAAAACAATAGCTTGATAAGTCATTGACAAAGGATAAAGGGTTTTTCTCTATATAATAAGCCAATAGACCTGTAGTGAGGGATGTTAGTGAATGATTGAAAAAGGCTTCCTCCACTACAATATTCAAAGTCTACACATGCAGATATTAATAAATGAATTCTGGTCTCAATGTTCTGTAAATCTTTCAGAATGTCAGCAGGGGTGAGTAGTAACACATTACAAGTAACGCACATTAGTTAAAAAAAAAAAGTAGTTTTAATAAGGAATTGATTTTTGATGTTTCTTTTTTATCATGTGCCTCTACTCTTTACTTAAGTATGTTTTCGAGCCGGTAATCTACTTCATCTTTGCTACATTTGCCATTTACACCTTTGTTACAGCTGTAGATTAGTCAGTGGGTCTGTTCAAAAATACAATCTAATGCTCTACACTAAAATGAGAGTGTTGTTGTTTGAAGAAATAAAGCGCTCTATTTCTATATAAATTAATGAACGGATAAGTCACTGCACTTGGCGCTCTGCTGCTCCAGGAGACTGGTGCTCTGAATAAATGAGCGCTATTCCAACGGCAAATTTACGAACCAGTTTTTGCCAGAGTGCGCTCATTACAATAACGGTCATCCTAACAAAGCTCGCACGTCAAAGATAAACATATTTCCATAAATGTAATTTGAGTTAAATTATGAATAGTTGTCAGAGGAGGATGAACAAGAGGAGAGAGGCTTTGAGACTACTGCAAACCTCCAGGTGGGCTCATATGACATCAGAAGATTTCACAACACCCTCATCAGAATCACACATGCCACCAAAGCGACTTTCAACAGACTCTTATTTCACTGGACAATAAATGAAAACATAAAGATATTGTAAAAGCAGCTTGCAAAGTATCTTACCTGCAGTAACATGCAACTACACAAAGTATGAAGCTAGTTCCAGTCAGTGGAGAGAAAAATAAATTATTAAATAAACCAACAAATCATATCCTACTGTTGCTTATTGGTTACTTAAAACATGGCGTTTGTAGAACTGTTGTATAAAGGCAATTTTACACTCAAGGTCATGCTGTTGTACTGAATACCAGCATGGCTGTGATTATGTTTGGCACGAGGCCGCACTGCCTCTCATGTGGTTTTATCAATAAGTGCTGATTTTTTCATTTGCACTGGCCTGCAGACCCTAAAATATAGTTAAATAGGGAGTAACTCATACTTTGAGTAATTAATTACCAAGTGCTTTTTACTTTCACTTGAGTCATTTTTTACGTGAGTAATTGCACTTTTACTTGAGTATAATTTTTCAGTAGGCACTGCTTTACCCACCACTGAAAGTAAGTGGTCAAACTTGATTGGACAAAAGATTTTGTCTCCAAAAAGCCATGTTCATGTACAGCTACATTACCACATTTATATTAAATGTGTTTTTTTATTTATTTTCATTAATATCTGCGCCTGGCAACTAAAGCATGATTAATTTTTTAAGGTTTTGTTTAGGCAGCTCAAAGTACTTTAGTAACATTAGGGAAAGATTGTGGTTGTGGACGAGTATGAAGGATTACCAAATGCCAAGGCACTCTACAGTTCCACCATGTTCAAAGGCTATGTCCTTGCTGCAGTGGCTGTGGGTTCAGTTCCAACGCTGGCCCTTGGCTGCATGTCATCCCCTCACTTTTTCCCCGTTTTGTGCTAGACTTTCTTATCTAATCAGGAGGCAAAAATGCAAAAAAATCTTTTGAAAAAAGTGATTCTATCTTTCGTTGCAACAATTGTGAAGTAAATGTTGACAGTACTCTATTCAGGATACAAAGCAAACTACCAAAAATGTGCAATTTCATGTGTGTGATTTACCTGCGCAGCGACTCACCAGATGGCGTCACGTTTGGTTGCAGCAAAAGTTGAGCCTCGACAACCTGGCATATTTTTTAGGGAGCCTGCTGCATTGGAGCCCCTGACAGTCACATTCAAATGAGAGGGCTAAAATGTTTTCATACAGAGCTTAATTCCCCTGTGTTGCAGCGCTGTGTGAATAAAACAAACAAAACCCACTTATTTATTTCAATAACACCACTACAAGGGATCTGATTTAAAAAGAAAAGGCAGCGTCGTCCAACAAAAAGTTGAATTTGGCTAAACTTTTGGCGTCCAGCAAGGCACTGTACTGGCCAACTGTATTTTATTTTGGCTACCAGACAACTCATGCCACCACCATTTTTTTTTACATTGAATAAATGAATTGACTCTGCTCCTGCTCTTTGGTGTCTAAGTACCGTGCTTTGTGCACTAAATCATCAATGTATTTAGCAAATCAAATCAGTTTGAAAACAGCATTTGAAGATAGAGATGTAATTTATGAGATCTTTCTGGACAAGAATTGGCTAGAAAGACAAACTAAGTTATGCTGGAGGTAGATCTGTACCAGCCGCGTGGATTTTTCACAATCAAAAGTTGTCATTATTTGGTTACTTCTACTAATCTATTGCAGTAATACATTATTTATTAACTATTAATAAAGCTATTTGTTACAGCTAATAAACCTCATAATGCAGACATAAAGAAAAAACACTGATGCACAAAACAAAGCAAGAAATGGTGAACACACCTCTTGAGGACTATGCAGTTGTCGTCACTCGGGGTCTTGTGTGGTGCAGCAGTGTGGCAGGTTGTACCGGCGCTGACCTTTCTGTTGTAACAACCCCGGTATAAAGGGAAGTGCCACACAAAGAGCTCTATTAACAGAGAAACCAGATATAATGGGGAAACAAGATGGGCCTTTAATGGGGACAGGCAGGGCTGTCAGCATGCATAATGTAACAGTCGTGTTAAAACAACACTGGGCTCTATGTGCTCCCCCTTTACGCACACACACACACACACACACACACACACACACACACACACACACACACACACACAGAAACAACCTTATATGAGAGACCCAAGTTATTAATTCACACATTGGTCTTCATCTATGAAATATTCTCCATGCACGGCGCACATTTCTCTTGCAAGGATGGGAATCATTGTTGTGTGTAATTATGAAGACAATGTTCGGAGGGATTATCAAAGAAGTAAGGGGGAAGATAAGAAAGCGGCAGATGAAGAGGGTGCGGGGACAAGAAGAAAGGGAAGTAGAGGGGGATAGCGAGAACGGAGAACAGAGGAGGTGGTGAGAATGAAGGGACGAGGACGGAGAGAGGAGGGGAAAGATTACCCCCTTCTCTCTGTTTGTCGAGCTATCGTTCCCTCTCCCTTCTCCCTCCTCCCCTCGCCCTCCTCCCTCGTTCCTTCTTTCTCTGTATTAGCATGATAAAGACGTGGTGGAATAGGGCAGCCGGCAGGTCTTTGGACACGGAGACAATGCTATCGCCAGAACAGGCGTCTACAGCAGGGGAACAGCCACCGAGGGACTATACACCAACAACACACACACGGCTGCATACATGAACACACACACACACGTACCCACTGATACGAACCCATGTAGACAGACAAACATGTAAACACACACACAGAACTGTGGATTATAATGCCCAGGAGGACTCGAACAATAAGAGGTGACATGCAATCAAAGACAGCAGAGTCTTCAAAACTGCACGACACAGAGAGATGGAAACATGGTAACATACAACCGGAATATCCCTTTAATGATCTTAAGCAGGGCTGGGGGAAATGGAGAACATCAAATATCACAATATTTGGACGAAATACCTCGATATCAGTTGCAACAATATTGTAGGGTTGACTATTGGTGCTTTCACAAAATATTTACACAATGAGATTTATGATAAATAATCACCAGCTATGTGGAACTAAAGACTAATTTGTTAGAGGCAAATAATAGAGCAGCTAGAACAGTCTGATAAGTTTAGAAAATTACATCACTTTACTGTAATGCAGCCTCTGAAACCAGGAAAATACAAGCATTTATGATATGACAATACCTGAAATCTATCACAATATCTAATCTCATATCATGATATCGATATCAATATATTGCCTGGCCCAGAATCTCAAGAGCTTGGATCAAGCATGTTAGGTTCAAACAGCGCCAAATGTGCCGTCATGCCGCCTCACCGTGCTGTATATGAGGTACAGCCGTGGTATGGTCTTGCCTTTAAGCCGCTACTGGGGATAGTAACAACATGGAAACTGTGTCTGTATAAACAGGACAGTCGGCAGGACAGGACCATGTGCAGGACAGGTTTTGGACAGATGTTTTGACGGGGTGTTATGCGTGCAACTCACTGAGGGAGATTTAAAAAGTGGCTACTAGCAGTTAGCAGCTAACTCACAGAAGAAGAACAGCGGCTATAAGTGTCAGCAAATTGGGAGAACATTGAGATTCAGGAGCTCCTTACCCTCCCAGCAGAGGACGAGATCAGCTGCTATGTAACTGGGACAGTAAATGATTGTCATTGTCATATTTTGCCGTTGTTATTGCTTATAAAGCACTGCCGAAGTGTATGTTTTATGTCACACTAGAGGCCAACGCTGTGTTATTACGTAACATGCCTGTCATGTCTCTTTTGATTCTGCGATGCTGGGTTGCTGCCTCTAATCACACACTGGAGCAGAATGATGCCACCGTCGTTTGGTTCAGTGTGAAGATGCAAAGGCAGCACAAAGGAGGGACTTTGTAGCGACCCCATAGTGTGATCTCTGTGTAAAAAGGGCTTCAAATATGTTTTCAAATGGCTTCCTTTCAGGCACTTAGTGGCAGACTCTGCCATGTGGCATGTTTTTGGTATTTTATGTGTAATTTTGTTGATGTAGTGAACAGAGTAATGTAACTGCATATCATAGAGAAAGTATGAAAGTACGATATGTACACTATGAAGTAATCCTAAAAAGAAGCTCGATCAATCAGCACTGACTGTGTTTACATTCACAAAATATTCAGTTTTTTGCTCGTATCATAATTTAGTATTCCTACTAACATAGGACATACATCAACATAGGATTTTTCCTAACGTTGGTGGACTTGTTCTACAGTGCATCTTTCATACCTTCACCCACCCTCTTGAAAAGGTTGGCTTTGCAATATTTGCGCATATAAAAAACACAAAACTGCTGATATCAAAGTTTTTTCATAACCTAATTTGGCCTAATTTGTAATATCTAGATGTAATATGCTGTTTACATGACCTGTATCAAATTAGGAGTATTGTCATATTCAGAATAATAGTGGAATATTAGTGTGCACATAGAAATAGTCAGTGACAGACTGCAACAAAGTACATTTACTCAGTTTTGAGATACTTTGAGTATTTCAGATTTATGTGACTTTACTTTTACTTAAGAGCATTTCAGAGGTAAATATTTTACTTTTTACTATCCGACAGCTTTTTTCAGTCATGTCTTTCCAGATTGATGTTTTGCATACAGAGCCTTTGGCTATCTTGTACAATAAAGTAATAAGAATAAGCTCTACCTGAACCTGCAGAGGGATTTCTGGGTATTTTTACATGACTATTTTGTTGTTGATCATCTTTTAAAAAATGTTACCTGACGAAAACATATCTGCTAATGTTTATTGTTTATTTTTTTGGATTTTACAGACTTCTCGTGACAGTTAAGAAGGATTTATAATGTAAAAATGTCTCCTTTTTCACTTTAATGAAGACAAAGCTTTGCAGTGATGAAAATGTACCTTTACTGTTGTCTAGTTTCTTGATATGTACTTACCATCATAACAATTTGATGGAGGTTCATATTTACAAAACTGTGCAGTCAGTTAAAGACACAATCATTCACTATTGTTGTTATTTCCCAAAGAAACTGAGAAAACAAAATAAAACCCAAAAAGTCCTATGTTTTTGGGTGAAACAATTACGGGGATATAAATGTCTGTTTTTCTCTCCATCTACAGTAGATTATTACTGTCATGAGCCCTCGTTCTCCTCTTCCTCATCTGTCTCTATGTCTTGTTGTTCTGGGAACATCATCAGCTACTCAGGCTAATCACTGAGATACACACACAATCCCACACACACATACACAAACCTGCCCTGAATGGATGGTGCATCCTCACAGATCTGGAACGTTCTCCAGGTCAGACCTGGAGCCACAGGCCCTGCGGGACGCCTGCCCAGCCCACCAGAGGACCTCCAAACTGGGGCACAACTCTCAGTTCACCTCCCCTCTTTTTCTGGAGGAAAAAAAACAAAACATTATGGGTCATGGCAAATATACACACACACACACACATTTGCACTCACACACATACTGTACCATGTGTAAACTGTACGCACCAGCATGGATCACAGCCAGCTCATGAGCCTGTGACGGTCGTCCAACCATAACACACACACACAGGCCACACGCGACACACACTTTTTGTAAAAACATACAGAACTGTACAAACACTGCAAACACATGAGCGGGAACGAACGCACACGAGAAAATTCCATCTTATGGTTTCAAAGGCCCCATTCAGTGACAGTCATCAGTGATTTTCAATCTGTAGCTTGACTGATGCAATGTTTGTAGAGTCAGTCACTAACAAAACGGCGAAAAGCTGCTGAAAAGTAGTTTGATGGTGAGATGTTTGAGGCCGGAGAAACAAAAGTGCCAAACAACTTGAGAGGAAAATACTTTTATTTATTACCAACCACTGATTTTACCTTTAGTACCATTAAAGCTGCAGCAGTATAAAGAATTTTTAGATTTAGAAAACACATATTGATAAAAAAAAAAAAAGATGATACAGGCCACCAGGTTGGTGCAGAATATTAATGCTTCTCCGCAGTAACACATTCATTGTCAGCAGATTATAATAATCAAAAAGATAAAGCTTGCATGTGATCATACATACAGCTATCCACAAATCATCTACTGTGTTTATGATCCTGATCACCTTTGCATATGCACAAATATCCTATTTATGCAGCTAAACCAACCCGCAGAAAAATTAATCCTGCAACTAAACCAAAGCTGTAGCGAAAATTCCAAATTAGGGCAACGGAGCAGGTAATAGTGAATAATACGCTCTCATTTTCCAAATTCAGTGTTGAGAGAGATGAATGACTCCTCTGTGGTTACACTGTGTGTCTGCCTGGTGTTCACAGTGTTCTCCAACAGATGGGAACAAAGAACAGTGAAGCAGTGTATGTGTTAAGATGAGTTGTTTTAAAAAATTAAAATGATAATTGCAAAGAACAATGACAGGCATTTGATGAGTTACACAGAAATGTCTGATGAGGAACAAAACATGGATAGAAAACTGGAAATTAATCAAATAATAAACAAATCTGTTATGATTAAAATTAAATTAGAGCCCTGTCAGCATGTTGGACTGTCCATGGAAATTCATGCAGTTTTTATTTCCTGAATTCTACAGCGTGTATGCTGCTGTTTAGATTAAAGCCTTTTGTGATTAACATTGCTTTTCCTCTTTTTATTCAGGTTAACTGAATTGTGTTGCTGTTAGTTCATAAGTGATATTGAAATTAATTTAAATTAATTTACTGTCTGTTAATGTTAATAATTCAGGGAAAAAAGAACAAACTGCCCGTATAGCAATACATTACGTAATTTAAATAACTGTTTGAGATGAAAATAAATAAATGAGATTAAATAGCAGACACTTTTATTTTATGCTTATTGAACAGCTTATTCTGTAATTGTGCAAGAAATGAACTGCAAAGTTTGGTGGTTCAGTTCCTGGCTCCTTCTGTACATGTGTCCTTCAGCAAACACTGAACCCAAAGGTAGGCCTGGTGCTAATATAATTTCTGCAGTTGGAGAAATGTAAGTAACTTTTAACAAAAGCATCTGCCAAATGAATTAGATTTAATTTAATGTGATTTAAAACAAAAACAGGCAGTGGAAATTAAAATCAAAACTGTAATCAGTTGTTTGTTTGTTTGTGTTTTTGTCTGAATAAAAGAACAGTTTTGGTTCGTTTGATCCATGAACTGATGAGGAGTCTCCTCCTGGCTCTGTTTGAGAGGTCAGCAGCTCTCAGCTGGATTTTACTGCTGAGTTATGTGCTGTTGGATCATTTCTCTCTGCAGGGAAAGAGGAACATATTCATATTTGGCATTTCTCAAAAGACCAGTAAATTTTGTATATTGTTGTCAAATCTATCTGTGTTTGCTTTTGGTTGTTTACATTTAATCTGGTCATGCAATGACATACTTTAATAAGATACATTTTTCCTTAATGTGTTTAAAGACATTAGTAAATAATCCATAAAGAAACAGATTTTCAGCTGGTGTGAAATCGCTCTTGTGAGTGTAACAAATTTGGCATTGGCTCATCACACAAACAAAATGTGAAACACTGTTCATGACTGGGTATGTAAACTGCATGATGGATTTTTTTTTTATACAGTAGGCCTAACATAGAACACATTTGCTCCATGTAATAATATAAACCACTTCCTGTTCAGCGCTAACGGGACAATGGTTGGCTGAGGTAGAAAATTCAGATTAACAAATCTTATGTAATACAGAAATGTATGTTTTGACATTTTGTAGGAGGATTTATGAAGATTATGAAGTTTCCACTGTATCATGTAGCCTTTTCTCCACAAAGTTACCCTCTCTGTTTGGTTTGACAGGGGTTGTTTCATGCTTTAGAACATTTGTCTATGGAAAAAAAAAAGAATAAACTGGTGGAAACTGGGAAACCTTCACGTCAGGATTTCTAAAAGAAATACCAAGTAAAACCTCCAAAGCACCAGCTCACTTTGAACACTGTCTTCGTGTTATTTCAGGGTTATAGGTAGGACTTTAGTTTAATCTGTAATGTTTGGGTAAATAATACAAAGTACATGACATCAATGTGTAAATAACATACTGATGAGTATATTCACACATACTTCAAAGCAGCAACAACGACATCATCCCTCATTCACTTTAAGTGTGTTGAAATTAATGGCAAGATTGCAGCTTTAAATGTGTGGGTTCAGACTGACTCAGGGTCACATCAACAATAAATAGCTGGTCCTCACAAACATAGCAGAGCAATCTAACTTGTGTGTGATGGCATGCGGTGGGCAGCGAACACACACCTGTCTGTCAGTCAGTCACAGCTGCAGATAAACACTGCTATCCTAGAGGGCGGTGATGATGATGGACAGGCAGAGGATAGTGTCAGTCATCCCACACTGTCTCCTTTAGATGATGTCATTGTGCTGCCTGGCGCCTTGCTGATGCAGCAGATACAGAACCATCAAAGGGGGAAGAGAGAGAAAGTGAAAGGCAGCTTCATAACAGAGAGGGATAGAAGATGACAGGAACGCAGGGAGGGCGGCTGAGAAAACGACTGAATGTTGATGATGTCTGTATGCATGTATTTAAAAGTAAAGATTTATGTGTTCGTCTGTGCAAATGTCTACATGAGTGTTACATAAAATGTGGCTGAAGTAAAAGTACAAAAGTGTTATTCTAAAAATATACTGAAAGTACTTACAGTGAAAGTATTTATTTTGTAAAATGGCCCATTTCAGAATAATTTATATTATATTCTTGGTTTAATTGTTGATGCATTAAAGTGTAACTCCAGTGTTTTTCAACCTGGACCCCATTTTCCCATGTTTTTTGCCTGAGTGACTGATGGAGACAGCAGTTTTTTTAAATTGGTCCAGTACTGAGCGGGATCACAACAGCCAGCAGCAGCAAAACAGGCTGTAATGTAACGTTAAAGGGCAATTGTGCATCATCAATTCACACCCACTAAAAGTGCTTGTTTTGGAGTTTTTTTTTAGCTCAGATTGACTATTAATAATGACAAGTGTCCTACAACATCATGGAAAGAATCCCTACAGAGATAGATTTTTATGCATGTTTAAGAGTAAGATCCTTTTTGTTTTTAACCAGAAACAGCCACAATATGGCTGACGGCAAATCCACCAGACTCCATTTAAATAAAGAGTCCTTTTATCATCGCAAAACACACCTCATTCAGAGTCCACCGATACAAAATAAAACTTAAAAAAAATTGTCTTGCTTTGTCTTTCCACTGTTCCGAAAATGACAAACTCTGGTTTGGTTGAAATAAATCAGCAATTCACCCAGTTAGATGTGAAAATATGCTGACTTTATACACACTAAGGATTACTATTAATAAAGTGCCAGGGGAGGATTCCCTGGACCCCTGACAGAGGTCTGAGCTAAGTCTTTAAAGTCCTCAAATCTTAGAAATGCCCTTATGTACACCTGAACTATACAGCGCTGCTGTAACTGGCCCTCCCTCCTGTCTCTTTGCAAAAGTGGTGCCCCAGCAAAGCAAGGTGAGAATCCTTGTCTTAGTTTATCATAATACATTACATTTAATTTGTTTTATTCTCTTTTGGATTAATGGCATAAATCTGCAAACTAACTTCTAACTAAAGGTATCAAAAAATGTACTGGAGAAAAAAGAACAATATTTGTATCTCAAATGGAGCGGAAGTATAAAGTAGCAGAAAAATGGAAGTACCCAAATGAGGTGCAAATACCTCAATTTTTTTTAAAGTACAGAACTTGAACTTATGTTAGACCGCTGATGAACTGAGTGCCTTTGTCTGCAACAACACAACATGTAGACAAGTGTACTCCGTGAAGTTTTACTTCTCCTTAAAGCAGGAATTTGATGCTCCAAATTGATGCTGTAAATTCTAAAATTGTGGCTGGGGTTGAAATTTTTGTCAACTGAGTTGAGGTCTTAATTTGAGTTTTCTTATGTCTGCTTTTTTTTTTTTTTTTTTTTTACCTATACTTGATAAATATATTTTCAGAGTTGGAAAGCTTACTTTTGAAATGTAATAGCTTACAGATTACTAGTTACCCAAAAGATAAAGATGTAATAAATAATGTAACTATTTTAATTACATCATCATAGTAATATAACTTATTTGATTTTGATTACTTTTCTAACAAATGTTTTAAACTGGGAAATAAACTACTGCACGGCGAAAGAAAAAGTGCGAAGCAACAGAATGGATGTTGTAAACATATTAACTTTTTATTGAAAAGAATCAAGGCACTCAGATGTAAGCCTTTTCTAATCACCAAAATTTTGATTAGTAACTAATGTAATTATATTTTTTTTTCTGTGTAACAGATTACAATTATTTTTTTTGTAATTTAATTACATAACTCCATTACATGTAACTAGTTACTCCCCAACACTGCATTTTATCATATTATTATTTTCTGTTCTGTTCTTTCTGTATCTGCCTGCTGCAAACTCAACACGTCCTCCATCTGTTTTACTTTAAAGAAGAACTCCAGTAGTTTAGTTTTACGATTCCATAAAGTTCGGGAGTAGCTCAGAATGGAAGCTGCAGAGGTCAAAATATCCTCTCTTCTAGCCTCTAATATGCGCTCAGCTCCAAAAACAGCAGATCATACATATCCTATAAACCAACCCAACAGCATTGTATATTTAGACCCCCATGCCTGCTAACCCCACACCACCAGTCTGTTATGCAGGATTAAGCCCAAACCAAGATAACCCTCAAGACCTCACCAGGGTTATACGTATATTCCCTGGAAATCTTAAGTGAATGTTAAAGGGGAACTAAACTGTATTTCTATGTTTTTAAAGACGGTTTCATGCTGATGAAAATCCTCCTGTCAGAGTGTAAATTGCAATAAGCAATAATACACTCAAAGGTGTTCTGAAATTAAAAAATCGTGGAGGAGGTGCGGAACACCACAATCCAGCAAAGCAGAAAAGTGTTTCCGCCTCCTTAACTCAGTCTATTATTTTCACAGCATCAAGTAAAACCCTCTGTTACTATGGTTACCCACATTAATATATGTTGCTCTCAGTGTTTAATTTTTTTTTGGAGGTCCTTTCATAAGATTTTAACACACACTTGCCAGCCAATCAGTAATTTATGTTTTCTATGTTATAAAAGACGTTCAAATGGGTATGAGAAATTTATATTTCTCCAATTTTTTTAGTGTATTTGGAGCCAAATTTTATTTGTTTGACAACAATTTGAGATCTAGAATTTAACACAGTACATTTATTGTAGTTCAGCATTGATAAAAACACATGGGTTCACACACACACACACACACACAAATCTTTTTCGGACTCTCACTACATTTTCGCTTCTTCCCGAATCGCCCCTCCACTCCACTCTGAGGTGTGTTTATGTGTGAACAGGAAAAAAGGTATTAAAGTGTGATAATTGGAGATCTCATCCCCAACACCTGTCATATCACACAGTGTTCCCCTCTACATACACACACACACACACACACGTTACAGATTATCCCTCTCTGATACGTTACCATGTTCACACAAAGAGTGTTTAAAGCATGTCTATCCCAAGTGCATGTCTCAGGTCCTTGAACACATACACACACGTTGACATACAAACAGATGCAAACATGCAACTGAAGTCCCAGAGCTGAGTAGATATCAGACAGGCATTACAGCTGTCATTATCACATGTAAGGGGGTTTGCACACACACCCTCACACACATACACACACACACACACACACACACACACACACACACACATACACGCAGACAGAGATAAGTATGTTGGGTAAGAAGGCTTTCTCCTTCTGAGACATGGAGAACAGCAGGCTGCGGGAAAAACACTGTAACAAATACAGTGGCACATCTCTCAGCTTACTGTTTGCACTAAACACATACACACTAAACGCACACATGCAGCACATACAAACCGCTCCTGCCAATCTGAAACACAACCTTAATCCATCTTTTATCCTTCCACCCATCTCCCCCTTTTTCCTGCAGCCCCCATCTCTCCCTCTCTCTCTCTGTCTCCCCGTTCGTTTTGTGTTGACGTATCTATTTCACATGGCTTTCGGAAATGGGATTGTCGCCTCAGTTTGATGTAGTTTGTGTGTGAAGGGAGGCCACCTATTTCATCTGCTGCAGAACCTCGTTAATGCAAAAATCTTCAGCAGCGCAGGACGTTCAGGGGAATGAATCATACTGAAATGCACCAAGAGAAGCTCACTGGTAATATAAAATAAATGTGTTTTCAGATGCTCTGTAAAGTCTAATTTCCAGTTTAAATGATATTATACTTACATGCTTCAAAGAAATTCCAATAATGCACACAGGAAAAAAGATTGTAAGGCAACATTTTTTCATCTATTGTACATTTTCCGTGCTCAGAAATGTCTCTCCTAATTAAACATTTAAACATTTAGCTAAAGCTCTAACTACAGTAGAGCATATTCCCAGTCAGTCTCATACACAAAAATAACTCTGCATTAAACCTACAGGCAGCTTTAACAGAAGAAAAAGAAGGAAAAGGGGGGGGCAAGGCCTTAACGCTCTTGTTAAGACGTTAATTTCTCACCCAGTTTCAAGTTTCTCATCTAATAACAACCCTGTGCTCTCTCTGTCTCCCTCTGTTTCTCTCCTGGGATAAGGCCCTCCTGACAACTATTTATCTGACCTCTGAACTTTGGGTTCCTGATCATGAGACCACAATGCTCCTGCAGCAGATGTAGGCACACAAACACAGATGGAAATGAGAGAAAAAGCAAAGAGGGTGGCCTTCCATGAAAGTTAAGGAAGAGGTGGAGAAAAGACAAAGGACACACAGTATATGTACACGTAGCTGGAAGATAAAGGATAGAACGGAGAGGAAAGCTGAAAAGAAAAGAGGTGAAAAACACAGTAGTAGTGAGGGTGAAAGATGGATACATTATGGAGAAAGAAAGAAAGAAACAGCTGTTCTTTAGTGTCCCTGTGAGGACATAATCAATTGTTTTCACCTGGGGAGCAATAAGTCAGTGTCTCTCAGTAAAAGACTGTTTAACACATGAATGAAACATGGTTTACTCTGAAAACAATGCAACATGATATGATAACATGTGGACAAACAGCATAGATAGATACAAGATAGATGAATAAGAAGAATAGATATAAGATAGAACAATATGTTAGAGTCTAATACCATGCTCATAATGTAGTGTATTAGAATTATATGAATATGATACAACATGATTTTATATGTGACAAAATATGTCAGGCATGTTATGGCAAAATACCATGCCATATGAAAAGACAAAACAAGATGATAAAATATGATACAATATAATATGACATGGTATAATTCAATATAATACATGATGTGACACAGCAACATAGGAAGGATATGACATGATACAACACAACAAAATATAACAGGATGACAGTAAGATACCGTGTGTGAGTGAAAATGCATGACGAGGTGTCCTAATGTATGGAAACAATGGGAAAGAGATGAGTCCAGCTAGCACAAGTTCTGGCTCTGGTTTCATATACCTTGGCTATGGCATAGTTCTGTTACATAAAAAATTATTTCAATCATCTTACATGTCATTGTGTTATTCCACATTTATTTTACATTGCATTGGGAAAAACATAGATACCAGCGTTAATTTCGTTGACAAAAACTATGACTAAAACTTTTCGTCAGCGACCTTTTTTCCATGACGAAGACGAGATGATGACGAGCCAAAAATAGATCTTGATAATAAAAACTAAGACGAAATCTATGCTTCATTTTCGTTGATGAGACAAGACGAAGATATTCTTGGTGGACTATCAGACATTGAAAGCCGAAAATGGCCGTGGTTGTAATTATCTTCAAATGCCACATGAGCGACAGGCTGGTAAGCTCCAGTAAATAGTCTGCGCCAGGATGTTTCACTAGCCAGCAAAAACACTCACCAGAGCAGCGTCAGCCATTGGTACTGGTTGTGAGCTGTTATCTGGCAGCAGATAATATGCCATGTGTGTCTGACTGTGGATGGTGGAGCTGCTGAATGGATCTGTGGAGTTTGTTAGCAGCTAGCTCCGCCAGTTAGCCCCTGAATGGCAGCGGAGCAAGAAGCCCCTTTCAGCTGATCCCTGTGGGACTCCACTAAGTCCAGACTGTCTCAGGAAGGTTTTTGGTTTGATGCTGTTTAACAGGCAGGTGGGAGGCTCCTTATCTGTGAGTGTAGCCGTGCTGTAAGGAAACGGTCTGAACTCAGATCGGTGTGGTCCCATCTCAACTAAGGCAGGCTGATGGTGTCACCTGCATTTCAGTTTGTCAAGTTGCCCGCAGCTGGTTTCAGAACGTAAGGCACGTCACCTGTTTAAACAGCCAGTCAGCTCGTTGTGAAGTCCACTGGCCAAGTCAGTGACAAACTGTCCACCAACAGTGTTTACTTGCTGTGGCTGACAACGGCGCTACGTCTCATATGAGCCTGAGTCCTGTAGACCACAGTCTCTGTCCTTATAGGGTGTCAGTGTTGAACGGTGGGTTGCTGCTGCTGTTTGCTGTATGTGTGCATGTCACACACACACACAGCCTATTGACTAATTGGTGCTGATATTTTAAATTATGGTGGTGTGATCATTCTCAAAATGGTCCATCTGAAGCTCAGGTCGTTTTGTTTCATCACTACTTGAGATGCAACTTATGCAAGTATCTCACTATCACTATCCTCATTCATATTTAAAGAAGCTACAAATGATATTCAGCTATGAAATGAGCCTGAAAAGCTGCAAGTAAGAACGGAAGTACTGAGAGTTGTGGCTGTGGAGATGTTGCACGTTTAAACTCATCTTGTCATGACTCTTTGGTCTGAACTGGACATTATCCTCTGGTTTCTGGCTTTAAAAGAGAGAAGAGTCCATGTTTGCAAATGCTGGTTGAACTTTTCTATGTCTTGCAAATAACATATTGGAATTCCTAATTTAAGTGGTGTTCCCCTTTAAACTTGGACTCTGACGCTATTATGGCTGTTTATATGCCTTACTTCAGATTTTGTTTTAATTGATTGTAAATGCTTTTAACTATGCATCATAATATGTTTGTTTTAGGCCACTGTATTTGACTTCTTTTAGCTTGCTATTCCATATTGTAATTATCGTCCTTTGTGTCGCATGATTTTAACTGGTTTCATATCGATTATCTGTTTACTTTAACTTATTTTAGGTTTGCTTATTGATTTATTTTTTGTCTGTTCATGCTCAGCATCACTGAAAATGAGGATCTCTTTAAACTGATTCCTCAGGTCTTAATTAAAGGTATTAACTGAACTGATGACGTTATGTTAGGAAACAATATTACGGGATATGATGAGACGGCACAACACAAAATAAAATGACATACTTCAATTTCATTTTGGTACTTTTGCACATGTGTGTACACAGGAGAATAATCCACATGACAGTCACTTACAGTACGTACAGGTAGTTGCTGGATGCCACTTGAATCACTTTGAAACTTTAACACAAACTTTACTAACTGGACCCAAAAGTGCTTTCTCATATCCTTCACTGAGCTGCCATGGCAGGGCAGCAGGGTCTTCCTATTGCTTTCCCCCCTTCACTCCTCTGCTTCCCCTTGTCTCTCATCCTCACAGCTGAAGGTGAAAGGTCACCAGGTCTTCGGAAGCATCCTGTTTGGCGACGTTAGAGGGCAACGTTACGCTTGCCCAGCGGGACAACACCACACACACACACACACACACATATCTCAAACATGACTGGTCAGTCAGTCTTCTTGGGGGAACTAATTGTTTTTAGATGAGGCAACTTGAGGAGAGGCTCCGGAAGGGAGGACAGGAGCAAAAGGACTGAGGGAGAAGAGGAGGAAAGCAGGGGGCTATAAATTAACGATGTGCCGGATATTCAGTTTCCACATGGGTTCTGGTGAGAAAACTGCAGACACTTTATCTCTTTTTTTCTGTCTCTCGGTGCCTCTTAACTGGGCCACACACACACTTCAGCCCAAAATGTATTGTGATGCATTTTCTAAAGTGTCCAGTTGTCCATCTAGGGAAATTTCAATGATACCCACCTCTAAGAGCCACTCTGCAAAACAAACCACTCAATAAGCTGGAGGTAATGGAGACTGCAGGTCAGGCTTTACAGCAATATCATTACCATACACACACTCACACACACGCACACACAATCCCATTGTCTGGGCAGTACTTATTACTGCCCATGCTAACAGAGTTTGTCCATAAGTGACCTTAATTAAGTGGCTAGCACCATTAGCTGCAGAGCTAAGAGGCTAAGAGCTATCCATCTGCATGTGAATGTGTGTGTTTTTATGATAATGGCTTTGTTGAGGTGTGTACTGGAATACTAACGACGGGCTGCATGCAACCCAAAATGGATAAATAGGCAGTTGAAGTTGAGCGTTGAAGAGGGGATGGTTTAGATAAGTTACTCATTGTGAGAAAGACAAAAATAGGGAGCAATGCCGAGGGCTGCTTTAAATGCAGGTTAGCCCCATTTACAAGCAGAAATGCACTCGCACACACAGCACTCACCGTTTTAAGCTCCATTCAGATTGCCCTATCATTTTTCATTAGTTATGAAAACAAGGAATCTAATCCCATCAGGTTTTCAGGTACCAAATAATTGTGTCATTGAAATATTAATCATGACACAAAAAGAAGAGTTTCTGTATGTAATCACTGTTACTGAACAAATCACTTACTGTTGTTCTCAGGTTTGGTTTGCGTCTATCCTTGTATCCCATTAACAATAATCACCATTTAATGTAATCATCAATTGTTCCTTACCTGTCTTTAAACTGTGGCTGTGATTGTAGCAGCATCTTCTGCTTCTTCAGCGTCGTTGTTGTTGATGATGTTGCTGTAGCTAATGGATTCTCGCCCTGTTCGCTCGTAAAGCTGCTAAACTGGGGTCACAGGGTCAAAGGTCACTGCTTCTCCTTTGATTTGACTCTGACATCCTGGGAGGAAGAGGAAATGGACAAGGAAGAGGATTCTTCATGGATTATTGCTAAAACACCACACACATTCGTATTTGTAAATGGATGTGTAAGCTGTACACACACACAGTTAGGTGAGGCTCTCAACATGTCTAAATAATCAATCACAACACTTTCCCTCAACTCACACACAAGAATTATGGTTTGCACACACACACCCTGAAATTTAATTACAGATCTGCTTAGGTGGAAACTAAAATATTTGTAAAATTGGATACTGTGTACATTTTTCTTAAGAAGCTATACAACACATGAGGATGAAAATGTATTTTTGTTATTGTGTCATTTCCTCGTAAGTACTTATTTGACATCACAGATTAACATAAATTAATATAATTAATATAAACCAGTTCCCATTTCCCACATTTTCAAGCAATCAAACAAAGATTTTAAAAAGTAAGAAAAGCTAAGTCAACAAAAAGGAGCACCCGGTGATTGTAAAGAAACATGTACGCGTAGGTGCATAGCACTGGTGGGCAAAAGCATCATTCTTATCTCGCAAAATATAGCGCTTGCAAAGCAGCGGGTGGTCATGGCGAGCTGGCATGCTGCACAGATTGATAAAAATAAACTAATGAATAAAAGGATGACTGTCCCACACTCTAAGGAGACGATAGAATAGCTGTAAAAAAAAAAAAGACCTAGACCCTGGGATCGGCTGATCATATTTGCATTACACATTTCATCTCCAGTAAGTAATATCAGTCATGTCAATCGTAACTAAGCTACATAAAAGTGCACATTTTCTTTAAAGTGAAACTTTGAGATGTCTTTATCTACAACGTTATTCAGCGTTGTTGAGTCACGTTGGTTGCAGACGTGTGTAGCTCACTGACGTTGCCAGAAAGCTGTCCAGTAATGTATGTAATGGCTCATTTGAACTGTTTTCCAGTATTTGTGCTAAGCTAAGTTAGCTCGCTGTTGTGTGGAGCTTCATAGGGTATAGATAAGAATATGAATATGAATCTTCTAATCTAAGAAAGTGAATGTCCAGTCCAAGTGTATTTTCCAAAATATCGGACTTTAAGTGTGTAAAACACTTACCATGTTCAACAACTTAGTTTAGCATGCTAACATTTGGTAATCACCGCTAAACACAAAGCATGGCTTCAAATTTTCATTCGTTTTTTGTATTTTACATTACTATGAAACTGTGCAGGCCTAGAGAGTTAAGTAGATAACCAGTTAGACTGTTGTACTGTAGTGTAAGTGTACTGCACTTACACTACTATATACTTTTATAGACTATTACCGCTTTCATAAGACTGACAGAATAGCCAAAGATTTTAGGAGGAAAGAAGTTTATTGTGTATAAATAATGATGAAAAATGTATTTTAATTACTTGTTATTTAATAAAAAAAAAACACTTATTATAAATTACTTGTTTACATTTTTTTTACAGTTTATAAATGTTAAAAAAACAACTTTTTATATATTTTTTTGTTGTGACCAAATAACATTAATAACACTATAATAACAATTTTGTCTGAAAGTTCCACATTACTGTTCATAAAATACTGTTTACTATAGGGTATGTTTTGTATTATGTTTGCCATGTTCACCACCTAAGATTAGAGTGATAGCATACAAATATGTGCTAATGAGCACTGATCACAAAGCATGACTACAAAGGTACATTTGGTAGATTCATTTTTTTGTATTTTAGGCCTATAAAAAGAGAAATGATAAAATAAGAGAAGAACTCTTTGGTTAAAAACATAATTTAAAAAATGTATATCTAAAAAAAACAAGCCTCCAAACATTTAAGTCAAAACATTCACAGGAAACAAGCAGGAGCGCGAGAACTTTCTCTCGGCTGAGGATGAGAGGATGGAGATTGAAAGGTGTGCAATGTGTTTTTCTCATCACGGGGCTCCTCTCAGCTGGAGCTTCTAAACATAGAAACACTGTTGCTTCAACTGCTTAAACAGCCTCTGTGCAGCACTTCACACACGTTCTCGGCTCACCTCTCACCTTCTTCTTAAAACTAATTCAACATATTTAAATTCATTAGTGGAGCAACAGAGAAAAAAAACTCAGAGTGCTTTACATTACACAGAAACAGATGCACATGGGTTCAGACACACACACAAACCCTCAAACACACACACACACACACACACACACACACACACACACGCTAAGTGGGGCAGATTACATTCTCCCCAGGACTTGACTTGCATTAAAGTTTAAATGTGTTCAATTTGGACGGTCCCAATATTAGAGTGGAGTATCATTACCCACCTTATTGGATGAGTCTGAGCAGAATAGATTTCTACTGATGAGATGAAGAGGCCTCGGGCACACACACACTCACACCCTACCTCATGCTCTCTCACACACACATACAGACACATGGACATGTGGAGGGATGAGCTAAACTGTGTTCTTTGTGGTGCTATTTTTGATTCTTCTGCACATCGGAGCGAGTTTCACAAAATTTTTGCGACACAATTTTGACTTTGGGAAAAAATCCTGATATATGCTGTGTTATTTACCTTTATTGGCTTAAAGGAAAAAAATTAATGTGAGCCATTAAACTTTAGAAAATTTCTTAACATGAATACATATATATACAATAGCAGCAATTGCCACATTTTAAATGTTATAATGTGACATGTCTTTGACTTTTTAACACTTGAGGATTCTTTTTCTATGAATATGTGTCAAAACTTAATAAACATTAATACAAAGCAGCTGCACTTTTACCAGGTCCCACCACCATCCAAACACTTTAACGTCCTACCCATCAATTATCAGTGATTCTCAATTAACAATTTAATCAAGACATCACTCACAAGTGTTACAGAGGCATCCATCCCTGCAAACCTCACTAATTCTGACCCCTTTTACAACTGTTGCTGGTGACATTAATAATTAAGCCAGATATATACAAGGCAGTAAACATGGAGTCAACATCGGTGGGGACCGAAGCTGACAGGAGACGAGTGGGTCTGATTAGCATTCACAGTTTAACCTATTTTTACCAAAAGCAGGCAAATCACATACATATAATAATAGCAATTTGTTTAGTTTCTTCATGATTATAATGACATTTGCTAATGATTATTTCAGATGACGGTGCTTGGCTACCTGTCATAGCATAGAATTTTTTTTATTTATATTTTTTATCATTATACTGGGAGGTCATTTTGAGCATATTTGAAAAGGGGGTGCATGAATTATAATTACTGTCTTAACACATCCAATCCAATCAGTCAGATCAGTTATTTTGTTGTCTGCATAAACTTCTTTTTATTGCTTGTTCGATCTGTCATGTTAAACTTATTGTCACTTGCCACAGCTATCCACTCTCCTACCTGAAGCTTTGTCTTCTTTATCCCAATAAATAAGATGCCTTCGGACCCAAATCTACAAGTTGTCCCAATCTGAACAGATGTACACACAAACAGACATGAAATTATATAGATGAAGAATACCAAACTATGTATTTTGTGATTACACAAAGACTTTCTATGTTGCATCTCGTTGCAGGGGCTCATACCCTATTATAATTTTAAGCTCTTCACAGAAGTGAACAATAGAACATGCCCTTTCTTTTTTCCCCAAAAATCACAGTGTTGCCTCTCCAGTTCCTGTCTTTCCACTTTCACAGATTCAGTATTTGTGGGTTTAATGAGGAGAAGTGTTGCACTATAATGTCAGTGTTTCAGTGGTTGGCTTGTTACTTGTTGTTACTGCCCCACTAATTAAAAGTGCCATTTCAGTTTATTGGAACGCCAAAAACTTTGGTCTTATAATGAATAATTCACCAAAGCTTTAGTGCTCATGCTGCTGTACTTTGAGTTTTATACTTTGAGAGTGAGGACCTATTTGGAAAATTAAGAATTCTCTTACTGAAAGTCCTCACTAACTTTAGAGTTATGTCAGTTTATTAGGATTAGGGCTGAGGGTCATTAGTGCAGGTATTACTGATGACAAAGTGGTCAACAAAAGTACAGAAATAAAAAAAAATCAACCAGAACAAAAGACATACTCATGTTTGTATGGTTTTGGTTTAGTCCTATTCAGTAAACAAAAGTAAAAAAAAATGCACGTTTTAGACACAAAAATAACAATGTAACCCATGACATTTAAACATCAGTTTATAGTAATCCTCTGGTGTTTCTATTCTCAAGCCATTTACAGCCAATGCGGGTGCTGTTTATCCAGGAATTCTTGTAGGTGTTAAAGTAGTGACGATTTCACAGCTGCTCCAGTGGTCATAAAAATAAAAACACATGCTTTTCCTCAAAGTCATTTGCACTGAAAAGCATTGATGGTAACACAACAAAATTTAAGCTCTCACATGACAAACACACAGGCCCTTGAGATGGTCAACAGCCCGTCATTAAAGCAGTAAAACACTACAGCTCCTGCACAGCACTGTAAACCTGAGAGTAAAGTCAATACAGCGAGGTGTAATATGCATGTTAAATGCACGTCTATCTGTTCACACCATCTTGCAGTTTCTGTGCTTTAGCAGTCTAGTTGTGAAGGAGCTGACCATTAATAAAAATGGTAATACAGTAAGATTTGGAGGGAAAGGATTCAGGCAGCTGTGAGAACTGATCTCCCCAATGAACACACACATGAACATTAAATCTTAGTTAAATCAGCAATTCCAGCTTGGAGACATAAAAAAGGAGGTTAGTTAGGGTGATGGAGGACGCTGCTGCAGCAAACAGTAGTCCTTTTTACACAGAGATGGTGCTGTGGGGTCGCTACGAAGTCCCTTCTTCATGCTGCCTTTGCATTTTTACACAGAACCAAATGACAGCAGCATCATGCCGCTCACGTGTCTGATGCATGTCGGCGTCGTGGAATCAGTAGAGATGTGATGGGCATGAAATGTGTGACATATAATATACATATTGGCAGCATTTTATAAACAATTACAATGGCATTAACATGGCAATAACAATCACTTACCATCCCTTTTATATGGCGACCGATCTTGCCCTTTGCTCAGAGGGTAAGGAGCTCCCAGGCAGAGCATCCTCCCAGAACATTTTCAGCCACAGTTCTTCTTCTCTGAGTTAGCCGCTAACTGCTAACAGCTACTTTTTAAATGCCCCACAGTGGGTCACACGCATAACATGTCATCAAAATGTCACACCTGTCCAGCTATCCCATTTATACATTTCGTTCAGCACTGTTACTACCTTCATTCTCAACTCAGAACAGGTAACAGGAAACAGAATCAGGTACAGGTGTAGGTTCAGGTACAGATGGTTGAAAAGCAAAAGTATAAGCAACATTGACAATGTAGCTGGGACCGAGTGGATATGGGCCCGTTACATGTATACTACAGGGCTGATGAGGGAAAGTGGAAACAGGTGAGCAGGTGAATAGGGACGCAGGACAGGAGGAGGCTGAATCTGCAATTACAGGAGAGTTAGTGAGGTGGCAGGCAAAACACAAAGAAGACATCAGGACTGGGAGCTGACTGGAGTTGTGACAGTCGGGCTGTATTTGGAAACGTGACATAACGAACTGCGACCCCTCAACTCATCCATGGACTCGCATCTTCTGGCTTCTAACCCACAGTGGTTTGGGGTTTTTAAAGGCAGCTAAAAAGAGTTCCATAGTTGTGTTTTTAGTTATTTGTATGATTACAAATATCAGTGGGATTTTGAAATGAGGTTTTCGTACTTCTGCCTCTTTGGCTCTCAGTACACCGTAATGAAAATGATGGGATGTTATTAGTCAGCGGTTAGCCAAGCAGCTGATTAATGAGCCACTAATTGTGAAGCGTAAATGAAGAAGCTGATGATGATCAGCAGGACTTTATGCTCTGCCAGAAATAACAAGTATGTATTTTTGTTTAAAGTGTCACCTCATTATGTACAATATGTTTGATTTATACAGTTTAATATATGTTCAAAAACGTTATTAATTTGTTGATGGAAAGTCAAAATTGTGTGTATTGCTCAACTTATTAAAACATTATTTGTAAACAAACCTTCAGTGACATCAAAAACAACCGTTTTGCTGTTGTGTCCTTTTGTATTAAGAACTGTCAATCAATTTGAGAGGTATAACAGTTGTTTATATTTTGGTTCACAGATTGTACCTTTTGATTTAATATAATAATAATAGTGTCTATGAGTTTAATCAGAACAACACCTGTGAAATTAGCAAATCTAAAACAACAACAAAAAACAATGATTACTATTATTTGTTGTTACTACAGTGTATAGGTGTAGATTTTGGGGGGGGGGGGGGGTGCAGGGGACACAGGGGACATGTCCCCCTCAATATTTTGAACATGTCCATTTGCATAAAAGCAGCAGAGGACTTTTATTTTGACAAAACTAAAGACATTTACTCCCAAAATTAATACAGAAAAGACCAAACTTGAAGCATAAAAATGTACCCAAGTGCAGGAAATAAAATTGATGTTCAAAATTTCCTGGAGGAAGACCCCAAACCCATCGCTTCATATGTGTTGGAACTATTAATAACAATAATAGCATTACAGTTAATGTCAGCTCATAGAAACAATATTTCCACACACATTTTAAATTGTGATGTGTTCGACTATTAACACTTTTATTTTACTGTCCTTAAATATACTATTCTCTACTATGTAAATGTGCTATTGTATGACTCTGTGTAACATGTATGTATATATACAGATTTATTTAGGACTGTAGGCTGGGAGTCAGTGTTTCAAGAAGAGATCACAGTAAAAGAAACACACTGTGACAGATCAGCGGGGACTGGATAATAGAGGGAGGAAGTCTTTACTAGGACAGAAAAATGAACTGTTCTCCGCCGTCTCTTTTGCTTTTTATCCACTTAGGACGGCAGTGAAGCCTCTTCACCCTCCACCGCCAGTTTTGTCCTTCTCTCACCTCCGCCGCCTCCTCCACTGTCTCACACTCCACCTTTTGAAATAATATCTCCTTCATTCTCTGTTTCTTCCTCCCTACACTCTCTCCTCCTCCCCCTCACCATTATCTTTTGGTCACCTGTCCCCCCACTCCTCTTCTCCTTCCCCTCCTCCTCCTCCGTCTGTCTTCCCTCTTTCATTTGTTCTCCACTCTTTCCTTCCCTCTCCTCACTTTGAGCGAAATAGATTTTCAATTACGTGCTGAGTGCCTGGAAGCTTCTATATTTCCCAACCTGACCCCAATACAGCCGAAGTGACACCCCACGCAACAGAAACACACACACACACATATATACTATATCGACGCAACACACACACACACACATCCGATACACTTCCGCCTCCACTTACAGCCTAATGGAGTGGAGGAGAGGCTGGAGAATGTCTTCAGTGTCCCGGACAAACCCAGTTAACTACCTGACACACACAACTCTCCAAGACACACACAAAAATGAAAGAACACAAAGGGAAGTCCTTGTTGACATGACAGGTTGCTTTAAAGATAAAATATGAAAAGATAGAACTTTATTTACCTGAAAGGATTTTTTGAGAGGAAAAAAACAACAAAGCGAAAGTCTGATAGAAAGAAAAATACGAGTCATACGCACTAAAGGTTGAGGTATGCTTGAAACAAACTTTCTCCTATAAAGTATTGCCCTACTATGTCTCAAGAAAAAATGTCACATGATGCTAACTGCTTAACATAGTTAAAAAAGACAATGTTAACTTTTCATTTTACACTGGACATGAATAGCAGTCTCATGGGTGAAAGTCCTGTGTTTGTTGGCCCAAACACCACCCCTCCCTCCCACCTTGCACAAACGTTCTCGCTCTGGGGATAAGAACGTGTTAAAAATGCTTATACTCAGAGGTCAAAAAAGGGGGCGAGATGCAGTGAATGGTACAAATGGGGATGAGAAAGCACACTTTTCAGCAGTTTCTCCTTGTACGGGCAAAAAGCAACAGAAATAGTCCAGTTTAAAATGAAAAAGATAGCTGAAGCTAACCCTTCTTTCTTGCCTCTACATATCTGGCCAATCAGTGTGTGAATCTGTGTCAGATTTTCGTTACAAAAACAAAAACTCACATCAGTTACAAAAACTGTCAGCTGCAGCGCACTTTCTTGAAAATCCAACAAGCGCTGCCATTGCAGAACACTGACATCCTCAGCGCCTCAACGAAAATTACTTTACTTATCCAAAATTTCAACCACAAGGTATTTAAGAGGCATATTTCCAGTAAAAGCATGCAAAAGATGATTCATATGGCAATCAAACCAATGACGAAAGACGAGAGGAAAAACAAGCAGCAGGTTTTTGTTGTTTTATGGGTATTTTTGTTTCTTTTTTTGTTTGTTTTTTAAAGTGCATATTAGAGAGGAAACAGGAAATGTAGAGAGAGGGAGAGAAACGTGACCTACAGCACAGGTCCCTGACATCACGAGGTTTGTGATGTTTGTGAACAAACGACCCTTTTTGACCGACTCCTTGTAGTGTACAGTTTTTATCGAGTCAGCCTGATGAATGTCTGAGTGGTCCCCGACTTTTCCCACTCGCCTACGGACTTTTATCATAGGGTACAGCTCGTGCTGCCTCCCTGTGAGTGACGGGAAGCAATTGAATCTGACTTAATTTAAGACCTCCACCAGCCAAGGCCAGTGGTGCATTCACATGCTCCTTAGATGGTTGTGCTCCAGACTTTGATGTGTTCATGAGTTTTAAGTTGTAATGTGGACACAACATGAACACTGTCAAGCAGATGTTTTGTACTTTATTGCTCAGAGTGTTTAAACACCACGTTGATGACAAAGAGCAAATAAATCAGATCAGATGAGCCATGACATATGACCGGGAACTAAGTTTTCAGATTATTCAGACACCACATGAATGCAACACAAGGCCGCAGAGGTAACTGTTAAGTCTACTTTCCCCTCAAAGAACAGCAGATCATTGGTCAGTGACATTTCTGTAACATCGAATTGAGCTGACATAGCCTACCTACATACAAGTTTGATGCTGAAACAATGCATTCAAATAAATACTTTATCTTTATTAATGTAAACTGAAACATGACGACTGGTATTGCACTGAAGAGAAGTTCTGTGGGGCGGCAGGAGTGTCACAGAGAAACTGACACCATATTCTGCATGAATTATAAAAAAAAACTTGACAGGTTTGATACATTTACAAAATCAACTCGGAGGAGCCGATACAGTGTACAGAGCTGGTCTGGCCATCTCTACACCAGGCCACTAAGGGACCAAAGTAGCAGATTTGACTCTGGACGTTTTATCCAGCGCCAAAACTAGCGAACCACTACCCCATTGCACCAGATAAAAAATAACAAGACAGTGGCCTGTTTCTCAAAACCAATCTTTGTGCAGTTCCCTCCACACAAATCACAATGCTTCTCTCTTGCTAACATATAACTGTTCAGGTCCTACAGGGCTCTCACATGCTCATGCATGGCCAAAAGTTTAGTTTGTTTTAATTAGTGTAACTTGGAAATAGATATTGTAAAGTGTCTTTTTGCATACAATACACATAACTTCCATTGTTCTTTGATTCTGTGTGTAAACATTACAGCTCTATCTGCAATGATCCTGTAATATTTGTAGTTCTTTTGTCTGTAAAGTCGCCTAAAACACCATTTGAAAACATAAATTAACCAACAAATGTCACAGTTTCTCTGTCTGAGAGGGGCCTTTCAGTACAGCCACAGATTCAGAGCAACAATAAACGCTGCGGCGTGTTGAGTGGCTCAACTGCTGTCAAGAGGCAACGAAACAGTGACAGCTGATGTTTTTTTCCCATTGTTAAAAAACTTGATTTAATCGTCTTCAAACACCTCATTTATTAAAGCTAATTCTGAATGCAAGACAACACTTTAAATACAGCTGCTTTATAAAGCTGGCTCAATTACCACACACACACACACACACACACACGAACTGATTTCATTAAGCAGTTTGCGCCTCTTAAACATGGCCTCTCCTGGGTGTTAGTGACCGGTTTTCCGTATTAAACAGAGCTGGAGGTCAGAGGTCAACAGCCTAATGCCTTATCTCTGATGCACCATGGCCAACCTTATTACTGAAGGCTTAGAGAACAAATACACAATCTCTCTCTCACACACACACACACACACACAGAGGCATGAATGCATATATTGTTCACAGACACACAGTAAGCGCTCCACATTAAGAGTGCTGTAGGTGAGATGAGGACCTCAGGGCATGTTAAGCGTGTGGAGCGGCACACGCCAGCCATGTACATCACACACACACATACACACAGAGAGTTCCTCCTGTGTCTCATACTACCAGAGTTTCTCTGTAAAAGCAGGCAGGATACCACATAGGTTACCACATAAAAAGCTTCCATTACAGCGAGTCAGAGTCTATTAAAAGAGCTCGCTCCCTTTACAGATCTCTGACGTGACCTTTACAACCAAAATGAGAAAAAAGTGGAAGACACATGAAAATGCGTTCTCTGTTTCAGGATTTGTTTTTGGATGGTTCTCATCAGAGAATCAGCACAAAAACAAACTACAAAAATGAATGCAATCATAAAATTTGGATCCATATGAACTGGAATAAAACACTACAGCAGTGATGGCAAAATATAAATGCTCTGACAATTTTTAAAAAGTCAACTTTAATAATCTATCTGTCTGCTCCAGACCACAAAAAATATTAACATTTCAAAGCATTTTCTAAGCATGAATTAAAGCAGTAATGTTTCTTGTAATTGCATTTTACAAGACTTTCGTGTTTGATGATCACAACATTTATACATTTGGCGTATTTGTGAGTCGTGTGAGAATCACTGGCAAAACAGAAGTCACGCACACATGAACCATGTAAAGAGGAGATCACACTGAAATGTTAAAATTGCTTTTCAAATGATTCTTATGTAGGAGTTAATCTATAAAGTCAACACTGACTGGGCTGCACAGTTGTTTAAAATGTATGTGTGTGTGTGTGTGTGTGTGTGTGTGTGTGTGTGTGTGTGTGTGTGTGTGTGTGTGTGTGTGTGTGTGTGTGTGGGTAGGCGTGGTGCTGCTTTGTTAAGGCCTGAATGAGTTGTTGATGGGTACAGCAGCTTGGGTCTCTCAGGGGATGAAGGGGGAGGAGGAGGAGGAGAGGGGAGGATGGGTAAGTTGATAATTGCAGGGGAACTTGGACTCAGTCTGTCCATGTGCAACCCACCCAGCCTCCCCCTGCCCAAACACACACACACACACACACACACGCACCAGCGCTCTCTTTGAAGGGGTGGTCCCTTGATTAGGCCACTTAAACACAGTGTCCCCCCTCTCTTTGTCTGTCTGGCTCTCTGTGCGTCTGTCACCCACAACTCTCCCTCTCCACATCCAGCTCTCTGACTTCCTCTCTGTCCACTTTCATTTTTTTACTCCCTTTTCCACCTCTTATTTCCTTCTTTCCCTTTAGACTTCTTTGTGTGTGTGTGTGTGTGTGTGTGTGTGTGTGTGTGTGTGTTAGTTGGGGGGGTGGGGCTCTTCTCAGGTCTCAGCTGCCGTTGTGTGTGAGGGTGAATTACACGCTGTAGCGAAGTGTTGACAGGAGCAGCTGGACATCAGTGGGCCGTAGCGCCCGGCTTTGTACGTGTGTGCGTGCATGTGTGTGTGTGTATGTGTGTGAGCATGTGTATTGTGTGTTGCTGCAGACCACTACCCAACACAGAGCTGACACCTTCTGGCCAGCGAGGACTAAAACAGCCTGCTAAGTCTTGTTTTGTTACCTTGTTGTCAGAACAGCCACAAAATAAAAGTCTCACAGTGAAATTAACAACTTTTTTGACTTTCTCTTGAAGGCACGGACAGTAATTTTTATTGTTTGTTCACTGGCTCTAAAATTACAACACAAGTATAAAAAACAATCATGCG
Organism: Cephalopholis sonnerati; assembly: GCA_019142605.1. NCBI lineage: Eukaryota > Metazoa > Chordata > Actinopteri > Perciformes > Serranidae > Cephalopholis > Cephalopholis sonnerati. Next base: position 21,045,193 of record JAGQAX010000003.1, read on the forward strand.
TGATCAAAATAAAACCAAAGGTCCAAATAAATAAAATATTTCACATACAATACAATTCTGTCAACACATGATCAAATATGTGTGTCACAGTTTTACTAGTCTGTATTTAAAATGAAAATCAATGCCTATCATGTGGTCATAACTAAAAATGTTTGGCCTGTTTAGTCCTGTGTAGTTGCTGAAAATATTAATAAATCTGGTTTAGTTGCTCTTTGTGTATTTAAGTGTTTTAATGATTTGATATTTAGACATTTTTGAGGTATTTTGACTTATTTTTTGTACCTTTTAAGCTTTCAGAATTAGTGAATTTTACGCAGATCCTAATTATTTTTGTATGTCAGTGCTATTGCTATTATTCTTTGTTGTTGTTGTGAGAAATGAAGGGCTCTTTTGGATACATTCAAGCATAATAAGAGGAAATTGTGCCAAAATATGGAATGAATCTGACAGCAAACTATACTTGAAATATTATAAATTAGAGTCTGAATTGATGCGTGATGGAATAAAGATAATATGATGATTTTTTTAGAGGAGAAGGTGTGATGAAAACAAATTTGAAAGAGGAGAGAAGAAGAAACAGAGAGGAGAGGAGAGGAGCAGAAAGAGGAGGAGAGGAGGAAAGGTGAAGGTATGAAGTAATGAGTGTGGAGAAGCGTGCTGGTCTCTGGCTGGTCATGAGGCCATGAGACAGAGTTTTGTCACTGCAATCTCACACTCTGCTTCTGTAATGACTCGCCTGGAGGCACAAATGATTTCCTCCACTGGTGTTCCTATTGCTGGAGTCACCACAAATTCAAGAGAAAGCTTTTGGCAGGGTGGGGTTGGGGTGGGTGCGGGTGGGGTTGGGGTGGGTGCGGGTGGGGGGCGTGATATTATAACTAAAACAAATTAATGACCTTTCTCATCAGTTATCTTTATTATGAATTTCTAGAATGACTCCAAGTGATTTTGAACTTTTTCTTTTTCTTATTCAGCCAATTTAGTTTTCATTTCACGTTCAGTTTGTCCGCTAGTCGTGCTGTAGCTGTGGTCCAACTGCGGTCAATGTGCCACAATTTTCCATTCTCAAACCTTAAAAATAACACCTCATTCCACCCCACTCTCTTTCCACCCGCCTCTTCTTGGCTCCTTCTCCTCCCTGCCTCCTCTTGCCCAGGGACGTGTCATAAAGACATCATCATCACTGTTTGAGGGCAGAGGAGGAAAAGCAGGAGTGACACAATGATCTATCCGCCAGTCACTTCTCTGTGGAGGAGCTGGTTGGAGGTGAATCGACACAACAGACAAAGCTGTGGAGGATGATGAAGCGAAAACCAAATGGTGACCTCATCTCTCATTTGTCTATGCCTACTAATGGGAAATGTTAAAAAATATACATATTGTTTGTTTTCTCATATCTTCCAGGAAGTTACTTCATTTTTTAAATTGTTGGCACCCCAAGGAGCTCTTTCAGTTTCCTGTTGTGTTGCATTTAAGGACAGTTGTGTCCATTAACAGCATACTCAAAAAGTGTGGATTATTTCTGATATGGAATGGTATAGTTTTAGAGCCAGATTTTATAAATGTGCCAGGTTAATAATATATCAGCCAATATTTTCTTATTTCAGAGAGATCAGTATTGTCGTTTATGTTGACTGATGAGGGGGAAAAAAGTAGCGCAAAGTGCCAAAAATACACATCATACATGGTTTTAACTCCGTTTATGCTCAGAGAGCGCTGAAAATTTAAATTTTTTAGTAAAAAATCACACTTATGTCGAGGTCACAATTTTTAAAAAATGATTTAAGTGATCCTTCATTTTATTTTATTAATTTGTTGAGTTTATGTAAAAAAAATAATAATAATAAAAGACTGATTTTAAAATCTCTCACATATCAATACTGGTGTCATCCTCAGTATCACTCAGCCTATATTTACAGTATTATGGGTCCAACAGTGCATATTTAAATCAGCTAACAGTCTTCTTCTCCCCCACCTATTGCTGGTACATTGCTATGTTTTCTGGTGCATCACCACCACCAGTTGTTGTGCAGAATAGTGCAGCTTACATACATGCACCACAAATTTACATTACTCACTGCAGCCGGCAGGAAAGCTCCATTAGTCCGAAAAATGCTCCACTTGTACCGAAAGCCTGTTATCCCAAAAACAAAGGCCCATTGCTTCAAAGTCCTGTTTCTCTGAAAATGCACGTTGCCTGCAGTTAGTTTCAGCTTCCCAGCGCCATTTAAGCCCCTGAATGTGGGTGATTAAAGCCAAAACATGATCTTCTCTTTACCACAACAAAGTATTTTTTGTGCCTAAACCTAACCACACATCAACACAGTGTTGGCGACAATATTTGTTGTTTGCAGAAACATAATGCGAACACTTTTTCAGGCATTGGGGTTGTCTAACTACAGGGAGTGTGCATTTTCTCAGAAACGGGACTTTGGAGCAATGGGTGTTTGTTTTTGGGATAACGGGCTGTCGGAGAACTGGGCTTTTGGTCTAGTTGAATATATTTCAGACCAATGGAGCTTAAAACAATGGGCAGTCTTCATGTATTACATCTCCTGCATGCTCACAGATGTTATTACAGCATGAGAACCAAAACACTCGTGGTCCAAATTTCCTGTCTGTAAAAGACAAGGTTTGCAGTATTCTGCTGTACAATGAATTGATCTGACTAGCAAGTATTGCCTGTTTAGCCACAGCCTGATACACCTTCTTCCTCTGAAACATAGAGCTTGATTGTTGTCCAAAAACTAGTAGAAACACATGAATAAGCCACACTGTAGTTCACTTTGAGTCAATCCAACACAAACTTTCCTGCTGCCATGAATACCACAGACTGTATGAAATAGTGGACGTAGCTCTGTGACGTCATACATTGGTTTGTTTGTCCTGTTTTGAAGCATTGAGTTTGGTATCTCGGTTGACACCATCTTGGTTTATTGGAGCCAGAAATGACCATTTTGACCCAAGCAGAGAGCCTGCCCTTAAATATGTGTAACTTTAAGCCTTAATAAAAATGTAAACAAAAAGAGACCAAACTTGTTTTTATACCAGGCTGTAAACATGTTTATTTCTGCAGTGAAGTTGGGCATTTTTAACCTGGGTGTTGATGGTGATTGATTCTGTTTTGGAGCCAGCCTCAAGTGGCCATTAAAGGAACTGCAGTTTTTGGCACTCACGAATTCTCCAGAGGTTGCTGCTTGGTAAATACTCACTAGAGCACCAAATGTGTATTAATCCACATCTTAAAATAGTTCCTAATAAATGCAAAGAAAAACAAATAAATGACCACAAACATTTTAGGGAAGTCAGAAAGTATTGCCAGCCTTATAATTTAAAATACCTCAATATTTTCCCCATGTTTCTACAAAGCTGTTTGAATTAACCCCAAACAAAATCCTCCATATTAAGGACGAGTACCACTCTGCTGAAAGATCACTGAAGCATGTGGTAAACACAATGTGTGATGCCCCACATTTATTCTGGATATTTACTGTCTATAGCTCCAGCATATGATTTGGCAGGTGGGCAGGGAGGGAGGGAGACAGAGAGGGAGGAGGAGGAGGAGGAGGAGGAGGAGGAGGAGGAGGAGGAGGAGGAGGAGGAGCAGGGGGTGGGGGGGAGAAACAGAGAGAGGGAGAGAGAGCATATACATCACTTCATCCTTAATTAGCTGTCATCAGCTTCTCTCCTCAGAGGAACCAGAGACTAATAATTAATGATCAAACTCTAAAGTAGAGCCACTCTTATCCTCTCCCTCTCTCTCGCTTCCTCTATCACAGGAAGAAGAATTAACAAAGAAAAAAAGATAACAGCCGATTTGGTTAGAGAGTAATGAAATCTGACTAGAGGAAAAGCAGTGTTTGTCTCACAGTAAGCCAACAGGGGATCTTGTAGATTGAAAAAATGACTCATCGAAAACCAACAAAAATGAGGTAAGAGGCATTTCTCCACCCTCAGGTTACCAAGGTAACCAGTGCTCCCTGCCCTTCAGATTATTATTGCTTGTTTCATGTTTGAAAAAAAGGAGCCATGAGCATCCTCTTTATTAGTCCAGTGTGCAGGATTAATGAGCCCCCCTTATCGTCCCATGATGTGAGGAGGATTCACTTTTACAAGACGAGAACATGCCAGGAAAGGCATAGCGATGTTTTAACAAAGCCTGTGTGCCTGTGTAGACAAGAGCAGCTAATTAGAGAGGGAACACAGTGTAAGTGGGCATATGTGCACTAGGGGACCAGTCAGCCAACACACGACAGGAAAGCACCGCGGGGGGGGGACGCAGGCAGGCAGGCGACTGACCAGCTCTGGCGCCAACACGGAGCCGCCATGGAGGCATGTTATGGTCTCAGCGCCCCAAGCCCCTGGCACACTTTCCTGAAGCCCTGTTTGTAGTGGCAGGGAGGGGTGGAAACTGCAGGCTTTACAGACCCCACCGCAACCTGTCCTCTCTCCAAGACTGGACCCTCTCTGAGATGTGTTTGTGTGTGTGTACGCTTCTTCTTAAGCTCCTCTTAAGTGCTTTAATTGGATTATCCTTAATGAGTAAACAAACAACTACAGCAGCAAAAATAATAAGCAAATGAATAAACGTGTCATGAAGCACTTCCTCATTCCTCTCGCTGTCCTGCCCCCTTTTTACTCAACCCTTCGCTCATTTAGTTCCTCTCATGTGTAATTATCCCGATTAAGAATGATTCAAAAACACTGCTGCTGCTAGTGTGTGTGTGTGTGTGTGTGTGTCACACTAGAATAAGACAGGCGTTCTTAAGTGGCTGCTTTGAAGTCCGTGATGAGCCTGTGATTAGTCCTGTGATTCATTGACAAGATGACAAGAGAAAGAAAAGGAGGTGAAAACGACGGAGGAGCTTGCGAGCTCCGGGGGAGATGGAGAGCAAAAATAAACAAATGGAGAATTTTGAAATGACATCTGTGAATATTATTAGAACATTAATCTGCACTGATGACACAGATGCTTAAGCCATCTCCCTCTGTTATTGCAGGGAAAAGAGGCGAGGAGAGGAGAGGCGAGGAGAGGAGAGGAGAGGAGAGGAGAGGAGAGGAGAGGAGAGGAGAGGAGAGGAGAGGAGAGGAGAGGAAAAAAATTAAGAAGGAGAGAAACATGAAGAAGAAATGAGGAAAGAGAGGAGGTGAAAAGCGGAGAAAAGAGAAAACGAGAAGAGTGGTGGAACCATGGTGAAAGAGGGGAGAAAATTAGGATAAAGGAGGAGAGGAAGCAAAGAATAAGGGCAGAGACAAGAGGAGATGTGATGAAAGGAAAGTAAAGGAGAGTAGGAAAGAAGAGAGGAGGCAAGGGGTGAAGACAGGAGAGGAGAAAAATTAAAGGGAGAGAAACATGAAGAGGACATGGGAAAGGGGGGGGGCAAAAGAAAGAGGGAGAAAGGAGAAGATGACAAGAGGAGAAAGGAGGAAAGGCTAGAAGGAAGAGGAGGGGAGAGGAAATAGGGCAGATAAGGAGATGAGAGGAGGAAAAGAGAAATAAGGCGACAAGAGGTAAGGAGATCAGTGGAAGAAGCATATCGAAAGAGGAGAGAAAATGAGGATAGAGTAGTAGAGGAGAGGACACAAAGAAGGAGAGAGGAGACAAGAGGAGATGTGACATAAGGAGAGGAGAGGAGAGGAGGAAGTAGAGTAAAGGGGTGGAGGAGAGAAGAGAGGAGGCGAGGGGTGAGGAGAGGAACAGAGATGAGAAAAGAGCAGGAAAGGTAGAGAGGAAGGAATAAGGACAGAAGTGGAGGAGAAAAGAAGAGAGGAGACAAGAAGAGGAAGAAGAAAGGAAATGAGAGGTGGTGTAGAAAAGGAAGGACAGAGGAGAGGAGAGCAGCAAATGACTAGAGGGGAGGAGAGGACATTAAGAGAGAGCAAAAGAGGAAAGGAGGCAAACAAAAAAAGGAGAGGAAGAGACTAAAGAAGGACAGGTGGAGAGGAGACAGGAGGAGAGGAGGAACACAAAGGATAGGAAACTAGGAAAGACAGAATTGGGAGAGGAAATAAAACGACCAGAGAGGAGATGAGATGGTAGGAGACCACCGGAAGAAAGAAAGGAACAGAGATGAGAAGGGAATAGGGAAGAAGGAAATAACAAAAGGGGGTAGGGAAGGACAGAGGAGGAGAAAAAAGGAAGTCAGAAAGAAGGTCACCAAAGAAAGGAGGAAATAAGGGAAGAGCTGGGGGAGGAGAGGAAGAAGGAGATAGGAGACAAGTCGTGAAAGGTAGAGGAGAGATGAAGGAAAGCAAAAATAGAAGCGGAAGAAAAAATCTGCAGTAACGAGAGGACGGCAAAAGAGGAGGTGAGATAAGAGGAGACAAGAGATGAGAAGAGAAAAGGAGAAAAGAAGGTAGGAGGGAAAAAGGAGAGGAACTAAGGGAAGAATGAAGGAAGAGAGGAGAGGAGAGGAGGAACAGAAAGGAGAGAAAATAAGGGAAAAAGAAGGAGCAGAGGAGATATGGCCAGTTTAGGGCAAAAAGGAAGGAGAGGCTAAAGCACTTTACTGGTTTAATTCCACTTTATGGTGCTATAAAAAGGCCCATTTCCTAAAAAAAATCTATACAGAAAAATCTAAGCCAAATCATTTCATCACTTGCTCTGCCCTAATTGCAGCCATATGCAATTTAAAGGCTATTCTTTTTTTTTTAAATTATTGTTTATTTGGGAAAGCAGATGGTACAGAACTTGATTTCTGGATACAAGTCAGTGTCCACATCAAAGTTATAGATGCAGGACCGTTGAGTGCTAATCCCGGTTTTTAGTATCTTAACAAAACAAATATAACAAATCAAAATATAACAAGTGGGCTGGGGTGGGGGGGAAATCCTCCAATTCTACACATCAGGAAGAGAAAAAAGAGAAAAGGCAACAACAAAAAAAAAACCACACAATAAAGTGGTATGTTTACACAAATCAAAACAGGAATATATGGCATGACAACCATTCATATGACAATCGAATTCAATTCACAGAGATGACGGGTTTTACATATTCTGTCCATTTCGACCAGATCTTGAAAAAAGATTCCCTTTGGCCTTTGAGGGTGAATGTCAATTTCTCCAAAGTGTAAATATCTTGTACAATATTGGTCCATTCTTCAATTGTAGGTGCTTCGGGCTTTAACCAGTTTCTAGTGATTGTCTTTTTGCTTGCTGCCAAAAGCATTAACAGCAGTTTGTTATCTTTCAGGGACCAGTTATCAACTGAAATGTCTCCTAAGTACAGGGCTTCAAACTTGCATGGGATTTTCTCAGTAAAAATATTACTTATATGTTCACTCAGCTGCTCCCAGAATGTTTTGATCACTGGACAATCCCAGAAAATATGGTAGTGATTTGCATTATTTGTCCCACAGAGTCTCCAGCAGGTGCCTCCACTACCCTGATGTTTTTTTTGGGCAGGAGTTACAAAAAATCGAACAATGTTCTTCCAACAAAATTCCCTCCATGTGTTGGAACTTGAGGTCATCCATTGTAATTTGTTGATCTTTTCCCAGCTTTCAGTTGAAATAAATAAATTTCCCTCTTTTTCCCATTTATTTCTGATGTGGTTTGTATCACCCTGTTTAGATAGTAGAATACCATTATATAGCCTGGAAACAACTTTAGTGCATGAACCTGATTTTAACAAGGACAGAAACACATTCAAGAATCCTGGTTCTGCAGCATCCCAAGTTTTCTGTATATTTTGATTAAAATAGTTTCTAACCTGTAGGTATCTGTAGAAGTCGTCCTTTTCCAGCCCATTAGACCTCTGAAGTTCCTCAAAACTCTGAAACACCCCCCTCTGGGTAAATGTATAATAGGTGGTTAGTCCTTTTGAGATCCATCTTTTGAATCTCCCATCATTTTTGTTTGGCTTGAAGGCTGAGTCAAAGGCACACCACCTGAGTATTTTGATCTGATTTCCTAATTGACAAATTTTAACTGTCTTTTTCCATGAGTCTAACATTGTGCGTAACATTGAGTCCTGTGGTATCATCAACTCATCTTGTACTTCTTTATCCAATAACACAGACATTAGAGGTATTCCATCCACTGATGTACCTTCTATATCTTTCCATCCTGCATTGTATGACGGAGAGCATAGACATATTAACGGTCTTAGTTGAGCTGCAAGGTAATAGGCCTGTAGGTTGGGAAGACCTAGTCCCCCTTTCTCCTTCTTCAACTGCAGCGTTCTGTACCTTATTCTGGCCCTTTTCCCTTGCCAGATGTATTGTGATATTAATCTATCCCACTCTACAAATTGCCCTTCTGGTACATGGATTGGAAGACACTGAAATAAATACAGCAAGCGTGGGAGAATGTTCATCCTGACTGAATCTGCTCTGGAGTATAAATTTAAAAAAGGAATCACCTTCCATCTCTGTATGTCTGATTTTAACTTAGAGGTTAGGGGTCCATAATTGGCATCAAAAGTCCTAGAAAGTTCCTTGGTTAGTACGATACCTAAATATTTTATGGAATCTGCATCCCAGTTCCATCTGTACAAATTCCTAATTCTGTTCGGTGGGCTGTAGTTTAGAGTTAGGACCTGAGTCTTGTTAATGTTAATCTTGTACCCTGACAGTGAACCATATATCTCAATCAACTCCATAAGTTTAGGTAAGGTTTGAGTTGGGTTTGTTATAGTTAACAGTAAATCATCTGCAAACAAGGACAGCTTTTGATTGCCAGCTGCCATTGGAACTCCTATTATGTCGGGCCTCTGCCTTATCCACTGACTAAGTGGCTCTATAAAAAGGGCGAAGAGGAGCGGCGAAATACAGCAACCTTGCCTTGTGCCTCTTTCCAACATAAATGAGTCTGATAGATCTCCGTTAATTTTTATCCTAGCCGATGGTTTGTTGTACAATGCAGCAATTACCTCAATTAGGGTCTGGTGGAATCCAAATTTAGACATCACTTTATATAAAAAGGACCATCTGACCGAGTCAAACGCCTTTTCTGCATCTAGACTCAGTACAAGGGTCTCCATTTTTTGTTGTACTGCATGATTTAAAATATGCAACGTTTTTCTGATGTTGTCCTGAGTTTGTCTCTGTCTGATGAAACCTGTTTGGTCCTTATGTATTATTGCTGGTAAAATTTTTTCAAGTCTCTGTGAAAGTATGGCAGTAAATAATTTATAATCGATATTTAGCACACTCACTGGGCGGTAATTACCACAATTCAATTTGTCTTTCCCCTCTTTAGGAATTAATGAAATAATTGCATCTCTCCATGAAGGGGGGATAATTTTCTTTTCCAGGACACAGTTGAATGCGGTTAATAAGGTAGGGACTAACTGATCTTGCATTTCTTTATACCATTCGGAGGTAAAACCGTCCGTTCCCGGGGACTTACCTCCTTTTAATTTTCCGATAACCGATCTCAGTTCTTCTTCAGTTATCTTTGATATTAATTGTTTATTCTGTTCACTTGTGACCGTAGGGAGAGACAGGTGGGAAAGAAAGGTGTCTATCTGGTGTTCACTACTCAAATCGGGTTGGGAATATATGTTTTGATAAAAATCTTTGAAACATTTATGAATATTTTCCAATCCCGTTTCCACACTATTTGTATGTGTATTTCGTATTTTATAAATAGTTCTATCTGCTTGTTGTTTTCGTAGTTTAAATGCTAAGAGCTTCAGAGACTTCCCGCCTGCCTCATAATGTTTCTGTTTTGAGAAAAGAAGTTTCTTTTGTATTTCTTGTGTGTTTAAGTCATCTAATTCCCCTGTTATTATCTTGATTTTAGTTTTTGTTTCCTCCTGAAGAGTTTTGGAATGTTCTTTTTGAAGTTTCTTTAATTCCTCCTCCAATCTCTTTTGTTTTTGTTGTCTGATTTTCTTTTCATTGGAGGAAATGGCTATCAATTTCCCTCTGATCACCGACTTCAGAGCATCCCAAAGTATTGTCGGTCCCACCTCTCCATTGTCGTTCTCATCCAAGTACCTTTTGATTTCATTTTTCATACTTTCTTTAATAATTGTACTGTTTAATAAGTTTGTATTTAGCCTCCAGAGAGTGGATCTACTTTTCTTAGTCAGAAGAACAGAAATATAGATTGGACTGTGGTCTGAGATGGAGCACGGGCCTATTTCACAACTTTCTATTCTATGGACATCCTTCTTAAACATGAAAAAATAATCTATCCGTGAGTAAACATTGTAGGGAGGGGAGTAGTGTGTGTAGTCGCGACTAGTTGGATTTTTGTCTCTCCATACGTCCACTATTCCAATTTCATCTATCATATTTCTGATTCTTTTATTAATATTTTTTGTGTTAGATTTTCCGTTTGATGAATCTAATTTTGGGTTTAATCTAACATTAAAATCCCCAGCACATATCATTATCCCTTGACTTTTTGTTGCTGCTAGTTCAAATATAAGTTTATAAAAAGACCAGTCGCTACCCGGTGGGGCATAAACATTAATGAGACTTATCAGGACACCATCAATTTTCCCTGTAATTAAAACAAATCTACCTTCCTTGTCTTTATGTTCTGCAATATGTTCATAGTGCAAGGCACTCGATATTAAAATCGCCACCCCTCTTCGCCTCCCCGAGCCATGTGAGGAAAAATATACAGATTTAAACCCCATCTTATTCAACTTGGCATGTTCAGAATCATCTAGGTGGGATTCCTGCAACATTGCGATTTGAATCTTATCTTTCTTTAGTTTTGACAAAACTTTCCATCTCTTTATCGGGTTATGTATGCCATTTATATTAAATGAAACCACCTTTATTTGTGTCTTCTCCATCTATGTAATGTTACCCTCCATTTCACTAATAACATTGGAGAGCCCCCTCCAGCCCACTGGAACTGAAAAAATATTAACAGATAAAACAAGAACACACATACTTACAAGAACCTTAAATAACAGAACAAGTGCAACTTCCAAAGCTGGGGTCTGATGACTAGACCCTGTTGAGCTTCTTGGAGACAGCCCGAAAGGGAAAGTCCTCCCAAGTCTATAAGGGAGGGCCCTTGCAAGTGTCAGCAGCCCAGTTCAGAGTAGACCCAGACAAACCTTTTTATAACACCATCATCCTTAACACAGCCCTCAGGAGACTTAACTCAGAGGGGCATCACCCAGGAAGAGAAACGATGAATCTTTCTGTTCTTAAGTAGCAGGTGGTGATGTCCTCCTAAATGCCCGGAGCTTCTCTTTGTAGATTTCTCCTCTTGCAGAGCTGGAGGCGCCTTTCTGTGTTTTCCCCTCCTTCCTGCTCCAGGACAGCCGCTCAATCTGCTCCTTCAGGGAATCTGGTGATCTGATGACTTTTACTTTGTACCCTTTTTTGGCCAGATCCGCGGTCGCTTCCTCTATGGAGTCGTAGGTTCTGGACCCTTCTTTATATCTCACTCGCAGCCTTGCTGGAAAAAGGGTCTGGAATGGGACCCCATCCTCTTTCAGGGCCCTCCGAACCTCCGTATACTCTCTGCGCTTTCTGAGGATGGCTGGTGGGTAGTCATGGTCCAGATTTATCCGTTTTTCACGCCAGACAAATCCCTTATGTTGCCAAGCTTTGCGAAGTATGGACTCTTTCATTTTAAAGCTCAAAAACCTCACCACTATTGAGCGTGGCGGTGCGCTCTCCGGCGGCTGCGGGCCCAGAGCCCGATGCGCTCTCTCTATCTGCAGGTCTGCCCCGTTGTCATCCAGTCCGAGCCCCTCTTTCAGTAAAGTTTCCACAAATGCAATCATCGAATCCTCGTCCTTCTCAGTCCCCTCTGGAACACCATAGATCCTGACATTCTCTCGCCTAGACCGGCTCTCCAGGTCTGTCAGCTTGTCTTCCAGTCTCACGTGCAGTTTTAGTAGCTCCGCTACTACTTCCTCCGTGTTTTGAGTTCTTTCCTCAGTTTTCTCCAGCCGCTCCTCTACTTCATTAATTCTTGCGTTCGCCTTCTTAATTTCCTCCTCGATAGTTATTAGTTGTTCTTTGCTCTCCTGACGGAACCCTCTCAGTTCTTGTAGTAATATTTCTAGGCTAGCCATTACTTCCACACTTTGCTGCTAGCTTATCACCACGTGCATTAGCTGTAGCTTTTGTCGCTGTATAACTTCTTGTCTTTTCTTCTCCAGAGTGTTATATAATAGTTCGGGGCTATGTTAGCCGTCTTACCCCCTCTCTACGCTTTTCGTGGTGTTATTTTACTCAGCTGAATGGGAGTATTTCTGTAATTAGTCCGGTTCTCTCGGGAGCCTCTTTACCGAGCTGCCATCTCTACGGTGTTCCGGCCGGAAGTCAATTTAAAGGCTATTCTACCTTCTAATGGTTCCCCAGAGGAACAAGGGGTTAATTGCTGCAGCTGGTGATGTAGCTCCTCCGTACTAAAGAGGTGAGGTTTCTCTCTTTGTCGATCACTCTCTCTTTCTCTTTCTCCTGGGAGAAGCTGCCCAATACAGTGTTAAGGAGACAGGCTCGGACTTTTAGGGAAAGTCTCTGGTTTATTTGAATGGTTTTGCTAATTATCTCTATTTGTTATGATAAACACAAACCAAATTCATTAACAAGCTCAGCTGTAAACATCCAACACAGTTTACAGGCCAACTTCCTGGTTCAGCTTTAATTTACCGTACTGCCTGTAGTTGTGTGCACACAGTTTTCTGGTGCTATGAGTGGATTAGTCCCAGCACTTTGGGTGAGCTCACGAGTCATAGCATTCAGTTATCAATCCTGTGATTTGTACCTTTGATTTAATAGGTTTAGTGAGGCGGTATTCTTGGTTCTGGGTTAGTTTTCAGGGACTATTTATCAGGGTAGTACTGCTCTTGTTTTTAGCTGTCCCTGACGTGTTTCACTGTGACAGACTGTCTCACAGGGCCACCAGATTTGATAGCTAGAGAGGAGGCTAGTTAACTTGTTTGTTGTCCATCTGCAGTAACTGGAGTCACGTTGCACACTGTAAAGCCACAACTACATTAAACATGTTGTTTGATGAACTATTCTACACAGTTTCTTTTGCACATAAACGTTTGTGTTGGAGACTGACACATTGGAAACAGTTCATCTGGAGAGACAGAAGAATGAGGTAAAGATAATATTTAATACAGAATATGAGTGTACAGATTAACAGATGATTTGTGCTGATTAAGGTTTAACAGAAGTTTTTGGCACTTGGACACCAGAGGGAGATATTTTGTGATCGAGGGACATTTGAGCAGCAGCAAGATAAATCCCCACATGGAGTCCAGACACTGGTGATGACTCTGAGGCTGCTGACTGCTGAGGCGTATGAGGCTGATGAATTGGTAAAGACTAGGTGGCGATGGGGAGGTGGAGGGCACGCACGTCGGCAGCAAGAAAGAACTACGGCAGAGAAAGAACCATATTTAAAATGAGGAGCAGTAAGATGATAGGCTGACAGAGAAGGTGTGTCACTGTGCTATTGGTTGATTGTGAATCAGCTGATGACTCAATTGACCTCCCCAGACAATGTCACCTAGAGATAGTGAATGAGAATGATAGTGAGAAAGAAACTTACAGCCTGAGCATGAACAGTATTGTCTTCCTGACTGAATTCATTTCACACAGCTCTATGAAAAAGTTTAATCGCTTGGAATTTCTTTCTCTACTTATAACTTCCTTAATTCCTGACAGTTTTTCAGCCGTTGTCTCCATCCTAAACACCAGTAAATCAGGGTAAGTGCTAGCCAAAATGTTACCTGGAGCTCCACATTTTTAATCATAATGCAGGTAGATGTGTGGCTGTGATGAGCAACACGGTGAGGCAGGGACTGGTCAGGTTTAAAACTTAACATTAAAAATAATTTCCTTCCAATTTTCTGCTTGGTTCACAATATTAGAGCCTGCTGTGTCCTCTGGTGTGCACAGGGCCTCTGTGTCCAGCAGATTACTGCTTTATTACCAAAACACCCAAAAGTGGGAGGACATTAAGTTTCATTGTCCCCCTTATGCCATCGCCACTAAGTAAGTCTGTTAGAAAAGAGGCCAGGTTCAACAGTAGCAGAGAGTTACTCTCCAGTCATTATGTACATTATGCATACTAGCTAAAATCTGCAAAGTGCTTGGCTGGTAGGGGTGTAACAGTTCATGGAAACCCTGGTTTGGTTCATACCATGATATAAAAGTCAGGAAAAGTTTGGCAGGAAAAAAACAACTGCATGAGAATTTGTTTTCTTTTCATTTATTTTGAACACACAGTAGTGCAAGTGTCAAAGACAGACAAAATTTTCTTGCTGGGGACTGAAGTAGCATTTTGCCCACTGGCACCTTGGGTATTTTCATCATAAAAAGAAAGATAATTTAAAACACCTCTGTATTACACTGTACAAACACTGAACAAACACTTTCCCAAAAGGCAACTCTCTCTCTAACTCTTTACACTTCATCTGTTGCTCTGAATGTCTAATAATGACTTGGATGGGTTTACATTGAAACTGGCTAAAAGCCAGGTGCATCTCACACAGACGATAAAGGTGGCATTGTGCGTCCATGTCTGACTCTGAGGGCCACTGCCCAAGCAGTGCCTTCTGATGCCCCAGCAGTGAGAGCAGGCTGGTTTTCAAGTTGGATATGGTTCCATTCACATAACCTACAACTGTGGAGCAACATCGACACACTGTTGTGTCCTCTCTCTCCCACAGGCCTGATGTTTCATTTGTGTTTGCCATAGACTGCCTGGCATGCCAATGCACTTATTGTGCTAATCTCAGCATATATTGCTAACAGTGTACAGACTAAAGAAGTTGTGCTTCTGAACTTTTGCTCCACATTATGAATGAATGACTGACTTTATTTCGAGCAAAACAAAAAATAAAAACACTAGAGTACACTTATATAATCCTACCTCCTTTTCAGCATTCATGTCTCATTAAAAAAGGAAATTGTCAGTAACAATCCAAAACTAATTTACAACCATTAATATAAATAAATAAACTATAGGCTTATATATTAGATATACAACTTCATCTCAATCAAGCCCAGATAAATAATTAAACCAACCCATCTGCATACCCTCTAAAAAATACTGTGTCTGCACATCTTTTTAAAATGCTCTGTAGTTGTGCTTCCCTTCAACTCCTCATCTGCCCCATTCCATAAATCCACCCCACACACTTAAATACACATACTTTTCAAGGTTGTATGAACACAATGTTTTTTTAGATTTAATTTTTCACTTAAATTATATCCCCACTCCCGGTAAAAAAAAAACAGTTTTTGAATATAATGCACATCAGTCTACATACTGTGATGTCTGCATGCAGTTGTGTGCACTGGACTGTGACAGCTCTGTACAAATACACAAACTGTTACAGCCTTCCTATTTTTGCAGGTCATTCTTAAAAGGAGATAGATGGGGGGGGTCGATGTCAGCTTTGTGTGTTTAGTGAATAGAGGCTGGAGGTGATGGGAGGCTCTGACTACGAATACACCTCCCAGTAACTCCAAAGTTGTTGAAAGTTGCACATGATACATTCTTAAATGATTTGCAGAACATAAGCTGACGTAAGAAGGCCTGACCAACATATTAACTTGAAATAAATATCAACTGAGACAACTAACAACCTGTAAAATTACTTCAGTCTCACCCAAACAAAAGATCATTTATAAAATACATAAAATACAACTAATCATATACACATCATATTCAGCCAATTTGCCACTTACAAAGAGATGGGTTGGGTACGTGGTCATGTGGCTTCAGGCCATGGAAAAATTACTTACAAGCTCTAATTGGCTGTTATAGTTCCAGTCGGGACAATGATCATGGATAAGCACAACACCAGACGTTTTGAATGACTGTATAAATCTGAGATCTGGTCAGTGATTCAGAGGTCTGGAAATGAGCTTATCACCATCAGTTTAGCTACAAACAAAGTGGCATTGATAATCTGGCTAAACTGTTGGCTTGTTTACAACTGATCACCTGATGACTCAAGTTTATTGCCTTGTCAGATTATGTCACAAAATAAAGGGCCCAAGTTTAAAAAAGAAAGCTAAATTAACCTTCAAACTGATGGGTGATGAGACAAAATGCAGCAGATATCACGTCTTACACCAATGCAGACTAATATGAGAACATGAGGATAATGAATGAGAGTATTTGATCTGGTGGTCTGAGGTTTGGCCGGATTGATCCAGACAGGTGGGTAGTACTGAGGGGGCGGTGGTGAAAACATAGGAAGTGGGGATAAAGTGAACAGGAGGGGGGAGACGGCTTGTGAGGTTTGTGAAGGTCAGTGAAAGTCAGGCACCAGAAAAGACAGGCCGAGGATGGAGAAGCCTTTCAAGGTGGAGGTCCCGCGTGCTACGAGGCCAACCATTCCCGCGACTGATTACAAGACAAACAGAGACAGATGAAGCAGAGGGGCAGCGGTGGCGAGGGGAGACAGCGGCGAAAATAGAGAGCGATTACACGGATAGACGGAGGGAGAACAAAGAGCAGGAAGGAGCAGGAAATACAATGTCAGAGAGAAGGAGAGAGAGACCAAGGGTTGAACCCGACTCAGCTGTGAGGGGCACCTGTTCACGGTTGGACCACCTCCTCCCGCCAGCCTTAATCAAATTTACCACAGAGACAGACTGTGACGACGCCCCCCTCTAACAAGAAACCCACTGTGTGTTACATCCAAATAATCCCCACCTCTAGCCAGGCTCACACTGCGTGCCACTTCCAAAGGTGTCCCACCTCTAACTACACACCCACGCCAGGTTGCGCCAGAATAATCCTCCAAACTCTAATTAACTGGCCGATGTTCTCAGGTATGCCTGCATGGGGAGATTTGCACTGTGTGAACATTTGATGACATGTCACAATGCCACCCAATCGCAGAAATGTCGCCATTGTGCGTTTCGTTGTTACATTTGCATATTTCATATGTCGTAAATATGTTAAAAGATAATGTCTCTTTTCATTTCAGTTTTCAATGTTATGTTGTGACAATTCTGTGGTTAATATGTGGTTAGCTTTAGGCACAAAAACAACTTAGTTAGGGTTAGGACAAGATCATGTTTTGGTTTAAAATACACATTTGTTGTCTCCACATCTACCTCTAGAAATGTGCCAACCTCACCTTAAAAAATACCTGGTTGTTGTCACTACAAACACCGCTGGAAATGTCACCATTGTCAATAAAAACACAACTGGTCTTGAACAGTAGTCTGCTGTTTGGCAGGTGTCTCACACTGGTTTAATGCCATGTACCAACCCCAACTACTGCTGATGAGAAACTCAGCTCATATGTATGTAATCTGAGCCACATCACTGTAGAAACATTGATATGAAACGTACAAATGTAACATATCTGTGGTTTGCAGAAAAGTACAATGCACAAAATAGTGGTTTATCTACGTTATACATTACAAAAGTCAACTGTCTGTGAAGTATTAAATTTTGTTGGTGAAATACGGGGAGAGTAAAACTGCTAGAGCCCTTAAATGTATTTGGAAAAAAGATTTACCTGGCCACACGCCAGAATAAAATGTTGGCATTGTACATTATGCAAACCATGAGTACATACATGTGCATGTTTCATATGTATCATAACAACATTTCTAAAGTGACATAATATATGAGCTGACTTTGTCATCAACAGGTGGAGGAGACAGTGGATGGCTTGTCATCTAGGTGTAACGCCTCCTAAGCTGCACACTGCAGACCACTGGTCAAGACAAACAAAAAGAACAGTTGTGATTTAGTGAGCTGTTCCTGTGTTCCCAGCGGCTTTTAAGGCATCAGGCTGGGGTGTTTTGCAGTGACCTGTCACTGTTTTTCCAGCAGATTTTTAGGCACAGAAAGTGGTTGTTTGAACTGAGACATTGCTGCTTTCGCTCTGGGGATATTGGCACGAAAAGTGTTTTGTTTTAAATACAGAGACATCACTGCTTTTTCTGCCAGGTGTTTGTACCCCAAGCGATGTATTTTAAGGCAAGACATGATCCTTACCTAACCCTAACCAAGTGTTTATGTGCCTCAACATAAACACAGTACCACAGAGTTGTTGAAACATGAAGTTTCAGTGTATTCATTACATAATAACAAGCAAATGTAACATATCTATGAAGCAGAAACGTTCAGTGTCACTGTCACTGCTGGTCTGTCATTAGGGTTAAGTAGTTCTGGTTTAAAAGATTGTGTTGCCTGCTGATACATATAATAGTGTGCACTGTAGATGTGCTACAAAGTCAGTCGATTCTGGATGCAGATTTACTGTTACATTGGAGATGTCCAAAACTTTATTTTAGAGGGCTGCAAAGTATAATCTGTGTTTCCTAAATCAATGAAAGACTCAGACCAGACATCAAAATTATCCTGGAGAATCTCCCTATCAAAGATGAGTGACACAGTTGGGAAAGTTTGTTTCATATACAGAGGACAGAGTTCCATGTGGTACTTATGCTTTAGTAGTTTTTCCCAGAATTACTTTCCTTTTTCTTCTCTTTCCTTATTAACTGTGTATTTTGGTTGAATCCTCTTGTTAATGAGATTATGTGGGGTAGGCAGAGTGCACTAAAGCTGAGAGTATACACTGAATTTTCTTAAACATTGTTGATGTAAATGACAGCATCAGCTGTTTGTCCAATTCAAATTGACATGGACCTCTACTGGTTGGTGAATTATGACTCTTATCTTTCAGCAGCAAAGGAAGAAGTCGGGTGACAATGTTGAAGTAACACTACATAATCTCTTAAAGCACAGACACACCAAACCGACATCAAAGAACTAGTGGCGACAAAGGCCAACTGTTGCGTCATCTCATGTCACCTGTGTCTCAGCCAAAAAGTTGCACTTGAACACACCGCAAAGACTACAGCTGATGGCTAATAACACATACACTCTGCACCTGCGTGAGAGGAAATACCTCTCCATAGCAGCATGCGGTGGTAGTCTGTATTTGTCAATCAAAAAGGGAACAATTATGAACAGTTTCTGCTAAAGAGGTAAAAAAAAAATTATCTTAACTATTATAACAAGTTTGTTTCAGTCTTGCTCTCTCTTGCCATTTGTTTGCTTTCCTCCCTTCTGTGTCTCTTCTCATGCACTGAGCTGAACCGCCAATCACAGTGATTTCCCACACTGACCGACTCTGCCCGTGATTCAACATGTGGAATCTGCCAAACAAAACAAAAACAGGCAACAAGGGCTGACTAGTGTCAGTAGTGTGGGACACACCACAAAAACTAGGGCAACAGATGCTCACCAACAGCCCAACACTGACCAATCGCTGACCATTGACTTAGTGTGTCAGGGCTGGGCATTTAAAAAAATACGATACCAGTACCTTGAAAGTGATACAGATACCAATAGAGTACATCATTCCGAATGGAGTGGCATGTACACTGTAAAACTTTAATTCATAGCCTGGGCTAGAGAGATAGAGAGAAAAAGAGAGAGCACTTTACAACACGTGTTTTACAGCACACAAGGATTTCAGCACCTGGTACACAGACACAACACCTTTCAGCTGGCTGTCACCTTTGTTAATATTTTGTTGAATTTAGGTTGTGATGTCTCCTAACTAAAGAAACTGAAGCTGTTGCTGTGGCTGCTGAGTGTGAGCTTCGCACTGGGGCTAACTGTTAGCATCACACAGCTTTTCATCAATGGGTAAAATACAGAGTCAATGTTGAGTCAGTGTTGGTGTGAATTTGTGGGGACCATTTAACGGCATGGTGTTGGATGTTAGCTGCTGCTACAGCTGTGTAGCTCATGCTTACCAGGCAGATGTTGAATTGACTGATAGTGGCTCTGGAGATGACTAACAGAAAGTCTGCTGGTTCAGCAGGGAGGCGGGACAGTCTGGTATCAGACCACTGGTGCAAAAAGGTTTGAACGCAGGTATCATTTGACTGGAGATGTTACAGTACTAATTGGTACCAGGTTATTTCGGTCGATACCTCAAAGGTACACGCAACCCTAGTCAGGGCCCTTGGGAGGAAGAAGAGGAGGGAATAGGATTTAAAGGATGGTTGGGTCAACAAAGTGTTTACAGGTTACTGGAGCCTGCTGTGTGTTTCCCATTTCCTCCCACACTTACTGTTTGTATCTTTGAATGTGGCATGCAGATTTTCTCCTATCCCTAGCCAACTAATTTTTGTCCTTAAACCAATGATAGACTATTTATTTTGTCATAAGGTCATAACCTTTGTTATCTTTGTATTGTTTCCTCCATAAACTCTGTAGTGATTAGTCACACAAGGCCTCACCTCTCAAATGACTGCAAAAAAACCCACCAGAGAACCAACTTTCTATCTTGTTTCTCTTTCTTCAACAGCCATTATCTGCGCCCCTGTGTTCCCTCTTACCCTCCATTTCTCTTCCATATTTCCGACATAACAGATTGACTCTACTCACCGCAGCTGACAAAATGTATTAATAGTATTTTTCTTGTAGATATGATTCAATCCATCATCCCGCTCCCCCTCTCCATCTCCTCTTCTATCTCCGTTTCTCATTCAATCTGTCGCTCCCTCTCCTCCCACTCTCTCTTATACGAGAGAGAGGTGTCAGTTTCAGTGAAACAACTTAATTCTGATGTCAATGAATTAATTAGATGTGTTAATGAGCTAGCGACAGCTAACCCAAATTAAATTAATACCGTAATGGCCTCAGACAGCGAGAATTAGCTCCCATTTCAGTAAACGCTTTCTGGAGTGTACACAGCCGCCAAGGATAGACACACACACACACTGATACACACTCGCACTCACACACAGCTCAAACAACATCCATCCCCCCGAGCAGATCATCATCCAGATGTAATTAACTGACTAATTACAGGAGCTCTCACTCGCTCCCCCTCCCCTCTCTGTCTCTCTTCTCTTTCTACACTTTGACTGTCTGCCTCTCTGCGCCGACTTCCTCCTGCTCTGTTATTTGACCCCTCTGAGACACAAGTTTGTCATATTTCCTTACAGTTTAGTTACTTCCTCTCGTGTTTGTTTTGGTTTGCTTATTCATCACCTACATATCGCTCTAAAGAAGCATTAAGTGGTTGTTTAACGTGTTCTTCCTTCCTCTCGCTCCTCTTGTCATCACACTTAAAGTCTCATTACACACAACAGGCCCGACTTACAGGCTGTTTAGTCTGCCATTAGCTCTAATAGTGACTCCTCCACAGTTGCCACGCTCCAGCGGACCTGCTGATGGGAAGCGCTGCCACCAGACTATTAATCTGATCTCAGAGGCACAAAATGGCTGCTGTCTGTGTGTCGGCCGGCCGGGGTGGAAAATGGTGTCACAAGTGGGGGGATTTCAGTTTTTGGTATTAATGTAACTTTCTCTTTAATGCTTAGTTTGTTTTTTGCGTCCACTTTTTAATAAGGCTTCTGTCTTTAAGAGTTTTGTAACATGTAACTTCTCATTTTCACTTAATTATTGTAGCAGAAAATCCTGTTTATAACTGCAGGTCTTGTTGTAAGACTCTCTTAATCACTTATGCTGTGTTCACATAGAATTAGGTAGACGGCAGACGTGAAGTACATTCTGGATGGCACAGGAAAAACAAGCAGCCAAGTAAAATGGCAGAAAAACAAAAATGAAACTTGCAAGATGACATGTTGCAATGGTTATGCTGTATTGAATTAATGGAATAATATTTATCAAATAGAAATATTTTATGTAATTTTTCTAGTAATGTCCAGTAATTGTCCAGATTGCTCGTGTTTTCACCCGTGTGAAGGAGCTACGTAACATCCAGTTGTAAATTCAGTCACAGAGGACAGCAAAGTTAAAATATTTTAGCTCTGAACGACAGCGCCGTCTACCGTTACTGCAGTTTTATTCTTTGTTGGCATCACCTAATTTTACCATCCTGCTCTTATCCACTAAAATGATATCGGATGTGCTGTCCGCCATCTAACTTGTTCCATGTGAACACGGCATTAGTGACATCCTAATAAGTCATCAAGTCTGCAAATTTAAATGTTAATAAATTATAAAAACCTGAGGTTTTGCAGCTCTTATCCAGGATGAAGTTGTCAGTCAAACACTAATGTTGACACAGTGATGAATTAAACAGCTTGTTAAAGAGACAAAGAAAGTTGCAGAAGACTAAACATCAGGCATGGATTTGTCAAAAAGTTGTCCCTATCAGGCCTGTAATAATACTTGTTTTTTACAAGCAGTAGCAATGTGAGCAGTATTGTTGTGTGCTTTAAATGTGTATGTCTGCTAGCAGCATATCAGACACGGATCACCCACACCATAAAAACACAGCTCAACATGGCAGCGCTTGAGAAGTCTGCGATACTGTTATTGCTGGGTTACACTCGAGAAGAAATAGTTTGCACAACGTGTTGTCTGAGGGTGAGTATGTCCTTATGAATGAATGTGATCTTGTACAGGATATGACAGCATGTCACTAGTGTGTGTATTTACTTAGAAAATGATGGATATGGATGTTGGGACACACACTTTGTGCTGACTGTGTGTGTTTCCCTTTAAGGGTTAAGAAACAGCACAGTAGATTCATTTCCCTTCAAAAATTTTTTTTTTTATTTTGCCTTTTTTCTGCCAGAATTTGCTGCTGACCAGACTTTGCATTCTGATACTGCCTCAAACTTTAAGATTACGCAAGGTGGCTATCATGCATGGACAAACATGTACATAAAAGTAGAGGCTTAAATCTGATTCATAGAGCATGAATACATGATACATCCTTCTTCTCATGATTAGATGCAAACATATATAGTGGTTTCCTTTATTTGTGTCTTTCTCTCTCCATACATTTATATATACACCTATTTTTTTCCTGCTTGTATGCACATAGTTATGTGTTTGTTTTGAACTTTGTTTAGCTTTGTCGTCCTTGTCAGCTGGATGTTTCCTGTGTGTAACAATAAGAGCAACTTGTAAACAGAGTCAAATTTCTTGTACATGCACACATACTCGGCCAGTAAAGCCAAGTTTGTCCCACCTTCCCAACACAACAGGAAGTGATGGGATGGCAGTAGTAAATGTACCCACTTGGTTATCATTCCCTCTCCTCACTATTTGTATCCTTTCCTTTGTGGTCTGTCTCACCTGGTTGTGCAGTGAGACCTTGTAACAGTGTGTAAGTGTGTTTGTGTGTGTGTGTGTGTGTGTGTGTGTGTGTGTGTGTGTGTGTGTGTGTGTGTGTGTGTGTCTGTGTCTGTGTGTGTGTGTCTGTGTGTACAGTGAGCCTGTCTGCGTTAGCATGAGCATTTTCCTGGGGTGAGACTCTGCAGGGAGCAAGCTTCTCTCACAAACACCATCTGTCAACAACAGGCTCACCTGCTAGCAAACATTTAGCTCAAGAACCATCTCTCTCTCACACACACTCACACACACACACTCACACACACAGCAGTACAATTCAGTAATGTCAAAGCAAAAGATAATGTAATTTCCCACTTAGTCGACTTGACAACCTCACCTGCTTTGCAGCCTCTGTGATCTCTGAAGAATACACATGGATATGTTTGTATGTGTGACAGACAGAGGGATAGAGACACACTGAAGGGATTTTAAAAAAGCACAAAACAGAACATTTGACACCTTGTTTGAACATGAAAATTGTTGGGCTGGAGAGTAAAAAGCAATATGCAGAGTGGGAAACGTTTGAGGGAGAGGGAAGGTGAGAAAAGACGGAGATGAAGACAGGAGGGGGGGGGGACTATTACCTGAGGTGTCTGACTAAATTAACTTCTCATCATCACTAATTAGCCCCTTGTTCCTCTGTTCCCTCCAGGTAAGTGCTACCTATATTATTGTGTTTGTGCCAGAGTAGTGTGTGAATGTGTGTGCGTCTCGTGTTCATTGTTTGACTTCTGAATAGCAGCGAAATCAGTCCTTTGTTTCTCCGTCACTGTGTATATGTCACCCCGATAATCTGTAAGAAATCAATATTTATATGTACTGTCGTTTAATTCATAATTTTAAGGTGCAGTTATCATTCTAATTATATGGAGTATAGACTGATATGAAAACACTGTCAGGGTTGTAGCTGTGGCCATTTCAAAATATTCCAAGCTCCAAAGTCACTCAGTCAGCTAAGCTTCTCTTCATGTTTAATTTAATTAAAGCCAACTTTCTGGTGAATTAATCCAGTTTACTCTCAAGGCAAAGAAGCAGTGAAAATGTTGAACGATTTTTTTAAGAGTTACTTGATGTCTTGTTCTGTATTGATGAAACACAGTAAAGAGCTTTATTCAATCAAATATGAAGACTTTAACATTAGTAGCACCAACATTTCCTACACATTCATAGTAGAACATCTTATGGCACTATGACATGTCGTAAATAATAAAAATAAATGTAAGCTACTTGTATTCTAAGGAAAGGATAGAATCAAATACAAAGATAACTTCGATCCTCCTAAAAGTCATTATTTAAAATAGGCTTTACAGCTAGAGTGTGAGCTTTAATGATAACATGTATTCTATAATATTTAATAATATAAACAATACAGATAGATGCTTAAGAGGCTATTACAATGACGAAATGAAGGGACAGTCATGCAAGCTGCCCCATGAGGCTGCACATCAGTGCTCTGAGCTAAATGCTAACATCTGCATGCTAACATGCTCAGTGCTGATGTCAGCAAAATCTGAAGAACAGGAAACTATTTTGACTTGGGAATGTTAACTCCAATTATCTTCTGTTGCTGTGTTAAAAAACATGTTGGTATTGATGTTAATGTTGGATTTTATTGACATGTGACCGCCGGCGAAGGGACCTTTACAGCCATTGTACCAACAGTTTGTTGACACTTTCTGTAGTTCAGTTCAGTGTGACATCGCCACTGTCGGTCATTCCCAATATCTCCGACATGGTGCTGATGTTATACTAGCTCAGTTGCTCACAATGGAAAATGTGACGGTATGTCATGCTGTGTGTGTGTGGTGGGGGGAGGGGAGGTATGCTTTCTGTTATCTCTATTACCAAAGTGTATGCACTCAGTCCAAAATAAGATAGTTAACAATGTTCGAGTATGTGAGTGGAGGTAGCGACTAAGGGTCTGTAATCCAGCCTTGGGTGGCCACGTCACATGGATCTATGTTGTTTATTTGTGATAAGTTTGTCCAAATACAGTTTCTGCAATCCTCACATGGCGCCCCTGTTCAAAATATTTAAGGGTGCTTTGAGACCTAGAGTTGTCTTGCTTTGGTCTGATACAAAGTTGCATAATTGCCTAGAGTTGGTTTGTGTTCTCACAGCAGCATTTACACGAAGACCAGCTGCTCTTGATTGGTCAGATTTTCCATGCATGAAAAATCCAGGAAGTAAACAAAACGTTGAAGAAGAGTACACTTGCAAGATAAATGTGACACTTTCTAATGTCACAATGGAGGGACAACTACGCAGGTTGATGTTAGCGCTGCTCATCGTGGACTATATTGCTGTCATTGTTCATTTGAGTCAAACCATACAGTTTGAAAACGAGGCGCGGCTCCAACTAGAAAACAATGTTTTGATGCATTGGATGTGCTGAATGTGCATATTAAGGCAGTACAGGAGGAGGCGCACATTAATAATCCTCCAGGACTGTAACATGCTCATGTTTAACCCAAACAATGTGTCATGTGACTGCAGTTGGTTCAGATCGAGGTTGGAACAAGTTCTCACCACAAACGAACTGCACCAGAGTTCATTTGTAACCGGACCGAGACCACCTCTTCAAGAAGGTCTCGGTCCTGTTGTTTTGATGCGCACCTGGGTGTGATTGCTGTGTTCACACCTGCCCAAACAAACCGCACTTAGGGAGCAAACAAAATTGAATTCAACTGAACCGAACCACTGCGTGACCAGACTTCACAGTCTCCATTACTGTCTAACAATATTACATGGTCATAGCATTAAAAAAAAATTCCTTTGTGCTAGCATGCTCACAATGACAATGCTAACATGCTGATCCTACCATGCTAAGTTTAGCATGTTAGAATGCTAACAATAGCTAATTAACACCAAACACAAGGTGCATAAGGCTGATAGAAATACTGTAGTGTTGCAGGAATTAGTATGGATTGGCCCAGGGTCCCAGAGTGTCAGGGCACCCCCAGACTTCACCTGCAAAATATCTCTTAAATTAACATGACACAAAATAACTACAAAAAAGGCAAAACAACCACAAAGACACACATGCTAACTACAAGGAGACACGAATCAACCAAAAAAGACACAAAATTACCTCACAAAACACAACACAAGACACAAAACCACAAAAAGATGCATAACAACAAAGCCACCACAAGGCCTGTATGTGTTCTTCCTTTAGGAGAGGTTTTGGGGCCTATTGCATATCTGTGACCATGGGCCCATTGTCTCATAATCCACCCATGGGTGTTTGGCCAGCAGAAGTATTGGAAAAATTAAAAATATGACTCAAAGATTGTGCTAAATAACAAGTCCTGGGATAACTGAAGTGATTCAAATCCATCGTGATGGGGAGATGAATGTTCAGCATTATATGATTTTACTCAAAACCACAAATTTCAACCTTATAGGTGTTGTTAAAGGAAAATTCGGGATCACCAAAGTTGGATTCATCCTGCACCATGGATATCTCCTCAAATGTCATGAAAATCCACGCAATCGCTGATGAGATATTTTAGTGAGGACCAAAGCTGTGGACTGACCAACAGACCGACACAGATATCGCAGCCCCAGTCTGGAATCTTTCATTATTAGTCAAAGGGTGATATAATAAATATACAGTAATATGTATCAGTAAAATAGCAATGCATATGGGAAGGCAAAATCTGAAATCAGCCAAGTCCTCACATGAAATTTCAGTGTAGGAAACCATCCAGCAGTAAACCCCTTAATTAGTTTGCTACATCTTTCTGTAAAAAAGAGGTTTAACGTTAAGTATTTCTCATATTACCCTTAGTGTATTAGTGCACAATGACAAAAGAAATATTCCTGCTCTATATTCCTGCTTCCTCACCAGCCACATTTTAAGAATGTAGAATAATCTGATTATTCAAATAGATGTTAATTAGAGCTGTTTCCTGAAAAGATGGCATTATTCAGTTGAATAAAAGCGAGTCATCTCTGAAGATTCCTCTAATGCCACAAAAGAACCTGCGTGGACATAAAAAGAACAGCTCTGTCATTTTTTTTGTTTTTGTTACATTTTTATTTGCCCAATTTTCCTTTGTGTTCCCTCAGTGTTCCTCTGGTGGGACATAATTTGAAGTGGAACAATGGCGCCGGATGAATAACCTGATATAATACATATTCATGGCGTTTGAGAAGCAGTTGAGTTGATCCACTTGTTTGAGAGACAACAAAGGTAGCTTCCGCTCCTCTGTTATCCTCTCTGCTCCCAATCCCTCCTCCGTGCCTCTTTCAATAGTTTGCCTGTTCGTTCCTCCTTAATTATCTTTTGAAATCCCCCCTCTGTTTAAACCTTTGTCCTTTTCCCATGTGGAACCTATAAACAGACAGTAGCAGCTTTCTGGGGGAAGTAAAAGGAGGAGGGAGGCAGAAGAAAACATTTCTCAGGTTAATCTTCCTGCTGCTAAAGAGGAGGAAGCATCTGTAGCTTTATAGCTCTGCAGTGATACTGTTTTTGTACACTGACTTTTACCTGTAACATGCAACAGACGTTGGCATTGCAAATTTAACTTAAGGTCTTCTGCACATGTAAAACGTGACAACGTGACTATGAGAGCAAACACACAAACACTAGCCGCTATATTAGCCACGCAGTGTAAAATAACAACAGACAAGAATAGCTTCAACAGTCTCATTGGTAGAACAATTGTAATTACAATAACATTGTGTGGTAATCCTTCTAAATAGAAGCCAGGAACTAAATCGGTTTGATGACGGTGGTGCTCAGCTTAGTTGCCTTTCACCGGTTTGTACGGTAATCCTCATTAACAAAACACTAATCCCCCCTTCCATGTTGCCATGTTCAGTCCTATACCCCCTCTCTGACATATAAAACTTCACCAAACTTCTCGTCCCACTTTAACAGAGACGCTCTAATCACCCCAGTCCGATCAAAATCCTGTAAACTCTTCATGTGGTGTATTGACACTGAAAGGATTCAGCAAAGTTTGCGAACATTTGCTCAGCTGTTTACAACAGGCTCACAGATGTCAGAATCAGCTTCTGTAAATGTTTGTACATTCATGGTAAATTATAAATCATGGCTATTATGTTCCTGCACTCAGTCTATGAAACATGAATATCTGTGTTGAACAAAGGATTGAGAGAGCTCTCCGCTTGTCACTTGGCTTTCAGCACTTGAGAAACAAGTTGAATTTGAATGGACTGTACAGTAATTAGTAAAGTCGGCTCCCATTTTTTCTTTGTTTGTAGCTGTTGACGGATAATATTCCTCTCTGTAACTCGAAATTAATTCATGTTTGATCAAATGTCAAGTATAAACATTAACACTTTACATACAAGTATCAAAACAGGTTGTCTGCATGTAGCTCTTATCATCTTACTTACAAATTAAAAATAAACCCAATTAACAGTTAACAGGGTTTTTTTTTTTTTTTTGTAGAAGAACTCATAAACCAACCTCTATCTGTTTGCAATATCCAGTCCAGGTGATGGTCTTTACTGTTTTTAAACATTCTGAGTAACTGAGAAGAAACCAGTTAATCCATTGAACACACCTTATTTAGTTATGATGTTTCAGTCAATAGATGTCCATTGATAGATATCCAGTGATGTGCAAACAAACATCAGTGTGTATTTTCAGCCATGTTAGCAGTGAGGCTTTGAATTTGACCAAATCTTCCTGGACTGTTGTGACATTCCTGGTCCCCAGAAGATGAATCCTAAAGACAGTGATCCCCAGCTTTTCGTCCAGTCTTTTTACCGTAATGTATCTAATGCTGACCCCAAACTACAGGACAGTTGGGTAGAGTTTGGATCAGATTCGCCTCTTCCGACAGCCGCGGGGCACTGACATAATCTTAATTTTAAGTACTGGACTTGCATCTCAAACAAACATGTTTGAAATTTACGACATAAAATCCTGTAGCATGAAAGGAACAGTGCTGGAATATTGAACAAAAACCTACACTAGCCAATGAGAGTGAACTGACAGGGAAGCATCAACAACATGTGGCCTTTCTTTAACTAATGGTGGCTAAAAACTATCCCACTGGGGTAGCGTTTGCTAGCCCGTTTCAATACTACTACTTTTATACTCACTTCATGACAGAGACAAAAGCTCTGATGTGTGATGTCTGATCCACTCCTTTACTTTCATCATGATAACAAGTTATTGTTGTGTCATAATGAGAGACTTTGGTTGTCTGATTACATCACTGCAAACTATTGTAGCTATAACACGGATAGCAAGAATATACAAAGTTCCCTTTTTACTTACAGCAAACCAACTTGGCCATCAAGATGAGCAGAAGACATTAATATCATTAGGACTTGAAGAAAAAATAATTTTATTGTCAAACCTTTTCACTAATTCTGTCTCTGGCGTCTTACAGCCACACAATGAAGAATAATCTAAGATATTTAAAGTTTTGAAGGACATTTTTCTATCTTTACAGCCATTCATTCATCTGGGAGAATCTTCTCTAATAAATTTCCAGGCTACACAAACTGTCCCTGACCCACCTACAGCTGGAGGCTCCTCACCCACAATCCTTTGCTTCCTAATTATTCAAATAACAGACAGGACCGAGAGCTGTGATTCGCCAGCCCTCTTCAATTAGTGTTGTGTTAATTAAAGAGCATCATCAGGTTCTCGTTAGTGATTAAACACCCGAGTGTGATTACTTAACTCAGCAGGACTCCTGACGAATCATCTGCCCCCTGATCCCTCCGATGGGTGTACGCGAGTGAGTGAGAGAGAGTGTGTGCGTTTGTGTGTGTGGTTGAACGTGTTTGTGTATGTGCATTTGAAATCTAGCGATGCTAAGGCGCTAGCAATGGGAACAGATTCTCCCGCTCACGCTGCATATCAATGCTTCAATGAACACTGCATATGCAAAGCTGCGAGTACGTGTGCGTGTTTGTGTGTCCGATTAAAGGGGGATTTTTGTTCACTTGCTGATGAGGTGTCTGAAGTAAGTTAATTGCCTATCAAGAGAGCAAGCCAGCTCTGCCTTGTGTGTGTGTGTGTGTATGTGTGTTTGTGTACTTGTTTTTGTGTATTTGTCAGTGGCTCTACGTGCATGTCTATGTCACTTCACGAGCTAATTGCCTATCAGAGAACTGCTCAGGTCCCTGTCCTTTGCCTGGATCAAGTCTGTGTTTAAGTGCGTGTGTTGGAATATGCATGAGACCATGTGCATAAATATGAATATTTTATTTAGTAGTAAGAAGTAACGAAGTACATCTGCTCAGATACCGTTCCTAAAGACTGACAGTGGTGTTACTATAACTTTTTACCAGTGTTGAAAAATGACCCAGAAGAGACTAAAACTTGTAATGAGTTTATCCTGCTAACATGTTTCTGATATTACTCTTGTCTCTGTTCAGTAGAGCTCCATAGTTGCCACATGACTATCAAACTGCACAAAGAAGACATGCTGCACTGCTTCCAGTGGTTAAAATCATGCATCATTGCATTCAATACTGTTAATGTTGTTCTACTAAAACAACCTCCTGGAGGACATCGTACTGGGGTAAATTTTCATTTACATTTTTTCCAACCCAATCGCCAGGAAAACTGTTGGCATTAAATGTTTCTGCAAAACACAGATACATAACATTTGCACATTATTATCATTTAGCGGATACTTGACGTCTAAACAATGTTGTGGTTAATGTGTGGTTAGATTTAGCCACAAAAACACTTTGTTATGGTAAGATGCTGACTCAAAATGTTGGCTTAACTATGGTGTAAGTTAAGCCAAAATTTGGAGTCTAGGGGGGCACAATCCTGGCAGGAAAAGCAGCAACATCTCAGTAAAAAAACAATCACTTTGTCAGGCCACAAACCTGGAAGGAAATGCAGCAATGTCTAAAACAACCACTGTTTGGGCCACTTTTCCTAGATTTAAAGCAAACTTGCACCGATTACAATTTTTTGGGCTAATCCCGATTTCCGATTAGCAGAGTGTTTGGATGGCCGATACCGATTTTGGCCGATTCCGATTTCTTTTTTTTCAAACCATCTTACAGCACATAAAATTTTTTTAAAAAATTCCACACGGCCGACATTGTGTAGGTCACCTGTATGAAAGCCCTTAGCGCTGAGGATGCGCCCACCAGTAAGCGCGCGGACACATGCATCTTCGACACACGGACACGAGCCTCGTCAGTTTCAAGCGGCACAGTGCAGCAGTGAGAGCTCCTCAGTTTATCCACTCAGCAGCAGTGGTCATATTTCAGCAGCTGCTAGTTGCATATAGGGGAAACACTCTGCAGATTGGTTCAGAATTGGGTGTAAAGCTATTTTTCCTTTTGTTTATTTCAGAACCACACACACACACACACACACACACACACACACGTGTTGTGAACCTCCTGCATTGAAAATGAAAGTATCCTCTCGAACCTGATTATCTGGCCAGAATCATTTACTCCATAGTTGTCCTACCCAAAGGACCCTGAGGTCCCCTTCCTCACATCGCCCAAGGAGTGAGTTGCACATATGTGTGTGTGTGTGCACTGCTGGTGCTGATGTCAGTAATGCAGCGCGATGGGAATTTGACTGGCGTTTTAAATCGACATATTTCAGACTGACCGGCCAGTCGCAGGTCATAGCGATCACGTGAGAATCGGCCCAATTCCAAGCACTGCCGATTAATCGGTGCAAGTTTAGTAGGAAAGTAGCAATGTCTGGACAAGAAAGCAACTACTTTTGGTGCCTAAAAAGCCACTGGACAGCAATGACTCGCTAAATGACAATGGGGTTTTTTTTTGCCGGTTTTGAATGGTGTTCTGCAGCTTGGCAGACATCTTGCCTAAGTAACACATATATATGAAAGAAAATACGATGCTCTGTCACCAGAAGCCAGTGATATATAAAGTAGGTGGAATTAGCTCCACCTTCAGCTACAACAGTACATCCCCACAGACCCTCAACTTTACAGCAGAAATAAAAACGTTACAGTTCAACAGTAACTGTATGGGTTCTGTTACGCAGAAGCAAGAGCAAGGCCTCTTTAAAGTGATAGGTTGTCTGTGAGGTGTCACAACAGTCTATAACTCCATCTCCACCAATCAATTGCAGTATGGTACCTTTGGAGCCAAAAGTAACCCTTCAGACATGGTACCTAGACCCTAGCGTTTCCACCACTAACAGTACTCTTAAATGTGTAGTAGCAGGCGGGGTTGTTGTCACTCACTGCTCCGTCCAGCACTCACTGTATTTCCCCCAAAATACAAAACATAATTTCATGTTATAGTTACAGTCTACTAATAAAGCTCTCCACAGTATGAACAGTGGTTACATGAGCATCAAAACCAGCCACAACTCAGCCCTGACCTTGCTATTGACCAATCAAAGAACTGCAGTGTTCACAGCTCCACCTTTTAGCACCAGATCTGTGTGCTAGGTACCCCAACAGAGGGGGGACCAAAAGTGGGAACAGTATGGAATGGTTCAGTTGGTACCATCCACAACTTTTCACAGCAGAAACAGAAAAAATGCGTATCGAACTGAACTGAACTGTACCATACTGCTCAGTGGAAACAGGTCTTATGAGTCAGTTCTACCTCTCGCTCCTGCACAGCTCTACCCTCTCATCCAAATATGGTCACTTCCGGCCAAAATGTCAAACTTGAGGCTTTAAAAGGGGAGTCCACAAACCAATAGGTGATGTCACTGTAGCTACCTCCAATGATTTTTATACAGTCTATGTTAATGATCCAATAGTATCTAGTAGAATATGACTATGGAAGTGGCCAGTCTGCATATTTTATTACTTAAGTAAAATGTGTTAGTAAAGCCACTCAAGTACAGTGCAGTACTTGTTGTTGTAATCGAGTATTTTTATAGTATGGTATTGCTAGTTTTACTTAATTATAATCCACATATACCCTCCACCTCTGCCTGTGTGTGTATGTGTGTGTGTGTGTGTGCGTGTGTGTGTGTGTGTGTGTGTGTGTTTGTGTGTGTGTGTGTGTGTGTTCCCAGCAGAGTAGTTTACCTCCAGAGGACCAGAATGCTAATTAAGATGAATCCACCTCCAGCCCCTCCTGGCCCCGCCTCCCTCCAACACATTCATCAGTGTTATGCAAATGTGTGTGTGTGTGTGTGTGTGTGTGTGTGTGTGTGTGTGTGTGTGTGTGTGTGTGTGTGTGTGTGTGGGCGTGTGTGTGTGTGTGTGTGTGTGTGTGTGTGTGTGTGCAAAATCGCATAACAGGCCACACAGATCACTGCTACCACCATCCCATCTGACTCATAGTAATATATAGCATTTAATAACACTGTGTACACACACACAAACACACACACATACACACACAAAGACAAAATCAATATCCATGATTTAATAATGCAATGTACCAATCCAACTGGTTTCGCGGGCCTTATTCCTGGCCACAAGAGCATCGCCACGACAACAGGAACCAGAATAACAGATCTACTGCTAGTGTGCTAATTGAATGCGTTTACGTGTGTGAGTGTGTGTCTGTGTGTGTCTGTGTTTGTGTGTGCACGTGCAGTGAAGAAACAGGCAGCACATTCTTCATCTTTGGAGTGATGAAGTAGGATTTAATAAACTAGCAAAAACACACTCATAAACTCACACACACGCAGATATCCTCAGCAGGTGAGCGAAGCTGAGTTGACACTTTGTCAGCACAGTGTAATTTGACATAATGAATGCAAGCATCGTTACTGCTGTTAATTGGCCAGACTAATTATACTCCGAGGACGTCATTAGAGAGAACCTGCCGCTCCAACTGTGTGTGCGTTAGTGGATGTGTGTGATTGTGTGTGAGTGTGTTTACGAGTCAGGTCTGGGCAGACGGTGGGAAAAGTGCAGGAGACTGGAAGAGACTGGAGGTGGGTTTGAGCTCTGGAAGGGAGCGGCGATGAGGAGGAGCAGTGCAGGTGGTGAGGATGGATGGAGAGGGAGGAGACAGGGTTGGAGGGGTGAGGAAGGGTCTGGTTTAGGGTGAGACAGTGGGAGGGGTGAGTTTAGATTTCAGGCCAAAAAAGCAGAGATGAAGGAAGGCAGGAGGTTTGAGGAGCGACAGCAGGAGAAGGACAAGGGAGCTTGAAAGGTTCACGCTGTCAGGAAAAGTTTGTTACTGTCTCCTGCCAAAGTCAGGGCTGCAAATACTCTGCACAGCCTCTCTGTGTAAAGATAATGACTTTCATGTAGTGGAGGTCTAGAGACAAAGACTGAGTGAGCACAAGCAGTTATGACTACATGAATACAGGGATGCAAAATACTAAAATCATTGCCGACAACATTTTCACGTGTATTTTAACCCTTAAAAAGCCTTTTTACGTTTTAATACCTCTCTGTGTCTAGTTTTTATCAGAGGAGTTTATCTATTATACTGTAGTAACACTGATGCTTGGTTCATTTATACCTATTTAAACGCTGTTTCCAAATGTCTGCACTCAGTGAGGCACTAAATGACTAAAACAGCAGAAGATTTTCAAACATATTTGTTGTTGCATTTTGTCTCTACAGGAACCATACACTTGTATCCCATAGCTTGTTTAAAGCTACAGTTGGTAACTTTTATTTAAAAAAAAAAAAACTTTTTGTCATAGTTGATGAAACTGTGGATTTCAGATCAACACATTCTCTCCCCCAACTCATCAAATACCAATGCTTGGTCAGTGGTCCTCAGTGTCCAAGACATTCTCACTCCAACTTTGTAACACATTGATGTTTGGCCACCTTCCACATACAGATACAACGTGAAAGGTACCCTGGCTGTGTTAGTTGTTGATGTTCTGGGACGCTGTGTCAAGTTATGCCTGTTACAAGCACTGTCTTCTCTCAAAATACACTTCCGTTTTCACAGGAAATTCGACTTTTTTATACAGTCCCTTTCAAAGTAAACACACTATGTTATTACAACAATGCACATGGACTTTGTGGTTGGTTGGTTTTAGGCAACAAAAACATGTGGTTAGGTTTGGGGGAAAAAAGAACAGGGTTTGGCTTTATAATCTTACAGGACGCGAACACAGCTCTCCTCAGCCATTAAACTATAACTGCGACTGACCGTGTATAATGCCGACATTAAAGGATGGCTTTTTTCATCAGTGTCTGATGTCGCAAGTGTTGTCCAAGAGCTAGATTTTGACAAGTTTGGAGTGAGACCAGGCTCCAGTGTCGGACACCAACACACCGAGGCACCTTTTAGCAGCGGAGACACACCAGGCAGCATGTCAATTTACACTTATAACATAAATTGTGTCTTTTCAAAATAAACTTAGAACATAGGTAAAAAAAAAAACAAAAAAAACTGTTTTTGGGTTAAATTAGGAAACAGATGCACTTAGTCTTGTTTAGAAAAAAAACATGATATCACTTAAAATAAGAACACTTGATATTAACATCACATCACATGACACACATCACGTCACGTGACGTATGTCACTAGTGTAGTAGGCAGGTAAATTCCCTAAAAATAGGCAGTGGAGCAGACCTGTGTACCCGTCTATGTCATGGACAGGCTGGAGAACAGGTAAACAGTAGACAGCACTATGAGGCAGCAGCATGGAGGAAAGAAAACTTCAAGTGGTTAGGTCTTTTTATCTCTTACCTGCTCAGTCTCTCTTCCAAACTCGGTGCAGACTAATTTGGAACAACGTTTGAGCACTGCTTGGGCAAAGATGGATGTGTTTTGTGACAGCATGTCATTGCATCTCCCTTGTTAAGGGGCTAAAATTAACAGGTTCACCCGGGTGTTGTGTTACCATCAATGCCAATGGGAGCCGGAGGTGATAAATACCCATGACTACTGCAGGGTCATTTGCCCCGGGTGTGAACGCCTATTAAAACCATTCCCATTGCATTAAATAGCCAATTGTTAGTGGGTTAGGGGCTTAAGATGTTATTTAAATAACTCGATTGACTTTTGGTGTTAAACAGGACACAAACAGCAGTCTCCTCGGTGGAGATCCTGAGTTTGTTTTACCCATCCATCCCCTGCCACCCGCCCTGTGCAAAGTTTCTCAGTTTCTAAAGGGTGCCTTGGTGCATCGGTATCTGACTCTGAGGGCCACTGACCAAGCATTAGTATTTGTTAAGTTGGGGGTGAAACCAGGTTTTTCAGACTCTGTAATAAGCTCAAGAGCTCCCTGCACTTCAGGACAGTTCATTATATTATATCCATTCAAATAAAACCCTCACTGATAACAGATTGGGTTCAATACTATTTGTTAATGACATTTTTAAGAAGAAAAATCTACCATGACCAAACAACAACACGCTGATGGTGACCATGCTGACGCTTCTTGACTGAAATGGCATCAGTGGAGTATTTACTTAGTCAGCCATTACAGCCGAGCAATTTGAGCAAATTCTGAGAAACAATATCGGCTCGCAGTCCGCCGGCAGAGCAGAGAGGGAGGGGGTGTGAGCCTGCAACGGGTAAAGCATGTAATTTCCTAATTCTGATCTTGCAAGACAATCCGTCCTTATCAGTGTCTGATTCCCACATTGGAGGGAAAGTAGACAGAGAAGCTGCAGGCCATCACACACACACGCACACACTCACACACACACAAGAAGAGGCATGAAATTACATAAAGGAAAGGGATACAGATAGAAAGACTGAGAGACTAGTGAGAGAACAAACAGGCCTATCAAGACGACCACAGACCCAGATAACAAGATAAGGCCTAATCAATCAATCCTTGCACACTGAGAGAGATTGCGCTAAGTGGCTCATGAGTCCTGCTGAAAATTAAATCTGCACACTCCTTCAAGTAAGACAGAATGTGGGGAGTGAGAGTTGGAGGGAAAAGGAGAAAGAGAGAGGGGGGATAATAGAGGGTAATTTCATCAGCATGGCCCATGATGAAGCTTTTACACGGTGGTTTGAGAGGCCAAACTAAAAGGCTGGAGGTTTGGTGATATTGAATATGAGTGGTGTGTCATGATTCGATTTGTAAGACGATAGCCAGGAATGAGATTATAGCGTCTAATGCGGATATCTGAAAGGGTGTCAGATCTTGAGGGTGTGTGTGTATGTGTGTGTGTGTCTTGAAATTTTCTTCCTGAGCAGAGGAAGCCTAACACACTGTGATTCACTTTAATTCACTCACTCCATCCTCATCCATCCTCATCACCGCTGTGCGTCCTCTGTCTGTGTATACGTGTGTGTTGTTTTAGCTTATGTAGACGAACCATCACCAGGCTGCTAAAACAAAAAATACTTTGGGAAAAAAAAGCAAAGCAGCAGAACCAGAAATGAAACGAAGACGATGGAAGCCAAAAAAAGAAATGATTTCAAATCTTGCGTTTGGTGAAACAGAGGTGCCAGTGTTCCACCAGATGATAAATCATTTTCTTGGTTTTCTGTTTTGAGGCCACAGCGCCAAAGTTTATGTTTCATTTGGCCTCACGTAATTTTTCAGACGCTGGAAAAACATCTTCACAAGGCAATATTTAAGACTATTCAAATGTTTATTCTAACGACTTCTCTATTTGTGTGAACGTGTACATCGGCCAACTCCAGCTCTCAGTGTTTATCCAGGGAAAATGGCGAGTCAGCGAAACACAGTACCAAACATTAGCAGAGACAGATCGTCGTGATGATGGACACATCGAGCCCAAGTGTTAGCTGACTCTGTCTCATCTTGTCCTACCACATTATGAGCGGTGAAACTTCTTCTGAAGTCAGCTCGGCAGAGATTTTAAGCATCTCTCAGCTCATTGTTTTGGTTTTGCAACACACAGTTTTTCTGCTTCGCTTCAGTGTCACTGCTCTCATCATTGTTTCCTTGCTGTGGCAGACAGAAGTCTGTGGGTTCAGCAGCAGCAGAGGAATTACTCCCCAGTCATCATTTATATACCAGCTAAGCTATGCTAACCACTAGCTGATGTTAGTACATTACAAAATGTTTACATTTACTGAAAAGCCAAAGAAACACTTTGTTTCACCAACCGTCTTTCCACAACCAAAGTCCCTGCTTCTCTTGATAGCCCCCTTAAACACACTGTTGACAGTCTGCCGCCGTCTTGCCTGGGTGCACCATATCCTCATAGAACGACTCATATAATATCCTACAAATTAGCGCCCCAGATATTATGTTACATCCTTCGCGTAAAGATACATAATTACTGTAAAGTTACAGAGGTCAGATTTAGGGCTAGGTAAGTAAAGTTACTGTGGTTAGGTTCAGGAAAAGAAACATGGTGAGGTTCATTAGAGTTCACACAGTTCCAAACACATGTCTGCTGGGGAAAAATCCGTGGGCCACCCCAACCTGCCTCCTTACAAAAACACTCAGGAGCGCTTTCTTGTTAAGTCCCTTCTCGCATTGGTCATGTGATCACAGCCTTCCAAAGTACAAGGGTTATGCACAAATTACTCATGGTTATGTGGGATATTTACGGATTTGGGTACGTTACTTTTTGTTGGAAAATGTGCGAACAGTTTATGAGAACAGCCTGCTGGATATCACGCCATCCAACCCCCAACTCTACTTCCATGGATGGAAGGATTGCTCAGTGGACCTACTAGGCCCAGGTGTAAGAGGAGCCCCTTGGCCCTCATCTGCAAAATGTCACTCGAATGAACACGTACTGACTGGGAAGAGATTCACAATGACCAAAAAGACATTCAAATAAACTGTAAAGAGACATTATAACGACATTATAACGACACAATAAACAGCAACAAAGAGACACAAAAGGAAGTCAGAGCTAGTTGAAGGCTAAAGTGAACAGATACGTTTTTAGCTTTCTTTTAAAATATTTAGCGAGCTAGCTTCCCTGATGTCTATAGGTAGTGTTCCATAGCTTTAAGGCAGAATTGACAAAGGCTGCATCCCCGATCTTCTTCCGGCTGTTGCTGGGAACCTCCGCTAAACCAGTAGCAGATGATCGTAGTATTCTTGGAGGCAAATAATCAACAAGGGAGTTAGCAATTTAGCTTGGTCCGAGCCCATGAAAGGCTTTGTATACAAGGAGGAGGAGCTTAAAATAAATTCTAAATGTAACAGGAAGCCCGTGCAGAGCAGCTCAGACTGGCCTTATGTGCTCTCTCCTCTTCGTTCTGGTTAATAGCCGTGTGAATGAGCTGAAATATCTCAGCTGTGTTTTTTGGGAGGCCAGTAAAAAGTGCATTACAGTAGTCGAGGCGGCTTAAAATAAAGGCATGAATCAATTTCTCAGCATCTTTTTTATTTAGAAATGGTCTTACCTTGAGATGTGCAATACAAACATTTTCTCCTGGATACTGCTCTAAAAAGCATGACCTCTATGGCAGAAGTAATGTTCATCTTAATGACCACAGGCATCAGATACATGAAGTTAGGTTAAAAGTACAACATTGTGCCTTAGATGTAGCAGAAGTACAGCACTGCTACCTCTGTTGCACAGTCCAACATGACCTCACACACACCGCAAACACAAACACAAGCAACAAATCTGAATTATAAAAAGGGAACAGTGACGCAAAGCAAAGGCCTCATAACCAAAATGGATTGGTACACACACACACACACACACACACACACACACACACACACACACACACACACACACACACTAATAAAGTTGTCTGAGTGTTGTTTGGCAGGGAGGGCTGGTGGGAGATTCATGAGTTTTAATATGCAGAGCAACTGCAAAGTGGAAAACCAGACACACTCACACACACTAACACACCTACACAGTGACATCAGTTTCAGAGCTCAACACACACTCACATACACACACACATGCACACACACTTCACATGAACTATGAAGATGTTTTTCTATTCGTATGGTGACAGACAGCAGCTAACACACAACAGATCGCTCCCAGCAGAGAACACAGAGCCCTCACATCATTAACACCTCCTGCTGCGTACCGCTGGGCTTCAACTGTCTGGGGACACAAAGCCAAGAGAGGGAAGAAACAAGAGACGAACACTTAGGACACGGACAAAAAGGTGCTATAAATGTGTGTATTTATGTCTGTGTGTGCGTGAGTGTGTACACCCTCTCTATCTCCCAAATGCCTCGACTCATCTGCTAATTAGTCAGGAGCAATTAAGTACGCTTAAACTAACCGCACACAGATGCAGCCCAAACACACATCCAGGTAAACAAATAATCACAAACACAGCGAATGACTCACTTTAACTGTATCAGTTAATAAAAAAAGCAAAAGGAGTCCTCAAATAGAAACAGAAGAAAGGAATAATTGTCTGTGAAGAGGAGTGGAAAGAGAGCAAAGAAAGGCAGACACAGAGGAAGAAAGGAGTAATAAGGAGTGAAGCAAAAAGAGATAATCATAAGTCCCAATGGACAGATTGAAGCAGAGTGGATTCTATCACATGCTATCTCTCATTTATATGCTAATTCACACTATTAACAGAGAGAGAAAGAGAGGGAAGAGAGTCTAATAAATAGCTACTGATTGCTGTTTGTTCATTAGTTAGTGTTTTTTTAAGAAATGTCATAGTGAGCAACGAGCCAGCTGTTTCTGTTATAAGACAAACTGTGTCTCATACTGTCTCGAGTGCGAGTGACAACAACGCGAAAAATGGATGTTTGAAATGAAACGGGAAAAATATATATATAAAATAAAGCCAGAAAGAAAGATGTTATCAATGTAATTCAATTTGGATTAACGCTGCAAATCATCTCCTTTCATCCCTCCTCCCCTCCTTCACTTTTGTTCCTTTATGATACTGATAGCCACTTGAGTGCTTCTCTCATTTTCTGCTTTAAGCTTTTTGCCGCTGCTGATCTCAATTCAGCTCAATTAACTATAAATATGAGCTCACATGTGCACACATAGACACAGTGTCAGTGTACTTCACTGACCTTCAACCATACACGAGGTAAAAGATCATGTTGAGATGCTACAACCAACAAACACAGGTACAGGGACAGTTTATCTTTTGACGTTATATAATTGGGTGTGAATGTGAAACCAAAATTCTTTACTATTTTTATTCTGCCACATTTTTCGTTATGTAACTCCAACTCTTTCCAATAGAATTTAAAAGTGGGCGTGGCTATTCCAGGCAGGGTTCCCACAGGTCCTTTAAATCCTTTAAAGTTTTTTAATTTGAGGAGAAAGAAATCAAGGGCTTGTAATTTAAAAAAATATATACATAAAAACACATTTGGTCATTGAATGTGCTCGGATTTACAAATAAAATACAAACTGTAGTTCTTTTGATATTGTCCGCCATCATTGTAACACACTGACAATAAAGTCTGCAAGTTCTCATTATAAAAATTCACAAATGTTGTTTTTTTTCAAAATGGATTGAAGCTGAATATTTTGTTAAATAATAACATGCCGTAAATTTTGGTAATAATTACATTTATCTTTTTTTGATAAATTTTGAATTTTGGACTTGAATATTGGACAATACTCTGGAGTTAAATGTTATTAGAAATGTTTGGAAACAATCCTACGCAGCCATGACTGGGATCCAATTCCACAAATAATGTATTACAACCTCAATTCCAAAAAAAGTGAGGACACGGTGTACAACGTGAGTGCAATAATTTTAAAATTGTTCTTGACAGAGATCTAGTTGAATACAGGAAAAAGAAATATATTTCATGTTTAAGCTCATAAACTTTACTTTTTTATACACTCATTTGGTACAGGAGCATGTTTACCACTGTGTCACATCACTTTTTCTTTTAACACACTTGGTAAGCGTTTGGGAACTGGGACGATACATTTTGAAATTCTGAAAGCCCCCTAAAATCTTCAAGCTTAAAAGACTGTCTGTGTGGAAGAATGAGCCAAAATCCCATCTGAACACTGTGAGAGATTAATTTATTCACAGGGTGCGTCCTGAAGCAAACAAAGGCTTCTCAAAGTGTTGATCAAACTTCAGTTAACATGTTTAATACTATTTCCTGTGTCATTTCACTTTAATACATGTCATTTTTATGGCTGTAAATGTTACAGTTTCTTTAGCAGTGTAGTTTTATTTAATTAATACTGATGTCTGGTCCAGTTGGGTGTGAATGCAAAGTATTCACAACCTTATGTTTTTCTACATCAAAATTCTTTGTTATTCCTCTTCCGCCACATTTTTCATCATCTAACTCCTCTGATATTTTTCAACATAGAAACTTCATTTAAATGTCAAAATAGTCAGCTCAGTTAGGAATGGATTGCTTGTGTTTTTTTCTCATTTATAACTTTCATACCTTCCGACATATGCAGCATTTTTGGGGAGATTTTTCCCCATTCAAGTGGATGGCAGAATGTTCAAATATGACACAAATTCAAGTTTTTTTTCAGGCATCTCCAACTCCTGTCTCCTCATTCATACATTTACATCGAAATTCAGGCTTTAAAATGTTTCCCATCTGTCGTATATTCAGGCTTGTATTCAACTTTTAAATGCCATTCAAACTTTTTCAAATATTCAAACTTGTTCGGAGCATGGTAAAACTGCCCTCCTCAGGTTTTATAATGGGTTTCTATGGGACAGAGCTCGATTGTGTGATATCACAGCTAGAGTGGAGCAGCTGTAAAATCTTATTAAACATGCATCTTTAACTTGCTGTCACGCCCACAATTTTCACTGTATATACACAATTTATGCATCAAAATTTAGGAGAAGCCTGATTCAGTAGTGAAGAATCCTGCAGGGAAAGTTAGTATTCCAGCATTGGCAACAACTGCCTGCACTACAAAGCAACCCAGAAAAGGAAGACTGACTCACCAAAAAGAGAGTCTAGAAGTTAGACAATAAACAAAATAAAACACTTGTCAATGTCAGTGAGGCATTTCACAGATGATGCTAATAGTTTAGCCTTTTGCTAATCAGATCCAAAGGCAAATGGCTGCAGCCAGTTTAAGTTCATGTTTTTGTAGCTTAAGTTTTGAATCACAGCGTGTCCTCTACCTTACTCCCTGCAACTACAGGCCATCTCACTGGGAGGACAGCTCCAGAGACAGAATCCAGTTAGCTGCCATGACAACCCAAATTCAGCCAATACCGAAAACAAGACACCCAGGCCAGATCACAGACTTTCTGTTGCTGCCATTTCACAGGTTAGCCCAGTGCTGCTGCTGCTGGCCATTTGCCTGCTGTGACTTTGGGCATGAGGGTTTGTGGTGGCCATATTCGACAACCGCCAACCGAAGGTGCATGGTCTGAACTGCTGCCTGCTCTCGTCCCAGCAAAGCAGCTCACAGCGGTGGAGAGTGAAGCTAGTTAATTCTTGTCTCGTTTGTGGTCTG
Source organism: Cephalopholis sonnerati (assembly GCA_019142605.1). Classification (NCBI taxonomy): domain Eukaryota; kingdom Metazoa; phylum Chordata; class Actinopteri; order Perciformes; family Serranidae; genus Cephalopholis; species Cephalopholis sonnerati. The sequence goes on from JAGQAX010000003.1 coordinate 21,088,422, forward strand.
ATAAACAGAGAGAGAAGGAGGGGCTGCACACAGCTCTACAATAAATAAGATTTAAAAATAAATCAGTGTACGGGAACACTGGGTTACTGTAGGAAGCGTGTGCTGCCCATGCTCGTCTGGTGGCTGGTGGAAGGGGCTTTGGACAGAGAAGGAGGAGAAGTGAGAGGAGGGTGTATTTTCAATTTTTTATTTTTATTTTTTTGGCTTTTCCAGAAAACTGCCTACCCCATCTTTAAAAGAAGCAAATAACACTGTTGTGAAACTATTAGAAATGACACTGACAGTGTTTTTGGACTCTGCAGATGTGAGTGTGTTTTCACATTGATAAAAGCAATGATTTACATCTCATGTGAAAACAAAATTTTCACATTCAGGAGCACATATAGCATGTGATAAATGCACATTTTATATATTTCATATATGAAAACACAAATGTGCATGTGGCTTTTAGGGATTTAATTTCACTTGTGCCCCTTGAGTTCTTGCTTTTTCTTGAACATCTGATTTTATAACTTTTACTTTAAATTTTATAAAGCACCATGGTCAGTTTGTGTTGTTTTTAATAACATGTAACACATTGAATTCTTTGTAAATGAAGTGAATTTAGTGGACATCTTTAGTTTTAAGTAGCGTTAAAAAGCCAAAAATCAGTTACTTAAAGTAAATTGAGGGCTTTTCACCACTCTTGTATGGACAATTCTCTTCTGTTTTAAAGCCATTTAATCAAAATAATATCTGATCTTTAAAAAGCTTGAAAACGTGGGCAAAAATATTCATGCTGATAGATGGCGTTTGTGATTCATTGAGCACAGATCCTCTCTGTCTTTTACATTACTCATTCATACAAACACAAGTATCCATCCATAGAGGGACTTAATCTGTATGCACGCACGCACACACACACACACACACACACACACACACACACACACACACACTGATCATTACCCTCCTGTCTTGTCACAGACACTTGGAGAAACACAAAGAGGGAGACCTGAACTAAAATCCTGAGATGATTTTGCCGCCTGTCACCATCACCACCATCATGTGTGTGTGTGTGTGTGTGTGTGTGTGTGTGTGTGTGTGTGTGTGTGTGTTTGTTCAAGTAGAGACCACATGCAAAGGGTTTCCACGGGCGACATCCAGAGGTTCTTGAGGGGGGTCCTTGGGCTGTGATCGCTTTTCCAGTGCTGTCATCACAAAGACGTACTTATACTAAACCAGCACTCTGTCAAAGCACAGTGACCGAGGCTCAGACACAAAAAAACATCTTGTTCCACCTTGTGTACTCATGCACGCAGCGATGCATCATACCAACACCAAAAATCACTTTGTCATGGATTCCACACACCAACCTGCTCCTCCTTCATGCAAAAATCTGTCTTCACTGAGCAGCACATATTGCACTGAAACGTATCCGAGCACAGACCAAATATCTACACATGAGGTTTTTTAATAAAGCAGCCTACAAAATAAGGTTACAGCACTTTCAACTTCTTTATGTGGTGTCCAGTTTATGACCTCTTGCTGGTTTACAAGAACCTCAGGAAATCCATGAAAACATGCTGAGGGCGAGGAAGTCGCACTCCCTCAAAATCACACAAAAAAACTGAATGTTATAGGGCATGTGATTTCACACAAACTGAAATACACAAACAGATCATTGACTCAAGTAAGATCTAGAGCAGTGGTTCCCTACTGGTCCTGTTGCAGGGTCCAGATTTCTCCTTAGTCATTTGTTCAAGCTCCACACAGGTTAATGTATATAGCATCATACTTGTGTTTGGCCTTATCATAAGGTTAGTTTGTGGTGTAGCTGTGTGTTAGTCACTCACTCTACAGCAGGGTATGGCACTTCAAAGTAAAAGTTCTGTGCCAGAAATTCACTGTACTTCAAAATAAAGTGTTTTTTTTTTTTTTACAAACTTGACACATTAGCAAGTCACTTGCTTAACGCTAACCCTATTAAATATGAATTTGTTTTAAGTTATTAAATAAATACAGTGCCGTATTTCCCTCTGAAATTTAGTGGATTAGATGTAAGCAAAAAATGGAAATACTCAAGCAATTTACAAGTACCTCATGATTGTATTTAAACAAAGTATTTGAGTAAATGTACTTAGTTACTTTCCATCACTGCAGTACAAGACATCATAGTATCTACTGGACATGCAGTGTGCCGTACATTATGACTGTATATATTTGGAAAGTGCAGCCTATTTTACCATTTTTAAAAATGTCTTATTTTATTTATTTATTTATTTACTTAACCTTTATTTAACCAGGAAGTCCCACTGAGATGGAAAATTTATTTTACAAGAGAAACCTGGGCATGGTAGCGGCCAATTAAGACACATTTAAAATGCAACAAATACAACATATAATACAAAAATCCACAATAAAACAACAACTATTCAAACACAGTGGCCCCCTTTTTGAAGATTGTTCCATGTCTAAGGTGCATAGTAGGAGAATGCAGTCTCCCCCATATATCTATCTATCTATCTATCTATCTAGGAGGAATATCTTTAGTATTAAATATGATTTAAAAACAAGAGGGTTTGCTGCATTTTGTACAATAGATTTCATGTTTCCCTGCTGGAGAATAAATTGCCCAAATGCATGTTTCTTTATGGTACACCACATGACTACATGGCTATGCGGACACCACCCAAACATCACACCCACATGAGAGAGTTCAACATTTCATTAAATACCATTAATCTGCTGCTTTAACAGCCTCCACTCTTCTGGGTTCACTCTTTACACAAGGTGTTGGACCCCGGCTGCAGGGATCTGCTCCCATTCAGCTACAAGAGCGTAGTGAGGTTGGACACTGATGTAGGGCAGTAAGACCTGGCTCATAGTCGCTGTCGCAGTTCATCCCAAAAGTGTCAAATGAGGTTGGGGGCCTCCGTGCAGGCCAGTCATGTAGTCGCACGCCAAACTGGGAAACACATTTTGGCCCATAGCCCAGTGTACAAGAAACAAGCCATGACCAAACCTGCACAGAGTCTGAGGATAGATGTGTCTATGTAGAGATGGCTCATGATTTGTGTTTTCTATATTTTGAAACTGCACAAATCAGTGTTGTTATACCAACCATGTGTTTTAGTTTTAGTTTAGTTCGTTTGCAGCAGTTTCAATGAAATGAAATCTTATAAACCCTGGTAAACATAGTTCATAGTTGTGAAACATAGTTGGTGAACAAGCACCTTTTTTTGGTGTAGAATCACCTGAAAATAAGAATCATTGTGTTTTCGTTACCTTACAACAAGACATTTATATTACATAGGTAGCAGGTCACTGCAAGACGCAACTTAATCTCTCTAAATCTTACACACTGTTTCTTTAAATATGACACATAGATACAAACATGACTCCAAACAAATATTAATGTTGCTCCTTGTCTGCTGGACGTGTAGATAGAAAACGTGTTAAAACATTTACTATATCAGTTTTATAGGGTGATAATTTTGTGTCTTCAGCGTGTGGTTCGTGCTGCCCCCACGTGGAAAATAAAACAATTAATGTACATTTAATATTATACCAGGAGACAGAAAATGTAAGACAACTAAAGTGATGAATAAAAACAGGAAGTTAACTTGAGCTGACTTGAAGACACCATAAAATTTGCAGCATGTGTGTGAAAAGACTAAACTGAACGCTGGTAAAGGGATGAAGAGAAATAGTGGGAAGTGTGCAGTGTGTCAAATTATGAACACAGCTTCCTTTAAAACCTTAAAGCAGTGAGGAAAAGAACATAAAGGCGTGTGAAACAACAATACAAACAGGTTGAGTGTATGCTAATGTTGACTTTATACTTTTTAAACATGGATTTAACAGATATGAGCTGTGAATGGTTGAATCACATTGTGTCAGGACAGAGTCGAGCCTCACCGAAAACTCACTAAACTGTTTAAAAGTCTGTGTGAATAATATGTGAGGGCCCACTGTGTTATGTAAATGAACCACCTCAAAGGTATATTTACAGTCGGCACTGAAACAGCACTCTCCCACATTATAAATGTACCTTACAGAGTCGACTTAAAGGCACGTTTTTGCCCCAAAGATAAACATGTTCCAAAGTTTAGCAGAGACGTGATTGATTCAGACACACAGCGGTGCGGTGATGGAACATTTTATCATGGTTTTAGGAAGGAATCAACAAACACTTTCACACATAACAACAGGAACAGATGTTGCCTTTAGAGAGGAGGAGATTACACAGTTTTGTATTTTCACACCAAAAGATATATAAAAAAAACAACTTGGAGCTAAAAGTCAATTTCCCTGCTCTTTTCTTCTTTATTGTAGTATTCCCCTCTTTTCCTCCTCTCTACTGTGTATGGACATTTTAAGTGTAGCAGAGAGAAACTGTTGTGTTTGGATGTGTGTGTGTTTGACGCTGACGCTTAGAGCTCAGAGCTCAGTGACTCTGTGGTTTTGTTTTAGGAGATTAACAGCTGTTTTTACAATACTTTTACTGCATACTTATTCTTCACCTGTAGCTTTTACAGGTAAGATGACACAAGATGGTGGACTGCTCAGTTTTTGGTCACAAATCTTCAAATGTTTTAAGTACACACTTGAAATGTTCCAGGCAAACCTCTATTTTATACACGCAGAGGTTCAGCGGAAACATATTTATCTAAAGTGCAGTATTTTCTGTGTCTTGAATCTTGAAAATGAAAAATAATAATTCCTTTAATAATAATTGATTAAGATGGTAAAGGGTTGTGGGGATTCCAGGGACTCACAGCAGTGGGTTGGGGGGGCAGCAGGGCAGTAAGATGATTTAAAGGGGGGATCAAAAATGAAATAATACCCTGTTAGGAAACAAATAAGACTGGCTATTCCTGTGTCTACTTTCTCCTCCTCTACTTCAGCATCATAACCTCTATATTCTTGTTAGAAAAAAATATTGTGGCTCTTTGCAGAAAGGTGTTATTGATGTGTTATATTTGAGGAACCAAAAAGAAAAAAGGACATTAGGAGAATAGGGTTGTCATATGCTGTAATTTATAATTTTAAGCTAAACAAATAAAATTTACCTGACCTGACATGACTTGAAACTGGCTTCATACAACTGTTTATGAAACTGGAATGTTTCCTCTTCACTCTGTTATTGAAGACTTTGATGTATTTGTAGTACAGAAAACAAGAAGCCTCTGCAGCACACACTTTGCAGCAGCAAAAGGAGAATTAAAGATTGTTTCCAACCACTAACGTGCATTAGATTCTGTGTTTTATTCCAGTTTTAGTCATTCCTGACACAGGAGAAAAAGAAATGTGTGTGACAATACAGTATGTGTGTTATGTAATAGTTTCACTAGTAAAGTCCTAACAGAGAGGATGAGGGAGGACTGTAAAAGGAAAATAAAAGCCAAAAACTTAACTTCTTTTGGAATATACATGTATAGAAAAAAATGTATCTACATGTGTATTACTTTGTGTTCAGACTGGACCTTTAGTGTATTCATCAGCTCTACAGACCAAAAGATACAAAGAGATTTGCGCACTGGGAGCTCCAGTGACATGGAAAGTCTCATGCTGCCTCCTGGTGTTTTCACAGAGAAAATACATTTTCACTGCAACTGCAACTGTTTTCTGAGACCAATAATAATAAATCCTACATGGGCCAAATACGATCCAAACATTACAGTGCCTGAATAAAACCACCAAAAAACAAGCCCTAGTTCAGGTTTCAGCACATTTAGGCAAGTAATATGACGGTAAAATACAATTTCAATTAAGGTGGTTCAACAACAATAACATGCATCATTAAATTCTATTTCCATATGAGTAAATATCAGACAGCCATGATCAATTCTTGATGTTGTCTTTTTATTAAAATTTCAGTAGATTTATTACAGTAATCTGTTTAACATCCAGGCCAGTTTCTCCATTTAATAATGAGACTGCTGTTAAGTACCAACTTTACACAATATAAACAGCTGAGACAGAGGAGAATAAAGGGGACAAGAACACAAACATATATACAAAGTTACATTTTGTGTTGATGTTAAGCACTTTGGTCACAACACAGACATTAAAAGTTTGCTTCAGTGCCTCTAGAGTTATAGATTATGACACAAACAAGCTACACGGTTAATTCAGCAAAGAAAGATTTAAAACGTACAAAGATCCAATATGGACCAGATCTCAGATTTCTGACACTCACAATCATCCAGTCTACTCGTACTTTTAGTTTGAATGGTTAAACTATTTGAGTCACCTGACACAGACCAGATTTAAAAATCCAAACTGCATATTCAAGTACAACAGAAGATGATTGGGAAGGACAGTAAAACAAAGCATGACATCCAGTGACTGCTTTAACTCATAAATGCATAGCTTGAAAAAAATTAATTGGAGAGACTCTAAGCTCAAAGGTGCACTTACTGATGATTCAGAGCTTTCCACTTCATTTAGAAAGAATCACACCCACTGATTTTTAAACCTAAATATGCAGCTGAAAGCTCCAAATTAGTAAGTGAGCCTTCAGAATATACGTTCCCAAAGGTCAAGAGTGAAATGCTGGATGCACATATGAGTGTGTTTCGAGAACAGTGGTTTCAAAAAATAAGCTTATGCCTACTTGCGACCCCTCATCACTGGCTGCGTACAGGACACATTCAGCTACAGAGTGATCATATCTTAGACTTTAAATTTCAGAGGTGTGGACTGACATGACTCGAGTCTGCTTGACAAAATCAAAGACTTTTGATTTGACTTTTTTGATACCAAACTTACAGATTAAGAACTGTTATTTAAAAAAGTTCCACCAATCAATTTATTTGCCCACATTTCCTCAATCTAATGTTAATGCATTAATTTCAAACAAGTCAACACTTAATTCTCCTGATCCACTATGAACCAATCTGACAGCATCTAATCAAGCTGCAGAAGAGAACCAGGAAGGACAAACGTTATGTGACTGAGCATCAGTTGGAAAAAATGATACCAAAGATAACGTACAGAAACTATGTTGTGGTCGACACAAAATGAATCGCAGTGTGCAAAACGTGTGGGCCAAACTTTACAAGAGGAGACGGAACAACTTCCAAGACACTAGTTTTAACAAATAAATATACATTTTTATAAAAGCATTCATGCGTTTTGTAAATTTTATATATTATGACTCTGTTGTTAAAATGGCATCACATTTGGTGAAGAGCGCATAATGACTTGGTGAAGACTTGAAATCCAAAGTTTAGGACCTTGGACTTGAATTAGGACATAAGTGCAAAGACTTAAGACTTACATTTGACTTGCAAAACAAAGACTTATTTCCCCCCCAGCTAAATTATCCCATAATTCACGGAAAAAGAAAAAAACTGAACCTCAAGTTGGAAACCACTGGACTAGAAGATGCTATTATAAAAAGAAAAATGTTTAAAAAAAACAAACTTGTCCTTATCAAAGGGCAGCGCTCTGAGTAAACTCTATGTCGTCCGAGAAAAAAATGACTGCTATATTTGACAGAAAACTACAGAGAGAGACCTCTAAGATTAAATGCAGTTCAACATGTAATTGACGACCACAAAGTCAGAAAGTGACTCTGAGGTTGGTCTTGTAGTGTGAACTGAAACATGAGCAGAGAGCACGACGCATCTGTCTGACCTCTGTTCTTTAACCCGTATTAGCATCTGTAGTGTTACTGTATACAACCAACATTTCAATACGTTGCACATGTAAGAAGATATAAGGAGAACGTGTGTGTGTATGTGTGTGTTTGAGAGCATTAAGTAGACAGATTAAGACTAGAAGGGTATTAAAACTAACAACTGGAGCGCTGAACCCAATCACATCACGGCTGGTGAGTCATTAACCCCTCAACATCAGCTGTGTCTGCGCGTTTGTGTGTGTTTTTGTGTGTTTGTGTGTGTGTGTGTGGCACTAGCAGGCAGGAGTAATGTCAGATCTTGAGTGATGCAGTCGACAGAGGGAAGGGCATTTTTCTAAAAGCGCTTAGAATGACGGATCACACACACACACACACACATACACACACACACACACACATACACAGACTATCAGTGTTATCCCATGAATCACAGGCTGAGTACACTGACATTAAGACTACAACAAGAGCAGCAAAAAAAAAAAGAAAGAAAATAAAACATCAAAGACTGTAGCAGACGCCGCGTATGTGGAGCATCATCCCTCCTTCTTGTTCCCCCAACCGAACAGTTTGGACATCGGAGACTTTTTCTTTGGTTTGTCTTTCTTTATGTCTGAGAGGGAGACAAGCAGGAGGGGAGGTTAGTCAAGAGATGACAGAGGGGAACGTGACACGTGAGACTGGTAACAGTAATTCTGTGACAGCTCAATCAATAAACTCAAACAATTTTTACATTTTCGATTTAAAAAAAAAACATGAAAAAAACAACAACATATAGACTCATACAGAAATAATCCCTCTGAATCATCACTTATGACCCACCTGAAGTGTGTGGCGGTGTGTTTTCAGCAGAGACTCTGCCCTCTGCCTGGATTATCTAATTGTCTTCTCTTTTACTGTGTTCAGGACATTTCTGGGTGTGTGCCCCCACAGCACTCAGGTGAGGTTGGGGCTTTTTAAAAAAAGGTAGCGACCAGGTGCCAGACTGTAAGCAGCAGGCATCCAAGAAGCACAAGGCAGAAAAAACGCAAATATAGTGGAAATTTTTAGGTTGGCTTTTACATTCACTTTCGCTGGTCACTGTGTGATCCTACGTAGAAGCCCTTTGAAAGTACAGTTTGCAGTTTGCATCTCCAGCTGAACATGTGTTCAAATTTCGTCTCTGCTTAAATCACTCATGCTGGAAGGTCAGAGGGCCCGGCGCACAGCTATTACCTCCACACTCTTGCTAGCTGCTCGCTAGTCACTTTATTGGTTGTGTCGTTACAGCCAGAAATATCTCTGACAACAGAATTCAACATGTCTCCTTCTCTAGGGAAAACTGAGGGACGGTCAAGCAACACTTTGTCTAACTTGTTATGATATGGGAAACTTATAATGCATTAGCACGCCTTCATCACAACCACCTCCACGTCCTGCACTGATGACGTAGTCTTTGTCAAGGAAACATCAAGATGCATTGGTGTTTACATGACAGATATGTGGTCAAATGAGTCCAAGACAAGCAGCAACCTTCGCGGCTAAATCATAAAGCCTATGCAAAAGTGCCAAAAACTGCAGTTCATCTAATGGCCACTTGAGGCTGACTCCAAAACAGAGTAAATCCTAACAGACTCCCATGTTACAATGCCCAACTTTACAGCAGAAATAAACATGTTTACAGCCTGGTACAAAAAACAGTTTGGTCTCTATGGCTGTCTCTATAAAGTCATGACTTTAAAACTCCAGTTTACAACAAACCTAGGGTCTAGGTACCAAGTCTGAAGGGTTACTTTTGGTTCCAAAGGTACCATACAGAAAGTGTTTGGTGGAAACAGGGCTTTATTTATACAGTCTATGGTCCCAGACCACCTCAGCAAGTGGTTTGAGTGATTGGATCACAATGAGTTTTTGTGGTTGTCTATTTAGCACTGTCAACTTGTGATTGGATCACTCAAGATGCATGTTAATACCAGGTGTAAACAGGCTCACTGAGGGTTAACAAAAACCGAAGTTAAATATCTTGTATGTTTACACATCCTTGGCCAATAAAGCTGATTGATATGATTCATATAAGTAATATTAGTACACGTCTGTATGTATTACAGTGTTTATTCTACATTCACTTTTCACGAGCAAAAAAAGCTGTGTGCAAAAGTTGTGTTTAAAAGTTCGTTTGTAGTCAGTTTGAGTCATGAGCTAGGTCTGTTTCACCAGGGAGGGTTCACATAGCAGAGGCACTGTTTCCATGGTTACACGCAGTTAAATGTAATTAGCGGACTGTTTCAGGATGTCAGTTAACCTTTGTTTGAGGCAATACAAGTTTAAAAAAACACCTGCCAGAAAATGAAAAAGCGCTATTTTCCGTGGCTGTGGATTAAAGCAGCATTTATCTTACGTGATACAACATGTGTGTAAACTATCACATGACTGCACTCAGAGTTGGACTGAACTGTGAAACTTTGGCATTAACTTTATGAATACATTAAAATGAAATGGCTAGTCTTTAGCCCACGGTCGGCATTCACTCGCTGCAACATAACGACCTTTCACTGAAGTTCAATAAATCTCCTCAATTTTCAGCCCTGCTTTCCCGGTCATGAATTGCAAATGAAGGCGGCTTTAACTCTATTCTATCAGAGGGTCAAATTAACCAGCTACATTATCCATTTGTCTAATAGGAAATGCCGCTGACAAAAAGAGGGGGAGCATTTTGTTTGATGCTTTTTCCATTAGCAGTCATTAGATCAAATGAGATGAAAACATCGCCCGGTGGCACCCTTAAAAATGCAGCACACTCTCGCTCACACACACACACACACACACACACACACACACATACACACACACACTTCCATAAACCACAATGAGAATTCTATCTACTTCAATTAGAGGCACCCATGATGGAAATCCTCAATTGGATAATTTATAAGCCAACTAAGTTGCAGTGACATCGGGGTTGTGATAACTAATGAACAGAGCGGGGGGGTGGGGGGGTTGGGGGGGCAGACGGCCTGTGGAGGTGTTGGAGATACTCACTGAAATTCATCATCATCTTGTTTAGCTGCTCGTCCTCCTCTTCCTCCCTGAGAAAACGCACAAAAAGAAAACACGAATTAACAGCGGTTCACACCTGTATGAACGAACAGTATTCATGCATACAATGGAATATGTAAGTAAAGGCTGCCCTCTAATAGTTGAGCAAACATTTGTTGACCATAAAGGTCATTAGTCGGCAAGATTTCATTGGTCGCTTAGCTGAAAAAAATAAGGCCTGCGTCAAAATAAATCAAAACCTATATGACAGGACCATGTGGAAATTTAATTTGAAAGGACAGACACAGGAAGAACTGTGCAGTGACACATTTTGTTGTGTTGGCTCTATACTCGAGTACACTGGGTTTGAAACTAAACAATGACCATGAGATAATGCTAACTCTAACCATTTCTTCTTTGTTGATTAAATTGTTTCTTTAGTTTATTTATTCATTTAGTCTTTAAAATATCAAAATAAAGTAAAACAAGCCATTCACAATTTCCCAGAGCCAAAGTCACGTCTTTAAACTGCTCGTTTCCTCCTACTAATGGTCCAGACCCCGGAGATATTCAATTTACAGTCATATAAAATTGAGAAAAATCACAATTCACACATTTGAGAACCTGTAAACACTGAATATTTAGCATTTTCCCTCGATACATGACTTAAATGATTATATACATTTTTAATGAATCCATGCAATAATCGTTTGAGCATTACTATGAGGGTGAGGTGCCAACATCCAGCTTTAATTTTAAGGGTTTCACATCCACATCAGCTGACAAGTGCAGGAACTCCTTTTTTATTATAGTCCCCTAATATTAGACAACTATTATATATCAGACAAACCAAAATAAACCTAAATAAAATTGTCATATTTATTATTTAAGGTAAAATTCTTTGCAGTCAACAAGTGTCTAAAGTCTGGGACTCACAGACATCAGGAGGTATTTGATCGGGAGGCACAAAAGCTTCTTCTCTGACAAGCTAGCACATAGCTAATCCACATAGTTCATGGTGACCACAGATACATCTTCTTTAAAAGAAATATAACATCTGCTAACGACAAGCAAATGATAACAACAGTACTCGGCAAAGAGCAAATCAAACTGCATGGCATCCAGTCGACTTCCACTGCCAAACACTTTGGGCATGTGCATTTTTGTCTTCCAACAATTAAGGCATTTGACCTGAGCATCGTTAACTTAACATTGCGTGCGTGGGGCCATCCCCAAATAGCAGCCCCTCAGGCCACTGCAATTAAAACACCACTTATAAACTATTATACTGAACCACTGGCCTTAAAGTTTAGTTAGTTTAGTTAAAACGGCTTCAAGTTTCCATTATAATCAAGTATTTGTTTGACCAAGATAACCAATCTGTTTTTATTCAACTCATACCGTTGCAACCATAATCATGATAAAAACAGCAGCTTTTCCCGTAGCCTGTACTACAGTCGCGTACACACCTGAGCCTGTCCTCGTCCAGACCCTCTACGATAGCGTTTCTGTCATTGACGATCTCCATCAGTTTGGCCATCAGCTGCTCTTCTCTCTTACGGTCCCAGGCTGTTTTCATATGATCTGCTCAAACAGAAACACATTTTAATCTCAGGTCTGTTTCATGTTGTGTCTTGTGTTGAATGAGTTCCTCTGAACTCTCACCTGGCTTGTCCATCAGTCTGCGGAGCTCTTGCTCAACACTGGGCTGCTCTTCCTCCAGGTCCTGGGTCCTTCCACTGCATACAAAACAATATATGAACTTAAATTGTTGTATTTGTTACTATTGCTTTGAGTTGTATGTCTTAAGTCTGGTTATTTGACAAATTTAGTTTTGAATGATTTCTGAAACTATTCAGATCACTGCCTAAACATATTTTCCATCACATCTGGTTGAAAGCTCTGTCAAAAGCTACATTAAGTGGCCTGCATTAAGTACATTAATGACACAGAGTTAAAATCATTTTGCCAAACTTCTATACCAAAGGTCAAGACTGGACTTTCATGCTCAACTTTTTCCACAATTTTTTCACTTTTTTTCCTCATAAAATTTGCAAATCTATCCAACTTTCACCAAATTTGGTACACGACATGTTCAGAGGACGCCACAAAAACATTTCCTTGTGATATATCCATTTCATTTTTGTGTAAAATTTGGCCAAATTCCAAATAGGTTTGGTCTATTTGATGTAAATTGCCAGAATTATAAAAAAAAAAACATACAACACACCTAATGTATTTACAGATACTATTTATATACTGATGGAATTCCACCTATAAATAAAAAAAGGACCATATTTATATACTGTAGTGTTTTCCCACCTTAATAGAAAAAAAAAAACGCATTACAATCTTTGGTATGTACTGTACCTTTATCTACCATCTACCTCCTGAGCCTCATACACAGGTGGCACAACAGCAACATATCCTTGATTCAGTGAAACGTGATTAATTGAGTTTTTGGCCACTTGGGGGCAGCAGAAACAAACAGTGAACTCAACACTTGCCTTAATTTAAGTTAATATGATGGACTTTTTGGCAACATTTAGACATCCAGAGCAACATCTACATTTATTTGAAGTCATATTTTTGGTCACCTGGCAAAGGTAAGTCCAATATTCACTCCATAGCTCCATTTTGGTCTGAGAAAAATTCTAGCTAAATCTAGCTCTTTCGCTGCTTAATGCACACTGTTCACTAGTTTGTCATTAACTTTGCCAGTGTGCGGGGCAGGTAGTGTACAATGGGTTTATGAGACTGGAAATGACACTGATGGGAGCAGTGAAAATGAACCATAACAATTAAGTTGCAGTGTGAAAAAACCAGAGGTGTGGGTTCAAGTCATATCACTTTAGATTCAAATTAGAATCAAGTCACAAATTAGATGACTTTAGACTCAAATTAACAAAATCAAAAAAGACTTTTAACTTGAATTTTACACATCAATGACTCGTGTCTTCACTTGGACTTGAGCCTTTTGACTTGGAAATACTTGATACTTTCTCCGAGCCCAAAGATTAAAAAGTATGTTGTTTCAAAAGTGCCACAAATCAATTAATTTTCCTTCATTTACGGAATCTACTAACACTATTAACACTGTTTAGTCCCGGCAAGTCGACACTTAATTCATCAGAACTAATGTTACATTACTGAGTGCCAGTTAAAAAAAATTATACCAATGATAATTTTATTTGTGTACACAAAAAACACAGTCATCCACAAAAAACGGAATGCAGAATACAACGTGTGGGTCAAAAATTACAGACAGAGACGCAAAAACTTGTTTTGATATATAATACACATTTTAAAAAGCATTTTTTTGTAAATTTAATCTATTACTGAATGAACGATGAGCTTATTATGATTTGTTTAGGACTCAAAACTCAAAGTTTAGGATTTGGGACTTTACTTGGGACTTGAGTGCCAAGATTTGAGACTCACTTGTGACTTGCAAACCATTACTTAGGCCATACCAATCAATTGGCATAAAGACACTAAAACACTCGGGTGTGGGGCGGGTGATCATCCTCTGTGGGTTCGTCACCATGAGCAACCTCTTTCACATTACACATCGTCATTTGATCCTTTGATGACATAAAAATATTGATTAGAGCAGCTTTAACTGACCCCAAAAATCTCCATGATTTCCAACACTGTCTGTATTTTCAAATTCAAAAGCAGAAAATGTTCTTAATTATTTTGTTATATACATAACATTGCAGATTTGTGGCCTTGGTAGAGGTTTAACATGAATTTATGAAAGGAATAATTGCGGTGCATGTGTGCTGTTAAGTAGCATCCTGCTTCACGCTGCAGCCAGTGGGGCGCTGAGCTGTCTCGTTCCAGGACTCCCTGCTGTGGGACGGAGGAGGGAGGACACTGGGAATTCAAACTGTCAACCTTCTGGCCACAAGTCTGTTTCACTAATCGCTAAATAGTGGCATGCCCCTTTTCTAAGTGCGTTGGTGTGTATGTGGGTGTACTCACATGTAGACCAGTTCGGACTCCCGGCGCATGGCCACCTGCTTGTTCCTGATCAAGTTGAACCACTCGACCATGAGCTCATCCATGAGAGAGTCATCTACGCCCTCTGACACACAAACACACACAGTTTAATCCCATATACACACCCTCTGCTGAATCTGAGGAGGCTCGTACAATAATGAGTGTGTGTTTATCTCACCTTCTTCACAGCTGCGAAGCCTCACCTCCAGCTCCACTCCTCTCTTCTCCCACTCATTCAAATTATCTTCAATGTCCTTCAGTTCCCTTATGATTTCGTCTTTGGGAATGTAGTCTGGTTTAGTCTACGGATGTAACACACATACATGCAAAAATTATAATGGGGGATGTGAACCAAAACATGGATCAAGAACGCAGGTGAGCATGAGCATGTGATCGCAGTGCTGTTATTATATCACATCCTTGAGGCCCAGACACACCAAACCGTCATCAAAGAACATCATCACCTGTGTCTTGGCTTAAAAGTTGCATTTGAACACACCACAAATATTACAGCCCAGAGACAATATACGTATATGTTTCCATATCTATGCTACAGCTAACAGCCAACCAGCATGTACACGCTGCTCCTGCCTGACAGGAAATAACTCTCCATACCAGCAGGTGGAGGTCTTCTGTATTTGTCACAAAAAAATGGAAACTGGAAGACCAACAGGACGCATTTAAGACGCTAGTTAGCCAGTTAGCACTTTGACAACACAACCCAGTGTTGAGAGAACAGAGGATATTCACCGTGTACCAGCAAACTATAACTCAAACAAGTATGAACCTCAGTGACTATAAAAATAACCTTACCTTATATAACAAGTTTGTTTCAGTCTCTCGCCCTCATGGCTTTAGCCTTTTTGTTTCTTTCCTCAATTCAGTGTCTCTTCTTGTGCACTGAGCTGAACTGCCAGTCAGAGTAATTTCGCCTCTGACACCTATTCAACAAGCCTAATTGGACGAAAAAGGCAGACAAGGGCCTACTACTGCCAACGATGCCTGACACACTGCAAAAACTAGGACAGCAGACACTCACTAACAGCCTGACATTGACCACCAGTCAGTAGATCAAATAACTCAAACTTCTCTATATGTTTCACTGCCTCATTTTATCTACCAGCTACTTAGTTTTCCTATTATTTTGGTTTTGGTAATGTTACACACTTCACCACTTCCAATTCCAATTAAATTATGTGTAAACTAAAGTGTTTTTTTTTTTTATCTGCAGTTCAGTACCTTGGAAGTCTTCGACTCTGTCTTGGTGCCATTTGCAGTTGGGTCTCTCTGACCATTCACAAGTCCTGAAATAAAAAGAGATAAAACACATAAATTTGATATAAAGCCGATGAAGAACAAAGACAAAAGAGAGATGTGTGATTCATGTTTGGCTCATTTTTAGGAAGACCCTTTGTGGTATAAACATTGGCCTGTCCATGTGTAATAAAAGAAGACTGGGAATAAGAAAGCAATGTGCAGGTTTTTGTCTTTTCCTTTTTAGCAGATCATATTGAAGCAGAATGAGGTGTTACCCTTTGATGCAGGTGGAGTGACAGAAATGCTCGGGGTAGGAGAATGCGAGGAGGGAGAAGGCCCAACGGACAGTTCTGAAGTCTGTGGCTTTCCAGCTCCATTAGCCCACGGTTTCTGGGAGGGCTGCGCAGGAACAGCCGGTCTGTGGATGAATGGAGGACGAGCAGGAAAAGAGAACAAGAGAGACAGAATTTAATTAATGGCAATCTATCTGCTCCTACAAGTAGTCCCCTTTTCTACAGTCCTTCGTTTTGATTCATGAGTGTGGGAGGAAAGGTCATCCGGGGGAAAGGAACTGAGCACTGAGCATATGTTGCACCACGGAGGACTCTACTCAGTCTTGACACCATTTGGGGCTCACATGCATGTGGCGGAAGAGGAGAGACCGAAAGCTTTGACTACAAATGATGGCCGAGCCATTTGGAGGAGCAGCAGGTACAGGCTTCCTGAGGGAGGCAAGGTTGGATAGATGGATGAAAGACAGGATCAAAGGATGGATGGATGGACAGGACATCAGGAGAGAAAAGAGATGTTGATACGCTGTGAAGCCCGCCCACGTACAGATACTCCCTGCTGGACGTATGACAGTAGAAACTGAGCCAGTAAGGGCAAGGAATTAACCAGAAACAAAGAACATGGAGGCAACACAGAACAAGACAATGTCAATATAATACATCTTACTTGGAGACGGGTTTGAGTTTTGACCTCCAGTCCGCAGGAGACTCGTTGTCCCTTGCTGATGAGAAAAAGGAAATGAAACAAAAATTAAGTGTTTTTCACTGCCGGGTTCAGTTCCTGAATCACACCAGAGCCCCATCAACTATCCAATGTCAGTTCCTGTTATTGTTTTGTTGATAGAGCTATTCGCCACCAATAGCAGAAGAGCAAAATAAAAAATCCACATTAACTGCAACCTGCTGTGTGTTTAGATTTTTAACAATGACACTTATTCAGCACCATGAAAATAACACAAGAGCTGTCACTGAGTCAGCAGTGAAGAATGTCAACCATTAAAAAATCCCCCCCAAAAATCCCATGCAATTCAAATGAGCATTTTCCTTACAGGCATCTCATCACACAAGACAATGACAGATTCATTCTTTAGCTCTGTTAACAGCATGTGTGAGAAAATAATCCAAACTCAAGGTACAGTGTGTAGCTTTTCTTCTTCATGTACAATGTAGAATTCACAGAAGAAGAGCATGAGATGTGGGTTAACAGCTCTGGAAACCCAGTAAGTGAAACTTTGAGTCTGTATTACTGTGTTATGTCTGAACAACGATTAAACCATGAAGATTAAATATTTGTAAAAAAAATTTCCAGAGCCTTGAATTCTATTTTTATATCAATGTCATGTCAGTGTAAACACTGTCGATTTCGCAGGCTTTTTTCAGGATTGCTGCTGCCTAAAATGCCTGATTTTGCAGCAGCTTTTCTGAAAAAATGTGGTGAAGGTTGTGATTTTTTTAGGTATGTCTGTTGCAATAAAAAGGTAAATTACTTCTGTGGACAGCATGTGTGAGAAAATGATCCAAACTCAAGGTACACCTTGTAGCTTTTCTATGTGCAAGGTCTCTCTAGTAAGTGAACCTTTGAGCCTGCGTTACTGTGTTACATCTGAACGACTAATAAACTGTGAAGATTTAGTATTTGTAAAATTTTTCCAGAGCCTTGAACTCTATTTTCATATCAATGTCATATCAGTGTAAATGCTATGGAATGATAATAAAAAAAAAATTCCACTGAGCATTTATTTCCAAACCAAACTTGGATAGTTTATGTTTGTTTGGTGGCCTCCTTTGTTTGAGTCTTTCATCAGGGCTCACACCATGAAAAATCATGTTATGTTATTGTTTCACATAGCGCCACAGCGCCACAAATCATTTCCCTCACACTGTTCCCACACACACCCACGAAAACATGCATAAAAACAGGTTTAACTACTCTGTACAGTTATAACAGTGTGTGAGTTGAACCTGAGGTGTTGGGTGATGCGCTGCCGGGCTTTGGGACGCCTCTGTCTGGAGTTCTTGCTCTGACTCCACTCCTGCCGGCTGGACTCGGAGTCCGCGTGTCTGTCGGAATCTGCAGGTCTGCAAGGATTGACGGGTCTGCTTTCAGCCTCACTCTCCCTCTGACTCCCTCTGTCTCCTTCTTTGGTGTCTCGACTTCAGAAGGTCTGATCAGAGATGAAGTGTTATTGAATGTTATTATTCACCAGTAGAGGTCAGGATGATGCACGATACCAGAAAGTCTAGTCACGTGAGTGTGGTTAGATTACTTACTTGTCAGTTTTCTTTAGCACTACATTTGTCCACGATGGCTTGCTGTTGTTATTGTTGTTCTCCTCGGCCAGTTTTTTGGAGATGAAGGCTGCTGCCGATGCTTTAGCCTTTGAATCTCCACCTACACCTGCTGCTTTAGCTTTCTCCCCACCTGAGTTCAAGCTCACATTTGCTCCCTTTTTGCCAAGGCCGCCGGCATTTACAACCACAGTGACGGCCTGCCCTGCTGGGGCCTCCTGCACCTTACTGGTCACATTGGTCCCTTTATTTAAGTCAATCTTGACAGTCGTCGTCTTTTTTTCTTCATCTTTAGGTGTGTTATCTGACTGGAAGAACTTAAGCTTGGACTGCAGTGTCTTCGCCGCCGTGGTGGAGGTACGAGGAGCAGCAGTGGGCCTGGTGTTGATAGAAGTGGTTGTGGTGGTGAAGGTAGATTCAGAAGTAGTCCGTGAAGCTGTGGGTTTGGAGACAACAGGTGTCTGAGTGTCTTTAGCAGCAGAGGAGAAACTTGAAGCTGACTGGGAAGGAGACGGAGTAGAGAAAGTGGAAGAGAAGCTGGGAGGGGTGCTCGGTTTCTCCGTCAGCCATGATGGTCCCAGTCTGGAGGGTGTGTGAGCGGTAGTGGTTGTGTTTGTTTTAGTGGAGTCTGGTAGAGGAGTAAATTTGGAAACAGGGGTGTTTGTGGGTAAATCTCTGAGAGGTGCAGGTGTGTTTGTAGGCAACAGTAACCTGAAAGACAGAAAGCACAAGACATATAAGACAGTGTGTAATACTCGGATTTCCACCATCTGTTGAGATCAGGAAGAACTATGAAGAACTTTCCAAACACACAGGAGTTCACTTCTGATTATTTATGCCTTTGTATTTCCCAGATCACAGTAAAGGTGATGTTGCCTTGTCATGTGGAGTGTCTACATAGTAATTATATTACGTTGGTCTATTCTGTACACACAACCTCTATTGCACGTCTGTCCATCCTGGGAGAGGGATTTCGCCTCAATTTTTTTCCCATTAAAGGGTTTTTGTTGGGGAATTTTTCCTTATCTGCTGCTAAAGGTGTAAGGACAGAGGGTGTTGTATGCTGGACCAAGGCTGTCATATACTGGACTAATTTTAAAGTCCACTGAGGCAAATTTGTGAGTTATGATATTGGGTTATGTACATGAAATTGACTTAACTTTACAAGACAACAGCACCAGTTTTTCAGACTTTTTTTTCTTGTCTACAGGACAGAGATCCTCAGATTTCTCTTTGAGCAGGCAAAGAGCTGCCACTGCACTGAGTCAGAGCCAGAATTATTTATAACTCACAATGTACCAATTGTAGTGCATCAAGATACTTTTTAAAAGAGCTGTATGCGATATTCAGAGAATTTCTATAAACTGGAGTATGATTCAGATTGTCTGGTGTTCAATATGGAGGTGGCTGAGCCATCGGCCAGCAGCTAGCAGCTAATGGTGCTAACAGTACCAACAGACCTCATGCTCTGCACCACTTGTCCTGTTAGGGGTTGGGGCTGGAGCCTATCCCAGCTGACATTGGGCGAGAGGCAGGGTACACCCTGGACAGGTCACCAGACTATCACAGGGCTGACACATAGAGACAGACAACCATTCACACTCACATTCACACCTGCGGGCAATTTAGAGTCACCAGTTAACCTGCATGTCTTTGGACTGTGGGAGGAAGCTGGAGTACCTGGAGAAAACCCAGAGAACATGCAAACTCTGCACAAAAGGGCTCCCCCACCCTGGCTTCAAACCAGGAATCCTCTTGCTGTGAGGTGACTATGCTAACCACTGCCCCACTGTGCCACACCGAATGCATACAGCTCCTTTAAATTATGAAACGGAAACTATAAATGTCACACAAATGGACTGTGACACAGAATATAATAAGCAGGACACAGGTATAATGGCTCTAGGTCACATTAGCCAATACTAGCATACACAGATCTCTAAGCAAACTGTCAGGGGTTGAGTTGCATTGCAGGTAATGTAGGTGTCAATTATGACAAGAAGGAAAAACGTGTCTGCTGCACCAATTTTGAGTGTTTTCTCCCCTAAACTGTCCATAGTTAGTCTGACATCCGTATAGAAGTGCAATGAAAAATCAGTGGTGTGCTCTTTTAATGCATAATTTAAATGCAAATTTGATCAATCAGTTTATAATTGCTTTTTGAGATTCATCAATTAATTAACTTTTTTAAATTTTGATTTTAATTGTGAATTAAAGCGTCTCTAATCGTTCTGTTGGCACACTCTAAACTCTATCAGGATCAGTTATGATTAGATTCATTTAAGGGTCCTTACTTTGCACAGCTCCTGTGATAGAGCTTCCCGTCCACTAGATGTCGCTGCACCAGGTGAACGTGCTTGTTGCATGACACACATTTGTTACTCAGGGTGCCTGTCTGATGGGATTTCTCAACCACAACATCCTAAAAGAGGGGAAGAGAGAATGTGTAAATGTTTAGGAGAGTATGACCATACTTACTGAAACTCATCTGAGGCAATGTGGGATTTGTGTATGTTTTGTAACAGCAGTTCTGTGCTGACACAACAACAGAGCTGTGTATGTATTTGGGTCATCTTTAATGAGTTTGGCTTTGCAAATATTTGTGTAAAATGTTCAGGCAGCATAAACTACCTTTGTGGCATTTCTGGTTTGTCTTGGGGAAGGAGAGGGCCTAGTGATGTTGGAGGAGGGGGGAGGGCTGTTCTCTCTGGCAGGTGTGGAAGAGGGAAACACCTTGGACGCCACCGGCTGGTTCTTCTTCCCAGACGGTTCCTCAGTGGGAGCGTCAGCTGGGCGCTTTATACCTCCCATACCACCAACTGCAGCAAACACATAGATAAACAGAGACACATGAGACAGGAAGAAGGGGACAAAGGCAGAAATGGACACAAAGAGACACTGATACTCACTCGGGGAGCGTCCATGGAAGTAGTTGTAGTACTGTGAGACATATGTCAGGATACTGAGGCGGTCAGGGACCTTAAGAGCCACCATGTCTTCTGCATCCAGCAGTGCTGGAATTCCCAACTCCTCCTCCGCAACCTTGAAGGCCTGCAAATACCATCGACTTTATCCAACAAAACAGACGCAGCTCAGGGTGGATTTTTAGCATCTAGACCAAGTGGCCGAAGATGGATATGGACCAATAAATCACATGAAAAGCAGATCTGACTTTCTGAGACCTCAACATGACTTTCTGCATCTTAACACACTTCAAACAAGACTTTTGCTGCTTAGTATTCAAGTGCATGTTTGGGACTGTGAGTGTCCCAGAAACTTTACTTGAACAGGGTCTTCTCTTTTTTTTTTCCAAAAAAGTTTTGGCCAAAATCAGTGTGTTTCGACACTGAGGAAAGCAGGAGTGCAAATATATGTGTGCACTTTTAAAAAAGTTTTAATTTGTACTAAGTTTGTTTTATATTTTTAGTCTTTTTTAATGCCTGCCATTGGATCTTAGATGGCCACCCTACCTTTAGATGTGGACATCTGTGTTAGAGTTAATGTTTTCTATTATCCATATTTATGTTTTTGCATATCCTAAATAAAATCCCTTTGGATTTTTGTGGCAAAACTCTGACCTCAGATTGAATCTACACCTTATATGTTCAGACAACAAGTGAGTCAGGAATTTCGAAAGTAGATTCACATTCAGTGATTTCATGGAAGCAGAAAAGACAACAAGCAGAGGCAGGCCTGACGAGTGCAAGAGGCAAAACTTCATCAGTAATCAGATGATCAAGTGAGCCATTAAAACACTGTTTACTTTGCTGTGCCCTTTAATCTCTTACAGCTTGTTGATTTTAACCAATCTGTTCCTTTCACTTTGTCTCAGTCGATCCTAGTGTCAAATAATGGCTGATAATTTGGGCTTTTATTCAATATCACTTCAAAGAGCAACAGTGACATGGACTTTTTGTCAGTTTCAGAGCTCAGAGTTGAGTAATGAAGCTTCGGGGAGAAAGTGAAAGTAAAGAAAGCAATAAAGCAGCCACGTCAATGTGCCCAGACTGAAACACTTTGTATTTGGCAATCTCCCCTCAGCTATGTTTGAACTCTGATGTTTTTGAAAATTCCAAGTTACCTAACATCAAGTGGTGCCGATGTAATAGCCAGAGCCAACATGCACGTAGCAGCAATTTATGGCTGCAAGGTACATTTACTTTCACTAACAATTCATTCTTCAATTATCTTTGGCTTGGTTAAAGGCACAGTGTGTAGAATTTGGTGACATCTAGCAGTGAGGGTGCAGAACTGAAACTTCTCTCATGTGCCAAACCTATAGGAGAACTATAGTGGCCGGCCACAGACTGTATGAAAAATGGACATAGCTTCTGTAACATCACCCACTGGTTTATGGACTACCGTTCTGAAGCCTCAAGTTTGGCATTTCAGCCGTTGCTATCTTGTTTTGTTTTTTTTTTTTAGAACCAGAAGTGACCATATTTGGACAAGACGCTGGAGCTGGGGAGGAGCAAGGAGCAGGTCTAACTCATAAATTGTGGTGACACCTTGCAGAGAGCCTGTCAATCAGACAGCCCCACCCTTAAATATGTGGAACTTTGAGCCGTAATAAAAATGTGAACAGGTAAGTTATCTAAAAAATTCAACCCCTGTACAGATGTCATGAAGGGGGAAACTAGCTATAGAGCCCAAAACTGTTTTTTGAACCAGGCTGTGAACATGTTAATTTCTGCTGTAAAGTTGGGCATTGTAATGCAGGGATTTACTCTGTTTTGGAGTCAAGTGGCCATTCAATGAACTGCAGTTTTTGACACTTCCACATCAGCCCCCGAGGTTGCTGCTTGTGGCCAACGCGAAAACACGAATGGCCCTATCTAGAGTCGGGGTTTAATTTGTCCATTCTGGGCTACTGTAGAAACAACTTGGCGGACTCTGTGGAGAAGGACCCACTCTGCATGTAGATACAGACACTTATTTTAAAGTGACAAAAAAATAATTATTTTCATTAGGGCTGCCCCTAAAACTCAGAGATTTGAATCATCAGTTGGAGACCCCTCAGTCGACTGAGACTGCTTTAAGTTGAGCACTCGTGATCACTGTGCTGTCCAGTGTACTTCTGGGGATGTTTAGTCCCCAGATTTTGCTACTTGTGATTAAGCTGCAGATGTGACCCAGTGGCAGGGAGGAGGAGAGACGGCAGTGTAATGCTCCAAAGATAACATTTTTGTCTGCCTTCACAGCTCACAGCAACTTAATATAACACAGTCTCCTGCTTTTCTTTGATATCTAGAGTCAGTACAAAATGTTGTTGCACATTTCTGATCCGTCGTTAGCAGTTAGCTTGTTTCACATATTTCGTGAATGCTGCTGTCACACTGAACGTCCCGCTGAGCCCTGTTGAAACTTTAAAACTTAATATGACAAAAAACGAATTGTCGAATATTTGTATTAAACTGCTGAATCTGATTTGACTGACATAATTCTGAGTGTGGTACAGCCCTTACTCTTATTTTCAGGTGATTATAAAGAAAATTCTTGATGAACTGAAGTCATAGGGGTCTGAGTTTAACAACAACAAAATTACATCAAAACATTTGTTTACAAACTCACACAACTCCTGCAGTAAAATCAAAGTCTCATTTATACAGTTGTGTGTTCAGTACTTCCCAAAAAATTCCCATTTTTGCTGAAACGGTAATATTTAAAACACTTCCATATTAACAGTCTTCCACGTGAATGAGGAGCGCACTTGTGCTGCTTATGATATGGTTTTGTTGTTGTTAAATGTGGACCCCAAAGACTTCAGTAAATCAATAATGTCCCCTATTTTGGATTCTTTGTTAATATGGATACATGCTAAAAAAAACAATGTTTTCTTCCCAAATTCAACACAACATGTGGCGAGTAGCTGACATACAAATGATCATTTAGGGAGTGGTGTGTTCCTTTAAGTCAGAGTGATTCATCCTGTAGGGACCATGAATGTCTGTAGATCTACTACACCAAAACCCTGTGTGTATTTCAGGTAACATGAGTTTGTCTGAACAAAAATCCAAAACACTCAGAGGTCAAAATGCAGCACGTAAACACTTCTTACCAGTTTGTTGTTCTCATAAACATCCTCCTTCTTTAGTGAATCAAAGTTGCTGCAACAGAGGATAGGAAAAAAATTAGTAACAAAACATGTGATCCAACTTCCCTTCCTCATTCGTTTATTTACCAGCAGTCTAGACCAAAACGTGTCATTTAGTCATGCACACATATGAGCACATATCATGACACTGACAGTGTGACAGATCGATTCATTACACGACCGCTGTGGTGTCATATGATCCCATGTCAGTTTGTCATACAGCTGAAACTTACAGAGAGCTCAGTGGGCATTCACAAAAGCATTACAGTGTCTATGTTCAGTAAACCGAAGCAAAGCCTTTAACCAACGTTTAAAGCTTCAGCCCATGTAAACATGAAATGTGCCGCCACGCTCGTCTGGCTGCAGGGAAAAAGTGGAACGGAAAGAACTGGAACAGCTGTGTCTCATCTTAAAATGAAACTACTGTCTGTCTTCCATAATGGCCTGCCTGGAACAAACCCAGGCGTCTCTGTGTGAAACTGGCCAAAGCTCCAACAAGAGATGGTGAGTCAAGTCTTTGGAATATTTAAACCAAAGCCTAACATGAACAGATCTTATTCAGAACATCTCGTGCCAAAAGAGTTTACAGCTGTCCAGTAAAAAATATTAACCAATATTCCCAAGTGGAAATTCCCTGGTAGTTATCAGGAAGTCCTGGAAAACACAAAAATGTTCTTTTTACACTGGATGTTTAACACATTAACAAACTGTGAGAGATCCAAAGTAACTTCTACTTTCATCTGTAAGTGCACCCAATTCCATCCAAATATTAAGTAACAGGGGCCACAGAGACGATGGACAGAAAATTAAACACAATTTTTGACAATCAGTTACACATTTAAGTTATTATCAAGCAAAACATCTGAACATACAATCATTTCTGCTTCTCAGATGTGACATTTTGCCACTACTCTCCATTCCATGATGTTGTAAACTAAATATCTTTGGATTGTGTACTGTTCGCCAGGAAAAACAAACATTATAAAGACATCATCACTGGCTCTAGGGACTTGTGATGGCCATTTTTCATCACTTTCACACATTCATGGAATAACAAAAAAATGGATCAAGTATGGAAGCTCCGAGAAGCAAGGTGATTTTTTTCATTTTTTTAAGGCAATGTTGGCCAAAAGGCTTCCGTAGTCAAGAGGTTATTCAATAATCGTAAACATCATTAGTTGTGGCACTTAACTGGATGAGATACTGCTAACAGCAAAGGCTTGTCCAGCTTTGAGAGCAGGTTTTGATTCTTCTGAAGCAACGGCAAGTCATGTTTTAAGCAATATGCCGTCACTGAGAAGTCTGTGATTGCTTAATGGCATTTGAACAACTGGGGTTTTTTATACATTGCTTGACACCATGATCTCAGTGTACAGGCCCAATACTTAAGTATGCAAGATGTGTGGCTGTTATGGATGCAAATAATGACTCATTCCATTCAGGCTCAATTACTCAGCCCTGGTTTGTTCAAGTTGTGATTTCATATAAAGGTTATTTCAACTTGAATTTTAGTGTGATGACACAGATCAGACCATATACATTCAGATAGATGGTTCTTAAAGTAAATCAGTTGCATCTGATTCTCAGTATTGAGTATTCAGAAGTGATTGCATCGTATTTATGGCTTGAGCCAGGATTTTACCAGGTCAAAGCCTGAGACGTGAATGTTGCTTACAAGTCTCAGTTCAAAGTTAAGTCTCAAGTCCTTTAAGCCAAGTTTAAGTCTTGAGCTTTAAAGGAACAGTGTGTAAGATTGATGGGAATTTGGTGGCATCTGCTGGTGAGGACTGCAGACTGCAACCAGCTGAAACTTCTCCTGGTTAGAAATTCCTTCAGCGTTGATTGTTCAGGAGGTTTTATTGCGAGACAAATTATACGTAGAGGTCTCACAAACCAGGTGATTAAAACCCCTAAAAACACTGAATAAAGCAGTTTCAAGTTAGAAAAAAATCTGTGTTTTTCCAATGTGGAGGGGCTGCTAACATACAGTGGCCAACATGACAATGCAAATGGCCCTATCAGTGTTTTGTTTGGACTCCGTGGACGAGAGCCCGCTCCCTGCGCATATAGAAACAACTCATTCTACGGTAACAAAAACACAACAATTCGTATTTTCAGGTGATTTTAAACTAAAGAAAACACACTTATTCTATCGTTATGTTCCATTTCTGCAAATACATTCACTTAAACCCTACACTCTGGACCATAAAATCTGCTGAGATGATTATAATGTCCAGTAAAATTAGTCAAGAAAGATAATAAAGTCCAGTCCAAAGGTAAAACATGTAGACTTCACCAACACTACATGGTTAGTGGCCCTCTCTGCAGACCTCCAGGGGGCCACTGTGGTTGTATTTTGGCCCTCCACGGTCACTGAGCTCTACAGTCCACATCTGAGCTGCTGTTCCTGTTTTTCCAGCAGACCCACGAAGCTGAAGTTTGTTCCCTTCTATTAAAGAACAGCTGAAGCCTACCATAAAGCTGGGAAGTAAAACCAATGGACTCCTTCTCCTCTATAGTTTATATATAAATAGCCGGAATACAAGCAGCACTGAGTGTTTTACAACACTAGGAAAACCTCCACTCAGTCCCTGCGTGTTGTCAACTCCTCTGGTGTCACTACTCACATGAGATCGGGTCTGTGTTTGTGGATGAGCGCGCAGAAAGCCAGGCCGTCCCTGAAAGACGTGGTCATGTTGGTGATGGACACATCCCGGTAGCCCTCACACCGGAGCCGGCACCACTGCTGCAGCGCCTTCACGGCCGACATGACCGGAGTTCAGAGCCGAGCTGATCCGTGTGTGAGTGCAGCAGCGCCGCTGTAGTCTCCCGGAGCTCCCCCACTCCTCCTCCTCTTCCTCCCTCCAACACCAAACTTAAGAAAGTTTCCACAGCAGCTTGGACACGATGGATCCAGGAAATGACAGACAGCAGGACTCTGTGTGAATGTGTGTGTGCTGGTGTGTGTGTGGGAATCACCTTCTCTCGACTGAGAACTTGGAAAGAAAGTGAATGTGACACCTGTGAAAGGTCGAGAGTGACGCGGCATGGGTGGAGTTCAGTCCGCCTTTTGTGTTTCTGTTAACCCTCTGTGTGTGTGTGTACACATGCAGACTAATCACAGGGCCATAGATAAGAATTTAAAGATATCAGTGTATGAGTCCAAATAACTCAGAAAGTTATCACTTTGAGCTTTTACATCTTAAATATTGTTTCATTTGACTTCTAAATAATATGTCCTGCTCACTTTATCTCCCTACATGATGCTGCTCAAGACAATTCTCCAGACTGCCAGAAATCCCCTTAAATCCTGCAGGAAACTCTTTCACTTTTCTTTTCTTTTATGCTTAAGATATTGCACCAACAGCATCACAGTCAGCTGCCTCTGAAACCCCCACCAGATGTAATTATGTCATGTTAACTCCCCAAGAACCCACCCAGAAACTAAACTGAGGGTCACGTCCTACACCCCCCTGCTGACTCATCTTCCAAATAAGAAGTTGCTGCAACATTCCCTATTAAAGGAACCTGTAGTATTGATTTAAGGGTTATAATATGGAGCTGTAAACGGAGGATAAACTGTGAAACCAGTTAACCAGGACTGGTTGTTGCTTGTTCAAGTCAGCCTGTCCTGTCCTGTCTGCTGGGTGTGTTGAAGGAGGCGGGTAGTATCTGTTCATCTGACACCTGCACACATGCTCTGTTCACAAAACAGCAGAGCAGCATTGTGCAGTTGGGAGAAAATTTCCTCAAGGGCTTTCTGCCAGAAAGCCTGGTAGTCTCTTTGTAAAGGTTAAAGAAAAAGTTGTGGTTTGTGTTAAAGTGAACAGATTTCTGGCAGAAAGGTGAAATCTCTCTCGTGTGCCCGTATTGTTTGGCTGATTTAGACTTACAGATACTTCTATACTTTGCTTCACCCTCGTCACTGCAGCTTAATGTTTGTTTCTGGATTATTTGTCTGTTTCTGCAGATTTTAATTAAATCTGGTAAAAATGTGAAGGGAAAAAGGAACAAGTTAGTTATTGGTGCTGACAGCACCAACATGTGTCCATTTATAAAACACCATCAGCAAGCGTCTGTCAGACATCACCAATCAAGTTATTTTTCCAAAATGTTGATTTTTTTTTCCACTTTTCCCCTCAAATTTTATGCAAACTTGATCAATATTTCAATATCCCCTAAAATGTTTTCCTTTGTTTTTTAATGTTCTTGAACAGCGATCCAAGTTCACTGCATTGCCTATAGGTGATGCTACAGGAATGCAATACAATCAAAACGCATGACTTCATTCACTTTAAAGCTGCACCGATCAAGATTTCACATTAAGAACTAATCATACACTCACCTGCCACTTTATTAGGTACACCTTGCTTGTACTGTGTTTGACCTCCCTTTGCCTTCAGAATTGCCTTAATTCTTTGTGTCATAGATTCAACAAGGTGCTGGAAACATTCCTCAGAGAGTTTGGTCCATATTGACATGATAGCATCACACAGTTGCTGCAGATTTGTTGGCTGCACATCCATGATGCCAATCTCTTGTTCCACCACATCTGAATGTTGCTCTATTCGATTAAGATCTGGTGACTGTGGAGGCCATTGGAGTACAGTGAACTCATTGTCAGTTTGAGATGATTTGAGCTTTGTGACATGGTGCGTTATCCTGCTGGAAGTAGCCATCAGAAGATGGGTACACTGTGGTCATAAAGGGATGGACACGGTCAGCAACAATACTCAGGTAGGCTGTGGTGTTTAAATGATGCTCAGTTGGTACTAAGGGGCCCAAAGTGTGCCAAGAAAATATCCCCCACACCATTACACCACCACCAGCAGCCTGAACCGTTGATACAAGGCAGGATGGATCCATGCTTTCATGTTGTTTACACCATGTTCTGACCCCACCATCTGAATGCCAGATATCGAGACTCATCAGACCAGGCAACGTTTTTCCAATCTTCTATTGTCCAGTTTTGGTGAGCCTGGCGAATTGTAGCCCTATTTTCCTGTTCTTAGCTGAATTATCACCCACTTTTGCAGTTCCCCTAAACTTTATAGAGCTTTTTAGCATCTTTGAGGTTTTTTTTTACTGTTCACTCCTTTCTCTTATAAACTCTGCAACCAGTTTTCATCTATAATAGTTTGATAAACCCACTGTACACTACTTGCCCAGCACCACAAAGTACATAGCTGGTGAATGTAGTGGAGCACTTAGCGGCTTAAGAGCCTATAAGATATTTTTCTAAGGGGGTGTGTGGACACTAAAACAGAGCTGAAAGGAGAGTTAATATTGGACTTTAATACTAAAGTTGCTCTGTGCGGCTAAATGTCAGCAACACGTTCTCCATAACAACTAAAAGGTGATGATTTACAGCTTTGTTCGCTACCCCCACGTGGCCAAATAAGCCAATTAATGCTGCTTAAAGTGAGTTTGATTCACTTTAAAATGCATTTCCGGTGCTTGAAATTTGGACTTTGCTGCAGTGATGCAGAAGTGCACTGTGACATCACTGTTGAGTTGGCCAAACTTTCAACCAGAGGAAGTCAGTGTTCAGTATTTAAAGTGAAACTGTGTTCAGTTTTACTTTAAATGACTCACAATTCATAAAAACCTCGACAGGACTCAGGTGTTCTGCCGCTCTCAGGTGTTGTGCAGCTGCCTAAAACGGTGTGTGGTTTTATGCTAAACTTAGATGCAAATTTAAACTTGTAAATACGATGTTATTAAAATCAACAAATGGAAGATTGCACAGCCTTGGAGGAGACATATGTTCCTGTTTTTTCTAGTTTAACAATTTTATTAATCATGATTTACATGAACTTGTTCCTACATATTTTGACAGTGACATTTTTAAATCACGTATTAGTCACCATGATTTGACACATCATTTCCCTCTCTATGTCAGGGGTCAAACTCTTCTTATCTATATTTAAACTCATCAAATGACCATCATGTCACATGTTAGCAGTCTGCCAGAGGCTAAAGTTTTGGCCTTAAACCATCAATGATGAATTAAAGCTTCAGATCATCGAGATAATCTGACAGTGGAGGGAAATTTACGGGACTTTCAAACCAGAACTGGATTCTGTAACAAGTAGACAATGATTAAAAGGTTTTGTTTACATAGCTCGCACACACACACACACAGATAGCTTTCGTTAACCAAAGAGAAGAGAAGCAAATAGAAAAGAAATGTTAGAAAAGTATATCTGATAAGAGAGTAAATATTTGGCTGGTTGTTACACAGGTCATGTCAGTGAGCAGCAGACCTCACCACACCTCTGATGAAGGTGTGAGTGTGGAGGCCAGGTACAGAATAGTGAGTGTACCACTGACTGAACCTGCAAAATACCAGAAGGAGACTTGTTGACTGTTTTCCTTTATGCACAATTTCAACTTGCATGTGTCCATGCATAATACGTCTTCACTTAATCATTACTGAAATCTAACTCTGATGACAAATCTGGTCCTAAATTATTCTCAAAGAAGTGAGGACTTGCCAAAAATAATTTAAGCTTCCCAATATTCACAATATTTCAAATACGTAAAAGTAGCAGAGGACTTCAACAAAATTAAAGACATTTACACTGTAAATTGATGCAGAAATGCACAAATTGTTGCACAAAAATTCACCAGAATGCAGGAAACGATGCATTTGACGCTCAAAACTTTCTGGCAGAGGACCCCCAAACCCCATTTCATATGCCCCCACCCCCCAAAGTTGTAACAAAACCTCGACCCTTGTACATTTGAAGAGCTGTAGTTTGTGCTGTTGCACTGTTTCTGTCAGTTTGAGACTCACTCGTTATAAAAAGAAAACCCAGACGGACAGAAAGGGAAAGTAACAATGAGACTGCTTTTAGCCTTTTTATGACCCCCAAGACTCTCTTGCACAATAAACATCTCACGATTAAAATCAATTTGAACCCACTCGTTTTACAACAACATGTAACTGACATTGTTTTGTTTTCTGAAGCACATTTTGATGCTTACTATATGAATTATGCAATAAACAGGACTCAAGCTCAGACTGAAACACTATCTGGCAACAATGGATTGGTCAACATGGAAACCCTGACACTAAATCACTCTTTGCTTTTATACATTTGCATTCCTCCCACATGTGCATTAGGAACTCGGTTGCTCAAATCAAACATGTACAGAATCCCCTAATAGTCCTGTGAAGTCCTGTACTTTGTCCCTCTCTCCACATGCCGACCATACAAACACCCCCCACGCACAAATACTTAATCCTCCCAAATCCAGACAGGAAATGCCCTCGTCAGTAGAGCAGAATGCTTTTGACAGACCCCCGTTGCTCTCTCTCCGTGCTCTCTCTCCTCCCCCTCCTCTGAATGATATATGTGCCCTCCACAAACTGCCATCTGGAAACAGTTAGCCTGTGAACGTTTGCACAGAGCCAATAAAAACATGTCTATCTATCGCAAGTCTATCAGTGGTGGAGGATAACTCAGCCCTGCTATCAGAGGGGGAATATGGGACAAGTTGTTTGCTTTCACTTACTGGAGTGTGTGTGTGTGTGTGTGTGTGTGTGTGTTTGGGACAATCAAATACTTGTTTAGTGTCATGACTCATGAGATCCAGTCAAACTCTTGGCGTAGCTTCAGTGCCTCTTTCAGAGTTCACAGCTTGTTTTCTGGTTAGTTTCTATGGGCAGCAACACATACGAGGCATTAATTATGCAATGTTCAAGAGACAAGCTAAATTAGTTCAGCCCTCAGATAGCCTGCGTATCTAAATGACAGACATCCTGAGACGCCTTTATCTACATAACTGCTGGGTTTTAAAATGGTGCAGACTAAAAACAGAGAGAGGCTGCAGAGGGATGGAGAGCTGATAAAAGGGAAACACTGAAAGAGGATGTGATGAAAAAGAGCCGTTAGAATCACTGATGCTGTCAAAACAACAAACATTTGATATATATTGATACTGGACATATGTCTGCTCATTTGAGCCGACGCAGAGGAAGACTTTAACCTTAGTAATCATAGTAAAAGATAAGGTGAACATTAACAACACATGATGCAGCTGTAATCCACCCTAGAACAATAGGGGTTAACAGATAAGATGGCCATATTTCAATATTACGGTAAAACTGTCCGCAGTTTAACCCCATGCTCTTGGTTACTACGCACTTTGGACCTGCTGTGAATTAAATACAGAGTAAAAGGATGCTTTCCTCTGAGCTGTAAAGAGAGGGAAGAGAATTTGTTCTAAAAAACAAAAACAAAAAATATATATATATAAACTGACAAATATCACATATTTTGCAGCCTTTGGAGAAGCGACGTTATCTGTTACAAGGAATGATAACAACAATCATCATCAAAGCATTGAGAAATTGTGTCCTCTAGTGGCGCATGTGCTCCAACACCTCAGGTTCAGATACACATGCAGGCAAGAGCAAAACAAAATGTATTTAAATGAAATCTGTGGTTGACAATGGGCTTAAAATTCCCCTCTTTATGACAATGAAATGAATGAAATGATTTTATAATGACAATTTTTATACCTTATATTTATGTGTCTAGTCATTTTATTAACTTTTATTGTATATTACGAATTTGTTTGATTTTATTAACTATGGATACATTGCTGCTTGTATTTTTTAACTGTCTTGTAAGGTGTCCTTGAGTGGTTTGAAAGGTGCCTATAAATAAAATGCATTATAATCATTAAAAAAACATGAGTTTTCTTTGCCTTGAATCTTAAAGATATACGTTGCAGGATTTTCCTAAAAAAAAAAAAAACAATGTGTAGACTCATATAGAAGTAATCCCTCTCGTTCACTTATGACCCACTACAAGTGTGTGGTGATAAATTTGCCTGCAGAGACTCTGCCCTTTGCCTGGATATTCTTATTTTCTGTTCGAGACATTTATGAGTGTGTGAACCCCCACAGCTCGTTTATGTTTATAAAAAGGTAGCAACCAGGTGCCAGGCCGTAAGCAACAGGGATCCAAGAGACGCAGCACAAAAATAAGGCAAATATAGTAAGGCGAAACACCAAACGAAAGTGAATCTGGGGTTGGCTTTTACTTTCGCTGACCGCCTTTACAAACAATAACCACCAATCCTGCTTAGTATACCTTAAGGTGACAGCTCAATTCTTTCTTTTTTACCTTTTTTACCAAAAGATGTCCGTCACAAAATCGAAAAAAGATCCAGTAGCACTTCATCAGTTTTCACTTTGTTCTTATAATTCAATTAACGCAATTACACAAAAATTCCAACACAAAGCTTCATGACAAAATACAGCAATTTCAGTTACTTTAAGACAAATGACAGTAAAATATACTCTGTTTCTGAGTCTTTACATGCTGACAAGTGTTTGGGTAGTTTGCCTTACAGCACACATGCATCGACAATTTGCTTTGAAAAGGTGCAAGCTTTTCACAGTTGGATTTCTGTGAGAAAGACTATAAATTCAAATCA
Organism: Cephalopholis sonnerati; assembly: GCA_019142605.1. Taxonomy (NCBI): domain Eukaryota; kingdom Metazoa; phylum Chordata; class Actinopteri; order Perciformes; family Serranidae; genus Cephalopholis; species Cephalopholis sonnerati. The sequence goes on from JAGQAX010000003.1 coordinate 21,122,452, forward strand.
AATTTTTCACAGCATCATGGTCAAATTTAAGCAGAATGAACCTGATCTTGAAAACGTCGCTCAACCAGCTCCAGAAAAGTCTCTGGCTTTAGGTTTTAGTTGCACTCTGTCTTTAGAGGTGTCAGAAAACCAGTAAATTCACAGTGAAATGATTGCACGACACGTATGGCTGGTCTAGTATACCATAGTTATGCATTAAAGTAATCAACGTGCATAGCAGTACTATGGTCATCAGCATTGAAAACAGGCTTACAATATAAAGCTGAACAAAAGATCATCTGGAACAAACCCAGAGACGCTCCCAAACACACAAACAGGAATCATAAGGCACCTGTATCTACCTTTATAATACTGCAGCACTAATTAGTGCAAAATTAAACTGTAAACAGCATTTAAGCACAAACAACATATTAAATCATGAACTATATTCAGACTGACATTTAAAAAGGTAGATCATCCTCTCTTTACTTATTGCACAGAATCTTTCTGCTAAAGAGAATTTTAAAAATGCAGATTTGATCTACGAATTGAACTAAAGAAGAAACTGCCACGCTTTTTGTTTGAACCAAATGACAGTACAGCGATAAGTTATCAGCCATTAAATTAGATTTTCCACACAGATATTTAAAGCAGTGTCCAGACTACTGTGGGTCAGTGGTTGTGTTTTGTTGTCTAAAAAGCCTTCATGTTTTTTTCGGCCTTTGTTTAAAACGCCACACTGTAAATATAATTAACACAAACTTGACCTCGCTCACTTCAGAGTACTTGTTTATCTGTTCATCTTTTCGGACAGACGGACAGAATGTTTTGTCTCTGTACTCCAGCACATTAAGCATGAAATGAAACAATGACTTTGAGGTTAAAGTGCTAACTCTCAGCTTTAATTTGAGAGTGTTTGCAAACACATCAGGTGAACTACTTGGAACTGTAGCACTTTTTTATTGCAGAGTCCACTCAAACAAAAAGATCTACAAGTCCTACACTGTCCACTAGAGCTGGGTATTGTTTGAAAAACCACAATACCAGCACCAATACCAACAACCTTTAAGTGATACAGACACCAACAGAGTACCTCGTTTGAAATTATCCTTCCACATTTTGCACATCTTTTCTTATCAGATGCCACAGGTGTGTAGTATTGCCATACTTTCAAATGTTTGGGTGGCATCTCGGCATGCTGAACTCTGTCAAACACATCTTGCTCAACTTCACCACATCATGGACTGTATGGGATGTAGCCACTGCTGCAGTGAGCCAATCACATGTTGCATTAAATTTAACAATGCTTGTGGTGATGGGTTGTGGGAAAAAAAACACACAAAGTCATTTTTTTTTTTAGATCAGGGCACAAGAAGAATCGAATGCAGATACGGAACTTTTGATACTACTTGGTACTAGGTTATTTCAGTCGATATCTGACGTTATGGAGTACCAATACCCAACCTTACTGTTCACCTGATATAAATGTGAAGTGTAGCACTTAAACCTCAGTTAGTGTTCCCTTTAACCTCCAATGTTCTGGCGTATGGAGCCAAAACATCACTGTCCTAACACTTACAGTCTGCACTATGTTCCAGCTTGTGACTTCGACAGCCAGCAGAAAATAAAACCAACAATCAGAGAGTGTCTGATTCAGTACAGCCAGCTGATGGTGAAGTTCTGACTGAGGTTGAGACCAAGATCTGCAACTGTTAACACCTGCAGAGAGAAAACACGTCGTATCAGCATTAAGACTTTCTTCATTCTGATAAAACAAAAACATGCTAATCTGACAACTGCATAACGTGCCCATGTACTGCAGAGGCGGCTCTATAATGCCTTCACACTAGATCTGCTTTTAATTTAAACACATGCAATAGTTTCCCATTTCCTGTGTGTGTCCGTTCACCGTGACCTCACCTGGTTGGTTCTGTAGGTGAACGCTGCATCTTGGGAGTTCACCAACACTCTGCTTGGCTGTTGCTTCACACCGTAGAAGGAGGCCGTCTCGACTGTGATGTAAGTGGCCTCCACGTTGTTATGGAGCACCTGTGATGTCATCACATTCTACAAAATAAGCAGATCAATGGGCGTAAGTTACATCGCAACACGTTTTAATGAATATTTCTTCAAAACTAGACATTAACGCTGCACAAACCAATATTTGTGTGTTAAAAATCAGTCAAATGATTGTGTGTAATGTGAAATGGGCCACTCATAGTGATGAGACTACAGAGAGATACCACCCGACTGCAGCTCCCCACAGCTCTATGGAGCATTTAACATCTTTCAGGTAGTTGTTTTGGTTTTACATCTCACAGCTTTAACTGTTCTGATGCAGTCTCAACACTCTCATCAACCCCATTTTAACCCCTGTACCCACTGTACATTACCTGCCCAGCACCAAACAGAAGACAGATAAAGTTAGCAACTAGCTGATGAACATTAGCTGCTACAGAGCCAGATGTTCTCCTCAGGAGTTGGTAGGGACCAGATCAGAGCTAAAAGTGGGTAAAAATTGGATCTGGTGTCCAGCTGCCCCAAAACAAGTGGCTAAACATTTTTTACTAGTGCTGCTTTAAATTCCTGCCCAGTGCTTATATGACAAACCTGCCCAGTCTCTCGTGTCACTGCTCTTACTGCTATTGGCCAATTATACATTATGTGCTTGATATGAAATTATGAGTAGTGTTGCAAAAATACAGTAGAGATAAAACATTTTCAATTATTTCAACGTCAAATGTCAGAACCCAAAAGCTTCTCTCTAGACGTGCAATATTCCAAAAAATAAATGGGCATTAATGGGCTTCACAGTAGAGGATGACACTCATTTGACCAGCATGCATTGCTGCTACAAAGTATGTTTTGGTTAAGTAAGTTTCTCCTCATCTACACACATGCCCTTGAGCTACATCACACAAGTTCAGGCACAGTTCGTGAAGGTTTTCAACAGGCAGAGAAATGTGGGTAATCACAGACTGAGTCAGATAATGCAGGCTGTGATAAGGCAGTGGTAGTGACATTGAGGGCTGATTTTGTTTGCTTGTACGGCAAAAAAAACTAGTTGAGTGTGAGCACCTGAGAGACGTTGAAGATGATGTAGGCGTAGAGATTGTTCTCGTAGGTGTCAATGGTCTCTCCGTCATCCCAGAAGAGATCTCCACTGGCTGAGCCATCGTCAGAGAGAGCTGAGACCAGATGGAGAGGCTGACCGCTGCTTACCCACAGGGTCAGGTTGGGTGCCTGTGCAGATAAACATGGAGAGAGAAAAACAAATGTTATATTAGACAGCTGACTGTAGTGAGTGTATATGCCAGATTCACAAAACTGTCAGGTACAAATATTCAGTTTATCCCGAGAAACATGGTGTATGATATGGAACCAAAAAGGCTTCTCCTACGGGGAAGCTGAGGAACCCTACATGGCTCTAGTTATCACCTTTATTTCTAAGAGTGTACAGGTATGCATCAAAAACCTTAATAATAAGGAGGTGATTGTGGAATGGGGGACTTTTGTCAGGAATCGTACACTGAAAAGAGCCTGTAAGGTGAGGAAATTAAAAATTATCCAGAAAAAAACCCAAACAAAACTATGTAGTTTGAACCAAAAATCCTTTTTACCTGGGTTGGAGTAATAGAACCCTCACGCAAATGCAGGTTAATCTTATCTAGGGGTGCTTGGAGTTGAACATCTTCGCCCTTGCTGCGCAGAGAGTCGCCCTGAGGAGTAAAGGACCCCATGTGGCCATAAGCACACTGTTCACACCAAACTGTTCCTGTATTGTGCTGAATATCGATAGTGTGAGCGTAGGTCTTACCGTGTAGTAGTCATACCACAGACCCTCTGGGAAGTAACCATCCACATAGGTGACTCCAGGATCCAATACTGGCGTCACCAATAAACTCTTCCCCCACAGGAACTGTTTGTCAATTCCATAGGTTTTTACATCTTCTGGGAACCTTCGGAGAGCATTTAAGTTAGATACAGTAAGGCACACATTACCCTGGTTCAGACAAAATAACAAATCAAACACTTACTCAAACATTAACGGCCGTGCGACAGTGTGTCCGTGTACATGTGCATGATGGAAGAGAGTGTAGAGGACCGGGAAGAGAGAATAACGCAGCAGCAGAGCCTGCTTCATGGCTGTGCGAGCCTGAGGGCTGAACGCTGTTGGGTCTTGAGGCTGTAAATTAAGTAAAAGAAATAGTTAAAGAAAAAAGTAACATTCTAAAATGGAGTGAAGGACAGACTAGCTCCTGGGCATTTTTACCCATTGTGCTTTGTGGTCACGTTAAGATCTTACCTTCATGTCGATGGCGTTGTGGTTGCGTGTAAAGGGATAGAAAGCTCCCAGCTGCGTCCAGCGGACACAGAGTTCCTCCTCCGGCTCCTCGCTGAAGCCACAGATATCTGCTCCCACCAATGGGATGCCCAGAAGGTTAAAGGTCAACATACCTAAAGGAGACAAACGAGAGTTGGGCAACATCAAGATGACATGGAAAGGAGAAATTTGAGAAAGGTCAACATAAAGGGACACTAAAATGACAGGGAATCATTATCAAAATATTAAATGGACAACTTAAAACACAATTCTAGGAAATCTAAAAATAATACATCAGCGTGGGTGTTACTCTTCCTCCTCATTGTTCTGGAGTTGACAGAGTAAGTACAGAGCAGTGTGAGCAATAAATCATGTGTATCTACCACATGAAACTATAATGCAGATCTTTACAATTGCACAACCTTCAAATTAGCAGTTAAAATACAACATAAGTGTGTCGTAAAATCCTATAAATATATTTCAAATTGCTGACTAGTTTGCATTTGTTGAACAACGTGGCAATGACATGGCTATCACTCAAGGCTGCATTCATTCATTTTGGCCACTTTTGAAAACATAGAGACACGGAGCAGTGTTACTATTCATTTGGAGTCCTGTTTTTGTCCTCTTACTCTGTTTTGATCTGACCTACTTCTCAGGAAATATTTGTCTCCTTCAGCATTAGCTTCTTAGCTAGCTTTGACTTTCCTCGCCTGCTAGCTGCTAACTTTGTCAGGCATTTGGTGCATTTAGTAAACAGTTGATTTATCTGACGTTTACTAAAAATAGCTGCCTGCTGTTGCCGGAAACAAAGATTGATGAGACTGAACACAACAGTAAATAATAACAGTAAATAAACAATAGCAAGCTAAAGAGCCTGAATGTAGATTCATCGCTACAGGGGAGCCCTTTCACATTACAAATAGCACTAAACATGATAAACGGAGCTTTAAGAAAAATAAGTTGTGGTGCTGATGATCAAAGAAGACTTTTGTTGATTGAGGGTCAAAACTTTTTTTAAATGCCCAGATCAAGGTTGGAAAAGGGAAATGTTAATATCAGAATAAAGCAGAACATACAGTTGTATGTGTGTCAGAACAACTAACAGAGACAACACAATGTAAGATGTGTTTTTTCTATAACACCAAATTTCTGTTTTGTCTAGATATTAATTTGAAAGTTAAAATTAAAAACATATTTATTCAGTATGCTTATGTGTATGTAATATATTTGTCTAACCTGCTATAGAGGTGTACAGGTCTTTCCACTGGCTCCTGTTGTCTCCCAGCCAGTGACCTGAATACATCCCCTGACTGGGGAAGGTGGAGCGAGAGATTACAAAAGGTCTCTTTGCCAAGATCCGCTTCAGAGCGCTGGAAAAGAGGACACATAACAAGAAAAAAATCAGTCTTGCTGATGCTAGTCTAGTGTACAAAGTGATAAATGATCTGGCTGCTCTTCCATTAGAAGAGTTCATACAACTGCGCTCAGACAATGGGAGGACATCTAAGACGACCAACAGAGGCAACTGTGCAGTACAGCACAGATCTACTGGGTTTGGTAGATCAATCTTCTCTGTTAGAGCTAAAAAATATTGAAACTCAGTTCCAAGTGAGATAACACAGTGCAACAGCCATGTTGGTTTTAAATTTAGGATGAAATCATGGCTAAAAACAACCAAATCATGTACCCATCACACATGATCTAACATTATGAAATCTTGTTATATTTTAATGTTGTAGTTTTATTGTTGTTGCTATTGTTATTGTTGCGATGACTTGATGTTGTGTTGTCTTGCTACTGTTATTGCTAAAGCCCTTGTGTCATGAATATGTTCTATTTCGTAGTTTTGCTTTTCATATAATAGTGTCTTTTAGCTGGGAAATTGTTCTCTGTTTCCTGCCCAGGGACCACAGATGACTAGCTAACTCTGGTGCAGCTAAGTAGGTGTGCACTGTCCCTGTTAAATAACTAATATAAATAAATAAAGGACTGTGAACAGGCTTAAGATTTAAGAAAAGGTCACAACTATTTTAGTTGCAGTGACATCCATGTCTGTCCAGATTCATATATGAAGTGAGGACTGCGAAAGAATTTTATTAAAGGTATTAAGTGCATTTTTGTGCTGCAAAGGAAGTTATCACTATACTGACGTATGATTCTAGTGAATAAAATCCAGTGAGAAACATGTATGTTATGTTAAATATGTATGTTGTTGCAAAGAAGCTACATATTCTAAAACATGGATGCTTCACACATCTTCAACCTGGGAGCACAGATCTGTGCAGTCATAGTTTAAGGTGGACAACCGAGATTAGAGTCACCAATTCAGTCTCCCCTTCTGTTCCTGAGCTATGACACTAATCATGACCAGAAAAGTGTTTTTGCAGAACATTATGATGTCACAGTGAGGCTGACCTTTGACCCTTTGGAAAGAAAATGCCATCACTTTATTATTTTATCTTATGTGACATTGTATGGAATTTTGTCATAATCAGAATATGAATTCTTGAGTTATGGCCAAAAACATGTTTTGTGAGGTCACATTGACCTTAACCTTTGACCTTTGACCACCAAATTCTAATGAGGTCATCCTTGAGTTCAAATGGACGACTGTGCCAAATTTGAAGAAATTTCCTCAAGGCGTTCTTGAGATATTGAAAAAAAAAAACAGGATGAACGCATAACCCAAAATCATAATTCTTCTGGCCACAGTTGTTGCTGGTGCAGAGGCATAGTAAATCCTTCAGTGTTCAGCATTTTATCTGTGTGTGTGTGTGTGTGTGTGTTATAGGTCTTGACCTTGCAGACGCCTTAGCTTCCATGAGTCCATAGAGGCTGTGCATGTTATAGTGTATGGACTGTTTTTGCTGTGCAGTGGCACACACAGTTTTGGCTCTCAGCAAACCTCCTAGTATTCCTGAAAGGAAAGAGACATAAATTTACATTTTGACAACCACATGTACTCTGTAATTGTGTGTATGTTATGTTTGTTGTGTGATTTGTGCTTGAGATTTCCCACCAGGTGTGTAAGGAGGATTTTCAAGACTGTTTGATGGACAGCCCCTGGTGGACCCATCCAGGAAATTTGACGGCTCATTCATGTCCTAAAAACAAATGACACAAAAGTCAGGGTGAAGACATCATGACCTGCAGTGAGCCGGTACTTCAATAGTGTCTCCCATTTCAGTACTTACAATCCATAGTCCATCAAATGGCACCTTCTCATGGAACTTCTTAAGGTTGTCGTACCACCATTCATGAGTCACATCATCAGAGAAGTCAGGATATGCTGTCAGACCAGGCCACACCTGGAGGGAGAGATAGAGAGTTTTATTTCTAATACACCCTCAACGCATACTATCCACAGCAGAAGACAGAGGGGAGGGTACTAATTGTGTCTTAGGATAATCTTATTTGTGAAATATCATCACAGGGTCTCACCTTCCCAATTAGTGTTTTTCCTTCCGCATCTTTAATAAAAACGTCCCTCCTCAGCCCTTCATCGTACGGCCAGTATGAGCCCTCAGGCTGTGAGCTGCTGATACCTGGATCCTGCAGGTAGAGACACAACTGTCACACAAACAAGCCAAATCAGACAAAACACAAACATTTAAAAGCAAATACAAACTCCTGTGTACCAGGATCATGACGTAGCGCTGGTCATGAGCATGCAGGTCCTTGACAAGATCAGGCAGTGTGGCGAACTTTGCTGAGTCATAGGTGAAGTCCATAAATTGGTCCATGTAGTCGATATCATTCCACTGGACATCCTGTGAACAAATCAACATTTGAATCATTAATTTCACATAAAAAAAGAAAAGAAATGCAGACAGACACAAAACCAAACTGGGTAAACTTTACCTGGGGTATCCCATAATTCCTCAAGCTCTTGACCTGCTCCCAGACAGAGTCGCTGGTGTTGTAACCCCAGCGACAGAGATGGTAGCCTAAAGCCCAGTAAATGGGCATCGCTGGGTAGCCTGTAAAAACACAGAGGAATGACGAGAGGGAGGAGTGAGGAAATCATCTGTAACAATTGCAGGAAATAAGGGATGCAGAAACAAACCCTGGTGTTGACAGAATTGCTTACAGTGGACAGAACCATACAGTTAATTCATTTTCTGTAATCGCTTATCCTGTTAGGGGTCACGGTGGGGGCTGGAGCCTATCTCAGCTGACATTAGGTGAGAGGCAGGGTACACCCTGGACAGGTCGCCAGACTATCACAGGGCTGACACATAGAGACAGACAACCATTCACACTCACATTCATACCTACGGGCAATTTAGAGTCACCAATTAACCTGCATGTCTTTGGACTGTGGGAAGAAGCTGGAGTACCCAGAGAAAACCCACGCTGACACGGGGAGAACAGAATAAACTCCACACAGAAGGGCTCCCCCACCCCGAGGTTTGAACCCTCCACCTGGTGACTGAAGTGGGAACCCTCTTACTGTGAGGCGACAGTGATAGCCAGTGCACCAGAAACCAGAAACATAAGGTAAAAACCATAAGATAAACCTAAACAGCAATGCTCTGTGGAGTGTTTTTACTTTTCTCTGTGGATCAAACTGTCATACTTGATACAGAGGCCAGTTGTACAGTCCTTTTTCAGTCACATGTAATTAAAACATGACTTCAGAAATCTTATGTAAAGTGTGTTCATTCACTATCACTAAATGTATTTCATGTTTTTCTTGAATTACTTACAAGGTCTTGTGGTTGTTTGTGATGGTGAGCAATCTCCACTTAAAAAGAGAAGAGTAGGAGGAAAGTAGCTATTCTACAGGGATAGCTAGGATCTTCTGAAGTAGGGGTTTATGAGGTACTTATCCATAGATTACCTTTAGTAGATGGTTGACATGCCCCAGATTTGGGGAAGCAAACAGAAGTGCCGCCAAGGAAGCTAAACAATGTACTGCTGTGGAAGTGCGCAGCAGAAAAACGTATTTTAGCCATCTAAAAAATCAGTATCAGTTTAAGTGTGAGCAATATTTTGAATATTTGGATTATTTTACTTTGCCACAGGCAGCCCTTTCCGACACAGAAACTGTTAACAGCTTCAGTGCGCCATCTATGCTCTTGTCAAAGCCACTAGACTCAATTGAGAAAAAAGAGAATTTAAGCTTGCTGAATGCAGGAGTTGTTAATATACAACTGCTTCAATCAATAAGTTTGTTTGCGCTATTGTGTGACTTTAGTAATTCCAAACTAACCACGTTAACGCTAAAGTCACACAATAACAGTGCTCAGTGAACTCTGTTAGGTTACTCTGCTTCTCAATTAAGTCTGGCTTTCTAGAGAGTGTTATAAAGGCTTCAGTTCCCCATTAGAAATTGTTGTCTGACAGAAATGGAAAGCAGTGAAAATATTCTAAATATAGCAGTAACTTGATGATTTTTGATGATTTTTTAAAAAATCATATCAAAATATAACTGCTGTCTCTGTTCACAGCAGTGTAATGCTTATTTGCTTAACTCCCGTGGTGGTACTCCTGCCTGCTTCTCTGAACTGGGGGTGTGCTGACTGACATCTACTGTAGGTAGTACAGAGACTATGAACAAGTACCTCATACAGCCCCACTTCAAAAGATCCGAACTATCCCTTTAAGCACTCTGAAGCAGTTCATATCTGTATACCCTAGAGTGGTGGTTCGCAACTGGTGGGTCGTGGTCCGAACATGTCAAGTTTGTAAAACACTCTATTTTAAAGTACAGTAAATTTCCAGCACAGAGCTTTTATTCTGAAGTGCTGTTTTGTGCTTTAGAGTGAGTGACTAACAGACAGCTACTTGACAGAGACAGCAAACTGGCTCAACGGCCAAATGCAAGCATGACACTAAATGTATTAAGCTGTGTGGACCTTGAACTAATGGCTAAGGAGAAATCTGGACCCTGTGGCTGGACCAGTTGGGAACCACTGCCATAGAGTATGTCTTTTAATGTTCAATGTATTTCTCCATGTTTGATACAAAGTCAAATAATGGATTGTTGCTACTGTTCAACCCCCCGAGTGGCTGAAACTCTATTTTTAAGTGAGTAACAGCTGCAAAATGCAATGCTGCAAAATGCAATCCTTTTATAGTCTGTAAGACAGGGATACGCTATCGCCATGTAGCTACTGTACACAACATTTCTACGTGACGTCATCCCCGCAAACTCCAACTGACCTATGACCTCCACATACTGTCCAATCACTGCAGCAGGGTCAGGACCAAGGAAAACATAGAAATCAAGGATTCCTCCAATCGTACGCCAGGTGAGGGCAGGGGCGGGCTGGAGGATCACATCTGAAGAAACAGAAAAACTAATGATGAACATTTGTTATTTAAAGTAAGCTTTAATAAGGATCCACTGAGAGCACGTCTACAAAGCCAGAGAGCAAATAAAGAAAGACAGAGGATATGATGAGTGACTAAGAATACATGTACAGCTATGTAAATATTTTTATCTCTTGTGATGGCAAAGGGAAACCAATTAAATTAAATTAACAACTTTTCCTACAACACTCAGTATCTCCATTAGGAATACTAATAAAATACAGCATGACCTCTGAATGACCTCTTTACATAACACTAGAAAGTTCATATTTCCTGACAGTGCAGTCACGCTTCTGTGAAACTGCACAAACTGCCATTTAGGGACTTCTGTATTTTATAAAGTTGCTTAATGGTGTCATATGAACAGTTGTGTGACTGTAACAGTCAGCCACTAATGTGTATTATTGCACGTAGTGAAACCTGAAGTGGAAGTATCTGGTGTCTAGCAGACTGACCCATTGCGTTGCTGTTCAGCAGGAAGACGCCGTGTGCGTTCCCTCCGTCCTCCATCGCCAGGTAAAATGGATGAGCTCCATATAAGTTTGTCTGTTCCTACATTGTAGAGAGGAACACAGTTTTGTTTATCTTATTCGTACAAAGGTGAACTGCACATTCAATAAAGACGTAATCATAAGTAACAAGATCCTGAATGTCACAGAGGGAAAAGCATAGGTTTAATAAGCGATGGCTCAGTTCCACTGAGTGTCCCAGGAAGCTACTCCAGTGAGCCAGCATGCACAACAACAAGGCCTCTCTTAGGTGGAATGCAGCCATCATTGCTTTTATTAAATACACCCGTGCAGTTCATGCCAAGACATGTCAAAATATCTTCTGTGAAAAAGGTCTATTTTTCATGCTGGCTCACTGTCACACCGTCATGGCTCACTGGAACACTTGAGCAAAACTGAGCTATCGCTAATGTTATTAATAATACTTGTGCTTTACCTACTAACATTTAAATGTCTGCTATCGGTTTAAACATCTGTGTCTAAAATGTTTAAGACCAAAACAGGTATTTTCATACCATAGGAGGCACATCTCTGGCCCACATGGTAAGTGTGTTCCAGTGGACATCATGCAGGAAAGTGGAGCGGTGCTCGCCCAGCCCGTAAATGAACTGACTCAGCAGGGAGGTGGATAACTGGAGAAACTGATCCGCGTAGAAGAGAGGAGCCACTGTGGTGTTCAGACTGACAAGAGACACAGTATTACAACGTTAATTATTACAATACAAGATACAGCGGATTATTTTCACAACTGAATGTGCCTCAAAAATACTTCACCCGCAGAAATGACCATTGTATATCATTTACTCAATGAATTTGTGAAGAAAACTTTTTCTCGCATGCCTCCGCGGTGACTGGAGAATCCAAAAAAGGCAAACATTCCTCATGATTGAAGTCATTAGGAGCTGTGCTTAATAACAGCAAAACTATATCAAGACATTTGTTTGCAAACTCTCACACAACTTGTGCAGTATGACCCAAGTCTCATTTTTATAGTCATATGCTCAGTACTTCACAAACACATGCTTTTTGCCAAAAAAATTACAATATAAAACACTTCCGCCTACAAGCAGCATGCCCTGAGTGTGTGTAGAAGCCAGAATGTGTATTTAACCTCTGCTGTTTATTATTTGTTAAGCTGCACACGTCCTTGTGGTCACTTTCACTTCAGGTTGTAACTGGCACAGGTGTGGGTGTGGTTTCACATTATTGTACCTGTTTGACTTTTTGTTTAGACAAAGAGGTTGAGTGTTAGCTCCGATAATATCTGTTGACCGTTATCCCATTTTGCTTAAGTTCGTCAGTTGTTGGTTTAGAAAAAGTTCATAACGCAACGTTGGACTTCGACATGGATTTCTTTCAACGAATCACAGTTAAGAGCCGGACTCAGCCTCTTTTTTTTTTTTGATAGTAGTCGCTACATCGTGCGTATGAGCTCCTCTTGAGCAGAGTTCAAAAGCATGTGTGCTGAGGCACAGGAATGTTTTTGACAGTTTGTGTCTGATAAAAAATAAAACAAGTAAAGCAGCTACCTTTTACTTCTATTCATGAAGAATGTTTGCCTTTTTGGATTCTCTGTTCACTGTGGGGGGATGCAAGAAAAACAAAGTTCTCTACAAGAATTCAACCTGACATTTGGTGAGTAATTGAAATACTAATGGTCCCTTGTGGGTAAAGTATTCCTTTAAGAGAGTTTCTAGTAAACAATAGATGTTAGATTGTGATCATCACACTTTCTTTACCCAACCTAAAATAGCGTATTCAAATCAGACTTACAGCACTGCACCTGTAGAGCTCCTCTTCACAATGAGACCAAATGGCTCCTTTGAAAGCTCTACCTTGTAGTCTGGACTTTCTGCCTTCTTGGTGGCAGCGGGAACAGAGATTGGAACCTCAAACCGTAAACTAGAGGGATCTGTAATCTAGATAAACAAACATGAGAAAAACAAATAGGTTGTAATTACAGACCAGAGAATTTATAATGGTGTGTAATAAAACTTTATCAGCTGACCTATGAACAGTTTATGACTGCTTTACACCCACGTGGTTGAATCAAAGGATTAGCACAGATCTTATTAGCTAATGAATTCATTGTTTGCTTACATGAATAATGGGTGTCACTCACCCTGACGCGTAGCCGCGTGTCTGTCTCATAACGAATCTCCACCTCTAGTGTGAGGATATCTGCTGGATAGTAGGTCTTTACCTCCCTCACAAGTGTACCTTTCTGTCCCAGCACTGTGTCGTTTATTGACACAAGCGAGTAAGAGGGGAAATCCTGGGGATAGAAACACCAAGGGATACCATTTCTCCCTGATGGGCGAGTGGCAGAGGACAAGGGGGAGGATGCGGGGATAAAGCAACAGTTCCTTGCCTCGCACAACTCTCGGGTCACAACCACCCCTCTTTCAGGGTAGCAGTCAAACCTCCACGCCTCGGGGATTAAACTGCAAGCCTCCCTGCGGGAAGCAGCCACAGTGTCGTTTACTAGTGTCTCTACTCGAGAGTCTGGTGTTTGTGCAGGGGCCGGTGACGGGGGTCTATGTGGCTGCTGGGTGGACGGTCGGTGCAGCCAGAACATGGTACCTAGTAGCCAGCCTCCACAGAGGAGCAGCAGCAGGCAGCCGATCACAAGGAAACCTGTGGTGACAGAGCATGCCGGCCTCTGTGGAAGCAAGGAGGCTTCCTCTGGCTCCGGCACCTTAAAACACAACAAGGAAATCAAATAAACAGAAAAGTAATCGAGAGAAATCAGACTTGTCTTTTTGTACTGTAAAAAACTGTTGATCCTTTTCAGTATGAGTAACAGTCAAAGCTACAAAAGGAAACTCCAGTATTTTTCAACCTGGACCATATTTTTTCCATGTTTTTGTGCCTTAGTGACTAATAGGAACAACAATATTTAAAACTGGTTCAGTACTGAGTGAGAGTGCTGCAGCCAGCAGTGGCAAAACAGGCTGTTACTCAGGGCACGCCCCCTCAGTTAACATCCACTGAAAGTGCTTGTTTTTGCAACTATCAAGCTCTGATAATTATTATGAGTGTCTTACAACATTACAATAAGGACCCTACAGAGTAATGAAAATGTTTTACTATACCTTTTGTTTGTTCTGTTTTGTCTTGTGTCCAAGTCTCGCTAAAAGGAGACGTCTCGTTCTTAAATCTTGCAGACTTTTTTCACATTATCAAAATCAGCTAAATCTTCAGCCATGACATTGAAAACTTTCAGACAAGGTTAAGATATGCTTTCTGTACTCCAAACAACAAACTATTAACGGCACTTGTCTCTCCAATTCTCACTCATGTAACAAGTCAGCTCTCGTGAGATTTCAGAATGAGACTTCTCGTCAGCCAGACTTGGACACAAAACAGACCAGAACAAGCAAAAGGTACAGAAAAACATTTAATTTCTTTGTTGGGTCCTTTCTGTAATGTTGTTAAACACTTAATAACAATCTGTGCCTGTAAGCGGCAAAAACAAGCATTATTAGTAAATGTAAATTAAAGGGGCGCACTGCCCTGAGTGGTTACACTGTAAACTGTTTCATGGCTGCTGGCTGCAGCGCTCTCCCTCAATACTGGACCAATTTCAAAAAATGTTCCCATGAGTTACTTAGACACAAAAACATGGGAAAACAGTGTCCAAGTTGAAAAATTGTTCTTTAAAATAGAAATCTCTTCTTCAAGAGTGTCCAAGACAGGCAGCATTAACAGCGTTACAGACTAAAAACATAAAAAATGGGAAATACAAACCCCTAAAACAATCTTAAGTGGCACCCTCAAAACAACCAAGAGCTGACTCAAGCCACAACAGAAACAAAAATGGGCTGCAACTAATGATTGTTTTCATTATCACTTAACCAATGATTATTTTCTTGATTTTCTTGATTCTTTTCATAGTTTGATTTTAAATTGTAAGAAAATAGAGAAAAATACCATCTACAATCTCTTTAAGCCCAGGTTGATGTCTTCAAATTTCTTGTTTAGTCCAACCAACGGTCCAAAACCAACAAACATTTTGTTTCCCATCACGACTCAAACAAAAGGCAACTAATCCTCACAGATGAGAGGCTAAGACTAAGAAATAACTATTAATTTAAGCTCTTAAGAAAACATTGGCAGCCTAAAGAAAGAGCATGAATTCTCTACATCAATTGTTTAAATCCACAGAAAGAGACAGACAATTTGCACTTGTAAAACTGACTGCAGAAGGTTCGAGTCATAAGGAAGCAGTCTACGTAAACATATAACTCACTGGAACTTCTTCATGGACAGGACGAGGCTCTTCTGACAAAGGTGCATTGGAAAACTGAACATCTTCAGGGTTCAGCCGCTTGTACGACACCATCCTGACAGTGTATGCTTGTCAAAGTGAGTGGCTGAGCACATGAAACAGAAACAGAGACGGCAGACAAAGTTCAGTTGGATGGAAAATCTCATTTCCTGTTGATTGGAGCTGGTGGGAGAAGTGTGCATAAGAAGCGGAGAAGTGAAAATGATTTGATATTTGAGTTTAACTTTTTCATTTTAGCGCTATCAGGTATGAACAATGTAGGCTAACAGAGAGCAGATGAGATGCATAAAACAACGACTGTGGGGATTACAGTACTAGCACTACTTTTGAACTTTTATTTCAGTGAATTTCGAATGCAGGACTTTTATTTGTAACAGCATATTTCTACACTGTGGTACTACTAGTTTTACTTTAGTTAAAGAGCTGAACTCTTGTTCTGCCATTACTTTAATGTAATTTTTAAAAGTTAGGGACTAAAGAAGAGCCTTTCTGTAGGATCATTAGTCAACACACACATACACACATACACACACACATACACACACACAGATAGGGAGAGAAAGAGAGCATTTCAGGTCAGGGAGCTCCCACAGATGTGCAATTGCACCATCATAAATCAACTTAGTATGTTTAATGATCATAACTGTATATTTAAGTCATGCTGCATATTTTACTGCGACACGTTTACCTTCATCTTGGGGGTACACGTGAGAACATATCGTGTTTATTCTAATAATATTTTTCAATAAAACCTAACAGTGCCTTGGTGTATGTCTCAAGGTCGAGGTATGACGAAGGCCCACACTGATATGACATGATGAACACTGTCCGAAGAGCGTTATGTTGTACTTAGCTAACTTTAGCTAGCCCTGCATTAAACATCATGTGAATGTCAAAGTTCACCAGCGACATGACGACTTAATAAAATGCAGTTTTGTCTGTCACGACATTAACATTATAGCAATGAGGGAACATTAACTACTGCCCCGAGCCTGACACAGTGACACGATATTGTAGCATTACAACGTTTATCAGTGTTAGCTAACTTTAACGGCAGTGTAACTTAAAGCTAACGCGAGCTAACGTTCGCTGGCAAGGGCGTTAACATCAGTATCGCTTACCTGGATATCCCTCGAGTCTTACATACACAAAAAAATATAATTTACACAGCAGAATTTCGTCTAAATAAATGTATCGTTAGCTAAATAATCCGTAACGTTGATAACCTCCACTGTCTGCATCGTGTGCGTCTGTTTATCTTCATGTCACGTTCACTGAACATCGTAATGTCGACAACTTCCGTTTGAAAGCCTCCGATGTGTAAACTTAACTCTAAATGTCACGTTATGTGCTCGTGTCAACATTGTTTTAATAAAGATCACTAATTACCGAGTGATCAAGTTGTCTTGTTCTTCTCCTATTTTTATTTTATCTTTTAACTGAAGGGGTAAAAAAAAGTGTGTCCTTGCCACGGTGCTGCCTTCAGGAACAGCTTTGGGTTTTGTAAAACCTGTAAATGAACAATCTTCTGTCAGCTAATATGAGAAGATGTGACAGGTGTATGATTCCGCAGTTAAGTTATTCTGAGGTGAACTGATTACCTGCAAAAGTGCTTTAAATGGAAACAGAACTTTCTATAGAATAGAAATCAGAAAGCAGAGGTATAAAATATAACTATTAACAATATAACAAGCAGAGTTTAACGACTAAAGGTCAAATTTCTCAATGGTTAAGAAATCAAATTTATATTGCTACAATAATGGTTTAAAATTTCTCATATAGACTAAAAAAAAGTACCGTACATATTCCTGGCCAGTGTTAGGGACCATCTGGTTAATTAGTTACAAGTAATTCAATTATGAAATTAATGTTATTATAATTAGTTACTAAGATTAATATGTAATTAAATTACAAGTACTAATCAAAATTTTGGTGATTACAAAGGGGTTAAATCCAAATATAATGTTTTCTGTTATAAAGTTAAATCGTAGAATAAAACATTTACTCTGTTTCTTTGCCCTGGAGGAAAACCTTCTTTTGGCAAAGCCTATTTCCAGCCATCTCTCAGCTTTGATAATTAAGAAAAAATAGGGAGTGCTGCACTGGGTTAAGGCTGTGTAGTTAGCTGTAAAAAAAAAAAAATCAGGTGCTTCTCTAGGATGGGGCGAAGAGTCACTTACAGATAAACAAACAAACAAACAAAAAAAAACAACTGGCCAGCATACTCAGTGTAAAAGTCCATAGTACTGGCAGGCAGTCCAAACATGCACCAGAGACACACTGACTGTGGTTAAAAAGCAATTTTGGACTGCCTGCCTGTACTATGGACTTTTACACTGGGCTTGCCACTCATTTTTTTTCTTTAAACAATTCTTTCAGCTTTATTGCCCAACTGAAAATATTTTCTAGAAAAATAATCAAAAAGTTATTAAATGTGATGAATTACATTTCTTTGACAAAGTAATTAAAACAGTGACATACTGCATTTCTAACACAGTTACAAGTAATCTGTACCCTACTACATTTAAGAAGCAACCTTCCCAACACTGTTCCTGCCACCTGTTGTTTTATGTACATGTGTATTTTGTTTTGTTTTTGTAACCTTATGTTGCTGTATCCATATGCTTTTATTACATTAAAAGGTTCTGTGAAGTGAATCTCCAACATTGTTCTATATCCTTTGGCATAAAATAACATGTGCCTTCTCCTTTACACACAATATGTTTTAGTTCTTCTTTTCTATGCTTGAGCATGTCTTGGGCAATCGTACTGTAAGTGCAATAGGTTCAAACACATGAGAACACCAGACAAGACAAGACAAGACCACACCACACCGATATACTGCACCTCTCGTACAGAACCTCCAGAGCACATCAGGCTTTAGTACTTTTACTTTTATTGTTCAGTATACCATGTCCCATACAATTAGACAGAGGCAGCACTGGGCAAAATTTACCATCTACATGGCTTCAAATCATTGCCTTTGTATCACAGCCTTATAGGATGACCTTATTCACAATAGTTACTTGGCCTTTAAGAGTTGTCTAAACCAGGTGAACCTGATTCATGATCTGGTTGTTAAATAACACAAACAGAGATAAAGACTGAGCGCCACTAGGGCAAAATGGTTTTGGCAAAAAAAAGATGAATATCACAATCTCCTTGTTTCATTACTGGCTAAAATATTTCTGACATTTCAGTAGCTCAAACCCCGAGAATGAATTCCAGTTTCACCTGATTCGTGAACTGCTCACTGGCCATCGTAACGTCGATACAAAAACATAATTACGCTTCAATCCAATTTCCACATACACGATTAGTCTGAATGACAAATACTGCATGGAAGAGTGTGAAATCACAGATCTTAAATGAGTCATTTGTACTACAATAAATACTCTAAATGTGAGTGCGATATTTTGATGCAACTAACATAGGTAAGAGTGATAAAAGAGAGTAAATATGACCTCTAAAATTTATCATCTGAACAGTTTCCAAGATTTTACTAAAGAAGTGTTTGGTCATTTTGTCTGAAACGGTGTTGTTAGTTGCTGAACGTCACCTGACACGTGTTTGTGTATTAATTTAAGGGAGTTAAATATTTAAGCTTTAATACTTTTTTGTGAACCACCACATAAAGTTTTAATGACGGTCTATTCACAGAGGTAGTCCCTTACTTTCCCCTCTTTCAGTTCATGTGTTACTGCCTAAAATCCTGTATCATGATACTACTACTGGTACATATCTCTATGGTTTATATAAATACGTTATCAGTCATTTTGGTCTGCTATACACATATTAATTGGAGAGTTATCGTCACTCTGTGATAAATCATTGTTCTTCACACTGAATGCAGACACCTCCTCAGTGAAAATCTGCTCATGTTTCCGTTTGTGAAGCCTCAGGCTTTGCGAGCGGCTGAAGCCTCTCCCACAGATGTCGCAGCCGTACGGCCTCTCTCCCGTGTGAAGCCTGAAATGGTTTTTGAGGCTTGAAGCTCGTGTAAAACTCTTTTCGCACTCGGGACAGTCAAACTTCTCCCCAAAGTGGATTTTCTCGTGTTCCCTCAAGCGGCCAGACTGATTGAAGCTCCTGTCGCACACAGAACAGTGGTAAGGCCTCTCTCCTGTGTGTGTGAGCCGGTGTCTGTTCATGGCCCCCGAGTGGGCGAAGCTCTTCCCGCAGTCTGGGCAGGAGAACGGTTTCTCTCCAGTGTGGACTTTCTGGTGACCTTTGAGTTGCCCTTTCTGGGTGAACTGCTTCCCACACAGAGTGCATTGGTAAGGTTTCTCTCCCGAGTGAATTCGCATGTGAATCTGAAGAGCAGACATCTTGTGACAGTCTCTTCCACAGAGCCCGCAGCAGTAAGAGCTCTTTGTCAGGTTTTCGTTACACTGTTCCTGCCCTGGTGACGCTGGAGGGCTGTTTTTATCACTGTCGGAGACATGATCAGGATCCTCTCCAGACACTGTGGAAACATAATTGATACATTGAAACACGCCATTTTGTAACACTGAAGACAAAAAACAACATTTTTGCTTGTTAAGACATGGCTCACTTTGAAACCCGCCATTATAGAAAACTGAAGGGAGATAAAATAAGACCGAAACATTTGATCTGATGATCAGCCTTTCACTCATTTGTGTGCTATATAAGCACTATCGTCCAGTCAAGGAGTGAAGCACGTGCGTTTATGTTTAGCGAACACAATAAAAGCTGCACCAAATGTCTCACCCCACTATGGACAGACACCTGTCCCAGCTTAAAAAATGTCTACAGCAGCAATATTCATTTTACTGCTACCTCTATGGGTACATGTTAAGTGTCTGCTTCGAGGTATAGACCTGACACTAGAAGGAAGTGATATATTCATATGCTAGCTTTTTATCTTTGGAGCATCCCACTGAATTGAAAAAGATACATCCTTCCTTGACAGAAAATTTTGTGGTAAACAGTTTGCTTGTCAGTCCATAAAATAGTCTATTATTTTGTAATTGTCAAGTTAATCAAAAGCTATGAATCATATAAAATTCTAAGGAGCCTTAAGAAGAAACACAAAATCACCACTAACCACAAGTGCAGGGTTCTCATTTTCAAACCAGTCAGTCAGACACACCAAAGAGTCAGTCAGAGTAAACTGAAAAAAGACACAGTCCAATTTCTATCATTTCAAACGTCAATGTAATAGAAAGTGATGTTTTTTTTCTTTGAGAAACCACATGTGTTTGTGAGACTAACATCATATAAAAAAGGCAGCTTTTACAGAGCACATTAACCAGACAAAAGCCAGGAATTTAATTTTCATTAATCAAATAAAACTACAGTTAATAAATCTGTCATTAACATTTTTATTTCAACCAGCTGAAAAAATAGGCTAGAAATGAGAAACCTGCTATTGTAATCTTTAGGTTATTTAGATAATGACAAGTAGAATCCACCCTTCAACGCAAACTAAATCCACAGTAAGCCAGCATTTTTGTACCAGAGTGTGGGCAAGAAATTACTCAGGTGCTTTAAAGTCACCAGAGTGGATACATCTGAAATGATAGCCTTAAATTTTAAAGGATTTTAAATTAAATTTTTTATTAAATTTATTAATTTAATTGTAAATAATATAAAATAAAATAAATAATATATAAATTAATTCTTCCTTTTATATTATTTTTTCTCTTTACTCTTTTATTGTTAATCTGTATCTTTTATCATGTTTTATATTTTATTGCTCTGTAAAGCACTTTCAATTGCCCTGGTGTATGAAGTGGGTTATACAAACACAGCTGCCTCGTCTTGCCTTTAAATTTTAATGTGGACAGGAGCAACAAAGCTTTTTAAAAATGATTATTCGTGTCCTCTCAGAAAGTGTCAGGAGCTTAAGAAAACAACATGTTGTCGCTTCTAACTTTGTGATGGGAAAGAGATTTTGGCATTTTTCTGTTCAGGGGTTTCAGTGTGGACAGAGATCTTAAAAATAATCATTTAAAAAAAAACTACATGAAAACACTAGTGTGGACACATATTTTTTGACACACAATTTTTTTTTAGAATTGCTCTGCTCAGTGCGGGTGTGCCAGAAAAAAACAGAGTGAAACAATGAAAGAGTGAAGAAAAAGAATATACAGTGTGGGAAAGAAAGAAGAGTGAACTGAAAAATATGTTTTAATCCAGTCACTCAATGACACTAGGTCCCAGCTAATGACTGTAGTAAAGACAGTAATAGCAATGTTATCTTTACTCTATTTGTAGTCCTGTAAGATAATTTCCTTACTGTTCACGAGTTCCTCTTCTTCCTCCTTTACTGTTATCCTAATTTCTGTGTTGCTTTCCTGCTGCTGCTCTTCAGTTTCCTCCTGCATGGTGCAATCCTCACTACCAGACACCTGGTCAGGAGCTTCTTCTACTGAGGGAAACACAAGTCAAACAACCCCTAAGTGTTAAAATCATCATTAAAGGCATTCTCGCCCCTTGTTTTACATAAGTAGAAAAATCTGAAATCTCATGTTTATTTACCACACAAAGGCTCCTCTTCTTCCTCCTCTTTCACTATTACATTCATATGCGGACTGGAAGCGACGTCCTCCAGGCGGTCTTCTGGTTCTCGCAGGTTACTTTCACACTGGGCTGTTTTGTCAAGACCTTCGGAAGAATGGGGCTCAACTGCACCGAGCAGACTCAGACTGTCTGACACCTATAAAAACAGTTTAATTCAAACAAATGGAGGCAACAATGGTGTTAGAAGGTTGTAAACGAACTAAATGTACAAAAGCAGAAGAAAAAATTAAACATTTCAATCAAACTACCACAAAAAAACACTGAGATTCTACCTTGAAACTGCCGTGCGTTGTCTCTACCTCAGAGCTGATGTTGTTGACCAGGTCCTGCTGGGATGATTCACCAACTGCAGCTTGAGCTGGGTTTAGGATGACACCTGTAACTGATCCATTCTTGTTCTGCGTACATGATCTTTTGTGGTTTCTAAGAGTCCCTGCCAGTGAAAAGTGCCTCCCGCAGTCCTTGCAAGTATACGGCTTTTCTCCTGTGTGAATCCTGGTGTGCCTCCGAAGCTCTCCTGGAGCTACAAAAGACTTATCACACTGTGTGCAGCTGTAGGGTTTTTCTCCCGTGTGAGTCCGCATGTGTGTCGTCAGAGTCCACTGCTGTGCAAATGTCTTACCACAGTCGGAGCAGTGGTAGGGCGTAATGCCGGTATGGAGACGCTCGTGTCTTACAAGGGTACCCGACAGGGCAAATCTTTTGTCACAGAAAGAGCACTGATAAGGCCTCTCTCCGGTGTGAGTCCTCTGATGATCTCTCAGCTCAGCTGCTGAGTTACAGCTCTTTTCACAGTCCGAACATGGAAACTTCTTCCTCGTAAAGCCCGCGACAACCTCAGAGTGCATCGCCTCTAAGTGAGTTTTCAGATGCCAGTGTCGGGAAAAGCTCTTCAGGCAGATGGAGCAGTGATACGGCCTCTCGCCTGTGTGTGTCCGTCTGTGCAGCCTGAGCTCACCCTGACTAGCAAATCTTTTTTCACAGAAAGTACATGGGAATGGCTTTTCCCCTGTGTGGACCCTTTCGTGGATCATGAGCAGCCCCTTTTCTGGAAATCTCTTCTCACACATGGAGCAGGGGAAAGGCCTCTCTCCTGAGTGAGTGCGTAGGTGGCGTTGTAGTTTAGAAGCGTAAGGGAAGTCTTTCCCACACACGGAGCAGCTGTGAAGAGAGGGTGGTTTTTCATTCTCACTTTGATCAAATGTCTTAGAGGGAGCCTCTGCATGTACAATGCCAGGGATAGCGCTCTCTCCTGTGTGAACAGAAAGATAAGACAGCATTTTACCCAGGAAAACAAAAGACTAAAGAAACATTTTCTTAACAGTTAATCAATGCTGATGGTGTTCAGACATGTTGTAGAGTCCTATATAGTGTAGGTCAGTATGATAATGCCTCTCTGCAATAAACATTCAGTGTGATGATGTTGTTCTAAAAAGGTGTATACATCATTTACAGTCATACAGTTATCTTGAAGGTATCAAATTGAGCATTTAAATTTTTTAATGTAAAAAAGGACTCATATTGAGACTTAGTATTGCCCAGTACCCGGATTTTGGTATTGGAATGGCTACTGGGAGGAAGTGAAATCACTGCATCTGTACGCTGTATGCAAACTGTAACTTAATCTAACACAGACCTATCAAGCTTTGCTGGGAGTGCATCAACGTGCCACTGATGTTTATCCCGACTATGTATTATAGTCAGGATACCATGCTTGTAAAACTTAAGGTGAGAAGTGCATCATGTAACTGCTGTGTTTTTCTCCTTATGTTTTATTCTTATGTGTGTATCTGTGTTTTTGTATGCATTGTGTAATTGGCTACTAGATGTCTATCTTATTTGCTCACTGAGATCTGAGAAATCCACTTCTTCTCCATCAGAGTTGATCAGGCCTCCAATTTCTTGCTGATCATCCTCAGCGAGAATTACAGCTGGCCCAAAGTCCTCTGGGTTTTCAGAGCCCATCTCTCAAATATACAACCTTGAGGAGGTGAAAAATCAGGAGTCAGCAAACAGACAGTGAAATAACAAGTTATAGCAAAGGACTGAACAAATACAAGCAAATATGGCCAAAAGCTTCACAGCTGAGAAAGACATTTAGGCAACCACAACAGCTGCTGACTCTTTGGACTGTTAGTGCATCATAGGGATAAATCTAATTTAACATATGATGTGCTTGAAATAATGCTAATTAATTTAAAGCGGTCATCCATCTATAATGTGTTAGCATTCAAAAGTAGAGACAAACACTGCTCACCCGGTATCAGATCAGAGTAAAAAATCTGTGCAAAACTCTTCTTATTACACTACAAAGGACTATCACATCCATTTAACTGTTCTGGGCCTGCATTATACATATATATATATATATATATTATAAATGTGTGAATACAATTTTGTGATAAACTGGCTGTGGTCTCATAACACGAGTCAAGTTTTTAGATAGAGAGAAATTTTATCCATTTCTGTTTTACTGTTTTGTTCTGTAGCTCCTGAAGGAAATGTCATAAAGGCTAATTACAAACTGGGAAATCACTATACAGCATAATTAAGAATTCAAGATCAAAGTAATGATCACAATTCTGCAAGAAAGTGATCCAACTTACTAAGTCAACAGTCAAACCCATGATGTGTCATTTGCAATATGTATATGCATAAATTATGTTAAATAATAATTTACATGTCAGTCATAGTCCTGTTACAGACAGGCTGTTATACATTATAATAAATATTATTTCAAATGTTAAGAGCATAAACCAAGTCTGCTCGATGGACTAATCTGATATTCAAAATGCTAAAAAAACGAAACAAAAAAAAATTCTCTATTTGTTAACATATCACAGATATTATATTCAGGGCTCAGAATTATTTCAAATATTTGTGACATACTGGTGATTGTGACTGGAGATAGTGATATGAATAAGGTATGAAAAATGAATTTACAGTTCATACAACATTTATTTAATCATTATATTCCAACCTAGGTGTGACAGTGTTGTGATCAGTCATTCAGTAGCTGTTGTTTTTATTCTATTCTGTCTTTAGGCTCTCACCCTCTGGCACCACCTCACTTTGGGGGGAGGTAGTCTTGTCACTTGCCCCCCTCTGCAAGCTACACAACATTGCCTCCACCCTGGAAGACACCCATCGTCCTGCTCAAGGACACTTCAGCAGGGCGGATGCTTTGTTGTGACAGGGGTTTGAACCAGGCTGGGCCTGGTGGACAGTCTACTTTAAAAGGAGCTGTCCTTAAAATGTACTGTACTATTCAGCAACACTGCTGGCTATGGAGCTGATAAAGTGTCAACTATGAAAATAATTGACTGTGATCGAGAGGTCAGACTGTCAAAGGAAAACCTCTTTTCATGCATCTGCACTGAGTAGCCCAGTTAGCTTAGTAGCATTAGCTTGATGGGACTCAATTTTGCTCCCCTCCTGTCTCACATTAATTGTGATTTAAGTTAGGTAGATACCTAATTGACAAACCTGTTGGTATCTAGGGTGACATAATCAAACCCAGTATATCAGGAGCACTCTGCAGTGCAGACCCCGGCATTTGACCTCTGAATGAGATGTTTGTGTCGGCGGTGACCAGCGCTTTGGTCAACGACCACCTCTGCCTTTGAGGAAACTGTTATTAGCCAGCTAGCCACTGACATGGCGTTACCTAGCATTACTGATATTAGCAATTAGCTAACGATTCCTCCCCCTTAAGCTACAACCGCTAATCAACATCAACAAATAGCGGTCCCGACAGATTCACAATAGAGTCCAGTGAGAAAATAACACGTTAAGTATACTAAAATTTTAACCTCCGTTGTATAACACTTGCTAATTCAGCTAGCTAACAACAGACAATAGACATTTTGACCAACCTCAGCATTGATTTTTCCCTCAGGTAAAAAGTAGTCGCTCGACTGAAGTTTATTAAAACGACTTGGCAATGTTCCTACGTCTCTGTCATTTTCATGCTCAGTATGTTCAAACAATGTGTCAAATTAATGCCACCTATCTGATGTGTTAAGTTAAATAAGCGTTTGGAGCTGATGATAACCTTTCTAGCTTTAGCTGCTAGCCACTTACAGTAGTGTCGGAACTTCCGGTTGTCTTTATGAAACCAAAATAAAAGCCCTACTAATATAACTTCTTAAAGTCTCGTTTACTGTAGCTTCCTGTAAACATGCGTTCATATCACATAAAATAATGCTTGTATTAATTACAAAAACTCAGCATAAACTCATCTTAAAATATAAAAATATAAGGAAATAATGTGTATAATATTCACGTCAGCTACACTATGCTTAATGCATGTGGTGAACTATTTTCACTACTTGTACTTAACTTAAATATTTCCATTTCGTGCTACTTTATTATTCAATTCAACTCAACATTTCAGGGAGAAATACTATACTTTTTACTCTATCAAATGATGCAGCACTATACTATTAATTACCTACTGCATGGTCATGATAATCCAATGCATAAAGTGGTTTATATTTATGAATTAAGTTAACAAAAAAAGGCTCCAACTACAAAAACAAGCACATATATTAAAGCACAAGCTTTTGTTTTACGTAAGTTCTTTTGCCAAGAGTGCAGTGAAAGCTTTTTCCTATGTGAACAAGCACTGATATACACTGTGATCTGCTGAGTCAAATTATTACATACAAACTCTGGTCAAAGGCCAAGTTAAGGTGAATTACAAGAGAAGAAAAAACACACAGGAAAATATATTGAACAATGACTTACAATGTCATGATTTATTTTCTCGAATACAATATAGTCCAATACATGTACATAAGAATGTAGCTGACTGCACACCATATACATGTGATTACTATCATGTTGTTTGAACAATCACTTCAGTAACTTGAAAGATATTTTACTTCACAGAGGAATAGATGGGCAACCCTAATATGTTTACTTCTTCCTTTATATCCTCTCAGACTAATGTACACTTCCAAGTAACATTATTGATTATTTGCCACTGACAGCTGTTGTTTCGGTCTCCCCAGCGGCTTTGTTTGAGGCTTTGGCTTCTTGTCATGAATCTTTAGATGCGCTCGATAACCTTGAGTGTAATAGAAGCACTTGCCACATTTGTCACAAGTATACGGTTTCTCTCCGGTGTGAACTCGCAGGTGAACTTTCAGCACAGATGCTTTGGAGTAACTCTTACCACAGATTGAGCAGAGGTGAGGTCGCTCTCCAGTGTGAGTCTTGAGGTGCACCTTAAGGTGGGAGGACTGTGAAAATGCCTTCCCACACTGATCACAGTGGAAGTTCCTTTCTCCAGTGTGAGTCAACTCGTGTTTTTTAAGTGAATCTGCCGTGACACAACTCTTACCACACTCTGTACAGAGGAAAGGCGACTCTCCTGAGTGAATGCGCTTATGTATTTTGAAATAATATTCCGTTTTGAACGTCTTGCCACAGTCAGGACAGGCGTAAGGCTTTTTGTGACTCTGGCGGTGTTCCTCCAACTGTTGCTTCTGAGGGAAGTCCATGCCACATTCTCCACACACATGAACTGTTACATGAGATTCTTTAGGGGGACTCTCTCGAACTAATGTCCAATTTGGTAACTCTCCTGTAAGAAAAACAAAGACATTTATAGTAATTCATTTGCAGACAGTTCTGCATTGTTAAGGCCCGGTCACACCAGCATTTAAAACACCAATATTTTGTAGCAAAATCAACTCATATCAATAAAATCACTAAAATCTGTGGATTTTCTCACATGAACAAAGTATATTCCACAAACACTTTTTGCTTTTACAGCATGTTGCAAAGTCACTTTTATCAAGAAAGTAAATGCTGCAAATTTATCTTTTGACTGGACTTGTAGGCCTATCTTTAATGAGAACATATTACGAATAAAACTGACTGACTAATTGAGACTGTGTGAACATTTGACCCATTACTGATTGAGAACCAGACATTTATTAAAAGGCACTTGGGTGAATTTTGCTGTGCCACTTTTCAGTGTGACTGGGCCTTAAGGGCATGACACAGGTCATGTGTGTGTGTGTGAATAATGTGTCAACATTATTCAATTATAATTTCAACACATAAATCCAAAGCAACACTTTTTAGCATGGGAAGACTTCAGTGGAAGCACAAGATAAGACTGACAAAGCTTATCTGTCATACTGTCTGAGGAAATAAAAATTTTAGATTAGCAAACTATGATTTTACTGAAAAACACATGATGAGAGCTTTCCAAAAGCATTAACCTACAAAAATTGTTTCTAGTTAAAGACAAAGGAGCGTCTTGTTGCCTCTGACCTCTGTGCACTTTCATATGTGTTTTGAGGTTTCCGCTCTGGGTGAATCCTCTCCCACAGATGAAGCACTTGAAAGGTCTTTTCCCTGCGTGAATCACAAGGTGTCGTTTCAGAGCGGTGTTGTCAGAGAAAATTCTGCCACAGGTTGGACAGTCATACTTCTTGAGTTTGCGAGGCTGCTGGCATTGTTTTGCCCCTGCAGACGGCTTTTCCTGAGGCTGTTCATGGGAGCTGCCGTGTTCGGGTTCTGGTCGTTCTAAAGTTTCTTCTTCTAAAAAAAAAAAAAAAAAAAAAAAAAGTGTACATATTAAGATGCTAAAAAGATCTGCAGAGACAATTACTGCAGTCAGGTGATAATTCTCTGTGCATTCCTCAGAACAAGCAACACCTTTTAGGCTTAGCTTTAGGCAGTGAGTTTGCTTTTTACTGCCCCCTTTCAAATAAAACTACACTACAAACTTAATCTGAATTGAAATAAAATCATGTACTTTTGAGTTTATTCCATATTGTCTCTTTATTAATTTCACAACATGATAAGCACGTGTTGTTCCAGGCTTACTGTCAGTGAATTTCCTGATGGACTGTAGATTCCTTCGAAACTAAAAAAAGATTTTACTGTAAAGCCCAAACAGAACTTGAGGTAGAATTTTCACAGCATGGACGTCTTGCTTGTTTCAGTTATAAATCTGTATGACTTGTATGTGTTCACAAAAAATAATAGTAACACTTCAGTCAACTCACCTGTAGGTGCCATGCTGTGATCCTGCTCCTGTGTTTCAGGTCTGTGTTCTTCATGGTGATTTACTTCTACACCCGTGTCGCTCAGGTGCATTTTCGTTAATGTGATGTTATGTGGGAGGGGTGTGGAGAGGCCGAGCTCAGAGGATGGTGATACAGAGGAGGTCCCAGAGGGCCAGGAGGGCTGCTCCACTGGACAGCTCTCCTTAAAGTGCTCCTGCCCCTGTGATCATGAGAGGCTTTAAATCATCACCACATCTCTAGTTATAGTTTTGTTATCTTCATGCTTGCACAAAATCAGTTTTTCAAACTTAAACCTACAAACCTAATTCCAAAAGGCACTCAACAGATTGAGATGACAACAGATGCCATCTTACAAAAAAAATCTGCCTCAAAACATTAGAAATATATGTTAACAGGGTTCCTACAGCTTAAGACGAGCTAGATTTAAGACTTCTCTTGGAGTACAACAAGTCTGTCTCAAAACATTAGTACTGATTATGCGACTGGATCATACCCAGGGTTGAAAATTAACATGTTGTCTATCATCCACTCAATAGATTACCACTAGGGGTTTTGGTTTTTCTTAATTTACTTTTTTTGGCAGGTGAGTGAAGCAAATCTGGCAGCCACTTGCATATTTCACCAGCATTTGGCTGGTGGCTGAAGAAATGGAATTAATCTGCAGATACTCTGGTTCACAATGGAATCAAACGTTTCTATGTATATCCGCTGGTTGAGCCACGAAGGAGGCCAATAGGTCACTTGCAACAGGCTAGTTGTGGCTAGTTTCTTAGCAGAGCCAATCTCCTGAAAACGTGCGGCCCCTACCAGCCGTTAAGAGGTGTGAGGAGCCTGCAGTCCATGACAGTATACAGCAGTTAAAAAAACAGATTTTTCAACTACTGTTAATCACTGCAACCAAAACAGGTCCTTGAGCATTGTCATAAATGTGCACACAAAATATCTGGCTGTTTGGTCCAGTAGTTTGCGACACATTCACACACCTGTGTAATTAGCAGTGGCCCTTTGTCTGTCATCAATTTTCTTTTTTGGATCCCGTTAAATTTTTGCCATGCATTACGCATATTTGTCAATTTAACTGATAATTTTGCAAGTCAAAAAAGTCACAATCTGTCGTGGTACCTATTCTCAGTGAACTACATCGTCTCGCTCAATATACGTCATCAGCACCAGCTAGCTAGCTAGCAAGGTAACTATTAACGGTTATTAACTGCTCCACTGACAAATGTAATGTTATCTTACCTGATGTACTGATATCCAGAGACTGGTCTTTTTTACCAGTTGGGGAGCGAAACACCAAGCAAGACCCGTTGCTCGTCTCAGTACACAGCCGCTAGTCAACAATAACAAATAACGGTCCCGACACTCACAATCTAGTCTAACGTTAAAACAACACGTTAGATCTGCTGTAGATTTAACCTCGCTTATTAAACACTCGTTAATTCAGCGACCGTTAGCTAACAGACAACAGACATTTTGACAAACCTCTGCATGGATTTTTCCATCAGCTAAAAAGTAACTTAGTCGCTCGACTTAAGTTTATTAAAGCGACTTAGCAGTGCTTCTACCTCTGTCATTTCCATGCTCAATATGTTCAAACAATGTGTTAAATTAATGCCACCTAACTGACGTGTAAAGTTAAATAAGCGTTTGCAGCTGATGACAACCAGTCTAGCTTTAGCTGCTAGCCAGGTACAGTTGTGTCGAAACTTCCGGTTGTCTTTTTAAAACCAAAATAAGAGAACCACTAATAAAACTTCTTTAAGTCTCCTTGCTTCCTGCAAACATGCGTACATGTCACATAAAATAATGTTTGTATTAATAAAATTAATTAAATTCACGTCAGCCATTTTATACTTCATGCATGTGTAACGTTACATTTAATCAAGTACTGTACTTAAGTACACTTTTTACATATTTCTACTTTAACTGAATATTTGCATTTTATGCTACTTTATTATTTACACCACTACATGTCAGAGGGAAATACTGCATTTTTTACTCCACTGAATTCATTCGACACTTGTGATTACTGTTTACTTTAAAATATATATATGCTTATATATGATGCAGTTCTATACTATGTATCTACCTGGTAATATACAAAGTATACCATTATCCTGCTGCATGGTCATGGTAATCAAATGCATTGAACAGCTTTTATGCATGAATTAATATACAAAACAAAGCTAACTAAAATAGGCATAGTTTTCAAAGTACAAGCTTTTGTTTATTTCTTTTTACTCCACTTCATTTGACACTTGTAGATTTTACATATATATATAATATGATAAAGTAGCTTCTGTACTATTAACCTACCCAATGGTACACAAATTATGTAAAATTGGCCCCACTTGGACAAACAGCAACATTAAAATGCTTGGAGGGATTTGATATTGATTAAAAAAAAAATAGTAACAACATATTCAAGGAGCCATTCTGCATTGTGAGTATCTTTACCTTTGATATATTAAGTACATTTTGCTTATAAAACTTCCATACTTTCACTTAAATTACATTTTGAATTCAGGATTTTTATTTTGTAGTTAGGGGTTTGTTTGGGTTTTTTTTTTTTTTGGACTAGTGTTTCTACTCTTACTGAAATAATCGGAGTACTTTTTGCACCACTGCCCAGTGCTTATTAGTAAGAAGAGAGTACTTTATGTGCGTTGTTATTATCATTATTATTATTATTGTGTGTAAAGTGAGCATACCCTTCAGGTCAAAAACCATAAAACAAGCAGAAAAGTTCCAAACCTTTTTATTTTGTGATGATCCTAGATGCCTCCCGCTGACGGTATTCCAGGCATGTTGGACAGGTCAGACTAGGGGATGTCTCAGAGGCCTCCTGGACAAATTATAGGTCATGTCTGAGGTAAAAAATCATCTGTCCAACTTTGTTGCTGAGACTTAGAACCAGATAATATGCTGAGAAGTGATGTATGGATGATAGCTAATGTTCAAAGATAAAATCATTAGTTCCCCAATTGAGGGCACAGAGGAGCATGACAGCAAAAAAAGAGAACAATAATTTATATACAAAAATAAATTCCCAACATTGAAGTCCAGCATTATCCTGCTGCATGGTCATGGTAATCCAATGCAAATAGCAGCTTATATGTATGTATTCCGATACAAAAATAAAAGTTCTGTTAAAATAACAAACATATATGAAGTTATTATATGTCACAAGTTATATATATTTCAAGGTGCAAGCTTTGTAGCTCAGTTCTTTTGAAGAAAATACAGTGAAAATCTTTTTTCCTTTGTCAGCAAACACTGGTTTATGCTGTGATCTATAGAGTCAAAGTATTGGAAAGAAAAACTCCAGTCCAATGTCAACTTTAGGTGAATCACAATTGGAAACGCACATAAACAAATAGCAAAGACTGCACACCATATGCATGTGACTACTATAATACCTGAATTATCATTTTACTCACTTAAAATATATCTTACTTCACACAGTAACAGAGGAGCAAAGCAATATTGTTTTTAATGTATTTACTTTTCCTTTATATCCTCTCAGACTATTGTACACTCCCAGGTGACATTATTGATTATTTGCCACTGACAGCTGTTGTTTTGGTCTCCCCAGCGGCTTTGTTCGAGGTTTTGGCTTCTTGTCATGAATCTTCAGATGCGCTCGATAACCTTGAGAGTAATAGAAGCACTTGCCACATTTGTCACAAGTATATGGTTTCTCTCCGGTGTGAACTCGCAGGTGAACTTTCAGATCACACGCTTTGGAATAACTTTTACCACAGATTGAGCAGAGGTGAGGTCGCTCTCCGGTGTGAGTCTTGAGGTGCACGTTGAGGTGGGAGGACTGTGAAAATGCCTTCCCACACTGATCACAGTGGAAGTTCCTTTCTCCAGTGTGAGTCAACTCATGTTTTTTAAGTGAATCTGCCGTGACACAACTCTTACCACACTCTGTACAGAGGAAAGGCGACTCTCCTGAGTGAATGCGCTTATGTATTTTGAAATAATATTCATTTTTAAATGTCTTGCCACAGTCAGGACAGGCGTAAGGCTTTTTGTGACTCTGGTGGTGTTCCTCCAGCTGTTGCTTCTGAGGGAAGTCCATGCCACATTCTCCACACACATGAACTGTTAGAGGAGATTCTTTGGGGGGACTCTCTCGAACTAACGTCCAATTTGGTAACTCTCCTGTAAGAAAAACAGACATTTAATGTCATTTATTTGCAGACAGTTCTGCATTGTTGAGCATTTAAAACACTAATATTTTGCTTAAAAAACAACTCATATCAATAAAATCACTGAAATCAGTGGATTTTCTTGCATGGGCAAAGTAAATCCACACAAAGTTTAAGCTTTGGGGAGTGTCGCATTGTCATTTCTTTTAAGCCTGTCAGAGTAAAAACTGCTCCACAAAAATGATACTGTTATGAGAAAGGAGTCAATGGTGTAAATGTATCATCTGAATAAAATGTGTGAACATCTGTCCCTGTAGCGGCTAAGGTAACAAGCCTGCTGATGGGCGCCTTCCAAATACAAATATTTCTCAAAGGGACATTGATGGATTTTGCTGTGAACTTTTCAGTGGCAGCAGGCCTTAAGGACATACTCTACACAAGTTATACAACATTAATCAATTTTAATTTTTATACATGAAGCCAAAACAATACTTTGGAAGCACAAGATCAGATCTACGTAACCATAAAAATGTCATTTAAACTGCAAGTTATTAATGTAAAATGATCAGCTGAGAAGATTTCTCTAAAAACACACAACCAAGCTCACAAAGAAAGACAAAGGAGCGTCTCGTTGCCTCTGACCTCTGTGCACTTTCATGTGTGTTTTGAGGTTTCCACTCTGGGTGAATCCTCTCCCACAGATGAAGCACTTGAAAGGTCTTTTCCCTGCGTGAATCACAAGGTGTCGCTGCAGAGCAGTGTTGTGAGAGAAAACTCTGCCACAGGTTGGACAGTCGTAGTTCTTCTTGAGTCTGCGAGGCCCCTCAGACGGCTTTCCCTGAGGCTGTTCACAGGAGCTGTTGTCTTCAGATTCTGGTGGTATTAAAGTTTCTTAAAAAAAAAAAAAACACACACAAGGTAGTGTGCATATTATGTTTTATAAGGAGAATCTAGTAAGCTGCTTCCAAAGTAACATGTTTCATTTGTCACCTCATGGCAGCAGAAACAATATTATAATTCAATACAGCATTCATTTGGGGACACTTAGTAATATTCACTCTCCATTTTGCTCTGGTTTGGACAAAAAAAAATAAAAAATAAAAAATAATAATAATAATAATAACACTTTGGTCAAACTCACCTGTAGGTGCTGGGCTGTGATCCTGTGTTTCAGGTCTGTGTTCTACATGGTGATTTACCTCTACACCTGTGTCGCCCAGGTGCATTTTCTTTGACGTGATGTTATGTGTGAGGGGTGTGGAGAGGCCGAGCTCAGAAGATGGTGATACAGAGGAGGTCCTACAAGGCCAGGAGGGCTGCTCCACTGGACAGCTCTCCTTAAAGTGCTCCTGCCCCTGTGATCATGAGAGGGTTTAAATCATCACTATCATAATTTCTTTTTTAAATAGAACAATTTAAAAAGAACATTATTGTGTTACTCATATTATTAGACCATATTTTTTCAGCTGATTTCAACAGGCACTCAACAGATAAATATGACCGTAGATACCAATTGGGCAGCAGCATAGATATATTAGTAAGATATTATCTTACTAAAACAAATCTGCCTTAAAACATTAGAAATATATGTAAACAGTGTTAATACAGCTAAAGACGAGCTAGATATGAGACTTGAATTGGTGTACACCTGAATGTTGGTCAGAGATCTGTCACTGCTGATGCAGGTATCAGAGATGGGGGTTGAGGCATTGAGGAGACGAGGGTAGAAAACAACTGGGGCATTTAAAACCCAGCGTTTGTTGGTGAGTTTTCTTGGCATTTTTGTGTTTCTCACTCTGCATGTGGGATCTCTTTGCCTTGATTCCCACCATGCTGCAGCTAGAATTTTTTTTCATAGAATACACAGCCTTGTATTCATTGCCAAATATGTTGTTGGTTCTGCTATCCTGATCTGCATGTCGTTAATGCGAGAGACATTCAGAAAATTATTTAGAAAAATAGATGTTAGCAATTATTTTTAGATTTTACTGTCTGGCTAATTTTCAACTGCAGTCCCTTGGCAAAATGTTGAAGATGTTTTGAAACCTACAAACTTAATGAATTCATTGCCTTTAAAAACTTTTTAATGACCCACAGGAGCTCTGATTGTTTATGCAACTGATACACAATGTGAGGCACAATCATACAGATATTTGGTATCAAAGACTTATGTGGATTTACAGCACCACCTAATGACAGTTTTACATTAACCTCCACCTAATTCTGCCATTTTCCTACAGTAACAAGTGAAGCAGAGGAGGACAGTTTATTACTGTCTACTTTATCTGGGAGGTCAGGGTATCACTTACCGCTGTGCCCCTGTGCATGGCACTGAAGTTAATGCTTGCTCCTGCTGGAGCACCATAAGCCTGGTGGCCGTCTGCGGCGTTCCAGTGAGATGTATTTGGGTTTTGGTTCCACAGGTTGAATGCTGTATGATGGCCAAAGTTCCACGCAGATGTCTTGAAAATATAGAGAACAATGAATGTGATGTGACCAGGCTGATAAGTTCATTTTAATATCTACAGGATGTAATTGCTCTCACCTGGTTGTGGCACTCTGCAGCATGATTTTCTTGGTTGCCAAGGCGATGCTGAGGTCTGTTTCCTGTGTAAACAAATGACTCATATTTATTATATTACAGTTATGGTCAAGTTACAGAACAATACTTTGGTCATGTGTTTAAAGCTTGTGACTTTAATAATACAACTTACAGAGATGATCATGAGTAACTATTAAACACAGTCTGCAATTGTCTTTAATTATATTGTATTTCCTTATCCGCTGTGAGTGTCCAAAGGACAGAGGGATGTCGTATGCTGTAAAGCCCTCTGAGGCAAACTGTGATTTATGATACTGGGCTTTATAAATAAAATTTAATTAAAGTTATGATTTAAAAAAAAGGGATTTCTATGCACAGTGTTTTTTTTAAGGATATATGTTTTACAGTCCTATAGTGAAAAATAATTGCACAACTTTGCACAACTAAATCAATTTGAATAATTCTTTCTTAACATAATTCAGATTTTTAAACATCTTATAAAGCCATTTTTCATTTTGAAATAAAAGCTTTTGTTTATTTTAATCTAGCTGACCTGTTTAGAATTCGACTGTAAAACCTTTCAGAGGTGTTATCGTCATGTCATGTGTGGAGCAGAAAAATCAAGCAAAACTGTATAATAGTTATAAACTGTAAATAGATGTAATCCTAATATGTTGTGTGATCTGAGGTAAACTTTGTATTTGTATCTTACTCCTCCCACGTTTGATAAAGCGCCAACTTTGCCCCATGTTAATCAGAGAACACCCTGGTCTTGTCCAGTAACCATGTGAATCAGAGGGAGGAATGAAACCTAACCAACAGAGCTGCAGTTAGGGGAGGAGCAACATCGGAGAGGAGAGCCTTTATGTCACACTCCAGAAATGAAACTTAACTTTGTCAGAGTGGCAGCCATCCTGAAGTCGAGACAAGTCTTTATTTCCCTTTGAAAGAAAATCCAAACAGCTGTGTTCATCAGGTCTTTGCCAACAACACAGCAGCTACGAAACACCGGTGAGTACAGCTGGTAACATTTTGAGTTTAAACAACAAGGATTGACACAAAACTGCAACTCTACTTTGTGCACGGGCCCAATATACAGTAGCCCACTTTGATAGCTTTAAACAGTCTTTCTTTGTCAGTTCTCAGGATTAACTTGTAACTGAATCTCTACTTTAGACTTTAGTTCCACTCCTACTTTCCTGTTATGTTTGCTTATCACTGTCTACATACTGCTTCCTGAACCATTTGGAGGCTGGTAATGTGAATCAGCTCCGGGAAATACAGTGTGTCTGTCATCAAGTAAGCACAGCTTTGTTAGCAGTGCTATTTAGAAACAAAATTGGTCTACAAAACATAATGTCGACATTTTCAGTGGTGATCTGCCAGAGTAGCAAGCTTGTCGGCATGACTTATGGCAACATTATACAACTTTTTTTACCCTCAAATAACAGCTTCAACATCATTGCATTGGTACACGTACATGTAATAGGACAAATGGTGCATCTGCCATTCCCACTCAGCACCCTGAAAGCCTGTTCCTGCACTGTTTAACTGCAGTGAGCAGCTTGGATCACCAAAGCATAACGCTTTATATCACTAGCTAACTGAGCTGGTTGGCACTGCTTTTCATTTTGTTTTCTCAATGCTTCATCTGTATGTGTGTGATTCTCATGTTTTCTTTTGACACTATGTATGTCGACGATTTGAATGTTGGTGTTCTCAAAGGACCAAAAACAAGGAGACCGAAGAGGATGTTGAGTGAGGAAGCATACAAGCTGTTTTTTTTAAGTTTCTGACATCATATTCGCAGGTTCCAAATCTTTGAGCTTGTCAGCAAATGCAAGTGTACAGCTGCCCAAGAAACTCTGTGAGACAGGGATGAAACTAATAAAGTTTGCTATGTCGCAATCTTCCATTATAACAGCAGGGCTGTAAATATTGTTGTCGGATTGTTGTCGTTTTCCTGTTAGCCTTAAGAAAGATCACTGCAACTTATGTCAGGACAGTACAAACAGTTGGCCATGTGGCCGGCGTCAAAAAACATAATCACACTTCTTTCTTTTTAAACAATAATCGAAATGTATTAAAAATGTTTTTGTTTTTTTCTGTCACACTACCTGTGTAGATATGGCTGCTGCAAACTATCTGCCACCTGAAGATCAGTTTCTGTGCTCCATCTGTCTGGACGTGTTCACTGATCCTGTCACCACATCATGCGGACACAACTTCTGCAAAAACTGCATCGATGCACACTGGAATACTAATGACCAGTACCTGTGTCCGATGTGTAAAAAGGTTTTCACCACCAGACCTGAGCTGCACGTCAACACTTTCATCTCTGAGATGGTTGTGCAGTTCAGAAAGTCAGCTCAAACGAAAGCCAGCAGCAGCAGCAGCTCAGAGCAAGTGAGTGCTGAAAGTGTCGAAGTGTCGAAACCAGGAGAAGTTCCCTGTGACGTCTGCACTGGAGCCCAACTGAGAGCCCTGAAGTCCTGCCTGGTGTGTCTGGCCTCCTACTGTGAGACTCACCTGGAGCCTCATCTGACAGCTTCACGTCTGAAAAGACATCAGCTAATCGACCCTGTTCAGAACCTGGAGGGCAGGATGTGTACGAAGCACGATAAGCCTCTGGAGCTGTTCTGTAAGACCGACCAGACAGGTGTCTGCATGCTCTGCACTGTGTTAGACCACAAGACGCATGACATTGTTCCTCTGAAAGAAGAATATGAAGAAAAGAAGGCCACGCTGGAGGCTGAAATTCAGCAGATGATCCAGAAGAGACAACTGAAAATTCAGGAGATCAAAAAATCAGTTGAGCTCAGTGAGAAGGATGCAGACAAAGAGAAAGCGGAGGGTGTTCAGGTCTTCACTTCTCTGAAGGAGTCTGTTGAGAGAGACCTGAATGAGTTCATCAAAACTATAGAAGAGAAGCAGAGAGCGACACAGAAACAGGCTGAAGCTTTCATCAAAGAGCTGGGGCAGGAAATCTCTGAGCTGATGAAGAGAAGCACTGAGGTGGAGCAGCTGTCACATCCTGAAGACCACCTCAAACTTCTCCAGAGTGTCCAGTCCCTGAACACCAACCATCCACCACCCACCAAGGACTGGACAGAGATCAGCATCCATCCATCATATGAGGGGACTGTGGTGAGAGCTGTAGCTCAGCTGGAGGAGGCACTCAATAAAAAGACAAGGCAGGTGTTGGAAGCTGAGCTGAAAAGGGTCCGGCTGTACGCAGTGGATGTGACTCTTGATCCTAAAACAGCACATGCTGCACTCACCCTTTCTGATGATGGGAAACAGGTACGCCATGGTAAGGTAATAAACATTCTCCCAGACAATCCAGAGAGATTTTCTTTCAATCTCTGTGTTTTAGGAAAACAGCATTTCTCTTCAGGAAAATTTTACTACGAGGTTCAAGTTAAAAGAAAAACCGAATGGGATTTCGGAGTAGCCAAAGAATCTATCAACAGAAAGTGTCAAATCAAACTGGGCCCTGCAGAGGGCTACTGGACTATATGTTTGAGAGATGGAAATGAGTACAAAGCTCCTGCCCGCCCTTCAATCATTCTCTCTCTGAGGTCTCGTCCTCAGAAGGTCGGGGTGTTTGTGGATTATGATGAAGGTCTGGTCTCCTTTTATGACATAGATGCTGCAGCTCTTATCTACACCTTTACTGGCTGCTCCTTCACTGAGAAACTCTACCCATACTTCAGTCCCAGTCTTAATTATGGCAATAAAAACTCTGCACCTCTGATCATCTCTCCTGTCAGAGAAAACTAATCACTTATCTTATTTCATGTATTGATTAACATGTATTCAAGGGATCAAACCTGCTTATTTAGTGGGAATACTTTAAAGTTTTCCCACTAATATGTATACATACATACATATGTAGCTCATTATAGAGGCAACACATTCATTTGTTGCATTAATTTCTTCAACCCTTCATCATGACACACAGCTTATGCAGAGAATATTTATTAAAAACTCTGTTAAACCAAGACAACTATCTTTACTTCCTGAAGAAATCAATGGTTCTGAAGACCCTAAATATTTTTGATTTTGAGTAAAATTGCGAAACAAAATCTGCAAAATATCTATGACACAAAACATACTGCAGAATATTTCACTGTGTTGTGAAGCTCAGAGGGCTCAGCGGGGACAGAGCATCTACCGTAGCAGGCGAACACGCCATCTGCGGTCATTCTGACTTGACCAGCGGACTTCACAACAAGCCGACTTGCTGTAGAAACAAGTGAAGAGCTTTATGTCCTAAAACCAGCTGCCAGTGATTTGACCAGCAGACTTGCAGGTGACGCCATCGGCCGGCTTGAGTCGAGCTCAGATGGCAAGTTCACACCGCTGCAACATTCTAAAATGGTTTTGTGGTGTCGCAAATCTTTGGTCTGAACTGTGGCCCACTATGTGCCAATCGTAACTACAGCATATAGTATGTGTCATTGTTATACAGGGTGTCTTGAATGTCATCATGTATAATAATAATAATAATTGTATGAATGTATGATTCATCCATGATCCATGGTTAGGTTTTTTGAAAGGCTTCAGAGTCCCTCACTGTCTGCATGCAGGTATATGGGGAGGCTCTGAAAGTGTCTGAAGGTTAAGATACTGTAAGATGAAGATCTCGTTGATGTTTAGACACATCTGTGTGACGTGTAAAAGACAATATATACAGGCGAGTCATTCTTGTGTTACTTTAAGTTTCTGGTATGTCCTTGTCTATGCCGCATGCCATGCCAAAAGCTTCCCTGATCAGATTTGTATTAAACATATATCAATAA
The DNA here is from genome assembly GCA_019142605.1 of Cephalopholis sonnerati. Taxonomy (NCBI): domain Eukaryota; kingdom Metazoa; phylum Chordata; class Actinopteri; order Perciformes; family Serranidae; genus Cephalopholis; species Cephalopholis sonnerati. Next base: position 21,162,978 of record JAGQAX010000003.1, read on the forward strand.
GATCAACTGAGGCTCATCTAGTTTATTTTATTCATCAAAATGAAGACTGACCAAGAGTTTAACTTTTTCTACATCACAGGGCATAAAAAGTTAATGGACAACACTAACTAATACAACAGATGCTGATGGAATTTGTTCCATTTTGTGTTTTTAAAACAAGTGTTTGGCTAATTACTGGTCCCTTTGGCCTATATTTATTTGTTTTCTGAATACTGATGAGATGGTTTATGAGTCAGAGGAATCTGTATATACGTGATTGTAAAATAAAAACTGCAAAATGAACTGCTTGTTGAAAAAAAGGTGAGAATAAGCAGTGACTTGGAGCACCAAACACTGAGCAGAACAGCCTGGTTTACACTTAAGCTGTATTTCATCTAAAAGAGGCAAATAGTTGATTTGTATGTATACGTTTTCAACTCCTGGGGCAACAATTAAGGTCAACAACAGAATTGAGTCTTGAACTTTGATGTGTTATCAATGATATTTTGCAGATCTATGATGTCTCTTTCATACCCTTACACACAGAGGGCTCAACCAGCGTTGTACCAGTGCAGATTTTGTGTTTGAAAGGGTCAACCCACATTGATCAACTTGATTTTAAAGAAGAAAGAATTCCCTTATTTGTCCTCAAGGGGAAATTTAATTTTTGTCTCTCTGTTGTTAAAATAACTTTACACACTCTTAACAGACCTAAGTTTTCGTGTTGTATAGTGCATGGTCATGGGTGGTGCAGTGTGCTTAATCAACACACCTACCGAGGTCAGCAGACTCCCAGGTCAGGTCATCTCCATCTGAATCAGGCGGAGCTCTCACTGAGATCTTCCTTGACTTCCTGGTACTCCCCTGCTGTCTGGGTCTGCCCAGCTGCCTGGTTGGACCTATGGGTTTGGCACTGTGAGTCTTCTTGTGGTTGTTGAAGCCTTGCCTATAGTAGAAACTCTTTCCACATTCATCACACTGGTACGGCTTCTCTCCTGTATGAACTCTGAGGTGAACTTTAAGCTCTTCAGTTCTCGCGTAGCGTTTCCCGCAGATGGAGCAGAGGTGAGGTCTCTCTCCAGAGTGCGTCACATAATGTGCTCTCAGAGTAGATTCCTGCTTGAACCTTTTTCCACACACAGTGCACGGAAAAGGTTTCTCTCCGGTGTGATCTCGCATGTGGTTCTCGAGTCCCTTAGAGCTCAGGAAACTTCTATCACACTGTGAGCACTGGTGGGGCTTCAGACCTTTATGACCAGCTTCATGTTCTTTTAATTTATGGATATACGTAAATCTTTTGCCACACTGTGTGCAGGAAAACAGTTTCTTTGATTCATGAAATTGTTTTAAGTGTTCTTCTAAAAGTTGTTTTTCTGAAAATTGTGTCCAACACAAGTGACAGAGGCAGATTTCCACTGATGACTCAGTCTTTTCGGGTGGAGGGAAGTTTTCCTCTAATGCTGCCACGTGGGTGAATTTCCCTGTTGGAAGACAAAAACAAATTAATCATACATCCTTGCTGCCATTACCTTCATATTAACAATGACTGAGTACTTTTTATTGTCCATTTATGTTACAGATGTTATGCGGTTATGTTTTTTGTCTTAATGTTATGTGCACTAAATGTATGTATCCCACTGCTACACAACCAATTGTCCCACCGGGGATAAGTGATTAATTAATAAAAAAGAGACATCATCACAGTAGGACACTGCAACTGTCTCAACATTACACAGATCAAGCTAAATACTGTAGACCTCACTGCTCTCACCTTTATGAACCTTCTGGTGTGTTTTGAGGTTTCCAATCTGTGTAAAACCTCGTCCACACAAAGTGCACTTGTACGGTTTCTTCCCTGAGTGAATAATAAGGTGTCTTTTAAGAGCAGCGCTAGTGGGAAACTGCCTTCCACATGTGGAACAAACATAAGACTTTGGAGCACTTCGCTCTTCCTCAGGCTCCACCGCCGCTGCAGGTGCTGGATGGTAGATCCGCTGATGAACCATCAAGCTTCGGCTGACTTTAAATGTCTGTCCACAGTCGCAGCACTGGTGAAGTGGGTGTTTGTCATGTTTCTCTCTCAGATGGCGATCTCTGGCGTATACGCTCCGGAAACCCTTGCTGCACTCAGTGCAGATGAATAGCTCCTCAGTTTCTGTTTCCTTCAGACGTTTTCTGGGTGTCATTTTCGGAGAATGGTTATGTTCAGGTTTGGCAGATGAGGACATGTGTGTGTCACCAGATAATGTAACATCAACAGCATTACCTGCAAACATGAAACAAAGACGCTGGTAGGTGTTCAGATCCACAACAGATCCTCTTTCTTTCTTCTACTTTACCTCTTGTGTCTTGGCACCTGCATGTTCTACAACGAAAGTTGGGGTATTAACATTTTTATTTTAACTTTGGGGCTACTTGTAATTTTGTCATTCGAGGGTCAGTTTACCCAAATCACAATGTATGCAGCCACGCATTGAACTTTGGTTTTATTGGCACAGATATCCACCTTTAGGATGTCTACCTGCATGCCCAGCGACAGAGTCCCTGTTACTCTGGATAATCCAAAAACCTCATTGCCAGCAGTTTTCAGTGGAACAACATTCCTTCAAAGCAGCTGCAGGAAAATCTTTGACTTCCCAAACAACTAGCACATTGTCTTACAGTAAAGACAAACTGGTACTGGGTTTTTCAAATTTAATTTTTTCATCACACTGAGCAGTGCAACAACATTACGCTGACCTCTATTGTATTAAGATTGCAAAAAAAGTCTAAAAATCTCAGCAAATCAAACCTGCATGACTAAATAAAACTAGTGATAACTTGAAAATATACTGTTTTGTTAGTGAACGGACCCTTTAAAAATCAAAGGCACTTTCAATCATTATTATAACAGCACTGTTTACAGTCACATCTCCAGATCTAGACTTTTACCTCACTTTCTTGACTCATAACTTGGTAATTTTCGCATCAGCACCTACCATCTGTGGTTCGGATGTGCATACATACTCCTACTTACTGATATTAAGACACCACTACTTTTTCTGAATCAACCTACCAGCAGATTTCCTCTCCAGATGTGTCGTCTCCGTGCTCATCGGTGTACTGCCAGTCTCCACTCCAGCCAAAGCTTCTGAAGTTTCTTTGGCTCCAGCTGAGATGTTTCTTCAGCCTGTCCTTCCAAGGGAATCTCTTGTCACACACTGGACATGAGAAAGGTTTCTCTGGTGTGGATTAAAAGGTGTCTCCTCAGTCTGTCCTCAGCCTGGGGCATTTATGGGGTTTGGTTCCAGTGTGGGTCCTCTAGTGTCGCTGTGGAGCTCTGCTGTTGGAGAATTTGTCCATGCAGCTATCCAACTGTTGATCATCAGTTTGGCGCACATTAGGAGTGACCTCTACAGGACACATTTAGAATCAGGAATATTTAGTTTTCAAAATGACATCCTGTCTCATAATTTGACAACAAAACTTCATCCACTTACTAGAGGTGCCAGATCACATTCTAACTCTCCTCCATCTCAGCTGATCAAACCAAACTGTATCTTCCTCCTGTTGCACATTCAGCATGGCAGCCGTCTTTTAGCATGTTTTCATATGCGACTTTACATGGCTCATCAGAGAAATGTTAATACCACACACACAGGGCAGTATAAAGACTTCTCTTTAGTGTGGGTTCGCAGGTGAGCAATCAGCAATAGATACATGTGAAAGGTACGACTCCTCAATGGTGCTTCTTGGTGTGCAGTCACTTATAACTTTGAGTTCTGAATTCTTTATTACAAATTTCACAGAAATATTCCCTGTCGTTCTTGGTCTTCTGGGGTTTTTCATTTGCTGCAGCGTGACTGTCCTTGTCATCAGAACAAAGTTTGTCTTCTTCTATAAGAAAGAAGAGGAGAATGAATTTCATACAGGTATAGAGAGTAGTTTAAAGTTTAAATACCATCCCTCTCCTCCAGTCTTCTACTCACCTGGTTGATCCCAGACAACTTCGGCTGCGACTGGAAACTGCTCCACGGTCCTTATCCTCAGTTTTTAACCATAATGAAACAGTCTCAGGTATAGTCATAGTTACACTGTGATCTTCACGCAAAAGACTATGATCACTTCCATTCCTGTGCATCTCATCTTGTCATCTTAAAGTTGATCTCCATCAGGATATGTGACAATACTGGCTGTGCTCTCTATGGTGGGACTTGGGTAAATAATCAGACCTGGCTCCACACTGACAGAGGAGAGCTTGGCCTGGGCATTCACAAGAAGATCCCTGAAAAGTGAGGAAGTAACATTATTAGTAAATTAAATAAATATAAGAAACATGATAACTTTTCACAGCTTCATATAACTATAGTCCATTGTTTTATGGTTTTTGGGAATTTACAATTTCATTCTTCCACTTTTAATTTAGCCTCAAAGGTGGTTCTTACACATTAGTGTTATGTAATATAATAGATAAACGTTATTGTCTGTCCCAAGAGTGATAGAAATTCTCCTTTGACAAGCCTCAACAATACACATGAATCACATTCAAAGCATACTTAAAACAAATATTTAAAAAAAGACTGTTAAAACAGCAACTGATAAAAGCAGGTTAAATCACAGCGTCTGTTTTAGATTATTTAAGGTGGTTTATTGCAGAGGGAATGAAGGATTTCTTGTAGATGTTATTCTGTCCGACTTTGTACTGCCTGCATGATGGCAGTAAGTAGAGGGAGTGGTGGAGGAAGGTGAGAAGGGTCCTCAGTGATCAGGGTGGCTTCCCAGACCACTGAGTGGATATACAGTCCAGATAGAGGAGTCTGGGTGAGATGATTATTTTGCTTGCCTGATTACTTATGCGGGAGAGTTTTGTTTTGTGTTTGAGTTGTACAATCAACATAATATATTGTTCATATTGAAAATAAACCCTTTACTCCACTAAAATGTTTGACAGCTTTTACATAAAAAATGTTAAGATGTCAAATAGAATATGATGCTTTGTTATAAACTTAAGTTTAATGTTGAACTTGACAAGTACAAAAATGAAACTACTCAGCAGTATACACAAGTCTTGTATAAACTACTGGGTAGTTTCGTGTACAGCAGTCAGTAAAACAATCAGAAAAAAATAATAAATTTGCAGTTTTGGACTAGTGGCTGGACAAAAGAAACAAAACACTGAAGGTATTATTTTGGTCTGTTATTTCTTACTTTTTTTTTAACAAAAAAAAGTAATCACTTGATTTATCGAAAATAATCATCAGACTAATTTATTATGAAAATAATCATTGGATGTAGTCCGATACAAAATATTAAATCACCTTAAATTACAACTACTCCTACTGACAGTCACAGAGGACACTTTTCTATATTAACTTTTAATACATTTTCCTGATTATACTCACCGGTACATCCTTTTTTATATAAGTAATATTTTCAATGCAGGACTTTTCATGTGACAGAGTATTTTTACAGGACGTACATTTACTTCAGAGGAGGATCTAAATACTTGGTCTACCACACGAGTCTGATGTTTGACTCGCCTCACATCATCACTGCACTCAGCTAACATGACAAGTGAATGAAGCGGCTCTGTTATTGGACAGCTGGCTAACGGCTAGTTAGCATGTTGCATGCTAACTCGACCTTTGAGGGCAAATTAATAAAACTCACCTCATTCATGGCGGCTTCAAATCACCACGTTAGCTCTAACTCACATCCCCGACTGCCAGCATCACCGCTACACGTGTACCAAAAGGTATTTAATGTCTTTGTACAAGCAGTAACACTACTACAACAGTTAGCATGAAGTGCTTGTAGTCTCTACACGCTAGGGGGGGTTGCTAGGTTCAGGGTTGCCAGATAGCGGGGCAGAAATAAGGAAATCAAACTGTCAAACTGTCTGCGAACATCCCTAACATCACCATCATTAGTACCATGCGTGACTTCTTTTTAAAATCTGATTCCCACAAAGATTAACGGCTATATTTTGTTTTTACAAAATTAAATGTGGATCTGCAACCATACGAAATTACATTCTTATTTATTCATTAATGTCCACACAGAAAAAAGACATGGATTTTTTTTTTTTTTTTTTTTTGCATTTTTGAATTTCCTTGGGGCAATAATGACAAAAGCTTTTTTGTTTGTTTGGGTTTTTTTTTATATGAACAGACCCCTTAGTTTTATAAATATAGGCCTTTACCAAACGGTTGACATGTCACTCTACGGTATTTGTATAACAGAAGGAAAAAAATCTAAATTACAAACCATGTACTGTTATAATGTTTGTAATATGTTAGTATGCCAACATGCATCAATATGCTACTATGGAACTGGTAGATATTCACCACTACAGTGCTTTAAAACATCAGAAATTGTGAAAAATAATACTGATATATATATATATATTTTTTTTTTTTTTTTTTTTCATCAAATACATGATGAAATAACAGTGACTATATGGTATTAACAACAGTGGATATTTGTCCTTTTTTTATAAGAAAAATGGTGAATCTATTGTCTTAGAATCACTATCTTTACCATAAAATGTCAGTTTAACCGTTTGAGCATGGCCCTATCACAGTGGCAAACTATCTGACCGCTGTGCCCGATCAGACACTGGGAAAGATACTGACTATGTACAGACTCAGTGATCACAGCCTGGCTATAGAGAGTCTAGAGAAGACAGGCTGTGTCAGCTCTGTCCACAGACACAGGTGGAGACAGAGCAACATTTCCTGCTACAATGTAGCACATATAAGGACATCAGGACAAAGTTCTTTACAAAAATCAAATGTAAACTCCAAGATATTAATTCGCTCTCTGACCAGACTCAAATGCAAAATCTACTTGGGGAAAATAGTGTCAGCGCCATAGATGCAGCAAAATATGTCAGTGCATGTCACAGCCTATGAGACAACCAACACAACAACATATAACAGCAGGAGTTCATCTCCTCACAGCCCACACTCTGCCTTTTTTATTCAGTCCTACATTTCATTTTTTTTTGCCTACAGAATTCATGTGTATAATTTTGTAATACTATATTGTTGTTAATTGTTTCTTAAGCTAAGTTACTTATACAGCACACATATGACACACACACACACACACACACACACTAAGTCTGCTTTTTTATTTACTCCTCTACTGGATTTTTTTTCTGTTATTGTTTGTTTGTTTCCACACACAAACACATTAAACATGTGTATATAGGTAAACATGAGACATATGAAATATATGTGTGTGTGTGTGTGTGTGTGTTTGTGTGTGTGTGTGTGTGTGTCATAAATGTCATGCCAATAAAGCCTGTTGAATTAAATGAGACAGGAGGGTTTTTTGGGGGGTTGTTACTCCACTGTGATAAACACTGGGTGGCGGAAATGCTTCCAATACGTTGATTGCCAACCACCATTAAAGCCAAAAAAGAAGCAGCAGCAGCAGCAGCAGCAGCAGCAGCAGCAGCTATATGGAGCTAACAGCTTGTAAGTTGTTTACAACAGGAAGTGACAGTAATGAAGGAATGTACCCTAAAACTTAAATCAAAAGGCTGGTCACAATTAAACACTCAGTCCCTTTTATTTTATTTTATTTTATTTTATCTTATTTAAGTAGGTGCGACAAATAACCTCAATTAGACGCCTGGCTCAGTTGCCAAACAATTCTTTTTCTTTTTTTTAATACAAGTTCTTTGGATGTGTAAAACCAGGTTGTTGACCACTTCATTCCTCCATAAGTTAATGTTACTGATATTCCTTTAGTCCGGGGGTCGGCAGCCTTTACTATCAAAAGAGCCATTTTTGGCCAAAAAAGAAAAGAAAAAACATGATATTTGAGCCCCATAATAAAAGAAACACAGCCTTTAAAGTCGAATTTAGCCTATCAACATTACTAACAGATCTAAATAAGCATTCATTAAATTGTTTTAGCATGATGTGGCTATTCTGCAGTAGGCTATTTTTAATTATTTGGTGCTTTAACTTGTTGTCAGTGAAAGCAAACAAATTTGTCTACCCACCATTACGTTCTCTTTGTTCCTGTGAAACTTTTCCCTTTTCGGATTTGGAATCCACAGCTAGCCTAGCGAGAAAGACTCAAGATTCGTGTAGAGGAAATGGCACCAGGCCACAGACGTATGATGCACATTTTAGTTGACAAAATGTTAAAACTTTTTTTTTTTAATCAGTGTATAGACTATGCATTTTTATAGTTGAAGAATGTAAGAATCACTTTTGGCGCACACGATAAATGAAAATTCAAATGTTAAAAAAAAAACGTTATTTATTTCCATATAATTTTCTGTCACAGCCACAAGGAGCCACTGGAGAGGGGCTAAAGAGCTGCAGGTTGCCTACCCCTGCTTTAGTCTGTAAGGGTTCTCAGATCAAAATAAACAAAATGGTTTTTCATTAAAATTATGCCGGGTGATGTTCTGTCTGTCGGAGCTGGATCAAATGAGTGACTCATGATTGATGTATTATCTGAAGCCTAACTTTAAACAAGTAATATTCATACTGGTTTAAATAAAGAATTTAATTCTATTTTCTGATCTTTGCTGAGAAGTAGTTTTGTGTGAGAGAAATTAAACGTCTGTCCCAAATATAGGCCTGTTGATTTCAGTGATTTAAGCAAATAATAGCCTATTTTATACAAGTCTTATTTTATTAGCATTATTGTTATTATAACGTATTGTCATCAGTTATTGTATTCATTTATTTAATTGTGTGATTTGCTGTACCTCAGTGCAGTCTAAAGGGCAATTAGTTGCACACTTTGCTTACCTGCTTCAATGATGGTATTTTATCTTTATTTAATTTTTTTTTTAAATTGCCTCATTTTATTTGCTTGAATTCTGCATTGTTTTAAATCAGGGATCAACCGTGTAAAGCACTTTGTAACTTTGTTCTGAAAAGCGCTTTATAAATAAAGTTAAAGATCCTCCAACATTTCTGCCGTACTTTCCCTGTTCTTTTGCTGCCTGTTTCCTTGGTGCCATTTTGTCTACAATGGACGTGTGTGTCTGGACTGTTGTGGCTGACATGACTCACTGCGTCATATTTAACTTTTTTTTTGTGTGACACAAATATGATGTAACAGGGTGTCAATCAACAGCATAGTGACTAATGATTTTATGGCATCTGATAGCAACATGCTAGTTTTATTTAAGAAAAAAGTCCCATTTTCCCCTAAATGCAGTCATTTAAAACCCTAAAAAACTAAAGCGCATTGTAAAAATATTTTGATTATAAGTCAAACAGCTGGGACCACCTGATGCTTTTCTGTCTGGTGAGGGGATACAGTTGGGTGGTAACACACACACACACACCTGAAAAGAGGCTGGGGCTCAATTACACGCCTGCTGCAGCCAAAGAGCAGATTATGAGTAGGTGCACAGGGATCTGAGGCATTGAGAATTCACTGCCACAGCATGGGGCACCCATAGCGGGGCTGGACTTAGAGCAGGATTTTGGCCTACAGTCTTCGTGGGTGTGTGGTTTGTGCTTGGAGTTGGGGTCTTGCATGTCCAGCTGAGATACAGAGATAGTGCTGTTGTGAAAATAAACACAGTGAAAGCAAAGCGGGGTCATTGTGTCTGTGTTTTGGAGGTAGTGAATGAACACGCAGCTGTCGAATATCATCATGTCAGGCAAGGCCACCTCTTCTTTTGTGTTGCAGACTCTGCTTTTAAGCTAAGTCCATCTGCTTCAAGACAAAAGACGAGACTGTTGCAATATGTTGTCCGACTTAGTTTCCATCTCTGGGTCCTGCTGGAGATATCATCACGCTCCTGTTGAGCAGCCAAGACAACATTGTCGATACACTCTTATCATCAAACAAACTCACCAAGCTTGTGCTGAACAGGACCAGATGTGCGCATGTTTGTGCAACACGTATCCCATGCAAACACACGAACTGGAGGTGTTTCTGAGCGTATTCTCTACTGCAAAGTTTAGTCTCGTTTTTTCACTGCTGCCTGTTTAAACATGAATCTCAGTGTGTTGTCGAACCATCAAATGCTACAGTGAAATGTGTGCAGTCACGATTTTGATGGACCTACTGATAAGTTTTGTTTTGAAAGGTCCTGAAATTTACAGAAGTGGCTGTGAAAGATAGTTTCTCAATGTGACTTGTATTTGTCGAGACCTGGCCACATAAAGTGTCCTGTGTGCAGACAGGGTTGGTCAATATCACGCAACAAAAGGCAGCGACTGTGCATACTGTGTCTGAAAGCAAATGCTATGCTGGGAAAGTTTCAATTTCACATACTTACACATTTTTTTCCCCAGTAAAAAAGAAAATGTGTCTGCAAAATGCTGACTACTGAGTGCAATGGAACATTTTTGGGATGATGCTACTTGTTTTCTTCAGTTAAAACGATTTAACCAGGCTATCTGGGACAATCGTAAACCACATCTCAGAAAGAAACCTCCACTACCACTCCTAGTTTAATGTACACCCTGCCCAGAACACATTTTAACCTTTAAAAAGTTAACTCAGGATACAATTTAAAATGCAGAGAAATTATTTTTTATTCGTCATCTCGCTCATTTAAAATGCCTGAACTTTGCACTTACTGATGCTTGTGTAAAGTGCCCTTTCAAGCAGTCATAAATGTGGCAGTAAAATCAGCAGTCTCACTCCAATGTCAATAATCTGAACAAAAGAGTAATAAGTTTGCTCTGCAAAGCTGTCAATTGACCCGTTCGGCTGTCAATCATTGTTCCAGCCACTCCTGCAGCAGTGAGAAGATGCGTTCACGGGCCAGAGCCAGCTGGGGGGGGTCCCCGTTGTTGGCAGCGTACATGTTGGCACAGTGGGCTGTTCCTGGATAAGACAAGAAAATATACAGGATAAAGCAGCGATACAAAGGAAAAGTACGATTTTCAGAGTTACGAGAACAATTATCCACCTAATAAAGTCAGAGCTGAACAAGTGAGCTATTGCTCTATTCTCAAACTGTGTCTTGGCTTCTGTGATGTGAAGCAACACAACGTGTGTGACTCAACAGATTTTAGACTCGCAAACACACTGATTAAAGAAGTCCCTCAAAGGCCTCATGAACTGTGGTCAAAGGAGAGGTGTACCTACAAGGCACATGCTATAACTGCTGTACAAAAAACAAGAATAGACAAAACTGGACTTATTGTAATCAGATGTTTTGTACGCTTGATTTTGCCTTAAAGAAGACCTCTTGTGCTTTTTGGGGTTTTTCCTATTCAAGTGTTGATCTTCTTTAGTTTCATGTATATACTGTTCGTATATTCATCGAAGAAATTATTCTGTGGATCTTGAAAGATCAGTGAATTTGATTAAAAATCTGGGCGGTGGCTGGCAACTTAAAAATAATATTCTGGCGGGGAAAGTGTTAATGCACACAGTGCTCGCCTGTGGCGCGCTCCCAAACAAACTGACTCAGAGCGGAGCTGGAGCAGAGGCTGCAGAGAGTTTGAACTGTTATCGCATGTCGGGGAGAAACTACGCCCGCACATTACCCTTGTTTGGACTGCAAAAGGAAGAAGAGACGAAGGATAAGTGACATTTCCAACACACGTTCTAAGCGGTGCACCAGTCACAACAGACTGAGTGAGCTGACCAATCAGAGCAGACTAAGCTGCTGAGGATTGGAGATATCAGCCGTAGCGATGTCTGCCGTCTCTCCAACAGAACTGAACTAGATGACACTCTGCTTTTTGTGCTCAAAGCGCAAAAATTTAATACATTTAAAAAACTCAAAGTCTCTTTCCAGGAGTGTCTGTTGCCCTTGTTTGTGCAGTGTGTCCCGCACCATTGCCCCTTGCTGGCTTATTTTTCTGACTGACTCAGCAGGCTAAATCGGCGTTGGCAACAGCAAAGCCTGTCAATATATAAAATTACTCTGATTGTCAGTTCAGCGCAGTGCACGATAAGAGAAACGGAAGTGAGGAACGTAAACAAAGAGCTCAAGTCAAGAGGGATTGAGACCAAAACAAACTTGTTACATAAGGTGAGATTATTTTCCTTTAGCTGCTGAGGTCTTTAGCAGAAGCATTTCCTGATGGTTTGTGTTATTGTTCACTGTAAATATGCTCTGTTCTTTCAACACTGGATCATATGGTCAATGTGCTAACTGGCTAACTAGCGTCAAGACGGTCTTCCAGTTTCCCTTTTTGAATGTCGAATACAGATGTCCCCCATCTGCTGGTGTAGAGAGATATTTCCTCTCACGCAGGTGCATATCGCACATGCTGGTTGGCTGTTGACTGTGGTCTTTGCCATGTATTCATCTGCAACTTTCTGGCTGAGAAATGGCGCAGTCAGGTGACGCAGCAGGGGGCCTTTGTTGCCGCTAGTTCTCTGTAGTTGGTGTGGTGTGTCTGGGCCTGTGGGTGTTCTTTCTCACCTTCAATGTAAACAGCAGGGAGTTCAGCAGTGATGTTGTGGGTGATTCCCAAGGCGTGCCAGGGGTCAATGGACCCGTTGGGAAAAACTATTCTGGTGGAGCGGATGTCATAGCCGCCAAAATACTCATTGGTTTGGGCCACAGCATTCGCCACCTGCTCAGAGCTGATGTTGTAGAGGTCTGCACACTGATTCAAATAATACCTGGGTGAGGAAACACAGATCAACAACGCAACGTCAAACGTGACTGGAAAGAAAATGGCCAATAGGGGAAAAAAACATAATAATGAGTTTGTTACTGTACGCAAAGAGGAATGTTTGGTGTACTCACACAAGAGGGATGCCAGTGAATGGTTGGTTGGGCGAATCAGTGCTCTGAAAGAATCCAAATTCAGTGCAGGTCTGGTAGAACCACTGTCTCCCTGACAACACACACACACACACACACAAGTTTCATATAGACATAGGCACCAACAACACAGAGCAGATAAAGCTAACAGTCAGTTTAAAATGTCTTTACACCCAAAATGTATTTACTTTCTGTTACTCAGCCCCCAATTAAGAGAGGAAAGAGAACAACTGAAACCCACAAGACAAGGGGAGGGTGGTCGGGGGAGTTTAATGCGAACACATCCCAGTGGCTTTTTAAGAGGCCACTTCCTGTTCCAGTGATCATCCTCCCTCCAGCCCTCCCACTCATGAAAATTAAAAAAAACAGGATATTTAATCTTAGCGTAGTCTATTTTCATCCACAGGATGTCTCAACAAACACCCCTTAGTTGTTTTAAAGGTCCCACATTATGCTCATTTTAACATTCATACCTGTATTTTGGGATTTTAAGAACATGTTTACCTCCTCATAGCATCTGCCTGAATATATCTCTATTGACCCTTTGTCTGAAACGTTTCATTTTAGCGCCTGTGTCTTTAGGACCCAAAAAGTCCAGTCCACTCTGATCGGTTAGTGTTTCCCGCTCTTCCATGTCTTGGTGTATCCACACCATCATGGCAGCCAGCAGAATGACTGTAGCGGCACTGGAATGCATTGCTTGGCAAGAGCCAGACCCTGCTCACTTCCTGTCACCTGAAGTCATTCATATAGATAGAATAACTGTAGCCCCTTTTTAATAGGAATTGTGCAAATTTGCAGGAAAGCCCAACTGGTCTTCGTTCAGCATTGGCAGTATAAAAACAAAATTGGGGAGTGCAGCGAAATGCCGCCTGCCTACTTTTGTTCATACAGAATGTGCCTTTTTTGGGGCACTGGGGGGCGCACAAAGTAACAAAATGTGTAGCTCAGCGTGTGATGTATACAGGGAACCCGCAGCTGGTCAGTCCTTCGGCGATTCTCTCATAAGTCCTTCACCATTCCCATCATTTGACGAGGCAAGGAGGGTACGCAATTCCTCGTCTCCCCAGTTGCTCATCTTTACAGTTTCTTTCAGGTTGGTGTCGGCATTGTTTGCGTTTCCCTCTTGCTACTAGCTGCTCATTCCTGCTATCAGCTGTTTCCTGTTAGTCCACAGCCAGTGGGTCGCACATGCGGCGTCATCAACAGCTCCTCCCACAAGTCATCAACAGCCCCTACCGTGGTGGAAGGGCGCCTCGTTCTTTTGAAACCAAAATGGTTCTGCCTATATGTTTACCCCTACATGGCAGAAAATTGGGCACCTCAGATCAACTCTAATCCAGCTCTGTGTGTCTAAACGCTCGCAGCTTGCCAGCAAAAATGGCCCAACATTTGCCGAAAATCTGGCAGTGTGAAAGGGGCTTGTGATGTTGTGCTAAAAACAGTAACTTCCAGGTAGAAAACTACTGGCATGGAAGCTAAACAATGTTCTGCTGTGGACGGGGAAGAATGAAGAGTGAAATGTGAGATGGATCGGCGGTTTGATGTGGCATCTGCAGTGATTCGTGTGCTACGCCAGACTGTTGTGGTGAAGAGGGAGCTCAGCCGGAAGGCGAAGCTTTCGATTTCCTGGTCCATCTACGTCCCAACCCTCACCTATGGTCATGAGCTCTGGATAGTGACCAAAAGAATGAGGTTGTGGACACAAGTGTCTGAAATGAGTTTCCTCTGTGGGCTGTCTGGGCTCGGCCTTAGAGACAGGTGGAGGAGCTCAGACATCTGGGCAGAGCTCGGAGTAGAGCCGCTACTCCTTTGCTTCAAATAGGTGCCAGTTAAGGTGGTTTGGGCATCTGATCAGGATCCTCCTGGGGGCCTCCTGTTAGAGGTGTTCTGGGCATGTCCCACTGGTAGGAGGCCCCGGGGCAGACCCAGAACACACTGGAGGGATTACATATCTCATCTGGCCTGGGAACACCTCGGGGTCCTCCAGGAGGAGCTGGAAAGCGTTGCTGGGGAGAGGGACAACTGGGGTCCTTTGCGCAGCCTGCTGACCCTGTGACCTGGCCCCGGATAAGTGGATTAAAATATATGGATATATAGCACCTATACCTGCTTTACCTTAAAAAAAGACTTCTTACAACATGGGACCTTTATAACGTCATAAAAACTCTGGTGTAATGCTCTTAATTTAACTTTACCTCAAGAGGAAGAAAACATTATTTTGGGATTTTTACATGACTCCAGGACCTGTTTAGTAGTTACATGATGTAATTACATTTTTTGGTGTACCTACTTTGCCAGAACCTGCCTGGTTTATTTTTATTTAACTTTTCCTAAAAAAGCCTTTCAACAACACCCAGAAATGGGTTTGCTACGTAATGAGTGTAACCACATCCCACGCTCCACACATAACCTGTCATGTTGCTGTGTTTTTCTCTGCTCTCCTGAGGCCTCTGATGATATTGACTGCTCCTGTATTATTGTAAGACGACTGTGGAAAAATTTCAATGTTCCATCACATAGTCTGTGCCAGTTATTCCTCGCTCTGAGAACAAAAACACACCACCTGACACTGTACCAAGAAAATGGACCCAAAAATACAAGGTACGTAAAAATAGCAGTTAGTTATTAAGGTGACATTTTTAAAATTGAACTCACGTAAGTAACCACGTCTGCACATACAAAAATACACGTCATACTCACATGTCTTCGCACATGGCCCATGCCAAGACGTGTTACTCATGTGTCTGAGGTAGTGAGTATAGTTGGCATCCAGACATTTGTTTTTGTCCAACATCAGGCGAGCCACAGCAGCATAGCGGGCATAAGGATCCCCGAGGGAAGTGTCACCCATCACGTCACATAGCACCTTGATGGTGATGTTGCTGTGCTAAATTGACATGACATCACCACACCAAAAAAGAAGAACATGACAAGACTTTTATGATCACGCTCTTAATAAATATTCATTCATTTTACATGACCGCATATCCTGTTAGGGGTCGTGGGGGGTGGAGCCTATCCCAGGTGACACTGGGTGAGAGACAACTATCTCATCTGCATCTCCCGACCAAGGGAGAGGCTGGCTCTAAAAGCAAGTCGATCCCCATGGACGCCCATGTTAAAATGCCCAACTTTACAGCAGAAATAAACATGTTTACAGCCATGGTTATGTTTATATACATGACATATATAACGCGAACCAAGTGTCTTTTGCTCCTTCGCTCCCTCGGCCTCTCTGGTGATGCTCTGTGCATACATAAGATTAATAGCTGAAATAAATACAAATATTTAAATCATTTTCCAGCACTAGATTCATTTGAAAGGCCAACAGATCAGAAGTCGGATGCCGTCCTGCAGAGCTTTCCCTCCATTATCACTAGACCTGTGACTGCATCACTGGCAGTTTATGGTACACTGCAACGTTAAACATCAGCTGTTGTGGTGATGTGGTCTCTTTAGCTTGGGGCGACAGGAAACCAGAGAGACCACAGAGTCTTTTGTTACTTTTTCACATCAGCTTATTGGTAACCGGACTCACGTCTCCTCAAGGCACCAGGGGGACAGAGAGGGGATGGGATGGAAAAGGGGAGGGGAGAAAAGGGGTAAAAAAAAAAAAAGTACCAAGAAACAAATAGAAATGAGACAGACGTACCGTAACAAATAATAAGAAGGCATGTTGTGAGATGTGATGTGTGGACAACATCTCGACGACATCTCTGGACATGGGCTGGGCAATATGATTCAATATATCTAGTGTAGAAATTTCATTACAATTCAGATTGTACTTTGCGAGATTTGAGATGGCTTTAACCCTGTAAAACCTGGAGCAACACCTTTCATTAGTATTGAAACCTTTGAGCCCTGAGCAAATAGGTGCGATTTCTTTAAAAAAAAACAAGGGAAAAAAGGCAATGAGCAACATCGTAAGAAATGTCACACAAAATGCAAAATGATTTTTAAAAAATATACAAAAAAAGACTAGGGAAAAAAGCTAGGGAAAAACTATATTTATAATTAATATATATATTTTAATTAATATCTATATTATTTTTTAGCATTCTTTCTAAGACAATTCCTTGTTTGTTTGTTTTTAACTTTCAATCTGTCTTGTTTTTTTTTTGGTTTTTAAATTTCTCTTTTTTACTAATTTCTTGCTAATTTTTTGGGTCATTTCTTTTTTCGTTGCTCATTGCCTTCTCCCCATGTTTTTAAAAGAAATCAAGCCCATTTTCTCAGGTTTCAAAGGGTGTTTTGTTTTCGAGTAAGAAATAGCTGCACAGAAAACAGACCTTTAACCTACAACTAAGCTCACAATAGTACGATCTGTCCATCAGTTCTCAACACGTCTCTGTCCCCCAGTGGTTGCCTGTCAATAAGTTTAAAGGGGAGCTCCACCAATTTTACACACGTGTGTTTTCAGGTGTCGGGGAGTACGACGGCATATGAGAAACATGGTGTATAAAACTTTCTGTGACCCCAGAGGGAGATGCATGAAGTTTGATAAATTGCCTTAAATGATGTCACTTGAGTCGTAGTCTGGTGGGTCTGACAACTACAAGATTGAAAATGAAAAAAATCTTAGGGTGTGGAGTTAGACAATAATGAGCTTACAGACGTCTGTAGCCCACTAGTGAAACACTGCTTAAGCTGCAGCTGGCATAACACACCTAAATTTTCGACCAGGAGCGAACCGAATTGCGGGCTATGAATGTCTGGAATAAAAAATACAACATCTCTTGCATTGATAATGTTACTTTTTCTTTTTCCACTGGAAGAGACATCTACACATACAGCGGTGTACCCAAATATCATATCAAAGCTACATTGCATACATTGCTATCATGGCATCGGTATAACAGAAACCAACAACGCATTGTGCCACGTGTGGAAAAGTTCCTCTAGTTGTGTATTTTTTCTTCACTACCCAGTTTTATTCAGCCCCTCTTCCTCCTACAGCTCACTGAGTTATAATGACAGACTCCGGAGTACTGCTAAAAATCTGACATCAGCCAGTTAGCGTCCACTCAACGCTGAATGATGTAATGCAGGTCGATCTGTTGCAGATGTAGTCCATTAATATAATGGCTATCTGCGGGGAAACCATTAAACTAAATCAATTCTCATGCAACATTTACACATTTCATACTCAATTATTATCATCATCACTACTATTGTCACAACCCTGGGCTTCAATGGGGGGGTTTACTGTTATATATTGTTATTGTTATGTATTTCTAATTTATTATTTTAGAACATTTCTTACTAACATGTGAGAGGAATCAGAGACATCCAATATCAGCACAAAATATGAGCAGCAATAATCAATCTCGTGTCATTCTTCCCAAAGCAAACACCTTCCAATGCTCAGTCACAAGCATGTATCTTAGAAAATAGGGCTCCGCTCCCCTTATAGAGATACAGACAAAGTAAGCAAGCAAGCGGCCCCAGGAGAAACCCTGGAGACCCTCTTACAGGCCAGTATCTCTGGGCCCCTCGCTGCTAAACAATGCAGGGTTTATTATGTTTCAGTATACTGCTTCGGCTCTCAGTAACCCTTCTACACCTCATAGCTGCCTTCCTCTCATCCAGGACTGGAGAATAGGTCAACCCCTGACCTACAAAAGGCTCTACACAAACTCTGTTGTGTCAGGTCTACATGCATAAATCATGTCATATATGACATTATGTTTCTGTTGTCTATCACCCCTGGAATACTTTCACCTGGTCAGTCTATGAAAATTGCATCATGGCTTAAACCTCAGCTCCGGCTATTTCAACCTGTTTTGATCATTTGGAAAATGGAGCAAAAGAAGAGAAGCAACGAGAAGTGAGCGGACATCAAGGTCCAGGCTCTTTGGAGCATATTTGCCGAGGAAGAAATTCAGCGGGACTCGAAACGACTGAGTCTATGGAAGGTGACAAGCTGGCGGAGCTAAATATAGGGCACACGCCGAAACAAATTCGTGAAAAGTTGAAGAAACTTAAGCAAGATTATAAGAAGCTTCAAGGGTTCGCAGTTGTCTTTGCTAATATCGCCTGCCATCTTTTCGTGCAGATCGCATGGTTTTAGATGTGGTGCAGTAAAACAAGAGGAACAACAGAACAACTTGAGCATCCTCCATCCTGGCATATTGTGTCGCACAAATGATGATGGTGTCATCGTGCTTGTTTGGCCTTCAGCTTCAGCTGATTTGAATACATTTTCCAGAACTTTGAGGTGTGGTAGACACACAAACCACACAGATTACCAGGAATTCTTTTATCCAGGTAAATAAATTCCTGGAAATAAAAGTTCCTGAAAATGTTGGTGGAAAAGGAGCTATTGCCATGGATGTATAAAGAGAACTGGATATAGCATCGGAGGCGGGGTAAATAAGTCTGGAAAATATCTTTTGGGCCCCGTGGTATTACCTGAAGGACCCAGAAATTGCAATTCCTCAGTTTGGCCATTGTGTTTGGCTTCAAACCCCGGCGCTGTTTCTAGGGGCTTGGTTACTGCCAGCATATATTCATGCGTCCTTTACGTTGGTATAGATATATCCAGTAGATGGCACTAAACAACAGAGTCAAAAGTTTCTGACAACAACAAACAAAGCAACAGCAGAGAGTTCTTAATAATGTACCTTTCATTCGAGGCAGCGTTGTAGAAGATGGTGTTCTGTGGGGCCGTTAAATACATCGCGACATAAAGACGGAGAATTGTTTTCACTGTATTACCGATTTGTTCCCTTACGCTATTTTCAAAATGTCTTTGTTGTGTCCAACGGTCATGTCTTGCTTGAACCAGCTACACTGCCCCCACAAATAACAGAAAGCTCAGTCCTTGTCCGTATCTAATGTTAAGCATAAGGCCCTGATCACACAGAAAGCCTTTTGTTGGGCACAGGGAAATGAAGATCTGTGTGGGTGCATCAGACCCTAAAAAAAGAGGCTGGAGCACGGGGAGTACCACCAGTTGGTCCAGAAGTTTCACCTCCATGATGGACGTTTCAAGGCATATTTTAGGATGACTCGGGGGCAGTTTGACAACCCTCTATCATTGGACCGTATAGCTCTGGGTATCCAGTAACCACTACCACCAGTTTCTCTCACATCATCTGATTGGACAATGGGAAAAAAGATGACAAAAAAGACCTGATGTGTGGGATTAATATGGCTGTATTTATGGTAAGTTTGTTTTGAAACTAACTGGAAGTTAGACGGGCATTATGAACACTGGTGAAAACATAAACATATGATGATATACAGCATCAGTAAAGATTGGGAGTAGTTTCTGCTTACACGTCCAAGCCACTTAGCAACCAGTAGTGGCTAAAGTATAGGGCTAGTCGCTACAATATGGGTTATAAAAAAAAAATCAAATGAGAGAGAGAAATGTAACTGTTTCATCTTTCAGTGGGAAAGTGTTCGACTTTCCACCGCTCCTGTAAGTGGTGGCCCACGCTGTCGACTTTACGCTTTTTTGCTTTGGCCATCTCTAATACCTGGCAGAAAATGTCTGCTGCTGGGAAACTGCTCGTTTGCTTGTTGCTGTCTGGTTATGAGAAAACATGAGCTCCACCTGCATTGTTCCAACTTGGTGCATGTCTATAAACTATGACAGTCCTGCATTGTGATGTGGACGGCAAAAATGCAAAGTGACCTTGCTTGGCTAACCAATATTGGTGGGTGGACCACAATTAGTATATTCTGAACAACAAAAAAAATTGTTCCATGGGCCATTATTGGCCCCTGTGCCAGACTTTGGACAGGCCTGTGCTAAGCTAACACAACCACCTATTACTGTCGCTAGCATCATACTTGATACATGAACTATTATAAACTTTTCATTCGTATGATTTGAAATAAAGAAACTCATGATGGTCTTTCAATGTTTAAACACTTATTTTGGCACCAAATTTAAAGACAGCAACTGCTGGCACAAAATGTCAGCTACTGGTTGATGTCGTGATGTTTTACTGATGTTGTCTGGCACATGTCTAGTCTCCCTCACCTTAGACTTCAAGTGTTCTTTATTGTACTGGACCACATCCATGAAGTTACCAGCCAGTTGTTCCAGGAAGAAGGCCGAGTCCATCTCTGTCTGGATCTGCAGCTTGGAGCACAAGCTGGACGGGGACAGGAGAGGAGGAAGGAGGAAGACGGAGGAGAGTCAGTGAGGGGATAGGGAGGGAGATGAAGACGAGGTGAAGGAGGAGGGGGATGTCAGGGGACAATGGGGAGGGGGCACAGAGAGGAAAATGGGAGGAAGGTTAGACCACAGTGTGGTTTGGCTGTTGCACAGTGCATCTTGTCACGCTTTTTTTCTTTTCCTGTTTGATCAGGAAATAAAATCTCAGGAGAGTTCACTGAAGTACAAAACTAGGCACCAGCAGTTGTTTAGACTAGAACTGCGTAAGATATGATGTGCAAGGTAAACATGGCGATACTGCTAAACATTAGCGTGTTAGCACTGTGACTACAGCCTCACAGACTCTGAGTCTTGTTCTTTCACAAGCAGTGAGAGCCTGAATAGTTGATTTCACCTCTTGGTGGAGCAGCGATTCATCCAAAATTTAAATCTGCTATCCACTATTTAGTTTACATTTGCAACAGCTTGATACAGCCTACTTCTTTGCACAATTTATTTCAGATTTTCAGAATCAGAATCAGAATCAGAATCAGAATCAGAATCAGAAATACTTTATTGATCCCCAAGGGGAAATTGCTGTGTTACAGGTGCTCCTTACAAGTGTAGAAAGAAAGAAAATACAGTGCAAACAAGTGTAGAAAGAAGATATAGTGCAAAAAGAAGTAAAAATATAAGAAAATATAGGACAATAATTTACAAAATATATATGTAAAGACAGCAACTGCTTAATGAATGATTAACCCTAAAATTTCTCCTTAAGTGGAGGAAGCTTACAGCCGCATACCACAGGGAGTCTTGTGGAGGGTACCGGGGTCGTTGCTACGCGCCATCCGGTCCCTGTATAACCAAAGTGAGAGCTTGGCCCAAAGTCAAACACGTTTTTAGCAGGTGTTGGTTTCCGCCAGGGTTGTCCCTTGTCTCCGATTCTGTTTGGGATACTCATGGACAGGAACCCAAGTCCCAGCCGAGGGGAGGAAGGGGTCCGGTCTGGTGACCTCAGAACTGCAGCTCTGCTTTTTGCAGATGATGTGGTCCGGTTGGCTTCATCACACCGTGACCTCCAGCATGCAATGGGGTCGTTTTCGGTTGAGTGTAAAGCGGCCAGAATGAGAGTCAGCACCTCCAAATCTGTGGTCATTGTTCTCTGCCAGAAAACAGTGGACTACCCACTCCAGGTTGAGAGAGAGTTACTGTCCCAAGTAAAGGAGTTCAGGTATCTTGGGGTTTTGTTCACGAGTGAGGGTAGAATGGAGCAGGGGATGGATGGGTGGTTTGATGCGAATGCTACGCTGGACCGTCATGGTGAAGAGGGAGCTGAGCCAGAAGGCAGAACTTTTGATTTACTGGTCCATCTTTTTCCCAACCCTCACCTATGGTCATGAGCTCTGGGTAGTGGCCGAAAGAATGAGACTGCGGATACAAGCGGCCAAAATGAGTTTCCTCCATGGGGTGTCTGGGCTCAGCCTTAGAGATAGGGGGAGGAGTCAGACATCTAGAGGGAGCTCGGAGTAGAGCCGCTGCTGGGGTGAAGTGGTTTGGGCACCTGATCAGGATCCTCCTGGGTGCCTTCTGTGTTCTGGGCACGTTCCACTGGTAGGAGGCCCCGGGCAGACCCAGAACACACTGGAGGGATTACTTATCTCATATGGCCTGGGAACATCTCAGGGTCCTCCAGGAGGAGCTGAAAAGTGTTGCTGGGAAGAGGGACGTCTGGAGTACTTTGCTAAGCCTGCTGCCACTGTGACCTGTCTTCGGATAAAAGGTGGAAATTGATGGATGGATGGATGGTTATGTTTTTTATTTTTTACTTGCCTGTTTTAATGGCTAGTTGGCACCTGATCAGATGTTGCACTGTTTTCCCATAATTGTGTGTCCAAGTGGCTTACTGAAACAACTATTTTTGAAATTGGTTCAGTATTGTGTGAGACCAGAAACCCTATATCACCAAACACACCAGACCCCATTCAAATAAACAGCAATTTAAGCACATAGTGAGCCAGCATATTTCACATGTGAATGGGCGAATTCAGGATTTACTAGTTTTGAAGTGTTGGTAGGACAAAACAAGTAATTAGAAGACTTCACCTTGAGATTTGGGAAGTTATAACGGGCACATTTCACTTGTTTCTGGCAGTTTATGGGATAAAACTGCGAGTTGCAGCTCTAGAATCTACTCAAGGTTTTTAGCATATGCTGTATAATAGTTGGGGGAGAGTTACTGCCCCAAGCGAAGGAGTTCAAGTATCTCAAGGTCTTGTTCACGAGTGAGGGTAGAATGGAGCGTGAGATGGATCGGCGGTTTAGTGCGAGAGTTTAAGGCGAGGCTTTCGACACTGGTCTATCTCCATCCCAACCCTCACCTATGGTCATGAGCTCTGGGTAGTGATCAAAAGAATGAGATTGCGGATACAAGCGGCCGAAATTAGTTTCCTCTGTGGGCTGTCTGGGCTCAGCCTTGGAGATAGAGTAAGGAGCTCAGACATCCGGAGGGAGCCGCTGCTCCTTCTCATCGAAAGGGGTCAGTTGAGGTGGTTCAGCATTTGATCAGGATCCTTCTGGGTGCCTCCCATTGGGGTAGGCCCCGTGGCAGACCCAGAACATGCTCAAGGGATTATATATCTCGCATGGCCTGGGAACACCTTGAGTCCTCCAGGAGGAGCCGGATAGCAATGCTGGGGAGAGGGATGTCTGGAATACTCTATTTAGCCTGCTGAACCTGCGACCCAGCTTCAGATAAGCGGTTGAAAATGGGTGGATGTATTATAGTATATGGAACTGAAACCCTTACAAATAAATTTTAAAAACATATTTAAGCAACTATGTGAGGGCGAAGAGAGTGGCTAAACATGACGATAAAAAACACACTGCACGAAGGTCTGGGATAAAATAGAGTGGAAGATGTAATACACACTGAAAGTCAATAACAGTCAATATTATAGGATTAAAAATATATTAGGGGTGTGTTTTCAGTAACATAGAAATCATGGTGTATTACCATGATTGTCTAATCATGTATCACCATCATCAGATATTTACAGAGAAATGATCTTACACGATTGGCTGGTTGAGGGCACATCATGGAGTTTATTATTTAGTATTTGTCTGCCAGATCTTTTAAGATAACGTGTGCCATCCAAGGCCTTGGTCAGCTCAAACTTTGCTTTTTTTTGTATGTTTCAGGATATAGAAAAAGGGTTACAGAGAGTTTACTGTACTTGAAGTCTTTGGTGATGTTGTCGTAGGTCTTGGGGTCTTTCAGGCGCTCCGCAAGGGTATCTGAAGCCTGTTTCACCGTCTGGGGGCACTCTGCATTCTCTGAGGCCAGCGAACGCCCCACAACCTCCAAGTACTCTGGCAAAACAAAAAGGACAAAGGGAGGGGCGGACACTTAAACCTGGGCTGCTATAAAAAGACCACAATAATACACAGTAACCCTGCTTAAACATACAGGACTATTTTGAGGCACCGCGAAAGCACCAATTCATCTTGAAAAGAACGCAGGATCCCAGCTCAAGTCAAGTGCTTGACAGAGAATTTATTTAAAAAAGGTTTCAGTGAGGCTGAAAGTGAAATGATGAGTCTCAACCAAAGTGAATTTCACAGTTTATGAAACTCTAAAAAGGTCTCAGAAGAGAAAGAGTCTGCATTACAAAATCCTGGATTTTGGAATTGATTTCAAAAAGGAGTTTTTTTTCCTTAAAATAAAGGTTGTTTGATGCATCATGTTAATGATTAGATTTAGTTGCCCTTTATAGGTGTAGTTTCTTTTCTAAAAGCAGTTGAAATTAGGGCGCATTCACACCAGGATAGTCCGGGGGATGAAAAATTTCACACCTTCATTTGGTTCGGTTCACTTTCACACTGCACTTTAAAGCGGACCAAACCACCTGGACAACATCACACAGTTACTACAGCTGCTCGTTTTGCAGTATTGCCTGAAACGACCACTGACCAGGAAGAAAAAAAGCATGAGGAAGAAGAAAACCCGGCTCATTGATTGGCCAGGACCAAAAACGGAAATACATCCCCTTCAGCCGGCTTGGTCACCACAAAAACAATGGAGCAACACCAAATCTATGCAGTCTGCAGAGTTTCTGTTTTTACTTTGGTGTTCAAACCTAATTGTTTTTCCAAAGAAGTGTTTTTTTTTTCTATCCAAAATGCACTGCGCTTTACATCACTTCCTCTCTTTGGTTCGCTGGATAGTCCGTTCGCATTCCCACTGTAAGCGAACCGCACCAGGGCTCACTTGCAAGTGAACCGAGACCCCCAGTTTTCAAGCGGTCCAGGGTTCGCTCGTTTGGTTCGAGTTCGAATGAGCGTTCACACCACTCCAAACGAACCAAAGTATCTGTGGAAGCAGATCAGGGTTCATTTAAAGCAGACCAAATAGCGCCAGTGTGAATGCGTCCTTAAGTTCCCTGTTTTTTAAATAGAATTTAGCATTCATGTTTTCTCTGCCTTTCTGATGTCTTTATCCTATTTAAATTTTTGTTTGGCTCTCCCACTTAGCTGCATTTGTTTGCAGCCTGCCTGATTGCTGACAATATCACCCACATCAACTTGATGTTGATTTGGCGCACGTTTGACCTTTTAAACTTTGCTTTAACTTCATAACGTGGGCTGGCCAAACAGGGGAGGGTCCGTCCCCTGTCCCGCTGATTGGTAGAACACACACTTGCAGCATTCCACACTTCCGTGCCAGTGTGGCTGCAAACCATAACATTTGCAGTGGGTCCGACCATACGTCATCAGCTTGATTTGAATACATTTTCTGAAAACTCTGAGGTGCGGTGGAAACGCAAACCACGTAGATTACCAGGCATTCTTTTAACCAGGTAAATACATTTCTGGAAAAGTTGATGGACAAGGAGCTATTGAAAAACCTGTGTGTAATCAATATTTATTCATTCATTTTCCATGACCGTTTATCCTGTTAGGGGTTACGGGGGGGTGGAGCCTATCCCAGCTGACACTGGGCAAGAGGCAGGGTTCACCCTGGACAGGTCACCAGACTATCACAGGGCTGACACATAGAGACAGACAACCATTCACACTCACATTCACACCTACGGACAATTTAGAGTCACCAATTAACCTGCATGGAAGCCAGAGCACCCAGAGAAAACCCACGCTGACATGGAAGGGCTCCCCCATCTTTGGGTCAAACCAGGAACCCTCTTGCTGTGAAGCGACGATGCTAACCACTGCCTGAAAGTCTCCAAAAGTAGAACAGGAGCCAGAGCCTTCAGCTATCAAGCTCCCCTTTTGTGGAATCACCTTCCTGTTTCAGTCCGGGAGGCAGACACCGTCTCCACTTTTAAGACTAGACTCAAGACTTTCCTTTTTGATAAAGCTTATAGTTAGGGCTGGCTCAGGCTTGTCTTGGACCAGCCCCTAGTTAGGCTGACATAGGCCTAGTCTGCTGGGGGACCTCCTGTAATACACCAAGCCCCTTCTCTCCCTCTCTCCTCATTTGCTAACATTCATGTCCTGTTACTGCATCTCGCTAACGCAGCTTCTTTTCTGGAGCCTTTGTGCTCCACTGTCTCGCAGGTTCCCTAAAATCGCAGCTATGCCTGGATCGTAGGTAGTGGTTACGCTGCTGCCGTGGTCCTGCCTGATGCCTCCTACTACTGCTGTTATTATATATAGTAAATACTTAGAATAAACTTTATTTGTATAACACTTTTAAAACACAGTAACAAAGTGCTTATCTTTATAAGATGACAATAAAAACCAGTAAGTGTGTGTCATGTCTTCATACCTCTGAAGTCAACAGTGGCATAAACCGGTGCACTTGAGGCCACAGAGGCATGGACCAGGTGAGGATACTTCAGCCTGAACCAGGCAGCAAGAGAACCTGGGTATGACCCGCCGAACGCCACCCACTTGTTGTTGGTCAGCCCTCGGGTCTCTGCCATCACAGTGCGGAAGTGTGCCAGGTCAGCCAACGCCTGACGGCTACTGAGGAAGCGCATGTTGTCTGTGCTGAGATCACTAAATGGAGAGAAGACAGAAGCTGGATGTAAACAGTAGCTTTAGTGACACTCTACAGTTTCACATCATTCAGCCTGTTCAGTAAGAAATGATCTGTGGGGAGGACTGGGCTGCCATCTAGTGGTCCAACAGCTGCACCTGCTCCAGCTGCTGCACACAGCAAACGCATGAAGCTGGTGGCCTTTTGTTGATCCCACAGAATGGTGGAAGTAGCGTTGCCAAAAGCTCTAACGCTGCTCTCAAGTGAACACGAGTTGAGGGTGACGTAATGGCTGCCCTTTGGCAAGAGTCATACTGTACAGTGATACTTCCTCAATCTCAGCTGGGAAACTATTTGTCCATTTTACAGTCGGTCACGATGCTACAGTGTGACAGATCAAACAGGCAGGGTGAAGAAACCAGAACCAACATGAGACAATGATTTTCAGCATGAGGCAGATCAATCTGTGACAAAAAAAAATCAGGTACCTCCACCTCCTCCTCATAGTGCTTCTACTGGATTTGAATCCACCACAGCTGTATGAAAACTAAACAGAGCTAAACAGTCACTAAAATATGTTTCTGATAATATTTGAGGTGAGAAACAGACAATGCAGTAACAGATTGTTGATCAGTGCTGCCTGGTTTGATAGACTGGTGGTTTGCTGTGGCTTCTGCAGTGATGCAGGCAGCTGAGCTAGAAGGCAAAGCTTCCCATTTACTGGTCCATCTACGTCCCAACCCTCACCTATGGTCATGAGCTCTGGGTAGTGACCGAAAGAATGAGGTTGCGGATACAAGCGACAGAAATGAGTTTCCTCCGTGGGGTGGCTGGGCTCAGCCTTAGAGATAGGGGGAGTTCGGACATCCGGAGGGAGCTCGGAGTAGAGCCGATGCTCCTTCACATCGAAGGGGGTCAGTTGAGGTGGTTCAACATCTGATCAGGATCCTCCCAGGCGCCTCCTGTTAGAGGTGTTCTGGGCACGTCCCACTGGTAGGAGGCCCCGGGGCAGACCCAGAACACGCTGGAAGGATTACGTATCTCATCTGGCCTGGGAACACCTCGGGGTCCTCCAGGAGGAGCTGGAAAGTGTTGCTGGGGAGAGGGACATCTTGAATACTCTGCTCCGCCTGCTGCCTCCGTGCTGTGGCTTCGGCTAAGTGGATGAAAATGGATGGATGCCTAGTTTGACAGTTTGACCACAGTTTAAGGAGTGATTGACAGCTGTGTTAGAAACTCCTCTGCTCTGATTGGTTGTTCTGATTTTAGTAAATGCCATGAGAAGCACAACGAGTAAGAGGAGGAATGTGTTTTTTGTTTTTTTTCAGACTGTCTCATGTACTATTGTGCAGACATAGTGACAGTTTCAGCAAATAGGATTTGAATTTAAATGTATCTGCTTCTTGTAGTGATTTAAGGCTTCTTCAAATATTGTCCTCATAAAAAAAATAGCCATAACTTTGCAAGGTGCTTCTCACCAAAGTCTTCTGCACTTGTTCCAATCAGTGCAGCTCAGGACACAACACAGTGCCAACAGAATTAGTTCAATGTCCTGCTCAGGAGTGATTCATCATAGTAAATATTTGTTGTTTCAGAGATACGCTGGGGTCACAAGGGAATTACGAGCATGTCAAGTTTGTAAAAAACACACTTTATTTCAGAGTACAGCGAATTTCTGGCACAGAGCTTTTATTTTGAGAGGCCATTTCCTGCTGTAGAGTGAGTGACTAACGGACAGCTACTCAATAGAGACGGCAAACTCGTTCAATGACATGACCAACCTCAAGTATGGCACTAAATATTAAACTGTGTGGACCTTGAACTAATGACTAAGAAGAAATCTGGACCAGTTGGGAACCACTGAGCTAAACAGTCACTAAAATATGTTCCTGACAATATTTGAGGTGAGAAACAGACAATGCAGTAACAGATTGTTGATCAGTGCTGCCTAGTTTGATAGACTGGTGGTTTGCTGTGGCTTCTGCAGTGATGCAGGCAGCTGAGCTGGAAGGCAAAGCCTCCCATTTACTGGTCCATCTACGTCCCAACCCTCACCTATGGTCATGAGCTCTGTACCTGCTTCTTGAAGTGATTTAAGGCTTCTTCAAATATTGTCCTCATAAAAAAAATAGCCATAACTTTGCGAGGTGCTTCTCACCAAAGTCTTCTGCACTTGTTCTAATCAGTGCAGCTCAGGACACAACACAGTGCCAACAGAATTAGTTCAATGTCCTGCTCAGGAGTGATTCATCATAGTAAATATTTGTTATTTCAGAGATACGCCAGGGTCAGCTGGTTGAAGGACAATAACAGGACAGTATTATTTTATTTGGCTTATGTTAGCTTACACTGCCCCCGCATGATCCAATACAGATGTGAATCAGTGATGCTAAACAAATGTCCTATAGTATTAAAGTAGGAGCCACACAGCTGGTTCAATATGAGCAAAGTTTCCCTTTATATTCATTGTCTTCTGTGGTGATCAGCGGTGATGTGGTGGTTCACTTTTACACTGTGATCTGTAGCCTATAGTTGGGCTTTAGCTTCTAACTTAATTTTGAAACATTTATAGTATAGCCAAAACTGGATTTTACCATCTTAAGAATATTATTATCCTAATAATAATAATAATAATAATAATAATAATAATAATAATTATTATTATTATTATTATTATTACAATTTATTTATTTATTTATTATTTTATTTTTACATTTCTTATGATTATTGTGTATTTATTTATTCTTATTAATCTCTCTTTTTGGCTAGCAAATTCTTCTTCATCAATTATTTATGTATTTTAACTAATTCATTTACTTATTTATTAACAAATCTAAAATTGTTTTCTGTAATGAGTTTCAATCCTGCCTCTGGTTTCCCCCCCCACTCATGATAGCGCTTCCTCCCTTTCCTCAGTTCCTGTTTTTTTATGAGTGCTGTTATAATTTTAGTCCTTACCATTACAGTCTGTGCTTACAGTGCTATGTCAATAAAGTTTGACTGATTGATTGAATGGACAATCTTTGTCTTTTTAACCTGTTGTTGCTGCTGAGTCGGTTTGACATCCTGGATATATCCTTCAAACACAGACTGTAGACCCCTCCAACAAACAGATTTTAATTGAACACACCCTCATATAAGGTTTGGGCTGAAGCCGGGCCAGGTCATATATTCAACAGAAAATAGGAAATTATTAGTTTAACTAAATAGCTTTTTTACAGTTAAATTTTTATATAGTTTATGTAGAATAATTTGTTATAGATTTATATAGATCTAAACAGACTTGGAGTGAACACAGTCTCACACAAGGTCAGGGACTGAAGGTCAAACGTACGCGGTTGGGTGACTCTCTCCATAGAAGCGATGCTCCAGCATGAAGCAAAGAGCTCCAAGTCTCTGAGCATAGGTGAGCCAGGCGCCACGCTCCATCCAGGTTGTACTGGCCGGGTTCTCTCCACTTATCATCAGAAACACTGGGCCGCCTGATCTGTGGAAGGCCTCATTGACAAAGTACCTCTGAGGGGAGAGAGGAGAGAGGGTTTGACAGTGAGAACACCTACAGAGGACATCAGAGGTCAGGTGTGCATCAAAATGTGTGTAGTCAGATGAGCAGGTGCACACTGATACTTCACTGCTGGGTGTGATCACACACTCCTGAGCAAGGACTAGCTTTACCTGATCACTTCAGACCCTTGCAAGGACACACACAACTTATAAACAGACTTACTTGCTTCCACACTCTGCTGTCTGCTCCATTGAAGTGATCCAGTCTCTGAGTGATCCAATGCTCCTCAGGCCCAGCGTCCCGGTAGCTGTCCTGCTCCAGCTCTAGACTGAACCTCCTGAAGCCCTTAAACCTCACCATTCCATCGACAAGCACAGACAACAACAAAAGTAACGTTACGTTACTCAGAAACAACCCACACCTCTGCAGAGCCATGTTGATGTGAGCAGCAGAGCAGACAGGGACCTGAGGTTTTGTTCCACTGGGTCATATGACTGGTTCTTCTGCCACTTCAAGTGACTTGCAAAACATGGGAGATA
Organism: Cephalopholis sonnerati; assembly: GCA_019142605.1. NCBI lineage: Eukaryota > Metazoa > Chordata > Actinopteri > Perciformes > Serranidae > Cephalopholis > Cephalopholis sonnerati. The sequence goes on from JAGQAX010000003.1 coordinate 21,193,821, forward strand.
TTACTTCTCACGCATTTTCACGCATCACAGCAGGACACATATGATACTTATTTATTTTCTTGAGTGAACAAAAGTTAAGCTCTGTTATTAGATTGTATTTAGTTGAAATATATACAAAGTGATCGACCAAATGTTCTTACATGTTTGTATGTGAAACTGCAACATCGTGTTGTAAAACATGGCCCTAAATGCATCACCCCAGAATGGGTAAATAGTGGGTGGTGCAGGTCTCACATGGTACCTCAGTGGGCTCCAGGTCCAGGTTTCCACATGTTCCATGTTGGAGACTCCTGTATGGGATATACCTGCACTCATCACTTGATAGATGGTACATTTTTCTCAGGGAAGATGATTTTGGAGGGAAAAGGACTGCGAGGGAACTTATTCTAATCAGCTATACGAGTGCAGTGCCCGTAGGAAGTATGTATTTCTATAGAAAAGTGGAAGCTTAAGTAGATTTTTCATGTATGGCCAAATGAGGCTGTGTTCGATGGTTGGATGTACAAAGAGGTGTACATACTCGTACATAGTGTTAATAGAGAAACTGTACATTGGGTAAGACATGAACGTACATTGAGATAAGGAGAGACACGCAACATCATTAGGTTTCCTAGCTTTCCGTAGGCGAACAATCTTGAAGTGGTAGCTAGCAAGCACGTAACCCTGCACGCCTGAAAGGAAAAACAAACGTTTCCGACCTAGCCATACTTTGGTATGGGAAGTTTAGGCAATGTTTTAGTCAATCTAACCATGTTGTAGCCATGTCAGGAAACACCATGAGCAGATGAGAACAGCGTGGTGAAACTTAAGAAATACTACTTACCATGAGATTACTGAAACATGTCATGTTAATGCAAACTGCACCTCTTCATCTATTCCTATATGGGGGAGGGACGAAAGGGAATGCCATAACCCCGGGTGTACACTGGATCCGTCGTGTGCGTGGTCCGGCCGTGGCACGGACTCCTCCGTCCTGTGCCGGGCGTCAATGTCCACTGGAAGCGTATCTATAGCGGCGCGCACGCGAGCGGCTGGAAGAGCTGGGTTTCAGTGACGTGATTATGATGACGCGCAAAGGCGGCGCGATTTCAAATGGAGGGCAGGAAGTAAACATCGGTAGCCTAAACATGGAGGGAACCATAGTAGAGAGTCCGTACTGTACGTCTTTAGAGCCTGTTTATGACCCGTCTCCCGGGTCGTTTCAAGCGGCCTTTGCACTCGTTATAACCCATCCATCGAGCACATCTCCCGGGTCGATTTAAGCGGCCATTTCGCTCGTTATAACCCGTCCATCGAGCACTCCCGGTCGACTTTTTCCCACGGTCTTCGCCTCTCTGATACCCAGCCGCCGCCCGCAGTCCACAGCCCGGCCCGCGGCCACTCTCCCATTACCCTTACACTTATCTGGTTCTCTGCACCCGCGGGGACCCCTCGCTCCATCCCCATGCCTCCTCAGCTAAGCCGGGCCTCACTGTTTAAACATTCGCTCAATTGCAGGAGTAACCATGACTCTCTAAGGTAGCCAAAGCGGACGGGCCCCACTCCCGCCAGCCACCTCCCGCAGCCCTCAGCCCGGCCCGCGGCCACTCTCCCATTGCTCTAACCCTCCTCCAGAACCCTCACCACTGGCCGGTCCTTTGCACCCACACTTAAGCACCCCTCCCCGGATTACACACCCTAGGCCGCCCCGGCTGGATGTTCGTGCCCCTGGTACACCAACTGAAGCCTGTGACTTTGCTCCTTCCGATAGCAGACGTAGGTTTAAAATCCAATTTTTACATTTCTCACTTTTATGGACTACAACCTTTGGTATTCTCTCTGTTTGAACGATTGGAGCAGCCGTAAACTGCATAAAACATAGGCATTTTCTCAGAAGGCAGATCCAGCAAATTCACTTCCTGCGCTCCATCTGAATTTCGCGCTCTCGCAAGTCAGCAATGTGACGTCACGTGAAAGCCACCTATTGACGGATTGCGAGATCATGATGTCACGCGATAATTTGCGGAAACACTGGAGGTAAAAACATAGACATACATACGTACAACCCTGACATTGTTTGAGTTTGGGGATTATATTGCACATGTTTTTTATGGCCATGGAATCCAGCATCAGTGTCACCCATCCATATTTAGTCTGGTCTTCCTTGCATCTTCTTCCCAGCATGTCCAGCATCATCTTATTTAGGCCAGGCTTAGCATCGACCGAAGTCAGCCACCTTTGTAAAAATAAAAAAGTAGTAATTTAACCAATTTAACCCTTATGGAAGAAACTAAACGGAGAAAATAGCATATCTGAAAGCACAAAATGTATCAGAAAGCATTATGTGATGTGATGATTTGATGTGATGATTTGATGTGAGCTTTTAGACTGGTAATTTCCACTGTTTGTCACAAAACATATGCTGTAGGACTAAAGTGGTTAATGTATTTAACAATTAGGCAACATGAAGAATACCGTTGCAATGTATGGGGATGCGGGAGAGGAAGATGTTGAGACTCTCTCAGGTAAGTATATGCCTTCGGACCATGAAGGTGTAACGTGAGGGCAAATTCTCTCTGCTCTCTGGTGTGCTCATGGCCCTTTTTGGCCAAGAGGTCTACCTGAAGATCTGAAATTACATTAGCACAAACTAATTAGTAAGACCCCTTTAAATGATAAGGAAGGAGGAGTCTAACACAGAGTGTAAACATTAAGTAGGCTACCTATATAAAATATTCAAATTAGTATTTCCATTTTACCCGAATAGAAGTCAAGTCTGTCTTTCAGCTCTTCATTTATGAGGTTCATGCACATTTTTCTTTGCCCTTCGCTCCCGGATCATGCTGTTCCTCTCCTTGCGCTCCAGACTCTCCACTCCAGCCAGAGCTTCACCAAGTCTGGTCTTTAGAGCAGTGAGAGAAGTAGGCAAAGCATACTTGTGGTTCTGGTGGAAAGAGAGATGAAAATATTGAGTGATTTTTCTAACTCATCACTCACAGATGTAGCTGGTCCACATTCTTAATCTCATCCCTCAATCCCACTGTTGGCACCTTGGGTATGAGTGTCTTAGTGTCAGCGACACATACTCAACAACTACAGTATGTTTTAATGTATGTTCATGTGTATTTGAGTGTGTCTAAAATGAGTGGCAGAGAGCAACTGCGATAGAGGTGTTAATACGACCAGGGCCTTGATGCTCTCATGCGTTTGCGAAATATTACATGCAAATACTTACAACATTAGACTGAGGGTCAACTTCATGGAAATGCTGGCAGGCCACTGGCAGGCTCTCTTCAGCTTTCCTTGAAGCTTGTGTGGTCCTTGATGGTACTTGCTAAAATGAAAGAAACATAATACAAAATTCTTAAAAAGTTTAAAGCATCAGAAAGTGTACTGTACTTTATTCCTAAACATGCAGACAGAAAAAAATGTTTAGAAATGTGTGGCATTAAGTTGTTATAAAAATGCTTACACAAACATATGAATCATAGACATAAATGAATGAATGAAAGAATTCTTTAGCCGAATAGCACACATACCTTTTGTGAATGAGATGGGAAGTTAAAGACAGATGGTTGCAGAGCAAGGACCTCTCAGTAGCCACAAAACTTTTCCGTTTCACTGCCAGTTCCCATTCTCTCTTAAGACTACTGTCTTTGGGAAACCTTAAAAATGTGAGGAAAAGTAGCCAGAGATGTAAATAATTGTCTAAAACAAAAAAAGAAGGTTAAGAACACCATACATATACATTTTAAATACATCCAATATCTATCATTAATCTTCTAACTGGTCAATCACTGCAGTCTAAGGTCTGTTTTTTTCCAGACCAGGGCAGTTTATAGATGAAATAACAGTGCATTTTAACCTAAATAAAGTCTCAAATGAGTTATTTCACTAGTAAGCAGCTGTGTAATACGTGGGATAACGTAAAGTGAGCTGGTTATATTATGGAAACAACCCGGTCGCGGAGCGGAGAGATGCAATCCGTCCTGTCAGGGTTTATTTCACTATTTAACAACCTGCTCACTCAATATTATTCCTTATGTACATCTTACCTGTGAAAAGTGATTCCACGGGATCTGGTTTGTATGCTCCGCTCATTTGAACAACCATAAGCGGCACAAATTCCGGCATCTTTTCCAGTTAAGCTAGGTCTGAAAACATTAAGTTGAATTTGTATTTGGGTAGTAAAACCGGCATTTTTAAAACATCCAAGCATCCTGTGTCATAGCTACACGTGTGACGTTTTTAACAAATCAAACTGTTTGGAAATCGGTCAAAAAGTCAGTGAATAATTCCACTTAAAGATTGAGGAGTACCTCTTACCTCCATAGATGTACATGCACTTCCGCTTCTGTTAGCCCTGTACCAAGATGGCGGCGCTTTAGGCACGTCCCTCCACAGTCAATGCGGCGTCTATGTATATATGTCTACGTATATATGTCTGTGGCAGCAGCAGCAGCAGCAGAAGAGTGTGCTGCTTGATAAATCAAGAATATCAAGACTTTGTGCAGGTGTACACGGACGGGGCGAAAAATCCGGACACAGGTGTAACAGGATTCGGGGTGGCGGTACCAGTAAAAAGGGCACTGAGAGCAAATAGGGTTGAAATGCAAGTAAGCTTTAGTAAGGCAGAAGTGAAAAGTGTAATTAAGGGAAAAATTAATCAGAAATGGCAGAGCATGTGGGACAGAGAGAGCAGAGGAAGACACCTGTATCAAATTCAACAAAATGTTAGAACTTAAAGGATTGCTGGCAAAAGCAGGAGAGGAGACTGTGATAATAAGGCTAATGGACACAGTGCCTCAAACAAAACGTTAAAAATAATAGGGAAACATAACACTGGTTTGTGTGAGGAGTGTCAGGAGGAGGAATCAGTAGAGAGATGACATACCTGTATATATTTACAGTCCATGTAACACACAATCTGCTTTTTTTTTTTTTCTTTATTCTTGTTATTTTGTTCTTTTCCTCAATTCATGTGCCGCACAAAAACATACTGCGACACATGAATATAAAATATACTAGATATTTATTTTTCAATTTAATTGATGTTGTTGTTGATGTATATTATATGTTTAAATTATCTGTTATATATATATATTTTTTTTTTCTTTTCTTCTCTTTCCATACCTTTATTATTATACCTTATTTGTAAATTTGTACTGGCTTTGGCAACACTGTTAATCTACAGTCATGCCAATTAAGCTTATTTAATTGAAACTGAATTGAATTGAGAGACAAAAGGCAGTAAAGAAGGAGAAAGAAAGACAGAAGAAGGAGGAGAAAGAGATCATGACTGTGCTAAGGAAGGCTGCTCCACAAACCCCCGGAGTTACTTCATATGCTACAGCCCAATGCAAACATACAGGTCACACAGACGTGCACACACCCTGCTAACAAAAAGGAGAGCAGTCTAAGAAATGGGACCAAATAGAGGAAAGTAATTGAGGGAGATAAAACATTTTAAATTTGACAAAACTAATTAAAATCTACATATCTAAAAAAAACAAACAAAGAAAAACACTGGTGACCACCTGAGGATGGTCTGTAACCACTTGATAGCACCCTGCATGTTGGCTTTGATTCAGTTAAGTGGTGAAATGGCATTGTGCAATGTCCTAACCTAACAGGAAATAAATTCAAAACAGGCAAGTATGGAAGACTGGTTCGCCTATGACGGGTAAGATCCCCCTGCAGACTCGGGACAACCTAAGGCAGGCACAGCCACGAGTACTTGGCCTTGTTGCCACTGTGTGCAGGACAGTATGCAACACTGGGTCTCGTGTTCTTACACAAGAACAGATGACTTGATGAAAGAAATCAACACTGACTAATGGTAGGACAAAAAATGACCAGCACAAGCACTCGAGTCTGTTTTGACCACACTGAGCTGAGCTGGGTTGCTGCCTTTTAAGTTTTTAAGGTGCTTCAGGTGATTGCCAGAGCATCGTTAGGTGGTGGCTAATACCTCATCACAAAGAGGTCATTTATATGGGGAATATTTAATTATCATACTCACTGCTCTCTCTAAAAAAAAAAAAAAAAAAAAAAATGTCTGTGTATGTGGTGTATGTGCCCAAGCTGACAGAGTTAAAGCCCCTTGTTGGCCAAATCCCCGAGAAAGTAAACATGGCCCTCTGCAGCTTCATGTCCTCAGCCTCCTCCAGCATCCAACAATATATGTCTCCACTGCATCAAACTGTGACTCCACCCATGTGAAATGTTGATCATCAATTGTTGTAATAGCTTTGGCAGTATTGTTCTTTTCAGTTTTATTGATGTATATTATATGTTTAAATTATTTGTTATATATATATTTTTTTCTTTTCATACTTACGTTTATTATTGTACATTATTTGTAAATGTGTAATGGCTTTGGCAATGTTGTTAATCTACAATCATGCCAATAAAGCTTATTAAATTGAAATTGAATTGATTGGTGAGGAGGGGGCTGGTGGAAGCAGGAGTAAAAGAAATATCATTAAAAGGATTGTTGGACATGAGTGACAGGTCTCAGCAAAGGATGCTTTTATAATTTTTAAGAAGTACGGGATTGTTTAATAGGATTTGAGGATTCAGGATCAGTGGAGTAGGTGTGCTGTATATGTGTGTATGCTTGTGCATGGGTTGAGCAGGGTAAAAATCCGTAATGACAGGGGGCGGTAATGCACCAAAGTGATGGATGCCAACCGCCGGAAAACCCGAAGAAGAAGAAGAAGCAGAAGCGCGTCAACATCAAGAAGAAGAAGAAGCAGCAGCAGCAGAAGAAGAAGAAGAGCGTCAACATCAAGAAGAAGAAGAAGAGGAGGAAGCAGCAGAAGAATTAACAGCAACAACAACAACAAAGAGAAGAAGACAGACAAGTTGAAGGAGAGTTTCGCCCGCCATGTCGAGAAGACGCTGTTTTTTTAGGTGCGAACGCAACTTCGGTTTGTATGGACTTCCAAACGACGAAGCCGTAAGAAAGCAGTGGTTAACATTCATTTTTACCACTATTCCTGAGCACTACAACTCCAACATTGTGTTGTGTTCCCACCATTTTACCGCGGACTGCTTCCGGAACCTGGAAGCATACAAATGTGGATTTAGTGTCAGGTTGCTGCTCAAAGAGGGAGCTGTTCCCACTGTGCCTGTGGTCAAATCTGAGGATGGAGAATCACAGCCCGTAAGTACTGTATGCTGTATTAGCTGTGGGTTTGTTATGTTCATGACAATGTAGCTGCTAGAGTGTTGCAGTGTGGAGCTGTTGGTTGTTTTTAAGCTGTATGTGAGGACTCAGCACTGTGTCTTTGTGGGTTTAGAGAAAGCATATGATAGGGTGCCAAGAGAGGAGTTGTGGCAGAGGAGTGGCAGAAAAGTATGTGAGGGTGGTGCAGGACATGTATGAGGACAGTGAGACAGTGGTGAGGTGTGCAGTCGGAGTGACAGATGGTTTCAGGGTAGGGGTGGGGTGACATCAGGGATCAGCTCTGTGTCCCTTCTTGTTTGCAATGGTGATGGACAGGTGGACAGATGAGGTCAGGCCTGAGGCTCCGTGGACCATGATGTTTGCAGATGACATTGTAATCTGTGGTGAGAGTAGAGAACAGGTGGAAGTGGACCTGGAGAGATGGAGGTCTGCACTGGAGAGAAGAGGAATGAAAGTCAGTGGAGGAAAGACAGAATACATGTGTATGAATGAGATGGAGGCAGGTGGAAAAGTGAAGATGCAAGGAGTAGAGGTAGTGAAGGTGGATGAGTTCAAGTACCATCCAGGGCAATGGACAGTGCACAGAGGAGGTGAAGAAGAGAGCGCAGACAGGATGGAGTGGGTGGAGACGAGTGTCAGGGCTGATGTGTGACAGAAGGATAGCAGCAAGAGTGAAAGGGAAGGTTTACAAGACAGTAGTGAGACCTGCTATGATGTATGGTTTGGAGACAGTGGCACTGTCTAAAAGACAGGAGGCTGAGCTGGAGGTGGCAGAGATGAAGATGCTGAGATTTTCATTGGGAGTGACCAAGATGGACAGGATTAAAACTGAGCAGATCAGAGGGACAGCTAAAGTTGAGCAGTTTAGAGATAAAGCCAGAGAGGCCAGGTTGAGATGGTTTGGACATGTGCTGAGGAGAGACAGTGGATATATTGGACAAAGGATGTTGGAGATGGAGCTTCCAGGCAGGAGGAAAAGGGGAAGACCCCAGAGAAGATACATGGATGTAGTGAAGGAGGACATGGAGATGGTTGGTGTAACAGTACAGGAGGCAGATGATCCGCTGTGGCAACCCCTGAAGGGAGCAGTGGAAAGAACAAGAAGACGTGAGGACTCTGCTAACTTAACTAGCTAATGTTATTGTGTTGAAATGGTTTTGCTATTAAGGCCCACTTTTACCCAAAACTGTGTAGAGATATGGTGTTTTTTTCTATCACAAGGTCTTAAACAGCGTTCAAATGTTGAGGTTGATTTGGCATTAAATCACAAACATGTACAAACAAACTTGATAAATACTAAATATTCAAAATAAAGATGAATCAAAATTCTTTAGTGTACATAGGAATTTAAATTACAATATAAAATAATATAGCAGCTGAAACTATGAACATAGAGTTGAATAGAATAGATCAGCCACATTGTTACGGATACCCAATCCAGCTTTCTGAGTCAGTATCGGCCTGCTGCTATCCAACATTAGTATCGGATCGGTGCATCCCTATATCTCCTTCCATTGTACTGCAGTGCAGATAAAAAGTCGGCGAGACCCAACCCAGCAAAACATGGCTAACTTAGATGTACAAAATGCCTTTTACTGTGAGCTTTGTTACATGGAAGCCGTTTACTATTCACAACAGTGTAGTCCTGAGACAAACAGCTGGGGCTGTGTTTATATGTAATACAAGGACATGTGTTACATGTGTTTATGTGAGAGAGTGTGGTTTGCTGGTCTTACAGTGAACAGTACTGTTAAGCACTTTAGATGTTTACTGTTTTCATCTGATGCTAACTTGGTTTTAACTGCACACTGCAGGACCTCTCTGTCCAAGACCCCTTTACGATGAGAATCAATCATATCGGATGCCAAACAAGCCCTCCGGTCACCGCCTCAGTGAGCACACAGTTTATAGCATCTCAGAAGATGGTCGCCACGCAGCTGTCCTGGGGTACACTGAAGGAGCGGTACGTGAGAAGCAAAGGTATACAACACAGGCATTATTTGTGTTTTTGTAAAACTAATGGATTTCATATTTCAGGCTCCCATTCTCATTACCTTTTGACTTTTTTCTTTCATTTGTAGGCACCCAGACAACGGTGTCTTCTCTCAGTGCTGGCACCAAATCCACTTCCAGTTACACAGATTACCTACCATCTTCAACACCCACAAGGGCTCCAGGCTTCAGACCAAACAAGAGACCTCGTCTGGAGTTGGAGGAGGAGGAGGAAGAGGAAGTGGGAGACACTAATACAGAGCTCCAAGCTCAGCCTCATGAAGAGCCTCATGACTCAACATATGGCCCTGGCAGCTCTGATGTTGCAGAGGAATCTAAAATGTCGTAAGTTTTATTTTTTGGCTATATGTAGCTATGAGTGATCAGCAGAGTTGGAAAAAAATGTTGGAAAGCTAAAGCAATAGTCTTGTTCTTTTTGTTTTGTCATGTTAGATTTGAGTCAAGGCCAACGTACGGTGATACAAAGTACCTTGTGTTTGAAAGCTGCCTCAGAGAGCTGTTTGACACCTGTCCAATATGCAAGACAAAGTGTGATGTCCAGCGACGACGTATTGGTACTTATGTGGCATTCACTCAGCTCTGCCAAAGCTGTAATTACTCCAGACAGTGGCAGAGCCAGCCCATAGTTGGAAGTACGCCCGTTGGCAACCTCCAGTTATCAGCAGCCACATATTTCACTGGTGCATCTTTCTCCCAGCTGGCAAAGGTACTGCTGTTTCCATTCCCTGCATATGAAAATTACAATCAGTGGAACTTTTCCACAACTTCTCTTTCCTTTTTTTCCATGTATTCATAGATATGCAAGGCCATGCAGCTCCAAATTTTCCCATATGACACCTTCAGGAGGCACGCAAGGAGTTTCCTGGAGCCTGCAATTGTCCACAAATGGAAGACGGATCAGCAGAATCTTTTTCAGCGGCTACAGCAGCAGGGAACGGTCGCAGTTGGTGGAGATATGCAAGCAGACTCGCCGGGTAATTTGAAACTCTTTACAAAAAAAAGATTTTTTTAAAGCATCCAGCTTATCCATTATATTTGGGTTGATAAACCTTGCAACCTTCTTTGTTATGTTTTCTTTAGGACAATCAGCAAAGTACAGCAGCTACACTTTGACGCACCTGGAGAGCAACACCATTATGGATCTGCAGCTTGTTATGGTGTGTTGCACTTTGTGGATTTATCTTTTAGACTTGCAAAATTTTGAAACATGCTTCCATATGTTCATGCCTCACATTTATATCTTTGCCACCAGAGTGATGAAGTAGGTGGTTGTTACCGGATGGCGAAGGAGGGACTGAAACGAAGCCTAGATCTTCTAAAGTCAAACAGTTTGGCGGTGGAATACATTGTTACCGACCAACATCCACAAGTTCAGAAGTTACTGAGGGAACGTTACATCAAACAGTTCTACGGCGTGTGGCACGTTGAGAAAAGTAAATGTTCTGTGCACTCTGTGCATTTTGTCACCGCAACAGGTCGTCATCAAACTGTGTCTTGAGTATTAATTTCTTGCATATGTACTTTCCATAAGGTTTATCCAAGACACTCGACAAACTTGCACAAAGCAAGGACTGTGAGGTGTTGAAGAAATGGCTGCGCAGCATGAAAAACCACTTCTACTGGAGCGCGACCTCTTCGACATCAGGGCCTGAGAAGGTGGCCAAGTGGAAGTCACTGGTCAACCACATTCAAAATGTACACGTACATGAAGACCCCATCTTCCCCAAATGTGAACATCCTGACAGAGTGTCAAAGGATCCAAAGAAATGGTTCCAACCAGGTGTGTAAACAAGATGTGCCTTCATAATATAAAACAATAAAAGTCAATAGAAAATAATTTCTTTTTTTCTTTCATAATCTCATTTGAACATCACTTCAGATTTCTCTGTTGTAATGCGAATATATTGGTGTACATTGACTGGGCTGCTATTCAACAAAATGCTGTTGTAATGTTACTCAAGGGTCAGTGGCACTCCAGAGAGTGGAACAAATCCTGAACAACAAGAGAGTTCTCAAAGATGTGAAGAAGCTGAGTCACCACGACCAGTCTTCATCGCTGAAGGCCTTCCACAACTTGATCCTACGTTTCTTACCTGAGAATGTGATCTACTCTTTCATGGGATTGCTGTGCAGGTAATATTACAATGGATTCTGTAAGTAAGAGATTAAGCACAGCAAGCAGGTCGTTATTGCAAGAGATAACAACTCATTCGCTGTACACGATCCCATTTATGTCGGCTGCTTACTAAAGAAATCAATTTGACTCAAAAAATATTGATTCAAAAACAACTTCCATAGCAATGGTCAGCCATTTATAAACAATAGACTGTAGGATACCATAATGGACCAGTCAAAATCAAGCATTAAGCAAAGCTGTGTCAAAACATCTTCACAGGTCTCAGTAAAATATCAATCAGACAGCTGCAGCTCGTCCAGAATGCTGCTGCCAGAGACCTTACCAACACTTAGAGGGTGTAGCATATCACACTGGTCCTTGAATCACTTCACTGGCTTCCTGCATGTAAAGGATAGATTTTAAAATCCTTTTAGTAGTCCATGCAGCACTAAATAGCCTCAGGCCTGAATACATTTCTGATTTACTTGTACACTACAAAGCATCCAGACCCTTTGGCTCACCTGGGACAGGTTTACTCAGCATTTTCAGGAACAAAACAAAGCAAAGTGAAGCCGCTTTAAGATACTATGCTCCCCACCTGTGGAACAAGCTCCTGAGGCCCATTAAAACTGTTAACTCGTTCAAATCAAGGCATAAAATATTATTGCGTAACTTTTCTTGCTTGCTTTTGCTTGTTTGATTGTCCTGAAATGTTTGAATGCAATTTTAATATTTTCTTAATGTGGTAAATGTATTTTTATGCCCCTGTAAATCACTTTGATTTTCCTTGTGTAGGAATGGTGCCATATATATAAGTCTAAAGACAAAATTAACTTATGGGTCATTCACTTGTCACTCTGTTATTGTAGGTTGTACCTAGCAGTCATGCACTATAATGAAAATGTGGACTGCCAACAAGCACCTGCAGGACAAGATGTCAACGAAGCTGTGTCCTCCGAGACGGGCGGATGCACTCCACAGCCAACAAAAACAGACACTACATACAGTAAGTTTTAAGATGTTTTCATTACAAAGCAATAACATGAAAGCAAATTGAAATAATTGTGGCCACACTAAATATGAACAAGGACGGTAGATTCAGAAAAGTCCTGAATTTGAATGTAATATTTTACAGATTACCTGAATGACTTGATGAGACTCGTCTTCGAGGAGGTTCTGGTGGACCCTACGCCGTTTGTTGAAGAGTTAAAGAAAATCCCCCTCCCCAAAGACTTGCCATACAGATATGAGAGATGCCGGTAAAGCCCTGTACGGAGAGGATCAGACACTACTACTGCTGCAGATGAAAACTGTTTTATTAAATTATTATTTCTTTTTTACATTTGCTAAAATTAAGTTATTTTGAGAAAAATATTTGGGTCTTATTTCCATAGTGGTTCTTTGGGCCTTGTGGTTAATAAAACCTCAGTGTTTTGATTTTATGTTACTCATCGTATCTCATTACATGTACTCTTCTGCTGTTGTACACCTCAAAGGTCCATCGTCAGCTCTGTCAGTGTTTGATGTTCTGCTGGGTGAAGGGATTCAAACAGTGTAGCTCTAGGCCTGGATGGTTGTACAGTGTGTGTAAGAGGGACTAGAACCTGGTTCCTTCCTCTCACAAATAAGACAGTGATTTAAAGACAACTGTTTATAACAAGCAAATGTCTCAGGAGGCGACATCACTGCATACTGTAGGACAGATATTGGACCAGGAGGCAACATCACATCACAGGAGATAATAGAAAATATCACTACCTTTTACATATTGATCATTGCAGCCCAGAACTGATTATAAAATGCAGCTGAGATTTTACCTACTGGTTACACTAAACATGACAGTTAAGACATTTTAGAGTACTATTCTTATTCATTTGTTACTGTATACAGCAAAAATCTGTAATCTCAAAATCTGCTGTACTCTCAGTGACATTGCTACAGTCAAGAATCAAAACACATTTGGTTTTAAGCAGCAAAGGTGTTGGCAGCTAGATTTTAATCAGGACAACTTCGGCTGTATTTTCCAACTCAAACAATGTTAGGTTTGTGCTTCCATGTAATAAGCTCGATAATGTTAGCTGCCTTTTGTATTTCTTTGCATCAGACATTTTAAACTATGCTGGGCATTCTTGCACAGTTTTCACAAGTGCACCTTAACGAGAAGTTAAAAATAGACACAAGACAAAAACTTACCACTGTGAAACATCCTACCTCTGTATTAATCGTAAAGGTGGCTCAGAGCTACCGCCTTCTTCTTGACTGTCAGAAAAGAAACTAAATATAACTTAAAGCAGGGCCATAAACATAGACAGTGTAGGTGGTGCAGTCGCACTGGGGCCCGTTAGGTGCGGGGGCCCATAGAGAGAAGGGCCCTCCAGTAACATGTTTGGCAGAGAATGAACCCTCATGAGAGAGACTGTCACCTTGGAGATATGCCTGTGTTAAAAGATGATCTCACATTAAATGAAAAATAGTGCCATTTGCTATATATGCCCTGGAAAAAGGTTAACAATCCATCCCTTGTTTTTTTTTTGTTGTTGTTGTTGTTGTTGTTTTGTTTTCTGTAAAAAAAATAATTTAAAAAAGGTCAGTAGCATCTATTAAAAAATAATATGCTTATTCTACATTTCTACAACTAGAAATAAACAATTAAAATTCTCAAATTAATAGTTTCTCATTTCTTTAGTATTTCTTGTCACATACAAATATGAATTGATGATTGCTCTAAAATTTGTGTTGATGTCCAATGTCATGCCTCTGTTTGATCATATGATGAGATGATATGTGCACAATAGCGTGTACTGGGGCCCATCATAACAACATTACGCCACTGCTTATAGTTTTGAAGAGTTGAACAATTTATACTGAAGGTCTGATCCAGATCAAAAGCAAAACTGGACTGTGATTTAATCCGATTTCAATACTTTTTTTCCTTTTGATCAACCTTTATAAAGATTAAATCCAATCCGAAATCTAATCAGATTACCTCTGAACACCCGGGCCCAGGTCCCAGGAGCTGGAATCAGGTAAATGTAAGCTATTACAACAGACCAATCAGAGCAGACCCGGCTTTTTGGGAGGAGGGCCTTCAGAAACAGGCACTAAAATGACAGAGGTGTTTCAGGCTGTAGCAACACTCAGTATGAAAACATAAATAAGTTTATATAACATTAAAGCATGTAAAGCCATTGTAGTAGGACACTGAAACAAAAGTATGAACTTGAAAATGAGCACAATATGGCCACCATTATCTAAATTCTGATTTAATATAAAGACAAAAAAAAATTAAGGGGGCAAACATTTTCTTAAGGCTCACCACAAAAGCTACTTTGACATCACCCATTGGTTTGTGGTCCACCGCTTTAGAGCCTCAAGTTTGGCGTTTAGGTCGTTGCCATCTTGTTTTGATACACATGGCTCTGCCTCTTCTGATTGACACGTTGCTGTGGTAGTGATCTCTATAAACAGATATCTGCCTATGTTTGCAGACTCTGTAGGCTAAGGGACAAGTTCTGGTTTCCATTTGTAGTCTGTAGTCCGAGTAGTGCTGACGAATCATTTTTGAACAGAGCTGAAACAGTCTGTGTGGAGAGCCAGAACCCATCAGCTGTTGTCTGACGATGATTTAGCTTTATATTAGCTTTTTTTCCTAATTTATCTGCATTCAAATGCAGATATTAGACATCTGACCAGCACACAGAAGAGGAAGTCTTAGCCTGGGAATCCGCCTGCTGCACCAGATTTCCTGAAATTTTGGCCATTGCACTCAGAGGATTAATGTCATCAGACCAATAAATGATGGGTTTCCAGACTGCCCTGGTACTGACCTGTCAGTTACAAGGTAGCAACACACTAAAGCAGTGGTCGGCAAACCTTTGAAAGAGCCATGATTGGCAAAAAAAAGAAAGAAAAAAAAAATCTTTCTGGAGCCACAGAACATATTTGAAGAATTGTAACAGCCTACTCTGTCTAAATTAGCCCATTAACATCACAGACTGGTCCAAATGAGCATTTATTAATATGATTTAAGGTACAATTCAGGAAAAGAGAGTTATCGGTGTGAAATTTAGTACAGACATCAATGACCATCAGAGGAATATGCCCGCTGACTTTGGTGATCCTCTGACTTTTTCTCTGGTGCTACCATGAAGTTAATGTGTGTGGTCTTGAGTTAAATATCTTGACAAGGGTTGGATGTGTTGCCATGACATTTGGTGCAGGCATATGTGCCCCGCTCAAGATGAATTGTAATCACTTGAGTGATTGGGTGACACCGTCCTCAGGTCTTTTTTTTATTTTTTTATTTGGGGTTACCTGCTACTTTGCAGTGGGTTATTTATAATTATTTTGTACTTAAACTTTGCAGGGTTGGTGGTGAAAGCAAACAAATCTGTCCACTCACTATTAAATCCTCTATTTTCTTCCATGACTTTTCCTTTTCTGGATTTAGAATCCACAGCTAGCCATGCTACAGAGACTCCAGGCCACTGCTACTGAAGTTCAGCAAAATTTAGAGGAAATGGCAACAGGTTGTGGACGTATGATGCACATTTTAGTAGATAAAATGTTTTAATTCCATGTACAGGCTACACATTTTTACAGCTGTAGAATGCAATTATCACTTTAGGCCTGCAACAATGATAAATGAAAAATCTGGATGTTAAAAAAAATAACCATAATTCATTTCCAAATAATTTTCTGTCAAAGAAACATGGAGCCACTGCAGAGGGGCTTAAGAGCCACATGCAACTCCGGGACCACAGGTTGCCTAGCTCTACCCTCCTTTATTGTCTATTTAACTCTAACTGGGACCATAGTTTACAAAATTAACATCATGTTTTATTGGAAAAGACTTGAAACTAGCCATAGAGACCATCAACTCATTAGAATAATGTTCCCTTAGATAATAAATCAAAAGAGCAGTAGGGTCATTTTCTCATAGACATGTATAATCTGAATCCTTTCTGCTTCCAGTGCAGTCGCCCCCTGCTGGCCAGTAGAAAGAATAAAAGATTTAGGCACTTCACCCCCCGACTTCACTGTTTGGACCCAGAGGCTATGTCCACATCTTTTGAACAGTCTATAATGAAGCCATATTTAGACATAATTATGAGAATTTGAAAAAATATACTCAACATTCAGATGATCAACAAAGAAGTTGATTATGCGACAGGTGTGGTGGAAGTTGACCACAGCTACTGCTCTGTAGATAAAGTAGTCTACCTACGTTTAACAGCCCATCTTCCAAGACTAGGGTGATAAGGATCCAATACTAACAGGATTTTGGATGGACTGTCATTTTGGGGACAAGTAATTTAGGCACTGATCTCTGATTGGTGGAGTTTTAATGCAGTATGCTACACTATCATAAAACCAGGTGTCAAAGGTGGGTCAATAAGATGATCAGGGAGAGCTGGTCTTACTACAAATGCAGGAAAAAAAAACAAGACGCGTTTCTGAAAAATTTCTGTATTCCATCAACATGGATTTTTAAAATAACAAGGATATTGTGCATATTTTTTTAACATTAAGTATTAGTATTTGGCATGCAGGATACAAAGGCACTCAAATTGTACAGATGGGCTACTAGAGAGGAGTAAACAGAAAAACATGGGTACAAAACATGATTACGAGAAAGACGACACAGTAAGCTTCCACATTATTCTTGGCAACCCACACTGACTCTGTAGCGTATATTTTCAGACACAGTAATCGTCTCTGCTGTAGGTGGGAGGAATGGAAGGAAGAAGAACAGGAAAGAAGCGCAATTTACTGTAATATCTTCAAACACGGTTAACAACAAAAAAAGCGTCAATAGATCAACTGTTAGATGTCCAGCCTGGCCTGTTGCTTCGGTCGCCCGAGCTGTCTGGTCGGCCCGATGCGTCTTCCAGCATGTGTGCGCTGATGCTGCCGCAGACCCTGGCGGTAAATGAAGCTCTTCCCACACTCTCCACACTCGTAGGGTCTCTCTCCTGTGTGAAGCCTGTGGTGCACCTTCAGTTCCTCAGCTCTGGAGTAGCCTTTCCCACAGACGCTACAAATGAAAGGTCTGTCTTTGATGTGGGTCTGGTAATGTGCTGTTAGGTACGAGTTTATCCGAAACGTCTTCCCACAGATGGTGCATGCGAACGGCCTCTCCCCGGAGTGCTGCATCTCATGCAGCTTGAGAGAGGAAGCCGTGTGGAAGCCTCTGCCGCACTGGGAGCAGAGGAATGGTTTCTCCCCAGTATGGATGCGCTGGTGAACTTGGATGTAGCTCTCATTGATGAACCTCTTGCCACAGTCGGGACAGGAGTAGGGCTTCTCCTTGATGTGGGTTTTCATATGTTCTTCCAGCTTTTCTTTCTCGTTGAACTGAATGCCACAGCGGCGGCAGAAGAGAAGTTGTGATGCGCTGTGCTCGACTGCGTCTGGTTCACCAGCTGTTTCTGTGTGTGTTGTGATATGGTGTGCTTGTAAAGCTGAGTGACTCTCACATTCTTTTCCACATTCCAGGCAACGGAGGGATGATCTGATCCTGGACTCCCCCGGCAGAGACTTCAAGTATTCTGAGAGTTCTGAAGCTATGGGATTCACCTCATCGTCAAAATCCACAGCGCCCTTACGACCTTCACAAAAAGACAAATGGAGGCACAAATACATGTTTTACTCTTCAAGTATAACAATCTTTGCATTGCTCAGGATGTCAGCCTTACTTCAGGTTTACAATGAGCCATGTATTCATTACTGTGATAAAATCAATTTTGTTTTTCCTTGTTTACTCTGAGTTGCCAGTTATGGGCCAATTCTTTTTCAATTATCTTGAGGGCCCTAGAACACCAAGTGGACGGTCAGCTGTTGGTGAGCTTCTGTCGTCCTAGTTATGAATGTGTGTTGCGTGCTGTAGGCACTATTCGGCCCTTGGCAGCTTTTTTTTCCAGACGCTTCAACATGAGGAATTGGCTTTAGAGACAACAGAGCCTTTTGATACATATAATCAATCTGATTGGAAGTTCAACTTGGTGTATGCAAAAAGAAACGGAAGTGAGGAAAGCAAACAAACTGCTAAAGTCAAGAAGGCGTGAGATCAAAACAAAGTTATTATATTAGGTAAGATTGTTTTGTTTTTTAGCCATTGAACTCTTTAGCAGATACTGTGTTATTGTTTGCTAGCGGTCAGGAAATACCCTTTACTCTTTCAACATTGGGCTGTGGTAATGTGCTGTTTGGCCAACGAGCATCTTGAACGCATCCTGTCAGTCTTCTGCTTTCCAATTTTTAATGACTAATACAGACTGCCACTGCCTGATGGTATGTTGAGTTGTTTCCTCTCATGCGGGCACAATACATGGATGCTTATTGGCCACTGGCTGTAGTCTTTGCGGTGTGTTCAAGTGTAACTTTTTGGCAGTGACACAGGTGAAGCAACAGTCAAAGCCTTTGCACACTGAGTCAGTTTTTCTCGACCACAATTGTTGGACATCTAAAAATAAATTCAACCTCGCATTGTGTCAGCCATGTTTGCACACTGAGTCTGAAACTTTTACCCATCATAAAAATGTTTGGAACATGTTTGATTTCCTGGGTCTTTGCATCGTCAGAAGCCTTTTGAGACGTTTGACCAAGAATCAGTGGCGGCGTTGTTCACATTTGCGACGGGACAGAGGAACAGGATGCACAGTATCCTTTCAAAACTCAAATAGCTCACAGTCAACAGGTCAGATAGTAACATTCAGGTGTATGATGATGACGAAGAGGAGGATGTGGGCCTTACACATAATGTGGAGGACAGAGAGGGAGGTGCTGTGTCAAATGCAAGACAGGGAGGGAGTGGTGACAGCCAGATAGGTAACTCCAGTGGAGAGAGGGAAAGGAGGAAATGTGTCTTTTCATTTTGTCATGACAGAACAATGAAACGCATCGGAATCAGCGTGCATGGTTTCTGTGTGTAACAATTTTTTTTGGATGACGGATTACAAAAAACACTGACTCAGTTTGCAAAGGCTTCAGCCTTCATCTCCACCACTTCTTTGATATACGTTTTGATGTGTTTTGGCATTAACAGTTAGGTAATTTGGAGACAAGACTAGATTGAAAAACTTTGTAGACTGCCAGGCTGGTTTTCCTGTGTTGCTCTGTGTACAATGATGCAGCAGGAAACATGTCAATATTCAGCTGACAACATCAGGTTTGATTTAGGGCAAATGAATCACTGATGTTTATGGGGATATTTATAGTAAACACTGTCTCAAAGTTTTGAATCAAGGCACTCTTGGATACAAAATAATACTGGCCATCCATACAAAATACCAAACAAAAGATAATTTGTTCTCTATTTGGTACAGAATCTTCAGTAATATTTCCAGTCAAATAAAAATATCTGTATTTTTTGTGTAAATTTAAATTACATATATAAACAGACAATGATGGAAGGGCAAATATTTGAAGAGATAACTGTAAATGATCAAGTATGATTCAGTTGTAGTGTAACAGCTCTCACCTAAGTGGACTTTGTAGTGCGTTTTGAGATTCCCCTTTTGGTTGAAACCTCGACCACAGATGGAGCAGCAGTAAGGTTTTTCTCCTGTGTGGATCAGCTCGTGCCTCTCAAGTTTGTAGGCGTGAGGGAACTCTTTGCCACACACTGAGCAGTGGTACTCCATCTTCTCTTTGGGCTTCTTCAGGAGCTCAGGAGGTATTTCTATTGGGACACGAATCATCTTTCTGCCAGGGCGCTTCTTCCCTGTGTGGGAATGTAAAGCTGTTTAATGCTTACAAAATGAGCTTGTAGACTTCTCAACATCCAGTCACAGACCAACCACATTCTTTGTCTACTCATAAAATCAGACTCAGTCCTTCATGTTGAGCAAGATGCAGATCGGTCTGTTCGACGAATGTGTAAAGCAAACTGGATACAGCATTGTAGGCGGAGCTCCGTACATTTCTATGAAAGTTGCTCAGTGGTGCGTGAAGCTTAAAAATTTGACTTGTGTGTGTAAAATTACATAGATCTTCCACTTTAGAGAAAGCACACTCGAGAATTATGGCAGCTGAGCAGCTTAGTTTGGGTTTAGCCCTACGCTAACTTGAATGGGGATAAAATGATTCAATTTTGTGGCTTTTCTAGACTTTAAAATGTTATCAGACCTGATGGATCAAATCCTGATAGTGAAAGAAGTCATTTCGCAGGAGTTTTGACGTTACAAATAAAAGCAACTCACAGATTTACAGACGTCTCTTTCACCATATGTCTATGGGAATAACTCTTTTTGAGCCCAATGGTGATGGTCCCTAAGTTGTAATACCACAGTCTGGCCACTATGTCAAACTGGTTTCAAAAGCCCTGTTCCTGGGGGCCTGGTCTGTTCATAGTAACACCAATTCTAAACATGCTAACCACATCACATAAAGGAAAGGAAAATAATATCAGCAGCACTTTAGATGTGGGCATGTTGATGTCACCACTCGCAGGCAGAGAATAGAATAGCTGCTACAATTTCACACAGCACCACCCACAGGCAGTGTGTCTTACAGCTGCAGTTTATGTATTTTCACAGAGTCTCTTTTCTTTGCCTTTAGATGGTGCACATGAGCATATTTACATGACTAAACTGCTGCTGCTATTAAGTGAAACAGGTTGGACTGGAACTGCTGCTGCTCTACATTTGGATGCTCATCATCAACACTGCATGTACTTGTTGTGTAATTTGTCCTCTTTCAGATAACACTTGAAAAAGTCCATCTGTCAACTTATCTGTCCTTATCTGCGGGTGTACATTAAAATTATGGTCCCTGTCAACAGTGTATGCACTGCTCTAAATCACTGCATCAGGTTTATTTAACTGCAGGAAGCCATAGCAGAGGAGGTCCTGTAAAGCTGTACTCCTGAATCACCAGTTAACATTAAAACAAGGCATAAAACAATTTAAGACAATTAAAACACAGCCACCCTCTCCTTGCTTTGATAATCCAACGATCATGGCTAAGAATTTGCTGAGCATTAGCTGCAGCCACACTGGTTATGCACTCCGGTGGACCATTTTATTTGCTCTTACCAGCAGAAACACCAGTGTTTTCTCCTCCTCCTTCAGCAGATTGTTTGGTATCTTTCCTTCTTCTGTATGGTCGCTTTGCTGATAAAAGACAAAAAATATTTCTTTAGTCTAAAACACAAAACTGATATTAAATAAATAAGGGTTGGGTATCGAGAGCAGGCTCAAAATTCATCAAAAATTCATCAAACCGTCAAAAATAGAGAAGCTCATTTTTCTATCACACCTCATACTGGAGAGGCTGTATTGAGATATTTTTGCATGTCAGACTTTAAGCAGCAGGCATCTATGAGACACAGCGCTGAAAGAAAAGGGAGCGAGGCTCAACGCCAAACAGGAGGAAATCTGGGGTTGGATTTTACTTTCACTGGCGAGCGTGTTTACAAACAGCATACCTTTTAGTACCAGTGACTTGTTGGGAAATGTCTTTCTTAACTCTGCTCATCAACCCCTGAAAGATAAGCTTGCATGTGCATATTGCCTACAGTGAGTCACATCAGAGCTAGGACTCAGAAGACACACTGAAACTTAACCAAACTTCATGGCACAAGTTATTTTAAATATGACAGAAAAGGCACGGAAAAAGGGGTGTGTCACATGTGCTTCTTCCTCTCATTAACTTCCTGTAACTACCGTAGTTACTATATCACCCCAAGGATCCACTGATGAAGAAACCATCAATGCAATGCACAGAACTGCATTCAGAGCTAACTAAATCAAATCGATACCTAGCTGTACTTCTTGTCTTACCAGCAGCACGGCGGACACTTTTGGAGTTTACTTCTTCTGGTTCCACGATGGCAGGGACATTTCTCTTTCTTCGAGTGCGCCTTGACACTGTAAGATAAAAAGACTTATCATAAGAAAACAATAACAGGCACAGTTTCAGAGGCATAAACACACATTTGTCGGTATAAAAATCAAGAACACTCACTTCCTGGCTCTTCGTCTAGGTCTACATCAGGCAACAGTGGAACTTCTGAAGCCTTTCTTCTGCCCCTTCTTTTGACTTTGTAACAACAAAACACATCAGAAATTATTAGCACATGGAAAGAAATAATTAAAAACAATCCACCGAACTCTTATTATGAGTCTCATCCCCCACATTACAATGAAAATCTTCTTACCAGGAGTTGCTGGAACTTCTTTCTCTGGTTCTGAGACGTCCACTGACACCACAGTTATCTCTGGAGCCTTCTTCTTTCTTCTGTGTCTCTTTCCTGGTAACATTGTGTGGAAAACGTTAACTGAGTCACAACTATTACTTTCAACCTGTGCACTTTTCAGCTTTCATTTGACTTGTGTTTACCACGGTATACTGGAGGGACAGGTGCCATCTTGACTGCTTTCTCTTTTTCCTCTCCTTCGTCCCTCTCTTCTTCTTCCCCCACAGACACAACTTCCATGATGAGCGTTGGACTACTGCTGTCTCTCTGGTTTTGGCCTTGCAGCTGAGACTCTGACTGGACGACGCCCTGTGATCATAATCATTAAAAACCATCAGAAAAATAACACCCAAAGGTAACAGTACTTACTGGGTAACTGGTGTTTTTCTAACCTGAACCCTATTTTCCAGTGTTTTTGTGTCAAAGTGACTAATAGGAGCAACAATTTTTGAAATTGGTCCAGAATTGAGTGAGAGGGTTGCAGCCAGAACTGGCGAAACAGGCCGCAATATGAGCAATAAGAGTAAGATGCTTTTTGTTTAACCAGAAACAATCCCCAAATTGTTATCGCCAAACCCTTCATTTAAATGAACAGCAATTTTATCACTGTAAAACACCCTTTATTCAAAGTCGACAGAAAAAAAATAAAACTTAAAAAACTGGCTCTTGCTCCTCTCCTGATAGTTTCACATCTAACTGGGTGAATTAAGGGGTGTCAGACATGATAATAACATGAATTCTGCAGTGGCAATAACAAGCACCTTTTGTGGACGAACGCTGACAGTGGCGAACATGCCCCAAGTGGTTACGCTGCAGCCTGTTTCACGGCTGCAGCCCTCTCGCTCAATACTGGACCAGTTTTACCAAAGGTACCTTTTAAGGCTGCAAACAGAGCAGAGATAATGTTTTTATCGTAGTAGCTACAGGGTTTAATTAAACTATTCTGTGGAGTTGTTTTTGTTATCTGTGTCGAGTAGGAGGCAGCACAGGGTGGTGCTGTGCTGCAAAGCAATCCTGCCTATTTATCTACCCTGCAGTGACTGTGAAGACTTGTCCTGCTGTAACTAAGTTTTGGCTCACTGTTGTATTTTAATGCTGAACTTTAAAGGTGAATATACCATGGGGCAGAAGTTGGGACATTAAAGTCAGCTTCTCAGAACTTAGACAGCTATTATGTGTTAAGATTTCATCTCTCCTTCATCTCTAAACAAACCATTAATTTTAGCAGGCACCCTGTGCATTAAAATACAATTAGGGGAGCTGTAGGGACACCTATGACAATTCTTTTAACAAGTGGATCATAACTCTGTAGCACATTTCCACATCATCATTTCTAGTTTTTCACTTTGTCAAACTGGAAAAGCTGCCTTGCCAAATTTCTTCTTCTTCATTTCTTCAGGTTGTGCAGGGCGCATATTGATTCAAATCTTACTGACACTCTGAAGGCTGTATATGTGCTGCTGTTGAATTGTATTACAATGTTATTACATGCTATAGGTTTCAAGAGACTTTAAGGGGACAGCCCTAATTTTGCCTTTGTATTGCAAAACTTATAAGTGATATCATCTTGAAACCAGTTACCTTGCTAGGCTGAGGACTTTCTGTGCAATCAGAGCCTCGGTCAGGACTGTCTCCTGTAAAGATCAAAATAGTTGGCTCAGGTTCAAGAGATACCTGACATGCCGACTGATACTCAACATCTTCAACATTATTTTAAAATGTTAGATTGAGCATTCAGGCCTCACAATAATGGCTGCATTCTACATGGAAAATAAAGTCAATACTAATGTCCTGAATTAAGAGCAACCACTGAACTGCGAATGGTAACAAAATGAAAACAGAAAACAAAAGAACAAAGGCTCGTTTTCATGAATTTAAAAAAGGTCTTGTTTTGGAAATACTTGACTGCCAGTTACTAGAAAATGTCTTTATTTTTAGCTGCTGTTTCAAATATGCTGCTGAAGCAAAAAGTCATGGCTGTGCTATAAACAAACGTGCTGTTATGAATCACTTACTGGCATTCCACTCAACTACTTCTCCATCAGAGTTGATTAAACCACCAATTTCCTCATCTTGTTCCTCTTCTTCTTCCTCCTCCTCCTCTTCCTCCTCCTCCCCTGCCCGCAGTCTCACAGTCAAATGGAGCGTTTGGTCCTCTAAGTTTGCAGATGCCATCTTGAGTCCACGTGAAATCAGGGGCTTACGTTCAGTAGAATCCTAAATATAGAACAGAGTGTGAAAAGTGTTATGAATTTTATGCAGAGAGGCAGTGATACCACATTTAGACACTTCTCTCATTGAGGTGGAACGCATGGTGATAAAACACCTCTAATACTGCTTTGTTTGATACTTACACTAAAAACAAGCAGTTTTATTACTTTTAAAAAGTCATTCGGCCTCATCATGCAAGAACATTTTTGTACTCTTAACCTAAACTTCTCTTACTTTTTCACTGAGGATTGTTTGTACAAGTCAGATTCATCACACTTCCTTAACTGGACAAACTTAAAGTGCTAGTAGAGGAGGTCCACATTTGTGAGATGCAATCATTAGCATCATCTACATCAGTGGTTCCCAACTGGTCCAGCCACAGGGTCAAGATTCTCGTTAGTTCAAGGTCCACACAGTTTATAACATTCAACTTCATTAAGTCATGTCAGCAAGCGAGTTTGCTGTCTCTGTCAAGAAGCTGTCCATCACTTCCCACTCAACAGCAGGAAACGGCACCTCAAAATAAAAGCTCTGTGCCGGAAATTCAGATTCACTTGAGGTCCATTCAGAATTCACATGTGACCCACTTTTGTAACCGCTGCCCAAAAGTCGGGAGTCACTGATCTACATAATTTATAGAAGGATACCTGTCCTGCTCAGTTTGTGGGCAAGTTTCAGATGGAGCTTCAAGTTCTGCTGTCTGAAACCAGCAGATGAAAACACTGCAAATTCTGCTATGTCAGCAGTGGTATTAAAGGACCACTATGTTGTTTAGAATATTTATAACATCACAGCTGCCAAAAACATGTCATCAGACATAAAGAGGAAATAGCAAACATGAGGTTAGACGCTAAAAAACATTCTAAGCAAAGCAGTCTATGACCAGTTTGAGAGGCAACTACAGGTGATGTGACACTGTTGGTGCAACAGAGGATGAAACAAAGACCTGCGTAAAGACCCTGAGGCAGCTGTCAGAGCGTAAGATTGTTCCTAGCAAGAACTTTCTGCACACGATTAAAGGATAAGTCCGGTATTTTGCACTTTGAGCCCCATTCCTGGGTTGTTTATGATGAAATAGAGTGATTAAGAAAATCTTGACGATTGCTCCTTCTCTGAGAATTTGAGAGAATTTGGCTTTCCCCTGCCTGGCTTAACAATGCTGTCTATGACCATGTGTAAATCTGTCCTAAAACCACCTTAAACATTCGTTTTCAAAGCCATGAAACTCACTGAGTGGTCAGTGGTGTTCGCTGATGTTCCGACATAAAAGTCGTAGCAAACTGTGGTTTCCATCTGTGTTTTTGCTATTCATCTCGATTGTGGAACTATTTTTTCAGCTGCCTCACACCCGTGTGTAAACTTCCACTTGATCGTTCGTTTGACCCTGAAGCATTATACACTCCAGCCCACTTGATGGCGATAATGCTCCTTTACATGAGTGTTGCCAACTGGCAGGAAACCATTGCAATGTAATGGGACACAGAAAGAAGCAGAAGAAGAAGGCATCGTACTGTGAAGGTTGTTTACAAGTGAGTAATAATGGGTATACAATAAAGTTTTGTGTGGTCAGCGACTGCAGGAGAATTCCTCCGAAGAGGAGGAGCGCACACAGCACTGTCGAGCCGGCACTTTCGCTGAGCTAAAAGACTACAATGACTACAACCTTGTCGTAAACAACCCCCTTTCCGTTTCCGGTGGCGGATTACTACCAACAGACAATGAGTCTGAAATCAATGCATAAACAAAATGTCAAATAAATCATCACGGAAACCACAGTTTGCTACGATTTTTATGTCGGAACATCAGCGAACACCACTGACCACTCGGTGAGTTTCATAGCTTTGAAAACAAACGTTTAAGGTGGTTTTAGGACAGATTTACACATGGCCATAGACAGCATTGTTAAGCCAGGCAGGGGAAAGCTAAATTCTCTCAAATTCTCAGAGAAGGAGCAATCGTCAAGATTTTGGTCTTAACCACTCTATTTCATCAAAAACAACCCAGGAATGGGGCTCAAAGTGCAAAATACTGGACTTATCCTTTAACATGACAGGTCTGGAGAATTTTGTTCATACCCAAGAGTAAATTCTAAGCACGAGAAAATTGGTGAATGCTACAGATTTTCTTAAAATCACTTGTACATGCTAGCCTGGTAGACCATCCTGATGACTAGAGTTCAGCATTCTGGTTCACTCTCTGGGTGCCGCCCCAAATACTCTCCAGTAATCAAAATCCAATCGGGGTCAATCAGGGATCCGCACTGTAGTTGACAATGTAAGCAGCCAATCAGGGGCTGCATTGTAGTTGATTATGTAAAATGCAGGCCGCAGCTTCCAGAAGAGCAATGGCGGCTCACGAAGCAACGAGTGCTAACTCAAATGTTAGTAGAGTGAACACAGCAATAAGTGAAGTTATTGCAGAAACAGAGTCAATAACAACAATTAAACAAGCACAAAAATTTCTCAGAGGAAAAACATTTTTACTGTTTTTCCGACTGGATTTGGCAAACGATTTGTCACCTGGCTCCGCTGGTGATGAAGATGTTCCCTGGTGTTTTGTTTTGCTGACTGACTGAAGGAGTTTGTCTGTCAAGTCATTGAGTCCAGACTGATACAGAAAGCAAAACAGATCGTTGAGCTCACGTCATCACAATTGTCTTACCAGGTTACGTACGTGCCACTTTGGTAACTTTTATAAAAATAATTTTATGTTGTATTTGCTGAA
Organism: Cephalopholis sonnerati; assembly: GCA_019142605.1. NCBI lineage: Eukaryota > Metazoa > Chordata > Actinopteri > Perciformes > Serranidae > Cephalopholis > Cephalopholis sonnerati. Next base: position 21,221,256 of record JAGQAX010000003.1, read on the forward strand.
ACTGTCACTATATCCACACAGTAATAAATGAAACAGATAATCTGTGAAAAAAAATCATGTTCCCCTGCTTCCTCTTAGTGCTTTAATGGCACTTGCAAGAATCCACCGCAACATATTTAAGTGTACTGTTTAGCCGTAAAATGAGAAACTTGTGACCCAGCCACCACGTTCAAAACCTTCATCCTTTTTTATTCATATATTTATTATCCTGAAATCTATATCTGTTAAAAAACAGTCTCGCGAAAACCAAGCCCTGCCCACTGACCAGAGCAAACTTTCTCGATTTCCAGCTAAACAGTACACTAAAATATGTTTCTGAAAACATTTTAAGTGAGAAATAGGCAATGCAGTGACAGAATCTTGTTTTATATTTGATCAGTGCTGCCTACACAGTTTGTTGGATGTTCACGAGCAGTAAGTGACATGATGGACAGCTGTGTTCTGATTAGTTTTTTTCAAACAGCCACAGAAGATTCTATCAAATTATCTGTCTCATGTAATACTGTGTTGAAAATGCAAAGTTATTTTTATAAAAGTTACCAGCTGTATTTTTAAGACAGAGTCTGATCAAACGAGTGATAATCGTATGAGGCCAATATTTAATCAATTATTTAAATGCAGCAACAAGCTGCATGAGCTGATGTTGACCTTATGAAACCGCTAGTAGATATCTACTAGAGAGATTTTTTTCTTTTCTCATCACTAATATTTGCATGACGTTACAGAATGAATTTCTATAAAAAGTATTTTACATACTGTTTGGCAAGGTGCTAATCTTTTGGTCTCCTCTGCTTCTGATGATGTGCTTTCTTTGATGTCAGGGCTCTGGTCTGGAGCGTAACACTCATCCCCTGCAAGTGTTCTCTGTTGGGATTTCATGTTCCTTTTGTGAATGGGGCTCGACTCGCGTAATGGGCAGGAGAAGGGTTTCTCTCCCGTGTTATTGCACTGATGCACAGTCACATTTCCCGGCGCTTTTCCACGTAGACAGGAAATCTTAGGCTTCTCATCAGAGTCCATGGGCATGTGTCTCTGCCGCTCCTCCCTGGCAGAGGAGCTCTGCCCATAGAGAGCGGGGCCACCAGACTCCTCGGAACATTTCTCCACCGAATTCACTCCCTGCTGTCTCTTTACTCCGAATGAAATGGAGCTCTCCTTCTCGCATGCTTTGAGGTTGTGTGCGGAAATATCCTCCTTTTCTCCTTCTGAGCTGAAGCTCTCATCTGTGATTAACATTACAAGGCAAAACACAAATTTGAAAAATCACAATCAAGTCATTTCTGTGTGCGTCATCTAGTAAGGTGATGCTAAGATTTAAGATTTTCCACTCACAATTTTCACTCACAGTCCAGCCTTCCTCTTCCTCTTTGATGATTACTCGAATCTCTGGTGTCTCACAGTTATAATCAGGGCTGGCAGGTGCTTTTTTCGAATCATGACGTGGCGAATTCTGGTCATCATAGTTTTCATTAAGACTCAGTGACAAAGGATCTTGGAGTTCAGGATCCTATTAAGAAACAAAGACACTCATGCTCGGTTATCAAAGCCTGCAAGGCACACAGTAACACACCTCAGAGACTTTGAAGACCACCAAAGGTTTATGGCAGCCACAATTAAAGGAAAAATGCTTTACAATTATACAAAATTTCATCTGGCAGAAATAACTCTACTTTTTAAATTCTGTATATGCAAAGAAAAAATAATTATCAGGAAGCTGCCCTTTATACCTTATATGTTGACTTAGGCTTGATAAAATGTCAGGTTAGACTACAACACATTCATTACAGCAGAAGAAGACAACATCCCATTGTTACAACTCAGGTACAGTCATGTCTCATTCCAAGAATGTAACCTGCATTGCCAGTCCTGCAGTCTCACATCAAAGCTCTAATTTAATAAAGTCAAATGCAAGCCTGGCAGACAGATGTGTAAGGGACTGAAATAATGCAAAAGAGGGTAATCAGGTCCTGCAAACTGTCAGCGCTGTGTTTATTTTAAAAGCAATGTTTGGTCATAGACCTTTGTGAGACATTAGATTCAAAGAGAAACAAAGAAAAAGATAACTTTTCTCTTTTTAACGTGATTGGTTTTCATGTTGTAACAAGATATTTTTTTATATTGTGATACATTTTCTTGTTATTACTAAATACCAAATTATTTAATTTTTTCCAATAAACTTTACTTGTAATAACAACAAATCTCCTTATCTTGTAATTTCACAAAACCTTCTCAATACTTCACTAAATCAACATATCTCATTTAAACTAACTTTCCTCATTAGGAGTGCCATGAGGTTGGTATTTTGTTATATTAATAAACCAAACTGTAGTTTTTAACATTATTATATTACATTTTATAGGCTAATCCAGTGTTTCTCAAATGGTGTGCTGTGATGCCAATTTAGGTGTGCCATGGGATTTTGTGATAACCACACATTATTATTGCAATATTAAACTGGGCCTGTATAAAAAGTTATAAATGAATTTTTAATCAACTGTATCAGTATGTTGTGTGCCCCCATTTCCTAGTGAAGAGGCAAAAAGAAAAGAAAAAAAATTAACTAAAAGAAATGTCACAGAAGACCTACACTTTGCACGTGGGAGTTACAAGTGTGTGACACATTAAAATCCCTGATTGGCAGCCAGTGTGAGGGATGTTAACAATTAAAAGCAGAAAGCCATGAGTGGGACAATGGATCGCTTTATTGTACAAAGCAAATCACAACAAAGCACCAGCAAAAGACGACCTACCACTGAAAGAGTAAAAAAAAAAACTACCTGTTTAGTTATTTCTTATTTTTATTGTCTTATGTTATGATGAGAGTGATAACACAGGTGCATTACAGGTGTACCTTGAGATTTTGGCTTGCCCTCTGCATTGGGCACAAAAATTTGGAAAAACACTGGACTAAACAATTAATCAGTCAAACAAGAAATTAAAAGCTTAACCAATAATGGATCACTGGTTGCATCCTTATTTGAGAACAACTTTTTCCAGAACTCACAATCACAAACTTTGATTTCATTGCCCCTAAAAACCAAGTCATCACCAGCTTTCATTTCATATTAGATTAATGTTGTATATCTCACCTTTTACTATTGCAATTACCTTATATCTCTGTATTACAGACCAGTGCAACACCTCTACCTGAGTTATGCATGTAGACATACAGTATATTCCACAAACAGCTGTTTCTATTTACATTTATGCAAACTCAAACCTGCACACAACATTACCTACTGTCACTAATATAGAGTTTGTTACTGTGGCACTATGCACATCTATCTATCTATCTATCTATCTATGCACCCATCGGGCAGAAAGTCAACATTCGTTATGCCTAAATTAAGCAAATGTAATGTAATCATGCATAATGCCAAAAAAGTGCATCCCTTCAGTGAATGGCACAGGCCAGTGAGACTGGTGACACTGGTGACACCCATCTTTAAGTGTATAAGAGCAATAACGTTACAGCAGGCTGCAAGCTTAAATAAACTTCTGTTTTCTTACCCTAGCTGGCATTATTCTCGGCATCGTGTGCTGTCTCGTATTTTTTTGCACCAAAAACACAGATCAGACACCCTGAGAGTCGCTAACAGTGACTAAATAATTTCCCCGGATAATTTTTATATGCTACTGAATGCAACGCTCATTACTTTAATAACAAACGTCACAAGCTATCTAGCTAGCAATCAAGCTATTCTGACAACATTAGAGCTGTTGTTCAGTGTAGGAGAAAAAGGGGGTTAATATTTAAACCACTGTCACCTCCGTCGACCTAACAACACTTGTGATAAACCTGCACACCAGGTTAACGAGCTGCAGCTCCTCAGCTAGTTAACTGAAACAGTTTAGCTACATACAAAACCCCAGCAAACGACAGTTAACGCTAGCGGTACAATAATGGCCCCGGCTGCTGCTCAACTGTTAACGTTACCTCAAACATATTGTGCTGTGGTCGCCGGGTTTGAAGGATGTCATATGAAAAGCAGGGTGGAGAGTAAGTAAAGCTAAGTTGAAGCGTTATTGTGGATGACAGCAGCCCGTCATGAACTAGCCCTGCTGTCTCTGCTAGCTAGCTGTGTTTTTTTCCCTTGCAGTGGTTACCATCCGTGATGGCAGCTCAGAGCTGGGGGGCGCATACCGCCACCTACCGGACAGCACGTGTAAATGCTCAACAGTCATAGATGAAGCTGTAGCTGAGTGTTTCTATTTTATGCAGCTTTATAAGCCACTTCAACTCAGCTAGGGGAGACTGGGGATGGTTGTAACAGCACCACCTTCACCAAGAAGGGATGACCTGTGTGTCACGTAATGCATTTAATGTATGACCTCTTCATTCCTGACCTTGCATGTGAAACTTCATAGCTGTGCAAAGATGTGTGCAGATTTTACAGCCGAAATACTGATTTTCACGTATGAAAGACATTTTTTGGACCAAGTCTACATTTTTTTAGTTTTTTATTGACATTTTTCTATTTTAGGATAATCAACACAAAAGACAAATACATAAACACAAACAGAATCAGAATCAGAAATACTTTATTGATCCCCAGGGGGAAATTGTTGCGTTTACAGGTGCTCCTTACAAGCGTAGAAAGAAGTAACATATAGTGCAATAAGAAGTGAAAATATGAGAAAATATAACAAGATTATTTACAAAAATAACCTAAGATACAGAGTGGGAATAAGAAAAATTAAGGATTATGTACATTATCTTTACATAGCAGTGTAAAAAGAAATGTTGTATGACGGTAGAGTTATTGCACAAGTTAAATTATTGCACAGGTAATAATATAGTTAGTTATTGCATGGATTATTGTGTTAAGAAGAACTATGGAATAAATATATAATAATTTATTGATTGAGTTGGTGACAGTGGTGAAACAGTCCAAGGGCAACTCAGAGGGAGGAGCTGGACAGTTTGATGGCCACAGGCAGGAATGATTTCCTGTGGCGCTCAGTGGTACATTTTGGTGGTATGAGTCTCCCACTGAAAGCACTCTTGTCAGGGTGTGAGACATTGTCCAAGATAGTTCGCAGCTTAGACAGCATCCTCCTCTCTGACACCACCATCAGAGAGTCGCACTCCATTCCCACAACGTCACTGGCCTTGCGGATCAGTTTGTTGAGTCTGTTGGCGTCCGCCACCCTCAGCCTGCTGCCCCAGCACACAACAGCATAGAGGATAGCACTGGCCACCACAGACTCATAGAAAATCTTGAGCGTAGTCCGGCAGATGTTGAAGGACCTCAGTCGCCTCAGAAAATAGAGACGGCTCTGACCCTTCCTGTAGAGAGCGTCAGTGTTCTTAGCCCAGTCCAGTTTATTGTCAGTGTGGACCCCCAGGTACTTATAGTCCTCCACAATGTCCACACTGACCCCCTGGATGGAAATCGGGGTCACCAACAGCACAGACTAACAAAAACACATCTCTGCAGTGTTCATAACAGCAATAAATCAAAAGTCCATCAGCACAGCACTAACTCTTACATCAGGTGACCTATTTTACACAAAAAGCCTGTAAACAGACATAAGAGCAAAAAAGGTCCCTGTGATACAACCACAGCAAAAGAAGCAAAAGCCCGCTGACATATTTAGTCCTTTTATAAAAGACAAACACTGACCCCAGACAAGCAAATATGATTCTCTACGGTTTTGCAGATTGGCTATCATTAACTCAAATGATGCATCCTCTGTCATTAACTTAACCCATTCTCTATATTCAGGACTAACCTGACTTTTCCAGTAGATGACCCTATCAGCTGTCAGGGCTAAAGCAAAAGCTGGTTTGGAAATCTTGGGAAGACATGACCTTTCCCCCAAGAGGCAAAGCTGAACTGACTCAGGTACAGGCACACCTAGTCACTCTTGGGTTGTTTTGATAATCTCTCTCCAGAAAGGTAGAACAAGAGGACAGGCCCAAATGACAAGGATAAATGTGCCTTCCTGCCTTTTACATTTCCAGCATAGATTATTTTCCAGAAGGCTCATTTTATGAAGACGGACAGGTGTAAAATAATATCAATGAAGTACCTTAAAATTTCCCCAGACTTCTCTTGTAAACCAGCCCGCATTGGAGATTATCCTTGCCCAAGAATCCTTTTCAATGTTCAAATTTAAATCCCTGCTCTGCCAAATTAGTCTCAGGTTCTTGCAGCTGCCATGTATTGCATTAGCAATTATCTTGTAAAAGATGGAAGCTGAATGGTTATTTTAAGGTAACTTAAAATATTGCTGTGCTGCATTATCTTCCTCAGGCAGCTGCTTCGCTATCTTCCCCAAACTACTCACCAAGTCTTTATTTTGATTAGTACTGATACTGCTGAAATTAGAATTATGTGACTTGTATCAGATTAGAGAGTAGTCTCTAAGGTAAAAACATTAGGTGAAAGGTGAAACATTTACTCTGTGATTATTTCAAACCACCGTGCTGCTACAGCACACTAAACACTGGCTGACAGGGGTGGGGATGATTGTAATGTCTTTTTTAAAAGTGTCACAATTAACTTGAAGTATTATTATAGGTAAAAAATTGGTAAAACTGTGTTGGCCTCTCAAGGATGTTCACAACCTACCTGGCACTGAAATATAAAGAAATTAAAATTAGCTCCACCTTTACAAACTGAAACATTAAAGTGATGTTCATATTAATGCATTAATAATTATAATCAGTCATATAATATAGACTACATTATGAATTATCCATTCTGCATAATGAGTATTTTTACCTTTGGCATTTCAAGTATCTTTTGATGCTATAGTTGTGTATTTTTACACTGTGGTATTAGCTACTTTTAACTATTTAATGTGAGTAGATTTCCACCACAGACTGTAATCCTGTGTATGTATGCTGACATTTTACTGTAAAGTTTTATCTTTCAGGATGTGTGCTCTGGTGGTGATTAAGGAGTATTTGAAGAAACACTAGGACATAACCAGCAGTGGAAAAAGTACTCAAGTCTTCACTTAAACAAAAGTATCAGTACCACAGTGCAGATACTCTGTTACAAATAAAAGTCATGCATTTAAATTTAGAATTTAAGTAAACGTCCAGTGCCAAAAGTAAAAGTGAGAGGAAGTCAAGTAATTAATAATATTTTACATTTAATAACCAACATGTTATTGCATCATTGCTACAAATGTCCTTTACATAACACAGTCATTTTGATTTGTCTGAGATGACTATGATGGGCAGAGCAAAGATTTAAAAATCACTGGTCTCAGAACTCGCAAGGTAAGAAATGTGGCATGTTGATTTTCTTTTTTTTTGGTAATAAGAGCACTGTATCAGAAGCGATAAGAGTATAACACCAAAAATCGTTATAGGATATTGCATTTTAGTAAGTGTTTGGTTTTGAATCAAACTATTTTCACAATAAACTTTTTATGGGAAAGGGTTTCAAGTGAGTACATAATTCATTAAGGTGAAATAGGCCCAAGAAATAAGCTATAATGGGACATTTTTCCTAGTGAAACCAGCATGCCAGGTGCCATAAAATCATGACTTATGCTATTGTGTGCCACCTTGACATTTTACAGATATCGCCTACGCAGTCTATGGCCCACCACTGCCTTCAGGGCCAAAGATTAGAATATCTGTCAGTATAAAATCCATTACAGTGCTCAGACAGCTAACATTATCTGCCTTTAAGGGACAAGTATTTGACTTTCCACCACTGGACATAACAAAACAAAACACAACAAAATACATAGTGGTGTCCCCTGTGCATGCAGAGCCAACGTGTAAAGTTAATAGGTTACTGTTTGGTAATTATCATGGTCAGGACACCATAGTTGAGGTCACAATCTGAGCTTCAGATGTGATGTGAACTTTGAACTGCAGCAGCCACATGGCTGACATCAGCTGAAGACTTGAGACAACACCTGTCCTCCTCCCCTCCAGCTGCAGCCACGCACACTCTGGGACAGGTGAGCGTGTGACCAATGACAAGAGTTATCAGGTACCCGCATGACACGCCGACGTGCGCGTGGGTGTGTGCGTGGGGCTTTCCACCAGCAGCAGCAGCGCGGAGCCATGGCGACAGCTATCCAGGCAGAAATATCTATCAGCACCATGCACGGTCTGATTCAGGGCTAACTCTCGATAAACAGACTTAAGTTATTTCAACCAGGTAGTTATGTCGTCCTCCATGTTGTCACCTGTCAGACACCGTTCCTGAGGCGAGGTAAAAGTGTCCGTTTGTTGACTAACGTTGGATAAGTTAGCAGTTACGTTACTCTCACTTAACGTTAGCTATCATTTGCTGGCTAACTAGCATGTCAGTCTTTAAGCTAACGATAGTAAGTTATATATTTGTCTCTAATATCAGCGTTTGTTATGATTACAGTGCAGTAACGTTACATGTTTTTGTTGCTCACCTAGCTAGTAGCTAAAGACTAGCTAGTTACAGGGTGCAGCTAACGTCCACAGCAGGTTGTCATAGCTAATTTATCTGCTATCAAAGTAGTTTGCTATGTAAGATGTCGGTGTCTAAGTTATCACTTTATGTTTTCTGTCAGCTGGTTAGTATCTGCGCAGTAGTTTGACCTAATGCTATCTTGTCTAAACACTTAAACCAAAATAAAAATGAATGTCACTGGGTGCTAAAATTATTCGTATGCCTATTCCTCACCCATACAAACCTGTTTACTCATAACGTCACAGTTTACCTATTGTCGTCTAATGTCACTCAACGTAACACCATGTTAAAGCAGTGTTTGCAAGTTTTAGCTAGCTCCTTGACCAGAAAATATGTAGGCTTGCATTTATACTGACATTTTTAAATGCGTGCTGTGTATTTTTTAGATTTTCAGATGTTTTTCTGACACCTCAGTCAGCTGTTGGTCTCCGTTTATATCTGTATGGCATGAAAATCATATGGCACACTCGTAAACCTTGTTGAATACGTTTCATCAAACCTAAATCTGCATTATTTTATTGTCAAAGTTACATTATTTTTATAGAGTAAAGTAGTCCAGACCTTTCAAACCAATCTGTAATTAATTTGCTACAGTGCTTAAACAATAAGTCCATTAATCGATTAGTAGCTAGACAGAAAGTTAATCTCTATTTTTAAACTATTTTCATAAGTCATTGATCATTTCAGATATTTATCAAGAAAAAATGCCAACCGCTTTCTGGTTCAAGCTTCCCTAGTTTAAAGACTTTCTGCCTTTCTCTGCTTTGTATTATTGTAAACTGGGTTTGAACTGTTGATAAGACAAAACGAGACATTTGAAGACATCAACTTGGGCTTTATGAAACTATGTTGGACATATGTCACCATTTTCTGACATTGTATAGATTAAGCGCTGAGTCAGTTAATTGGAAGAAATTTTAAGTTTAACTGCTATCAAATATATTAATTAGTAGAGCCCTAAACTGTATTACAGTAGAGATAAAAATTAAAAAAAATGCAGACTTTATGTTTCTGTGATGGGTATACACAACTCAAGAGTTTGCTAATGTTATCATATTGTAAGGAGATAATCGAAAGCCATTGACTTCCTGGAAAAAATTTTTTAAAAGTCCTAAAAAAACACAAGAGCATAGCTTACAAAATAATTACTTGTGATGTTAAATACATGTGAATTGTTGTAAATAGGACTGGTCTGATAACAGACTGGACCCAGGCAAATATAGGATAAAATAGTGGGACAAAAGTAGGACAAAAGCACCGGTCCTTTTAATTGCTGGTTGTCTTTTAGAAGCTTCTAGAAAATGTACCTATATTTAAAACTTTAAACTCATGACTTTCTCCCTTTAGGTCTTCTTGTGTAACCTTGTTTCTCCTCTTATTCAGGCTTGGATATGTTGCACCAGATGGAGTGGGATTCATCAGATGATGGTTGTGGAGCTTTAATGGATAACTCCCCTCACCTATCTGAATCTCCTCAGTTGAAGCCCTCCACCACCAACATCTCAGAACATGAATTGTCGTGCCACTGTTGCTATGACATATTAGTGAACCCCACCACCTTGACCTGCGGCCATAACTTTTGCCGCCACTGTCTTGCTCTGTGGTGGGAGTCGTCTCATAAGAATGAGTGCCCAGAGTGCCGGGAGAAGTGGGAAGGCTTTCCTAAAATCAACATCCTGCTGAGGTATGCTTTTCAAAGCCAGATCATATCAGGGACTGAATGTTTGGTTTTCTGCTCTGACCACAGTATTCACATTTCTCTCTTGTACAGTAGAGAACAGAGACCTACTGTACTGACAAATTCTAAAGACAAAAACGTGTGTGTGTGTGTGTGGGTGTGAGTGAGTGTCAGTGTGAGTTAGACGGGAGTGGTTCAAGTTCATCTCCATGAGCCGAAGCCTGGGTATCATTGCTTTATATAGTCATATGTTTGCATAGCGCAGCATGGTTTCACTTTCACACTATGCCAAAACAAGTAAACTAGTTTTGTTAGCAAAAGTCACATTATTAAGAAATGTCTTTTGTTCAGTGGGCAGGAATTTAGGAACAAAAATAAACCCATGTAAGCACAGGAATATTTGTTTTTCCAGCACTTGAATGTCATATTGACTTTCTGTTTTTACTATAATAAGTAAGAGGAAGCAAGTGGTTGTCATCGCACACAAGAAATTGGGAAGTGATGTGGTTTACAAGAACTAGATGTGAGCATGGGCGGATTATGAGACAGTCAGCTGCTGGGCATAGATGTGCAAAGGGCTCCACAACCTCTTCTACACAGGTGCAAGACATACAGACTTTGTGGTGGTTTTGTGTCTCTTTGTAATTGTTATGCATCTTTTTGTGGTTTTGTGTCTCTTTGAGTTAAGTGTGCATCTGTTTTGGTTGTTTTGTGTCTCTTTGTGGCCATTTTGTTCCTTTTTTTGTTGTTTTGTGTCTCAGTATGGTCATTTTTTTAATCTCTTTTGGGTCAGTACGTGTTAATTTTAGGGATTTTGCAGGTGAAGGCCGGGGGGGCCCTGACACTTTGGGCCCCTGGGCCTGTGCTCAGTAGGCCCACTCAGTAAATGATCACTTGCCCAAGTAAGTTGTACTATGGAGGGAAATTTTCCAGATGTTAAGGAGTTTCATTGAACTGCACAAAGAAGACTCTTGTGGCTGAAGGTTGACCAACACTGTGGGGTCAAATTCAACACATAAATCATTACAGTGTCTGCACTTAGACCGGACACTGTGATGCACACATTACAGTCTGTGCTGACTGTTGACTTGGAAGAATAGGAGGCAAAATTTGAAGAATCACAATTGCTTAATATTTTCCTGAACATGGCTGTGAAGCATGAGCCAGGTGGGATGCAAAGAGCATAACCATACCTTCACTGCCCCCCTTGTTTTTTCTTCTCTTGTTGTACATTTCACTTTCATCCACTAATTGCACTTGTTAAATTTATGCTCTCCTCTCTAGGGATGCAACTGACAAGCTGTTCAGTGAGGTTGTTCAGCGGAGGAGAGCCGAGATCCAGGCTAATCCCAAAATTTCCCGCAGCTTGCTGGCCTTCCAGAGGTAGGACAGTATAATCTATAGTACAAGCCATTTTTGTGGAAAGCTTTGTGTTTGCTGATTTAGCACTACACTCCTGCAAAATGGTCACACTCATGATGGGCAAGTCAAAACAAAAATAATCAAAATAGATGCAGCAGAACCAGAGATGTCAGCTTTATTCCATGCATTCTTCATTTTGTCAAAACCAGTTGCATACATTACCCACAATGCAACTGGAATGGAATCCTTATGAGAATGATGTTATTCCCATGAACTTGCCTTGTGCCTGTCTAATCTGTTCCCTTGTATTTGACACCTTTTGTGATCTGAAGCCTCTGTTGAATATCTACGTTTTTAGGTATGGTGACAACTTGGGTAGATCCAGGACAAACCAGCACAAAGGAGCAGGCTTCTTCTTCTCTGGAGTCCTGACTGCACTCTCATGTGTGGCTGTAAGTATACAACAGCAGTCGGTTAAAAAAAAAAAGTCACCCTTCATGTTTATCACGTTATCTTGTGCACTTTGAATAAAATCTGGCCCCAAATGATGGTGTGGTACCTAGTTACCTTATTACCTGTCTATCAGGTGCCAATCACACATTGGCAGCAGCAGGCATGGAGTTCAACTTTTGTGAATTCTGAGTGGCGAAGATACAGCTTCAACCAATACCAAAGAAGGATTTGTGGAGGAGACATTAATTGTTGCTGTGTTTATCCAGCTGACATACTTTGATATTGGCTATAAAAAATACAAACCACCCCACATGAGAGACACTTCTTGTCGGCAGTGAGTGGGGGAGACAGGCATGGAACTAAAGAAAATGGGAAATGTACCAATTATTTATTAGCAAGCCAGCTAAGATTAGCTAGCAAGCTAGCTTTCCATGTCCATCACATCAGGCACTGCCCACATTCAGCAGAAATATTGCCTTGGCAGGCGATAGTCACTTGCCTGCATTCACTCATGTGTGACCAAGTCCTTATGCAGATTCATCAGGTTTTTAGGGTGATTTATTGACTTATTTGATGAGGTACACAGTAATCAAAAGGATAATATGTTAAAACAAGAACACTTAGGGACTAACCTAACCTCACCTGAACAGTTTTCTTATAACCTTACAGTGAATGGTGTTATTGGGATTTACCTCTCTTAATGAAAAATAGAAATTATGTTGTTAAGGCCAGCCTTTTGAAAAAGTTTGGTATAGAAGCTTATTCTGTAACAGTCATTGTAAATTGTTGTGGAGAAGAGTCATAAATATCAATGATGTTAAACAAAATACATTTTGAGCGACATAATGATTGGTTTGATCTGTTTGCATTATTAGATTGGTAAATAAAATTCATACTCTATAAGACACATTATGCAGTCTAGAGTTTTAGCTCATCAGTATCATATTGGTACTTTTACTCTACTTTGCACTGGTGCATCGCTAATCAGTGTTATTTTGTAATACAAAATGTCTTGATAAAGAGTTTTGTGTCCTTGTGCCCATGTTTTGACTCCATGATATTGCCAAATGAGCCTTTGGAGGAAATTATAGTAAACATGAACTATCACAGGGTGATCCGTGACTGTATTTTAAAGTTTTGTTTCATATTACAACCAAAGAGATTTTAACAACAGTGCTATGTAATATTTGAAGGTAATTGCAGTAGTAGATAAAGAGATCAGTTGTTCATATCATGCAGACAGACTGTGTTTATTTTGTCCATGTGGCACTTGGGACCAACGTCAATGTGTGCCCTGCAACGTGGCAGTGAATTTGTGTGTGTGTGCACTGCTGGGAGCATGTAAATAGATCAGAGCATGGTCCTGTTTTTGACCTCCGATCATTAATGAATATCATTATCGAATCAGGCCTTTTTTGAAAAGGAGGTTTGTTTGTGTACAACATCAGTTTGTAATGCTTTTGACTTTTTGTTTTCTTTGGCTCACGTGAACTGTACTGGAAAATAATATTCCTTGGAAACTGAGATTCGTATAGTTTAATCATTAGGTAATGGGTGATGTTGACTGATCAAAATCATGCAAACTATGCATTATGCAAATATATAAAATAAGTTTCAGGATGAAAATACCTGGTGTTATCATTGCAAGTGTACACTGAGCTTCAATTTAACCAATATTTACATTTAAAGGTAGGTTAACGTGATGTCATACGCCCACTGTTCCCTTGTTAGTCTGGGTTCACCTTTCCTCCAGACTCCTCTTTATTGCATCCTCTTTATCTAGTCTTTATAGCTTTTTAGTTTTTTCACCAGGAAAACAATCTCCTGCAGGACCAATAACAAGTAAAACACATGTAACCATTATTTTTCATTGGCAAAGAATACCCAGTAAGTGCATTCAGTTGTCACCTACGATCATGTGCTTTGTCCATGCAAAGATATATACTGTATATTTACCAAGCTGAAGTTACAGTCACTGTTTCTTAATGATCGACCTATCATGGTGCTAGTGTTGTCACAACACAGGAACTTCTAACTTCGATAAAAATACTCTGAAAAATATCATTATTCGATACCACTTTTGATACCAAGGGGAAAAATTGAAATTTAGGGCATAAAATGTACATATTTTACTAAAATATAAATATAACACGGCTGTAACGTGACAAGGATGACTTTTCCTTTCTTGGTTAGTAGCAGAAAACAATGTGACTGTAGTAAATATTAACAATAAGAAAGAGTGAGAAAGCTAGAGTAGCTGAAAGGGGTGTATCAATACTGCAAAAAATTGGGATCATTCAACTATTCAGAATTGATATGTATTGAATAATCAGTAATTGCAACTAGACATTTTTACAGCAGTGGGTGCCAATTATGCATAGCAGGCATTTTTTTTTTAGTTTTGCACCTTTTCTTGGTTTAGAAGCGACCTTACTCTTCTTACTTTACCAAATGACACATGAAATAGGGTTTAGCTAAACTCAAGTCAGTGAAGAGGACACATTATGTGCTTGTTGCCGTACCTACTAACATACAGCTGTGATGGAAATGGACAGCAAGGTGGTGAACACCTGTAGAGACACATGCAGTTACACCAAGGCCTTACAGAGCTTGGTCTTAGACTGTGCACATGTTACCCAATAAATTGTCATAACAGCGCAAATGAGACTTAGTAATTAATTGTTTATGAAGATGTGACACATTTTATGAAATTACACTAAAGTTTAAGAAGGAATTAATGTTTTAAGTTATACTTTGATTAGGGATGCTGCTGGAGGTTTAAGTCAGACATATATAGTGATCTTTAGTGGCTATGGTTGCTCTGTGCAAGACACAGTAACTGTAGGCTAAACCAGAGCTGTGAATGTGTGACTAGTTGGCACCAGTCTGGCCTGTGAGGGATTCCAGTCTCTATGCAAACCTGTTAATCCCCTACTCCTTACCAACAACAGTTATGTGAAATAAATCTTTTCCTTGCATCTAAATATATAATGTATCTGGTGTGGTATAAGCAGAATATAAACAAGTGTTCACTGTATCTTTGTTTGTTTATGTCTGTGTGTTCTCAGGTGATGGTGCTGGTGTATCACTGGAGCAGTGGTGTGGTGGAGCAGCATGACCTGTTGATCAGTAAACCCGTGTCTCACTGGACGCCGGAGGAAGTCGTGTCCTGGCTGGAACACTTGGGGCCCTGGGCCCAGCTCTATAGAGAACCCTTCCAGCAGGAGAACGTTAACGGGAGGTAAATAAATGCCACAGGACTTAACTTCAGCTTTGTTGTTTCCTTTCTTTACTTCCTTCCTTCCTATTTTCCTTGCTTCCTTCCTTTTTCTGAAAACTGAGTTGAGCCACATTTATTCAACTTTGAACTGTAGTACATTGTTCTCTGCTGAGGTTTAGACTTGCACAGACCACACTAACGTTACAGAGCAAGAAAGTCATGTTGTGTGTCATTATGCTCATGCCTTGGGGTGTGGATTTCTTCTCTTTAGGCTGCTGTTGATGCTGGGAGATGAAGAGCTGTTAAAACCTCCCTACAGCATTGAAAACCAGGCTCACAGACGGGCTGTTCTGGCTGAGCTGGACAGAGTTAAAGCCCTGGGCGTCAAACCTCCACAAAACCTCTGGGAATACAAGGTAAAGAGTCTTTTCTGCTCCAGATCACGCCACAAAGAAACCTGATCACTAACCTTGTCAGTGTACTTAGTTTTGCATCTCTGGTTTGCAAATACTGACCCTGCTGCAGTTAACTTCCCTTACTGGTAGTATGTGACTACTTCTTTGTAAGAGTAAATATGAAGTGATAGTATCTCTGAGCAAGTGTGTTGATAATACTCGATGTATAATGGCATATTCCACATAGCTTGAAAAAATCACAATAATGCAGACTTCAAGTATGTATTGTCACCTCATTTTCTGAAGCAACCGGCGTGAGACTCGCTTTGGCATTTCGGTTCTCTCCCTCTCATAGACACAAAGAGAAAAAAAAACTCTCACAAACATGATTCGTCACATGCGCTCCCCTGCCCAGCCAGTCCACTCTTCCCTGGGCAATAGTGTATACGCAGGCGATGCGTGTGTTTTTGTATCCATAGTCCTCTAGGGCACGACTATTTAGTTGCAATTTGTGACAATGGAGCACCAGTGCAACTTGTAAATATTGTTAATACATGAACTGGAGAGCTGTTGATTTGTCTCCTGCTCACAGTAAATGAATTGCCATGATTAAGGACGTCACTGTAACACCTAACTTTCCGCTAACTGCTAACAACTATAAGCTAACTGTTGACTCGAAGCTTCAAGTACACAGCAAAACATCAAAACATCTTCTGGCTTGATGAGAGCCAGATACTTCAGAATAAAAGCAACGGTGCTTCCACTTTGATTTATTTCATTGTAATAATACTTTATTTAACTTTATTATAACAGTGCTTTTTTATAACTTTATCATAACAGGACTTAATTGAACTTTATTGTAATACTACTTAACTTAATTATATCAGTACTTCAACTTTATTTTGGTAGTACTTTATTTAACTTTATTGTAACATTGCTTTATTAACTTATTATAACATTATTTAATTTTATTGTAACAATATTTTATTTTCCTTTTATTTTAACAGTATTGTATTTAACTTTGTTTTATCAGCACTTTATTAAGATTTATTATTGTAACAGTTTAACAATATTTAAACTTATTGTAAGAGTACTTTATTTAGTAGTATAGTATTTTAGTAGTCTGCAGTAGTTTAGAGGAGATTTTAAAATATAGATATATATATTGTGTTTTAAGATATAGCCTTAAAGGATCACAATATTATTTACGAGCCATATCGCCCAGCCCTGATGTGACCGTTTCCTTTAGTGTTTTACCACAGTCCCTTTATTTAAGAAAATGTTCTGTAGTTGAGATTTTAAGAACTGAATCCCCAAAAAGTCTGTTTGTCATATTTCTTGCATGAACAAATGTCCTTACTCTGTATAACTGTTTCTCTCTCACTCTCTGCCAGGCTGCTAATGCAGGGAAGTCGCTGTTTTTGCTGTACGCACTGAAACGTTCCCCTCGTCTCACACTCTTCTACTTGTATTTGTTCGACTACTCCGAAACCTTCCTGCCCTTCCTGCACACCTGCTGTCCGGCCATCACACACATTGGCCAGTCAGTGGAGAGCAGCTTCCTCAACACACAGGTAACACTTTAATACAGTATTAAGAAATCTTAAACAATAAGTTAAAATGAAGTATTCATATGCACATGATGTGCTGGTGACTAATATTCAGATTATGACAGTACATTTCTGTTGCTTTTCATAGGATTTTTTAACACTCAGAAAAATACGGACTATTACCAGAACTATCTGCCTATTTAAAAAAAAAAAAAAGAATATAACAGCACTATTTCAGTGTAATATCACATTTTGGTGTAAATGGTACCAAAATCTTACCAAAAGGTTTTGGATCCAGGTCATCCTACCCAATGTTATCCTTCTCGACACATGTACACACTGTAACATAAAAGAATAAAATTAGAATATATCACAACTAAATCAACTAATCTATCTCAACATTTGATTTTTAATCAGCATGTAGATATGTCGTAACTTTAGTCATGTGTCTTACACTCATACCTGTTCTTCTGTTGTTGTCTATGATGTTCCCGTGTTCGTTAGTTGGAGCCCAGTTGGCGACAGTGGGCGGAGTTTCTTGTCAAGTACCTCCTGCTTCCATATCAGCTGATAGCAGAGTTTGCTTGGGACTGGCTGGCCGTCCACTACTGGACATCTCGCTTCATTATTGTTAACGCCATGCTGCTGTCAGTGCTGGAGGGCTGTGCCCTGTGGAGACTCTGGACAAGAGCCAGCATCAGGTATACCGTACACGGGGGGTGATCCGATGCTTTCTTTGTGTTTTCTCTTCTTTCAGTTTTCTGTTTTTAAATACATTTTAAATATCTCATGTGACTCAAGGACAATTGAGAAGGAACATGAACAAGCAGTCTGTTCTTAACAAGTCTGCAGGATGCAGAGCAGTCACGTTTTAGCTTGTTTTCTTTTCTTTGAGGGAAAATAACAAATAGTGATGTAGCATTTGGTCATGTTTCCTTGTTACCTAATGGAAGAAATTTATCACACTAAAAGAGTTGCATGTGTTTAGAAATTGCTACACTACATCACTGGGAAATGTAATTGTTAGGTCAAGCTGCATGTGAAGTTACGCCTAGTTCAAAGATCAAAGATTCGCAACAAGATGAGTTGAAACCAAGCGCCAGTCTTGAACGTTCTAAAAACCTACCAGTTTACACCAACGTGAAGAGATGAGACGTTGTTGTTTTGTCTCCATTTAAACAACCATGTACTTTATTTTAATTTCCGGCTTTTCAGACTCATTTTGTCGCTGAACATAATTTATAGCTTCTTAAAATATGAATGAGGATAGCGATAGGGAGATACTTGCTACAATTGCGTTTGTAGTAGTAATGAAATGGCAAAAACATGAACAAAACAGCCCGAGCTTCAGATGGACCACATTTATGATAAATACTGGTGTGCTAATAATCCAAATAACTAGCGCTGATTAATGAGTGGATCTTCAAGCTTTTGTATATTAATTTCGTGGAGTGTTGGGCTACAGCAACACTAAACCCCCGAGCTTGCCCTAGAAGGACTACATGCACAAACCTGCTATTTTACAATATCCCATGGAGAGAGACTCTCACTGCAGCCTGTTTTATTTTGTTCTGAAAATGTCAGCGTGCAGCCTCGTTCTGTGGACGATAAACAAGGCGCAGACTTTCCTCTGTGTCATAGATAATGAGGAAATACAGTGAGTGCTGGATGGAGCAGTGAGTGACAACAACCCCGCCCACATTTAAGAGTACTGTTTGCAGTGGAAACACAAGGGTCTAGGTACTATGACTGAAGGGTTACTTTTGGTTCCAAAGGTACTATACTGAAAGTGTTTGGTGGAAACAGGGCTATACGGCGCGCAGCAGCAGCGACCTCACACCAGTCTGACACCAACACACTGTGAGAATGGAGCCCAAGTACGTGTCACAGCCGTAGGATGTAAATGAAACAGACTCAGGCTCGGTGGGGATGGAGGGCTGTTGTCAGAGAATGCTGCAGCAAGTAAACACCCTGTCTGCTGACAGTTTGTAACTGACTCGGCTAGCAGACTTCACTACAAGCTGATTTGATGTTGAAACAGATAACGTGCCTGACATTGTAAAACCAGCCACTTGCAGCTTGACAAGGTTAGTTGCAGGTGACACTATCAGCCAGCTTGAGTCAAGCGTAGACAGGCCGGTTCACTGTTGAAACTTTCCTCTGCAACGTTCTTAAATGGTGTCAGTCTTGTTGCAAATCTTTGGTCTGAACCGGGGTTTACATGTAGGTCAGTTCCTGTGGTAAACAAAGCTACATGCTCTAACTTGTATCTTCCCCTTTCCTCAGGTCTCTGCCGCGCAAGATGTGGAACCACTTGTGGAAGATGTTATCTCAGGGCTTCGCCTTTGCCCTCCTGTGGCCTTTTGTCCCTCAGTTTGTGTGCAACTGCCTCTTCTACTGGGCTCTCTACTTCAGCCCCATCATTAACATAGACCTGGTGGTGCAGCAGCTGATGCACCCAGAAACACAGGCGCCGTAACAAACTGCATGTAGTCAGCGCCCAGCTAATGCCGTACAGTTCACAGCAAATGAAACCGCCAGAAATCCAGTTGCTGAATAGAAGTGTTTATTTTCAGCAGTGTACTCACATGAGACTGGCCTTTTTGCTGTGGAAGGGGAAGTTTTCTCGCTTCCAGTCTCTGCTGGATGGTTGCCATGTGGATCAAGAGAACCATTGAGCTGTTGTAGGAGACAAAACCACCAAGACGAGGAACAGTGAAGTATCTGTGATGCTATTGATTAAGAAAGATTACTGCAGTGATCTCTCTGCGTGCACAGTGCATTCACAAACCACATTGCCTAAATGGTTCAGAGGGCAGTTATGCAAATGATAAGTCATGTTCAGACACTGCTGGTAGTGAAGTCTGGCCTCGAGAGGAGTTTTCTGTCAGCTTTGTAGCACTGAGATGGCTGTAGTCCTGTTGAAGGTGAGCTTTTTTACGCATATACAGACTGAACATGGAACAAAACATGTATACATTAATTTTTGGCCTCTTTTATTAAATGTCTTTATGGCATGTTATACACAACCAATTAAGTCAGGTATCAGTTTCAACAAAGCAGTGTTCTAGGTGAATATAAATGCTTATTCTGCATGCATTTCAGTGGGTTCCTAAAATCTTCAGTGCAGTTTGCAGTCTGGCTTTCACTGCGATCTTGGCGCCACAGAGCTGTCTGAAAACTCAGTCTATGAGGTTTGGTAACACGATTGTGAAATGTGTCAAATGTCGCTGTTTGTAGTTCTGCAGCCTGATGAGGACCTCAGGCTTTATGGTTCAATCAGAGGAAAACATAAACACAGTCTTTGTGAACAAACAATGAAGGGCGTCAATGGAATTCCAGGCGTTCATTTCACAATATATGTGGCACTTAGATTTGAAATAAAACATATGTTCCTAAAAAAATATTGAGATGCCGATACAGATAAATTTCTAATTTTTATGATTTTAAGGAGAAACAGTTTGTAGCAGATTTTATTTGCTGTTACTGCCGACAAATTGAGTTGCACATTGTTTTTATTGTTCTGAAACATTTTGTTCACAGTGTATGTTTCCATGTGACAGGTAGAGAGAGCTAATCAAAGACTTTGTGTTTTTTACATTGTTTATTTGCACTTAAAAGTTTACACTGTGATTTTGTTCTTTAATGTTCTATAATGACAAAGGAAAAAATAAACATTTTTAATAATATTCTGTTGTGTGTATTTGTTTTTCTCGTGGTGTAGTAATTGCTGGACAATTTAAATGTAGTGAGGTTTAAAAAAAATGGTGTCTGGATGTAATAGTCTGAACTTTAGAAATAGAAACATCACTTATTGAACAAATGCCCGTCTTCTCAAATACTAGTTCAGTAGCTGTCCACACAGTTACATGTAAGATTTAACTGATTCCTATGGAGGAAACTTACATCACAGCAGGACAAGAAACAGACTAAACAGATTGATAGCAGATACAGAACTATGTGAAATTAAATGATGTGGAAAAAATAAGAAATGAAACTATAACGCTACTATATACAATATAAACATTACAATGCTAGGCCCAATGAAAAATTTCACAAAGACATGTTTCCTATTTAACTCACTTCATCTCTAACTGTTATGCTTGACCTTTAAAGAAGAGGTCTCCAGTCAGATGGGTACTCTTGGGGTCAGATCTACTTCAATTAATCTATAAATAGAATTAACTTTAAAAACGTAAGGCTGCTGGGTTCCTCAGACTCAGCTGTGCATCCTGTAAGCCATATGTTAATAACATAATTTAAAATACAGGCACAACATGCCATTAGCATCTTTTATATAATGCATATTGTGTATAGTTTATTTATTTATATATTTTGTGCATTTTATATTGAAAGTGTCCTGGTACTAGAATTTTATAGCATAGATTTGTGGTTCTTTTACAAATGAGACTAAAACTTAAACTTGTGCTAAAATCTGACTTTAAAAACAACAACAACAAGACTTGAAAACACTTGAAAACCCACCTTTTCTAGCTTTGCTTTTGACTATTATTATTATTATTATTGTATTACTGTTGTCCTTGAATATTTAACAGAATTGAGTACACATTGAATATATGTATAATATATGAATAATTGATGCTGTGTATGATATAGATTGGTTATCTTGATTGTCTCAAAAGACAACAGAAAACGGACTGTAATGGAAAGTTTAACAACAAACAGGTGAGTCAGTAGTAAAATAGATGTGATAAATAAATTAATAAATATATAATTTCAGGTGAGCTGTCTATCCCACTTCTACCAGGAGAGATTTGTGTAATTTGTACTGTCGTCTTATTATATTATCTGTCCTTTGTAAAGTAGTCAAAAGTCTGTAAAATTTAAATAAATAAATCTTAAACAGTCTATGAAATATGGTTAGACTGTAAAACACCTACATGTAGAGAGGAGCTGTGTCAATAAAGTTTGATTGATTGAAAACTTTAAAACCACCGCCCTCTAGTGTTCAGCCGCCGACATGGCAGCAACGGTTGTCGCTATAACGACGTAGGGACTGCCTCAAAAGAGCACGTAAGAATTAATATGGAAAAATAACTACAAACACAATTATTGCATACAGATAAAAACTTGATAATTATTTAATTGTTTAACGCAAATCTGTCTAACTCTATTTTTTTTTTTTTTTGTACCTTGGTTAGTGTTTCACCTACCGCGCGCTTTTAAACGGCCGACAGCACTTTAGGGTCTGCCCCTTACGTCATTGTTGCGGAAGTGAAAAGTCTACGTGGGGAAGAAAGGTTGGTCTGACCGTGTTCAAACACCAACAGCACCGATGCCCAATCCAGGTTAGCTCCGTCCCCCCTGTCGAACCAGTCCTCCTCCCCGCCCCCCCGTTAGGCAAATGGACGCGTTGAGCAGAGGCTGGGGCGTATAAATGGGACGGAGAGCCGACGACAGCCTGTAATGCTGCGCCGGGTGCGGCAGTCTCTCCGCCGGCAGGTGCTGTTTCTGATGGCCCGGAGACCGGCTCTTCTCTGCGGGGCTGTGGTGCTCGGCGTCCTGCTCATACTGGCCGTCAAATTCACATGCAGGTAACAGCCAGCAGCGTAAACATGAACTGCTTCTGCTCCTATTGTAGTGTGTCTCTGTGACCAGGCTAACATGAGACAGTCATGACTGAAACATTACTTCACTGAGACATAAATGCAGTTGTAGCGTTTGTAAACCACACATTAGCTATCTTTAATTATAATGTAGCTACTCATAACTAATCAGGGTCTTCAATATGTTGTGCAGCTGGTCGGAAACTGACGTGTACTGTGTGACAAGAGGATTAACTAGTGCTTTAAACCGTTTAAACAGACAGTGTGTCACCAGGAGTGTATCAGTCCTTCATGTTTATGATTTTATTAAGGGTTAAGCGTCTGTGTTAGTAAATGGCTCAGAGACAACTGCGTACCAACCACAGCCGTGTAGTAAACAACACACATTCATGTTCAGTGAGACCAGCTGTGAAGATTTCAGATGAAGACTGAAACTTGAAGCAAATTACAACAAATGAGCTCAGTCACATCCTGCTTCTTATCCGGCTGAGGTGGAAGAAGTATTGTAATAATTTAATTAAGTAAACGCAGCAATATCACTGTGGAAACACTCCATTATAAGTAAGAGTACTTTACTCAAGATATTATTTAAATAGAAGCACAAAAGTATGACCAAATCTGGAGAGCTGACACAATTAGTCAAGTAACTGAGTAGCTGATGAAATTTAACTGTCAACCATTTTTATCAATTGATCAGTCATTTTTTTTTATTAATCAAGCAATAATGCCAAACATTGTCAAGTTACAGCTCCTCAATTCAGAGGAATTACTGCTTTTCATTGTTAATCATTATAGTACGACTTGTGAATGTCTGTAATACTAACTGATGGACAAAACAAGAAGTCTGAAGAGACCTTTGGAAATTATAATGGGCACTCACTATTATTGACAGATGAATTGATAATATAAATGATAGCGAGTTGCAGCTATAAGCCAGTCGGGGTCTTTAGTATGTTTTGCACCTGATCTTAAAAGACAACAGAGTCTAAAACCTAAGTGCATTCAGTTTACAATAGCAACAGCTTCTGGCATTTCCAGTATCAAAGTGGAGCGGCAGTAGCTCAGTCCGTAGGGACTTGGGTTGGGAACCAAAGAGTCACTGGCTCAAGTCCCCATGTGGACCAAATATGGAGCAAGGACTGGTAGCTGGAGAGGTGCCGGTTCGCCCTTTGGGTATCGCCAAGCAAGGCACAGAACCCTCAACTGCTCGGGGTGCCTATCCATGGGCAGCCCCCTCGCTCTGACATCCCTCCATTCAATGCATTTATAGGTCATGTGTGTGTATCTTCTTCTTCTTCTTCTTCTAAAATTTGGTGGTGATTAATTTTCCATTAATCCTCTGATCATTTAATTGACAGTGTCCGAACACTAAACAACACAGACTTATGTTCCAGTGATCTCAGCTGTGAAAATTACACCTGGGAGGACTGAAACTTTAAGCAAATAATAGACAAATGATCTGGGGCACAACCTGGCTCTGTGACAGTTGCAGAGTGGAAGTGCTTATCTTGTACAGGAAACTGAATTTTGGTGTCACATTGATATTTTTTCCTTCTGTAGCCGTGCTAAGAATGTTGTGGCAGCAGCTCGGCCTCCGGTGCGGTTCTTCTCTGCAGATGCCCCAGTAGTGGACCTCTACTTGGGTCAGCTAGACCAGGTGAGCTCTCTCATACATGTATTAACTCAAGTTTGTCAAAGTACTTCAACTACAAGTGTTACTCCCTGGAAGTAATAAATTCATACTTAAAACACAAACAGAATGACAGTCTAACACAGTGGTTAAGTTTATAACATATTCATTTTCTCCTCAGGTGGAGCGTCTCAGAAGTGTGGCGGAGGTATCTCTCATCTTCTTCTATGCACCGTGGTGTGCTCACTCAATGGCTGCCCGTCAGGAAGTGCAGCAGGTGGCGAAGAAGCTGGCCAAGCAGGTACAGAATACCTGAGGACACAATAAACATTCTTTGTGTTCAGTGTTTATGTACACAATAGTGACCTAAGTTGACGCCCTAACGGATGACCTCTGATAAGATAGCAGAAAACTAAGGCTTGTTGTTTCTGTAACATACTTGTCAACTTGTAGACAAGTTATATCTAGAAGATAAATATGCAGAAGAGTAAATACAGCTTCTGGGACTCCATTAAAATTAAGACAAATACTGTTTGTAGCTTTAGTTCAGAGTAATAGAAATCTGTTGGAATTATAAAATTAACCCTTAATTTCACGGTGTAGAAGTTATTAACGAGAATGTGTCTGATTGTTGATGTGTAATTAGTCAGGCACAGATTATTGGGGCCCATTTGTACTGGAAATGTGACAGACTAAAGCCTGATGTCATGACAGACAGTGACAACACACCATACTCTGTTTGTGGTTTGGAAATAGTTCTGGTTGTTCAGCTTGTTTCTTTCTCTCTCTCTTACAAACACAAACACACAGGTGCAGTTTGTGGCTGTAAACTGCTGGTGGAATCATGGGAAATGTAGGAAGCAAAACCGTTTCTATCAGTACCCCACTATCCACCTGTTTTATAGAAGGTAAGACACTCATCCTTTCAATGTTGTTTCCTACTGAACTGAAATGTAGTTTGTGAATCATTGACGTGTTAACAGTGTGTGTGAACTGCACACCTGTATCTTTGATATTCTTGCCCTAACTGATACGATTGCTGTGGTTTAATGAACTCTAGTTAGCTCTAATTTCTTGTAACGCAAGTCATTCACTAACTTTAAAATGAGCCAGAATTGGGGCACCCTTGTTGGTTTTAGGGTGTTGACCGTGAATCACAACATCCTCTGTGACTGACCAGGGACCTTTGTTGTTTGTTGTTTCCCTCATGTTCTAAAGTCTAATGTAGGCTTAAAATGCCCAGAAACATTTTTTTCTTATCTGGCATTTATCATAATGGCAAAACAAAAATAACATTTTAGTCCTAGACTCCTCTTATCAGTGTTAAAATGTATATAGCAGGGCAGCTGCATTTACGTCATAACAGCTATTCAGTCAGCCTGCACTGTGTTGTCTTGTTTTGGTGGCTTTGACTGTAACTTATTTTTCTGATATTATAATGTTGTGCATTGCTGTAGCTTACCCTGTTATTTATAGACTTCAATGTTTTTAGGAGTTAATTTGTTGTTTTCAAGTTTGTGTTTTTCAGCAGTAAAGGAATAGAAATCCTAAACTGTTAATTCTTACATTGGCAGACACAATTAGGACATCCATGCCAGGACCTAAAGTAAAACTGGAACTGAACTGTAGCAGTGTTTGTATTGTTTTTTTGATTCATCATTTTGTCTAAATCTAGATAAATAGAGTCAAAAACACACTGACTTACCATCCATCCAGCCCAGCATCACATCTTCAAGTTGCAGGTTGTGTCTGACCAACAGTCCAAAACCCAAAGATATTAAATTTGCAGTGATAGAAAAAATAGAAAAGCAGCAAATACTCACATTGAAGACGCTTGAATCTGTACATTTCTGGTATTTTCTTCTTGAGAAGATACGTAAGCACTTGAGTGATAATTTTCATCTTATTTTATATAGTTCTTGTGAAGCCCCAAATGCGAAAAAACAAGAGCAGCACTGATTGCTGCATTAGTGGCTGTGGTTTGTAACATCTCAGCTCATGTATCCCGCAGGACGTTGTTTAGTAGAGGTTTTAATTTCTGATGCATCTCATTGTGTACTCAGTTTACTTAGTAGATGACAACCTAAACAATTGGCATTTATTTCCTGAGTGATTTAGATTTTTACAATCACCTAATTGATGCATTATGTTGTTTGTCTTTGTGTCTCTGTGCTGCAGATTTGGGCCTATAGAGTACAAGGGTCCGTTTGTGGCTCCATATGTGGAAAGTTTTATCCTCAGAGTCATCACACCGCTCACTTACCTCCCATCGAGAGCCAAGCTCGAAGAGTTCCTCTCCTATCACGAGGTATTGTTTGGCTTCAGGCCATCTGGCATGTTTTCTTGCAGAAAATCAGTTTGTTCCTCACTGTGTGTGCTGGTCAAGAGTTAGTTATGCAAGTTACTAATGTTAGCTCTCTTCAAGGAACGACCTGAAAGTTTTAGTGGTGTTGAATAATGTGTGTCTTCACATAGGTGTCTTCTTTCAGGAAGAATATATGTTGTAATAGGCTTTCTCTTGTGTATTTCCAGCCTCGAGTGGTGGGCTTCTTTCAGTTTAACTCGTCTCCTCAGCCGCCGGGGTACATCACGTATCTTTCCTCTGCCCTGCAGGCCTTAAGAAGAGGTAAGACATGGTCACACGGGCCCATTCACTGGACCTTTTCAGGGGCCTAGCTATTTCTTTGAGGGGGTTTGATTGTAACAGTGACGGTAGCAGTGAGTAGGCTAAAAACAAGAAATGTACAAAGATGGGAAAAACATGTAGTTAATGTCTTTGTTTCCAGCCCTCAGCCTCTCTGTTTTTCTGGTACAGATTTCCGTGGTGTTATACGTTTCGGGGTTGTGACCAACAAACAGGTGGCAGAGGCCATCTCAGTAAACGAAGATGAAACAGTTTACCTTTACAGAAGATTTAACTCCTCTTTGGTGAGCAATGTTAGGCCACAACACACTGGTTTCAATAAGATTAACTATCATTTTGGACGTGCAGTATACTAAGGCGTCTAGCATATGTTTTCTTCTGTCAGATTTTCCCTCGAAGGGAACGTAACTTCACATCAGAGGCCATCTGTAACTGGGTGTTTGAACACCATGAAACCGTCCTCCAGTGGCTCCAGCCTCCAGGAACAAAGTCCCGTCTCCTGGAACATGAGCTAACTAAAGGTCCGGCACTGCTGCTCTTCCTGCCGCACAATCCACTTGGGTCCAAGCCGAGCCCTGTACTACAGCAGGTAAGCAGGAATGGAAAAAAATCACATAGGATCTTTTGCTTTTGTCAGTGCTTTATACTCTACTGCCTGTCTCATTTGTGGTGTACCACAGGGCTTTGTTTTAGGTCCACTAATCTTTTCTGTTGACATGCCTTTTTCTTGGGACATCATTTACAAATGTAATAATTCATTTTATTTTTAATTTGCTACAAATATAAAACAAACTCCCAGAATATTTGAGATCTGCTTCAACTATTAATAATTTTAAAACAGGGTAAAACTTTCCTTTTTGCCACAGACTTTTATTTAGTTAATTTCAGGACTGTTTGCAGTATTCTTTCTATTCTTGATTTGTTATGTTATTTTAGCTTAATTTCATCTTCTGTTTTCTTTTGTTTAACTTTTTTAGCTTTAGCTTTTTTAATTTTCTGTTTATATCACCTTGTTTCTTTTGTATCACAAATGGGCAAATTAATTTTTGTGCTGACTTAACAGTATCACCTGCTGATAATAGCAGTCACTCTCATTAACTGTGTCGATGAGATCAAGTGCTGTATGCTTCAACAATTTCCCTGCAGCTAAACAACAGTAAATCAGATATAATAAAACTGTATTAACCTGGGCAGGTTGTCAGTAGGTGTTGAAGCTGTGGCTCAAAGTCTGGGAGCCCCATTCGACTGTAACCTCAGTTTTAGAGGGTTGTTCAGTCCTGCTTTCTCTGCTTTTAATAGATCTTTCCTATCCTCTACTGACCTGGATAAATGTATACATGCTTTTATTTTATTCCATTTACACTACTGTAACACCACTTAGCCATGTTTGAGTTTTCTCTCGATGGCAGGTGGTTCAAAATGCAGCGGCAAGGATCTTAACAAATCCCATCACCTTTTTTTAGCCTTCCCTCACTGGATACCATTTAATTTCAGTTAATTTAATTTTTTGCGTACACTATTTATTTATTTATTTTTATTATTACAATGTTGTTTTTTTGTCTTTCAGGTTGCAGACATTGCTGTGCGTTATCATTCCTGTGACAACAACCACTCCAGCTTGGACAAAAGTTTCACCTCCCACTCACCATGCTGCCAGTCAGTTCTTCTCCCAGAGTCCAGTACAAGTGTGTGTGAGGTGTGCCTCAGTTTGTCACGATCGAGCCTGACCAGCTCCTCTGTGCGCTGCTCTTTCTCTTCCACGACTCAAGGAGGAGACATGTTGCAGTTTTATCTCAGACACTGCTGCCTACACCGACTGCCTGCTGTGTCCATAAACACCACAACCTCATTGGGCTGTAGCAACTTTCTGAACAGCTACAGCCCCTTTAGTCAATACAGTGCCTGCTGCAGAGAAGTTGGACCTCAACTCAATGAATCACAAGCCAAAGAGGAGTCAGACATGCAAAGAATTCCCCTTACACCTCCTCCCTCCTCCATCCCTCCATCCTCTGCCCCTCAGCAGGGAGGAGACGGCATCACAGGGCTCCGGTGCCAGACCAACAGGACGCTCAGGTTTTATGTGCTGGATCTTGCTCTGAACTGGCCTCTAGCAGTGAGACTCGGAGCAACAGGCAACAGAAGTGCTTCTCTTTACCAGGAGGATGGTGCACAAAGCGATGGGTCGTTTGCAGCTATCGTGAACTTGAAGGATGAGGTTCATTACGTTCTCCACCGCAGCCCGGCAGCCACGCTGACAGAGTCTCTGGGTAAGATTAGGACTGCATTTTATTCATATGAGTTTAAAGTTAAAAGAATTAAAGTCAAGAATGCCCAAACAAGAGTCTGAAGAGGACGGAGCACTGGTCTCCAAACATTAAATAAACTTGAGTAGTTCTGAAGTTGAGATAATGCTGCAGGAAGTGAACACCAAATGAGCTGTCATATTTCGTAGTGTCAAGAGTGGATAAATAACAAAAAAAAGCAAGGGTGCTAAAAATACATGTTAATCAACTACCCAACCAGCAAGCCACAAACTTCATGCATTATAGTAGCGCAACCACATTGCTTTCCAAGGTGAATGTTTGTTTTTGTGAGATAGACAGAGGGCTAGAGAAGGTGAGGGTGGATTGAGTCACGCAATGTTTTTGTAGGTAATTAATAACTTACTCAGAACGCTGCTTTGTCAATTTTTGACCCGCCAGCTCAAACTGTCAGTGATATTTTCTAGCATGATCAGTCACTAATTATTAGATGACACATTTTTTATTTACATTACTGATGTGAATTAAAGTTTTAGTGTAGTGTTTGTTTTAATAGACCATAATGCTTTTAGTATAATAATAAACTTGATTATTAGAAAATATTTTAAATGATAAAATATTATTGTTACATAAATCCTATAATATTATACAATGGTAGACTTGAGGGAAACAAATAACCAGTTATTCAGCACAAAATATGCTTAAGTGTGAGTGTGCACAGATTCTGTTCGTACAAATCCCAAATATGAAACATTGGTGAATGTCAGAATCCTCATGAAAATGGCATATTTGGAATTTAAGAAGAAGTTTCTTCTGGAGAACAGTTGGTAAATGACATTTCACCGTCTACAATTGGTAATGCTTTATCCTCTACAACCCATCTCACTTGTGGTGTACCACAGGGCTTCGTTTTAGGTCCACTATTCTTTTCTGTTTACATCTCTTTTTCTTGGGACATCATTCACAGATATAATATTGATTTTATTTTTTATTTGCTACAGTTTTACAATGTCAGCATGTAATGATGAATCAGCACAAGTCAACATTGCTGTTGTATCTACACCAAATCCAACAATTACTGTATTTATACATGTTTATTCTAGTGTTTTTATGACACAGAAGAGTTTGCACTCATCCTCACAGATGCACTCTTGTGTATCTGTTGAGAAATGGCTGCTGTGTTATTGGCTATCAGCGTTTTCATCAGTCCTGCTGAACTCCAGATTTAAATGAAGATGTACAGTGTAAGGGCCTGGCCAAATTTCACTAAATTGGATGCAGCCACACTTAAAAAATATGTCTGAGTTTCGTGTTGCCTCCTGTTGATGGAGGAGTCAAACTTGTGTGTAGTTACCATGTGTGCTTCAGTTCCGTGTACAAAGTGCAAATATGACGCGTAGTCAAAGACAGGAGTCTGAGGCAAACAATACTTTTGCATATTATGTAGATCAGCAGGTCAGGTCATGTCTTAGTTTCATGGTCTTTTGCATACTGTCTGTACAGACGTTTTTACCTTAATGAAGTTTGTAGTGAATACAACACACAGTGTTATGGCCTTTGAGTTGTATGTGATGATTTGTTCATTGTATACATTTTAAAAATGTTACTTTTGGCTCCCAAAGGATGTAATGTGATGTCATGGTTATCTCCATGTTCATGTTTATAATGAACAAAAAGTATTTTTAACCATTCTGCATGTGCGTCATGATCCACTGTGATCTGCAAACACCAGGCAGCATTTCCCCGTTCACTGCCTGGTGACCTCTCAAAAGACAACAGACTGAGAGCCATAAACTTATTTTCAGGGTGCCACTGTTTTCCAAGTGATTTAAAAGGGTTCAGATTTTCAGTAGTCTGTTGTGTTATTAGAAACGGCAATGAATTGAGAGGGAGAACAGGAAGTAATGATTTAAAGTAATGAATAACATGAAATGTTGAGAAATTATGACATTATTTGAACAATAATAGTAATAATATGAAAATGAATAACAGGCTTGGGCAGTATCTGTTTTTTCATACCTTAAGTCATTCCTAACATTTCACAATGTTTGTGATATATGACAGTATTTTGTGCAAAAAGAAAGCCCTGTAATGTTATCGCCACCGCCCTCAGTCGCAAACTGCCTGTTAGAGACTATCAGAGACTGCCCTCTGGTGGCGTATCCTATATGTGACATCACCTTAATACAGCAGCTCCGTATCAGTTTAACAGATAGAGGAGCATCTGTGTTTTTTAAGGTACTGAAGATCATACCTTCAGGATTTCTAAATACCTCTCTATACCACAATACCTCTGTACCGCCCAAGCCTAATGACTGACAGTTTCAATTTATGAATGTAAACCCTTTATTATAGAGCTCACATTTTTTCACATTACCTAACACATTACCTAACACTACAGACACCAGCTGTTCCCTCATTTAGTTTTGATGTGCTGTACAGTGACCCAGTTACGCATGTAGTGTGCAACGAGTTTAAGTCTTTTTCCAGCACCTGTGTAAGCATGTCAGTGTGTTCAACTACATTCAAGATATCTTCTCCGTAATATTGTTGATAATTTAGTTACATACAGAAAGTACTCACACAAACTTCTCTGTCCACTTACCTGATTTTCAAAATGTGAAAGTTTTACCTAATATTATATTTGAAAAGGGACAATGTACAATAATCAACATTTAAACAAATGTAAATGCACCAGAGTTAGCTGAAACGCTAGTTTTCAGTGCAGTTGCCTGATATTTGGATGCTTGACAAAACAGAAATGAAAGTCATCCTGGAGTAATTTTCTGAACCCTGACGAAAGCTATAAGTCAGAAAATGTTGGTCTCATAACAAAGCTGCAGGAGTTGTAATCCTTTTAAGATAATTTCTCTTCTCCATGCACCCTGAAAGTGACTTTGTGCCAGACATACCTAGATTGGTATCAGTGGCACCACAACATTTTTGTTATTGTCTGTTACACTGTCTTTGTGTCAGCTGGTTAAAAATTGTGTCATATTTGAAAGAGATCTTGATAGTACTTCTCTGTTTTCACCAAGTGTGTTTCTGTATCTTCTTAAAGAGGCCTTCATCAGGAACTTCAGTGCTCCATACAGCCTCTTGCAGAGACACTTGGTGGGAGAAGAAGACAGGAAAGGAGGAGAGGAGGAGACCAGGCATCCAGACACACACCAGCACTCGACTCCACGCCGCCTCATCACAGAACTGACCACCTCCTCCTTCCTGCCCTCCGTCATGGACCTCCAAAAGGTGACAAAAGACTCTACTTCAGTTCCTTTTCACCTTGACCTTATCCACTCTACATACATTTGTGTGAAGGATCTAGCATTCAGTACTGAGTTCATGCACTTGTGGAGGAAAATATTAATGTCTATGTGTGTGTGTTCTCTTGTAGGATGTGCTGCTGTTCTACTACACTCAGTGGTGTGGATTTTGCTCTGTCCTCAACCACATCATCATCCAGCTGGCCAGATTATTACAGGGAAACAGCACCATCACTGTGGCCAGGTACAGTATGTGTATGCTTTTATGTTTTACTGTTGATGTGGGTATTGTGGCAATAATTTTTGGTGAAAAATAAACAGTTCTGGTAAAAATAATCATATTTTCTCTATGTAGGGTGAATGTTGCACGCAATGATCTTCCATGGGAGTTCATGGTGGATCATGTTCCCTCTATTCTTCTGTTTCCCAAATACAGGTAAGAACACATATGTACTTTTGGAGATTGCTTTTTTTAAATACCTGGACATTTGGCTGGTAGTGACCAGAGTATTCTTTAGAGCTGAAACAATTAGGCCCCGGTCACACAGAAAGCGTTTTGCAGGTTGCAAAACGCAAGGTGTGGCGCATTGCTATTCTTTTTTATTGAATGCCACTAGTGGGAAAAAATGCTTGCTGTGACTTTTTATTGTAGCCAGGCAACGACGTACTCGCCTCCTTCTTCTAAACTTCCCATGTAATCAATCTACCATTTATTTATTTTAGCTATTTGACAGTAATTAGTATCTGGATCCTAAAATGTTGAGGCAGAGGGTACTTGCTGAAGCTCTGGTTGAGGGTGAGAGGCTGTCAGCAAATAGTTTGTTGGGCACAGGGAAACAGAGATCTGTGTGGGTACATGAGACCCTAAAAAAGAGGGTGGATCACGGGAAGTACCACCAGTTGGTCCAGGAGCTTCGCCTCCATGATGGCCATTTCCAGGCATATTTTAAGAAGACATGCAGTTTGACAACCTGCTGTCTATCATCGGGCCATAAAGCTCTGAGTATCCAGCAACCGCTACCACCAGTTTCTCCTCCATTGTTTGCCAGCTGTAAACTTGTTGTCGTGACCATAACAGAAGACCCGCCTCTCAATTCATTCGATTGGACATTGGGAAAAAGATGACAAAAAAAGAGATGACATGGGGCGTTTTTCTGCTTTGAATTGAAGCTTTTTCAACTCTAGAAGTTCAGAGTGCTCCGGCAAAAACACCAGGTGCCTAGAGCGCAGAAATGCAAGGTGCATTGCAATGCAAAAACTGCAAGCAAAAAGCTTCATTCTCACTAAAAACAATTGTAAAAAGGCGCCTCCAGCTGCTAAAATGATTTTTGTGTGATTAGGGCCCAGGTCAGTCAACTGAAAATTAATCGCTAACTGTTTCCATAATCGATTTGTAGCTTAAGTTTTTAACGTGTAAGGGTTTGCTGATTTTGTCTCGGGTTTTCAAACTGTTGGTCATCAATTTAAATATATATCACATTCAGGAAAATGTGATGGCCATTTCTTTTACAGTTTTCTGACATGTAATTGACCAAACAATAAATTAATCAAGAAAACAATTGTCACATGAACTGATAATAACATAATAGTTAGTTACAGCTATAGTTCACTTTTTAGCAGAGTACAATATACAGTAACCTCCAGAGTGGTTTCAGTTACAACCTTGTTGCTATACACTGAATTAATTGATGAACTTAATAGTCCCTAATAGGAAATTGATTTGCTGATTTGGCACATGGAAAAAAAAGAAACATAGACCCTGTTTACACCTGGTATTAACATGCGTCCTGGGGTGATGGGATCACAAGTGGACAGCTCTAAGCACAGGTATGAATGCACCCAGTGCGTCCTCAATGCGTCCTGAAATCTGATCACTCAGACCACATTTGGAGGTGATCTGGGCAGCATATGGCCGCATTTTTTTCAGTGCTGTTGCCTTGCTTATCCAACTCCCCGCCAGGTACTAAGCAAACTTTCTGTTGCTGCCATTACATGGGTTCGACTCAGCACTAAAGTGCTCCCCCTCTGGCAACCGGCCAGTTCAACCTCTGTCCAGTTTGCTGTGTGATGCTAACAGTTAGCCCTCTCACTGTGTGTGTGCAGATGTACGCTCACCAGCTGTCCCCAGCATGGCGCTGACACTCCCACAGCAGTAGGCTAGTCTCCTAGCGCCGGGTAGGCGGAGGGAGGGTCTGCAGGGTGCACATGTCTCATGATAAACAGAGAAAGAGACA
This sequence comes from Cephalopholis sonnerati, assembly GCA_019142605.1. Lineage (NCBI taxonomy): Eukaryota > Metazoa > Chordata > Actinopteri > Perciformes > Serranidae > Cephalopholis > Cephalopholis sonnerati. Next base: position 21,255,936 of record JAGQAX010000003.1, read on the forward strand.
GAGAGAGAGTGTGGGGCCTGGAGGGGCTGAGGGAATCAATACAGTGCAGCTCCACAATGAAATAAGATTTTACCCCCTTTTTTTAATAGTAAAAAACGGTGACAAACACATCTGGTCTTTGTGAATGAAAATGATTCACATGTTTATTTGCATATAAAGCAGGGAAGTGAGATCTGCTCACAACTGGTCTCTCAAGGATCATGTGGAGACACATTCTATTGCCAGGTGTGAAAAGACAGACATAGTGCTATCTGTGATCAGATCACCCAAACAGTGCCATAGGATTTCACCACACTCACAAACACAATTATCCCCAAAAGGAAACCGATTTGCTGATTTGACACATAAAAAAACCCATAGTATTTTCCTATACTCGGAGACACATATGCGGTTTTCACTCTTCTCTGTTTCTTCTTCTCTTCAAGAAAACATTTTAGTGTGAAGTTTCCTGATGACCTGCCCATCACGTTACCCAACCTCCTTCGCTTCATCCTGCAGCACTCTGGCTCTGTACAACATACAGACAAACCAGTGCCAGCTTCTAGCGAGGCGGAGGGCGCAGGACCCGGTGCTGTCCTCCGTGCAGAGTTTCTGGCACTCCAGCAAGAGGTTCAAGCGCTGCGTCAAGCCCGCAAACGTCTCTCCCAACAGCTGGCACAGCTGTGGCGCGACAACCGCAGACTGACATTTGACACTCTCAGCTTAGAAGCCCAGAACACAGAGCTGCAGCGAGAGCGGCAAAGCTTAGAGGAGCAGTACCGGGAGAAAAGCCGGCAGCTCGGGGAGGCGGTGAGGCGGCTGCAGGAGCTTGCAGACACTGCTGAAAACCTGCTGAATGAGAACACACTGCTCAGGGTCCTGCTGAGGGCGCTGAAGGACAGGACGGAGGCTCAAGAGCAGGTAGAGGTGGAGAGACAAGAGCCAGAACAGAAAAGAAGCCATATGGCCTCCTGACCACGAGTCTGTAGGGAGTCCTGAGAGAGACGCAGAGAAGAGGAGGAGAGAGGAAAGAGGGCCAGGAAACACAGAAGGACTGAAATGGATGAGGGAAAAAAAGATGTGGTTAGACCTGAGACGAGGTGAAACGAAACGTGTTTCTGATCAAAATGACACCTGAATGACGAGGTCATGCAAAACCCAAGGGGCAACATGACCTGATCATTTTTGTCATGGTAGAGAAAAAATGAGGATGAAAGACAGCTATGATCTGTCAAAAGAAAAACTAAGACTGCTGCTAAGTCAGGACAGAGGAAGGACACGCTTAAAAGATGGATGAGTGGCTGTGTTTGTTACAGACAGACTACTTCAAGGTGCTGTCATGATTGTGGGCTTATCCACTCTTAGGAACACACTAGTGTGGGAATTCAGTGCCAACTGTGCTTGCAGAAATGAAATTCCTGTCAAGGGTGAAGACGTAATCTGAGTTAAACATACTACACAGACCCTGCAGCCCAATTCTCTACCTTACCTGCATCGCTATTACGAGAAGAACAAAATTTGTCGAAAAGACTCCTGCACACTGTCTAACTTGCAAAAATAATGACCTTAATGCTGCAACATTTCGGTGACGAGACCTTCATCAAGCAAAAAAAGGTCATAGTCTTAATCCCCAGGATAATGGAGGTCTAGTCACCGAAACATTACAGCATTAAAACCATTATTTGTGCAAGTTAGACAGTGTGCGGGAGTGTTTTCTTAAAGTTTTGTTCAACCCAAACAAGTAAAAGCTGGATACATTTTTAAAAAACAGGAAGTTTAAATCACCTGTAGCAAACTACAACAGCTCACATGCTAAATTCAGTATAATTCACCAGTTCCATCAGTACAACAACCGAGTCGTGTTAAACTCACCACTCTGCTGCTTTCTCTTTTTACCAGAAATAATATTTTCACACACTGATTAATTCCAGTCGCTCCATCTTTGCTGTATTCCTGATCGATGTGAAGCTAAAACTCAACACTTCCTGATGTTTTCATGTTAAAAGCCCACGTATCAAAGGGCGGATGCTGGAGGAAGTTTGATTCATGGTAGCTTGACATCGTTCAGGGGTGGGGTAGGCAAAGTAGAAAGCCTGACATGACTAGCTGTGAGCTTAGCTGGTATCTATGTTTTCATACTTTCCTGAATAATCACCAAGGTATACTGTATGTAACGCTATTAGTGTGTGGTGTGCTATTTTTGTGTGCTCCACCAGTACGGACTGACCTCTGGCGGCACATGATGTGCTCTACGTACAGTACGTCCTCATTACTGCCTCTCTGTATGAGTTTAAGAGACAGATTAGTGTCTGTGTTTTTGACCATATTGTTAGGAATTCCAATACCCTGGTATACACCATAATACCTTATCTGGCTGTACTGATGGAGTGTGTAAATGTACATTATACTGAATTTCTCAGGACAAACACGGAGGAAGTTAACAGGCCTAGTTCTCTCTGCCACTGAGGTAAATATAAATGCTACTATCATGCACTCACCTGCTGCTTCAAGCCGGGGGACGATGATGATGATGATGATGATGTTTCCCAACAGTGCTTTGTATCAGTAGTGGGTGTGTGCATGACTGCAGGTTAGTGATGTAGAATTTGGCTGCAGGGAGAGAGGGCTACTAATGAACCTGACACTTATTTAATACTGAAGAAGTGGCAACTGCTCACTGATCTGTGGGTGAGCCTCAGAGCACTTGAAATAATTAGCAAAATTTTTCTTTTTTCTGTGGTTTTTTTTTTTTTTTTTGAAGGGGATATTGTTCTTTTGTTAAACTGATCTATTTTTACAGGAATCCTTGAGTCACTAAAATATTTCTATGTAACTATTCAGGTATTATGAATGAGATGCTGCAATTGTTTACATGTGAGATATTGCACCTGTTTTTACTGATTAAAAATCTTTCATCTTATTGTCATCCTGTGGTTTAGTTTGGTTGATGTTGATTTTGGATGAGGGCTAACCATTTGTTTCGGGTAAATAACAAATACAAAATCAGTGCAATCAACACAAATTCGACCTCTTATCACCTCACTGATGTTGTCAAATCCCTGCTGCTCTTCTTACTGAATACACAGGGGAGAACGGGGTGAATTGAGCCACACGTGTTTCTATTATAGACAAAATTGTTCATGTGACCAAACAGTTTTCAAGACTTTTTGTGATTTTTGTTGGTTTGTTTTCTTTTCTTTTTTTTCCATTCAATGGGGGTTTTTCAGAGGCTTTACAGCATACAACATCCCTCTGTCCTTTAGACCCTCACAGCGGATAAGGAAAAACTCCCCAAAAACCCCTTTAACAGGGGACAAAAAAATGGTAGAAACCTCAGGAAGAGAAACTGAGGAGGGATTCCTCTTCCAGGACAGACAGACATGCAATAGATGTCGTGTGTACAGATAGTGATTTACTGTACAGTTCTCAACTGTTTTAGGAAACACCCAACACCTTTTTTAAAAAAGTGAAACTTTATATTTGTGGCCTCATTTAAAATATTTACATCTCAGGAACCAGTGGGCTTGGTGCTGAAGAAGAATGCTATACCACAGTGTTCAGTGAAGAGCTACATGCCAGGTTTAATTTGGAGCAGCAGGGGTCATGTGCTGTTAATCTGAGCCTGAATAGGAGGTTATTTGTACTGAGTTTAATGTGCTGCAAGTCTCTCAGCCACACAGCTGTTTTATATGTTTACCAGATATTTACACAAAAACTACACACACCTCCTCAGTCCTGCAGTTATAGCTATAACTTAACTGTCATCACATTTATGTAAATCTTAATGTGTGAACTGAATACCAAAATACACAGTAAGACATCACAGCATCTCTCCTACAGGTCATGGTGCACAAAGGCAGCTAAGAAGAGACTAACTGTAACTGATAAAACCATAAAACTATGTTAAAGCTTAGGCTGTATTCAGGAGACAATCCAGGTGCACACATCTGGGAAATAGGAAGGTTATGTCCTCACTCATTGGGTTTGTAACAGGGTTGGGTCAGTGGTCTTATGACTTCTGGGGAAGTAAACAAGGTTGGCAGGGAAGGTGTATCCCACACTGAAAGACAATCCTCTCTGCAGTCAGACTTTCTTCTACACATACTGTAAGTACTCAACTTAATTTGAAAAAGTTACTGTACATTTTTTAGACTAATTATGTAAGTACTTATAGGATCTCAGTGGGTGTCTGTTAGTTGTCCTTATTATGTTGTGAACTTGTTTGCACTACCAAAAAATACTGACTCTCAGTATACTATACCCGTCTCAATTATAGAAACAAATGCATGTGAAGTCCAATCTGCTTGGCGATACTTCTCCATCACATATATATCATGTGTTACATCCACCCAGTCCTCAAACATAGGTGCGTCTGTCTTCAGCCATTTTCTGGTGATAGCTATATTCATTTTCTCTAAAAATAATACCTCAAGCTCCAACCAGCGCGGGCTGACGGAGGGGCAGCCCCAGAAAACATGACAATCATCTGCTTTATTTGTTCTGCATAACCTGCAGCACCTTGTATCTTGATGTATTTTCTGTGCTGATGTTATACAGAATTTTGTAACATTTTCCTTCCATATTCTTTCCAAGATAAGGAGCAAGTTGTTTTGAATTGTTGCTCATTGATCTCTTCCCAATCGTCCAGTGACAGTGTGATATTTGCCTCTTTCTCCCACTTCTCCCTTATATATAAAATCAGAATCAGAAATACTTTATTGATCCCCAAGGGGAAATTGTTTAAATGTATTAATAAATGTATTAAATAAAATGTATTATTTGCTTTTACATTTTCCACTCCCCTATATAATTTTAAGAATTAACTTTCAAATTGAATCCGATTCATATGCTGAAATAAAGAAAAAAGATATATTTTTTGGCAGTTTTATCTCATTTTTATTTATTTTAGTATTTGTTTTCTTTTTTCTTTTGTTTTCCTCCCATTTTCATGCACAATATCTCAAAAACAAATTTCTTCAAATTTGGCGCAAACGTTCACTTGGACTTAGATTTTAGCAGTAAAATGTTTGGCCATAACTCAAAAATTCATACATTAATTATGACAAATTTTCACATAAATGTCTAACAAGATAAAATTATGAAGTGATAACATTTTATAGCCAAATGGTAAAAGGTCAACCTCACTGTGACATCATAATGTTCTTTTTTTTTGGCTGTTTTATTATCTAGTTTTTATTTATTTTAGTATTTTTGTTGTCTGTTTTCCTTTGTTTTCTTCCCATTTTCATGAGCGCGATATCTCAAAAACTCTTTGAGGAAATATCTTCTAATTTGGCACAAATGTTCACTTGGACTCAACGATGAACTGCTTAGATTTTAGTAGTCAAAGGTCACTGTGACATCAAAAAAACATGTTTTTGGCCATAACTCAAAAATTCATACACTAATTATGACAAATTTGCGCACAAATGTCTAACAAGATAAAATTATGAAGTGATGACATTTTCTGTCCAAACAATCAAAGGTCAACCTCACTGTGACATCATAATGCTCTTTTTTTGGCAGTTTTATTATCTCATTTTTATTTATTTTTGTTTTTGTTTGTTTGTTTGTTTGCTTTATTCCTTTATTTTTCTTTTCTTTCATTCCTGTTCTATCTGAAATGACTGATGGAAGAGGTGTAGACAGATAGGGATATTAAGTGTTGGTAGATATGGATCTATAAGTACACAGAGGGATAGATAATATTTTTTTGTTTTGTTATAAAAACAAACCAAATGTAAATGAGACAAAAAAAGTGCCTCATGGAAAGCGAGTCCTTTGCTCCAATAAAAAGAGAATTTAAAAAAATTATGGGGATCCCAAATTTTCTTGTACGCAAACAAAATCCACCTAGTTAAAAATACAACCCAAATTGAATAAATACAATCTATCCCTCTTATATAGTTTTTTTTGTTCAAATGACATCATTTCTTATATATTTTAATTATTATATTGAGACAGACGCAGCCAGTAACCACCAGCTGAATAAGGAGATGCGTTTGTGATCACCATAAATTATTTAAAAATATTATTACATTTAAATCTTGTTTTTATTTCATGGATTTGTCTCTTGTATGCAGCCTGTTTACCGACATCTTTGATATGAACTATTTACAGGAACAATGGCCAATGGACAAGTGGCTGTGGGTGAGTTTATACTGTCTGTGATTCAAAGGAGGTCAGTTACAACACATCTCTTGTAGATCAGTGGGTTTATCCTTATCACATTAAGTCACTCTAACCTCCTGTAACTTCACTGAAAACCTAATTCTATTCACCACTTTCCCCTCACTTTATTTTTTTTCCTTCCTTACTCATTTTATCTAGTGACAGTCGGCCCTTTGGGAGACAGTCCGGTTCAGGTTGCCTGTCCTAAGTGCAATCAGATGGTACTCTCAAAGGTGGACCACACTTCTGGTTTGCTCACTTATCTTTTCTGTGGAGGACTCTTCTTCTGTGGGTAAGAAAGGTTATAAACACATTATACATTATAATATTGATAAAGAGGAGAAATCTACAGCCATGCTGAAGGCCCAATGAGGCTTTACACCACCAAAAAAATAGCTGTTCTTAGAGCCTTACTACGGGACAAACATTGTGAGGTTTGGCCTGACACTTTATTTTTATGAGAGTTAGAAGAGATGATACCACTATTGGGTCTGTGAATTAAGCAGAGAGCTATTAGCAAGAGAAGCAATTAGCTTAGCTTAGCATAAAGACTGATAGCGAGGGGGAAAGTGAGCTGGGCCCTGGGGAGCAATGTGTCACCTTTTCTTGGAAAATAACCAGCACCTGCTGTCACAGTGAACGGTCAACCAGCAGAGACGCTGTGTCCTACAGAGGTGGATCCGCTCATCAAGAAATATTTTGTTTTCAGCCTTAGAGATAGGGTAAGGAGCTCAGACGTCCAGTGGGAGCTCGGAGTAGAGCCGCTGCTCCTGTGCGTCAAAAGGGGTGAGTTGAGGTGGTTCAGGCATCTGATCAAGATGCTTCCTGGGCGCCTCCTGCTGGAGGTGTTTCAGGCACGCCCCAGTGGTAGGAGGCCCCAGGGCAGAACCAGAACACGCTGGAGGGATTACATATTTCATCTGACCTGTGAACACCTCGGGGTCCCCCAGGAGGAGTATGTCCATGTCTATGTTTATGTCTCCGTGCCAGCGTTAAGTGTTAAGTGTGTAAAACTGTCTGTTCTTCCCATTTTCATGAGCACAAAAATGCTTTGAGGAAATTTTTTTCTAATTTGGCACAAACGTTCACAATGAACTGCTTAGATTTCGGCAGTCAAAGGTCACTATGACTTAAAAAAAAAACACGTTTTTGGCCATAACTTGAAAATTGATACACTAATTATTACAAAGTTTAACACAAATGTCTAACAGGATAAAATGACGTCATTTTCTGTCCAGAAGGTCAAAGGTCAACTTCACGATGACATCATAATGTTCTGCAAATATACTTTTCTGTCCGATACTCACCGTTGTATCTCAGGAACAGAAGGCGAGACGTCTGGTGACGCTGATCTTTGGTGTCCACCTTGAAACTGTGCTGATTGTGTAGATCCTCTGTGCTGCCGCGGGGAAGTGTGTGTGACGCAACCATGTTTCGCAGACATAGATGTAAACTAAGTGCCACTTGACTGGTTCCTGGAGGCATACAACTGTGAGGCAGTAGTTCTAGTTTAACTCTGCATAAAGCCAGATCAGCTGTTTTCCCAGTTTGTCAGTCTTTGTGCTAAGCTCAGCTAAGCTAGCTGCTTCCTGGCTCTAGGCCCAAATTCAACTCACCTTGTCCTAACTCTACAATAACTTGCCTAAGTGCTGGTAGTGCTGCTATTCCTTTAACTCAAAAGTTACATCAGCCTCAGCTGCACTTGGGCTGTGTTTCCATAATGCAAACTGCCATGTAAACATTAGCATGTTGATACAGACTTAAGGAATGCATGAAAACATTACTCATCCTATGATAAAATAATATGTTTAAATCCATGTTTTGTTTGAGTCCTGACATTAGCTGCTGTCCTCTCCAGTTTTGTTTTAGGTTGCTGTCTCATCCCGTTCTGTGTGGACCGACTGAAAGATGCAAAGCACACCTGTCCTACCTGCAAGACTGAACTTGGCGTGTATAAACGCTTATAACTAATAACTGCAACAATCAGTCCAATAACTGATAGCTGATCAACAGAAGAAAATTATCTGGCAATTATTTTGATAATCAAACAACCAGTTTCATCTTCTTTTTTTTAGCAAAACATTTGCTAGTTTCATGGAGACGTCACCTTCGGTTCTAGGAAACTTTTTTCAGACATTTTATCGACAAAATTATTGAATAATTACAGAAAATAACTGGCAGATTAGACGACGATGACATGGTGTCCATCTTAGAGTTAAACTTCCAACACATCCAGCAGTGCAGCAGACAACAGTTTGCTCCTGAATGAACCAGTGTTGACTTTAGAAAATGTAATTATACTGACTCTGACAGTAATAAAGGCTGACACTGACACTGTTATATGTCTGGTTATTTCCTGCCTTAAGAGTTTGACACACTTAGACTGGAAAAACAGATGGCGGTCACTCAATTATTGCTCAAACTACGTAATCACAATGATTTTGTAACTACATATGAAACAATATGACCCTCTGTAACAACTTTTTCCCTTGAATAACATGAACAAACTGTCACCAAGCAAGTAACAAGCTTCTGTGATTTGTAATGATGTACAATATGCATTTATTATTAATCTCATTCAGCGTCAGGCATGTTATTAATTTTCAGGGTAAGCCTTCCTACAATAAGTGCTATCTCAAAGTTACACAGGATTACAGCAGAAACTGTCACCTTCATTTTTTGTTGAACCTTTTATAAAACCAATGAAGCACCACGGAGGAAAAACACACAAAATCAAGTAAATATATATGAGTCTATAATAAAGTATGGAAAAGTTTCAGAGCAAACATACTTGCTACAGAGGAATCAGTAAATAAGGAATACGTTATTTAAATCTGCTGTATTGTTATTGCACATTCAATATTTTCTTCATAGTAAGCAATGCGACGTAGCATGTAGCTACAGTATTTCCTTCTTATTTTCCTTCTTAGTTACAATATCAGCCACATGTTTCTTCATACAAGAGAAGTGATGAGGAGCGTGAGGAGAGCAAGGAAGGAGAGGCCAGCGTCTGCTCGGATGCGGGCGCCATTGTTACCTGAAACAGACAACTCACTTTAGATATCAGTAGCAAACTAACAATATATCCAAATACCAATGTATTGATCTTATATTCAACTAAGATCAGCAATTAGTGTCACTGATGCGCCTACATAAAAGTATTTTCCACTTTATTAAGGAAAACTTCAGTCTATCAACACCTTGACTGACCATTTGCTTAGCTCCACCTCCTCCTGTGTCTGTGCCTGTCAGACTCTGTTCTTATCATGGTTTTTAAAATAAACAGTGTCAGGTTTATCACTCAACATTTTTAGCAATTTTGGAACAACGAGTCTTTGATTTCAGACACAGGAAATGCACGCTACACGACTGGATGGCTGAAATGACAAGCTAGCTGTAGCTAGACAGCTAATTACAGTAACGTTAGCTTACTAATTGTTGACTTGTTTAAAACAGTCCCAGGCAATAAGGGACTGTTCTTTGTTTATCAGAGGAAGGGGAGGGCTGGAGCGTGATTTTGTTGACCCTCCCCTAAACTGCAAATATTTGTCCTTGAGCCTCCCTGAGTGACTGGAGGACACACAAGGTATTGGAGCAAATGCAAAGAGAAAACAGCACAGGAGTGTTATCTCCAAAACAAACAGCTAATTTCTTGAGCAAAACACAAACTCTCCTTACAAAAGACATCATCATCAAACAAGCTGTATGTACACTTCAGCAGAATATGGGTGCATGAGAGCCACCCATCCTATCACACAAAACCAACAAAACTGAATGAGCCTACCATGCACGCATGACAGCGTGCACACAGCCGGCATTAGTAGCATGTGTATAATGACTGTTTTCCCAATTATATCGTACACAACAGTGGTATAAGGACGCGCCGATCCGATATATGGATCGAATATCGGCCCCAATATCATCAAAATAGATGGAGCGGGTATCGGAAAATGCCACCAATACCTAAGCTGATCCTTTCCCTTTCAATCTATTGCGAGCTACATCATACGTCAGCAGCAGCACGTGTGCCGCATGCCACGAGAACTGATTAGCCTACTAAGGCAAGCACAAACAACATGGAGCGAGGCAGAGAATCTGCTGTGTGGAGGTATTGCACACTGAACACTCCAAGGTATATAGCTTTTTAGGTCAACCATGTTATCATATTGGTATCGGGTATCTGCCGATACTCAATGCCACGGCATCGGGATCGGTATCGAAACTGAAAAAGCTGGATCGGAGCATCTCTACAGTGGTAGCATCAGCTATACAGAATAATATCAGTAACTTGGCAAAGCGGCTGTTGTTAGATTTTAAAAACGTACCCTTTGATGTTTGAAAGTTAAAAGTTGAAATCAAAATCCTGGAGTTAAAAAACAGTCTTGTTTCTTCACTATTGTCATGCATGCAGGAGCACAGACTTTATGTTGTTTGTCAATATGCTTTATTTTTTTGCAAAATTCTAAATGAGAAATGAAATTCTAATGTGATTTTGATTAAATATCACTATTTTAAGCTTAGATCTGGTTATTATGTTTCCCGCCAGAAGTGATTGTTGCACATGATGTGTTCAAGGACCGCCAGATATTTGAAAATCTCACAATAATTTATGTTTTTACAGTTTCTGGTTTTAATAAATGGTGTGATTTTGGTGACTCTTAAAGAAAACATGATTTCAAACCTACCAGCGGATGTTGGGGCTCAGGTGGTATTTAAAAAACACAAAATACAACCATTTGAAGTTGTATGTCTCTCTCCTTGGCCAAAACAATAAACACAAGTCCCTGCCTCCTGCTTGAATTTTTTTGAAATGGTTCCCCCATTTTGCACCACCCCCTCATAAATAACGAACAGACCCTAAATCGGCATCGTCACCAGTTGATGATGCATTAAGAAGGAGTAGAGATAAAACTTTTCAGTGCTTACCTGAGGTGGTGCTTGTTGTTGCGGGGTTGGTGGCATCAGAGCTGGCGGTGGTTGGAGAGGCGGCAGTGGTAATCATGGGGTTGCTGGTGGTTGCAGAGCCAGCAGTGGTTGCAGAGCCGCCAGTAGTTGCAGAGCCGCCGGTAGTTGCAGAGCCACCGGTAGTTGCAGAGCCGCCGGTAGTTGCAGAGCCGCCAGTAGTTGCAGAGCCACCGGTAGTTGCAGAGCCGCCAGTAGTTGCAGAGCCACCAGTGGTCATGGAGTTGGAGGTCGTAGGAGAATTGGTGGTCACAGAGGAGGCTGTCGAGCCAACCGTGCCCCCTATAAGCCCCACTGCCAGTCTGTCAAGATCTTCCTGGGGCTGACTGCTGATCCAGGTCCGTACCACAGTTTGGTTTTCATAGAACTTTAAGTCTGGCAGGTTGGTGCCAAGAAGATCTCGAACTTCATCAACAGTCAGGTTCTGGGGAGAGCAGAGTAGAGAAATGTATATATAGGTGCAAATATACACACACTTAGCATGCAGGCCAAGTGTAGCGACTGCTGTACTTTACAAGTTGCCTCCTTCACTCTTCTTAGGCATTGCTGCCCACTGCTAAACCACCACTAAAACACACACACACACACACACACACACACACACACACACACACACACACACACCACTGACCAGTAAAACGCTGTCTATGAGTCTGGTGAAGGTAGACATGTCCATGCTGATATTGGAGGCTGCCAAATTTTGGACATACTGTAAGTCAGCTCCACCTGCAGGCCGGGAAAGAAATGAACAGCATCAACACTTTATGTTCACATCAAGTTTTTCTGCATGCAGTATGGACGTGTGAGTGTGGGTCTGTTTGCCTACCGAGGTAAGGTTGTATGAGCTGGTAGGTGGAAACAGGGACAAGGGCAGTTGAGCGGGAGCCGGTGTTTGTGGGAAATGCTTCTTTGGCGATTTCGAACAGTACTTTCTTTTTCTCCTCGGTGCAATTAGAAATGTTTAGGGTGTCAGCCTCCCTGCAGGAGACACAAACACACTGAGTAAGAGATGGGAAATAGGCAGGTCCAAAAAAACTTTGGCGGGCACAGTAGATGCTGCATGCCAAAAAAAACGGCAATAGAAAAGAACAATACACACACACACTGGAACTCCCTTAATGTTTTTTAAACTTTTAGAAACATTACTTATCTAAGTACATTCATATGAGTCAGATTATCCCTATTATACGTCAATACTTGAAGTTGAAGGATGTTTGATTCTGAGTAGTTTTCTATTGTTTCCTCTAAGAGACAAGAAAACTGCACACTCAAGCCAGTGAGAGGAAAGTTTACTTCTGGAAAATCACAAGTTATTTTTGTCTGAAAAGCTTCAAAGTCCATTTCATCGTGATTTTAAAGCCTTAACTGTGCTAAAAAAAATATGTGCTTCCTAGCAGTTTTTTTTTTATATAAAACTCAATAACATCCTTCATCCAAGGAGAGTGTTTTTTAGGTAGACTGTAAACGTCCTCTGACCATCCAGATGAAAGAGAGGAGTTCATAAAAATGTAAAGATAAACATATCGAAGTCGCCTGCAGTTAGTACTGTGAGTCAAAACAAACTTTTCAGGATTTTCAGGGCTGGAAAAACCCCCAAAACAGACTGCTATCTCCTCTGCATCATTTTAATTAAAGAACTGAATATAACCAGCACTTAATTAAAGAACTGAATATAAATCAAAGATAAGGCAAAAAAGGTGCACTCTGAAGTTAAGAAGCAAGTATTTTGAAACCAGCTGTGATTCACAGAAGTGATGATTGTAAGTTATGCATTAAAAATACTGCAGTTTTCATATTTTTTTTGTTTACCACCATTATTATGAGAACACAATAAGCAAAAAAAAAATGCAGATTTAGCCTTTACAAAGTTGCAGGGATTTTTTAAGGTCCTTGACTCAACCTTAACATCTACTTTAAAACCAAACCTTCACCCTTGCACGTTCCATATATGAACTTATGGTTAACACTGTTTGGACATATGATACAATCATCCAAACACACACACGGTTCTGACTTCTTACTTGAGGCTTTCTGCGGAGATGTTCTTCAAAACGTTGGCGTCCAGGGAGCACAGGTTAGTTCCTCGGATTGCATTGAGCTCAGCTTTGCCCAGTGAGTTTCCTTCAGTACTCAGATACTTTGTGATGATGGCCGCAGCCTGGATGACGAGAGGAAACACTCAATCATGAGAACACACAAGCACACATGTGTAAACACACACACTTGGTGCTTGTTTGCTCACCAGGCTCGGGTCCCACTCTCCGTTAGACGAGTCCATCAAAGCAGAGAGTGTGTCGATCTGAGTGATAGTCCACATGTTGATGTCATCAGTGGTGGCTAGACGGGACGCTGAGCCTAAAAGCTGAACCTGGTCCTCTGGGATGGCAGAGCTGTTAGCATAAGCCTAAAAGTGTGAGAGTTATAGTCAAGTCACGTTTTAAAGTTCTCTGTGGAGTTTCATTTTTAAGTAGACAAAGAAATTAAAGAGAAAAATGGAGCGTTTGCCTTATATATCTCCCACAGATGATTTTTGCCCAGATTTTTGTATTTAGTTCTTAAAATTTGATTTTGCCAGCTTTGTAATTATATTCATATCATAAAATGTAGTTCAGTCAGGAACACTTTTGTCAAAGAAAACTATATTTCCATTTGCAGTATTATATTTGGTGGTATGGCTCTGTTCTGGGGCCTCTCTGCCTTTCCTCTGGTCTATGCAGAAAGACTCTTCCACGCGCCTACATGGCATGCATAAGGCTGAGAGAGCACACCTCTCCACCTTTCCACGCGCAAATGAGGAAAGCCTGAGGCAGAGAGGCAAACACCCCCCGGGAACAGAACAGAGCAGCATCAATGACAAACAGAAATGACATTGATAAGTCAGACACAGCATGAAAAGGAGGAGCTGGGGTGGAGGCGGGTTGCAAAGCAGCTTGCAGAGGAAGCAGCAACAGTAGGCAGGCCAGAGCAGTTTAAATAGGGTGCCCTGAATGAGATTCACCAAGTGACAGCATAGAGAGGAATCATGTGATCTATCAGCTGACTCCCTTCATCAATCAGCTGCTCCATCAGTTGATTGGCTGTGTGAGATCAGCTGATGTAGCTGGGATGTGAGCTGAGCTTGGGACTGTGTCCTGCCTGAACCAACGCTATGCTCAATTTCCTGAGCCTCTGAATTTTTTGTTTGCATTGTTAGGCAACCTCTAACTCAACAGAAAGAGTTTCACGTTGTGGCTAGGTTTGGGTTTGAAATCCTGACAAGATTTGAAACGCGGAGAGAAAGAAAATATAATTTGAGTGCTGTTAATCTCAGCATAGAAAACAGCACTGTATCCTGCTACACAAATTTATATTGTTGTTAATGAGAAGCTATTTATTTCTGTTGGTGGTGGTGGTTACACAAATAACACTCACACCAAGCTCCTCGTATAAGCTTGAGTGTTGCTGTCCCTACTTCTAGATCCTGGGTCTTCAACAGGGGGTCAGTGACCCCTAGCAGTCCTCAGAGTTATAGAGGAGCCACCAAATCATTGTTTGATAACCTAATTTAAGTTTTTTTTCCCCTTCAAAATTAGAATATATCTGGAATATATCTGAAAAACACATATTATTAGAGTGGACTAATTAGCCTATTCATAAAAACAAACAAACAACATGTAATTTACAGCACACAACATTAATGATCGGTTAACTGTTACCCATGAAGCTAGGTAACGTTAAGTATGATGGCAAGGTGAACCAGCTAGCTAGTGTTTAAGTACTACTGAAACATATTAGCTAATTAATTATATTATTATTACTTTTTAAAGGCTTCTAACACACTGTCCACCTCAGGAACCACCATCTAGATTATTACTAGTGTGTACGTTTAGAATTTAGAACTGCCAAAAAGCCTGTACATGTTAAAGTTAATCCACAGCTTCCAGCCAATCAGAATCAATCAGAGTTCTCAGTGGCTACGGTCTATAGTGTTCCAGGGATGACATTTTTCATTAGGCTGACGCAGAAGTTAGCACTGCACTGGTTCCCTCGTCAAAAAGCCTATGGTGATTTTTTCCATTGGGTTTTGGATTATTGCAGAAAACAAGCTCTGTGGCAAACAAACGTTTATGATACTTTATGTTTTGTTCAGCAAGATAATCTTCACAAATGAACACCACTTTCATGATAACTGAAGCCTAAATGCAATTGCCAGAAGTAAAAAGCTAACATTTGGCTGTAAAACAGCTACACTATATTTGCTTGTTAGCACTTTATTTAAGACATAGAAGCGTCAAAGTTCATGAGTGGAGTATTTACTGATTTTATAGAACAATACATAAAGTCTCTTCAGCTTGTGTTAACCACAGACCTTATTTCAGGCATGTAACCAAAGTGTAGGTTGTCCTCCCACAGTCCAAAGACATGCACGTCAGGTTAACTGGCGACTCTAAAGCCGTGTTCAGACTGCAGCCCAAATCCGATTTTTTGGCAAATCTGATCAGAATCCGATCTTACTGACTGACCATTCGTATTACAAATTGCAAGTGATCAGATCCGATCTGCATGTGTCCATATTGACATAGTCTTATCCACATGGATTTCCATGGTAACAGGCTACGCCCAGGAAAAACAAACAATGGACGACAGAAAACTGTGTGTGTTTCTGTCCCAAATGGTTATGTGGAGCCGTGGCGCAAACTTTCTCCTAATTGCAAGGAAGCAACAGAAACGGAGGAGACTGCTAAGCTGTGCCGCCTTTCGTGCTGCCAGCGCCGCTGGAATGGTAGTGGAGCGAGGTGTGTGGTGTAGGCAGACCAGTGATGCCTGGTGGCTCGGGATTTCGAGTTTTTCATCTCCTCGCCCATCCACAGTTTGTTGTTTTCCGTAATGCTTTTAACCATTGGCTTGACTATTTCTTCTACTTGTTACTCCACAGGCATCGCTAGGCAACGAGCGTCTCCCCAGATGAACGTCGTGGTTGTAGTTAGTGTTGCGATGCGAGTGACGCATAAGACACTTGGAAATGCTATTTGAGCGACCAAGACGTTCAGATTGAAAGGGATCTGTAAAAATCTGATGAGAGTCGCATTTGGAAAAATCGGATCTCATGTGTTTTTTCGCTGTCCAGACTGTCGGAAAATCAAACTAGATACAATCTGGATATGCTAAAAATCCGATTTGGAGTGGTAATGTGAACAAGGCTCAAATGGCCTGTAGGTGTGAATGTGAGTGTGAACGGTTGTCTGTCTCTATGTGTCAGCCCTGTGATAGTCTGCCGACCTGTCCAGAGTGTACCCTGCCTCTCGCCCTGCCTGTCAGCTGGGATAGGCTCCAGCCCCCCCCCCCCTGCAACCCCCGACAGGATAAGTGGTTATGGAAAGTTAATGAAATGAATGAACAACTCTCTCGCAAATCTAAAAACTAGAATGCTAAAGCTCAAATTTGTGACATCATGAGGCATAAAGTCTGTTCTACGTATTTGGGTATATTGTCTGTTTTAGAACTGAGAACATTACGATTACGGTTATAAAAAAGAAAACAAATATTCTGTGGGTCCAAGACATCAGCCTCCCATTTATTATCCAGGAAGCAGCTCCAGACTTTATACCCTATGACATCACAAGTTTGAGACTTCTCTGGTTTCTGGCTTTGAGAGAGAGTAGCTCATGTTCATAAATATGATTTAACTTTCCTAGGCCATAGAAATTAAATATTGTAATTCTTAATTTAGATGGTGTTCCCTTTTGTCATGTATTGACAAACCAATCACGTCTTCCTGTCACCCACCTCTCGCAACTTGCTGAGAACAATCTGTAGGTATTCCTCCTGGTCCACGTTTTCGGTGATGGCAGCCAAGTTGTCTCTAACGACTGAGGCACTGAGGCAGCAGTTGAACTGGTTGATGTCATCATAGTCGAAAGGGAACGTTTCATCGCTGATGGTCACCTGGGTGATAATTCCTACAGTGCACTCATTTTCTAAAACGCAGGGAAACAAAACAGTTAAAATAGCAGATTCATGAAAAGGAAAAAGCAGATAATGGAGGGAGACTCACCAATTGATCGCTTTGACTTCTTTCTAATGGACTTTCTTATTTCTGCCTTCATATTCCCCCTCTTCTTTGGGCTCACTTCTTGGCTCCTAAGAACTTCCCGGAAGTACCTCAAGAAACTCCGCTTTATTCTCTGCTCGCAAAACACAAAACCAAACACGTGATGTAATGCCACAGACGAAAGGAAACGCAGTCACCATTTCTGCTAAATGCATTTATTCATGTGTTTGTTACTCACTCTGTCAAAGTTTTCGTAGAACCTCGAATTCAAATACAGCGGTAACATCCCGAGGTCCCTCAGTGTATTTTCTTTCCATGTTGACGGAGCTCTGATTATTTAAAAATAAAAGGCTTAGAAAGAGGGTATCAAACTGACATTCAGATTTATCTTTTAATTTTTTGTTTTCTGTTTGATATATTTTTTTTGTAAAGAAGCAGAGTAAAATAGGGGGATTTTTAAAGCTGCTGGTAAAAAATAAATCTGCTGATACTACAGAGACACAATAAGGAGGGTTTTATGATGTTTTAAAAAACTGAAACTAGATGTATTGCTGCTGTTGTCGTACCCGTACTGTGTTGTCCCGCTCTGCAGCAGAGCTTCAGCAGCTGCTGCTTGAGCACTGTTGAGATCCTGGCAGTTTTTGAGTTTTTCCAGGATAGATGGGTCAGAGTTCTCAACGTAGGACGAATCCAGAGTGCAGCACATGTTTCCCAGCACCGATATATTATCCTCAGTCAAATTCGTGGTTGTTATACCCTTAGAGAATAAAGAGATTAAGAATAGAAATTACAGATTGGAATATTAAAAATATTCTGAAGTGCATCTGTAATTTTGATCAGGCGCCTCTTGTGTATGAAGTCCTGGAGTAATTTCAGCCACATGTTAAATACAAGATCAGATTGGAGCACAAAAAACAAAAGTAAAATTACATATTTAAAAGTCAGGGAAATGATCCTGGCTACATTTTCTCTGTATGTGAAAATGATTTTATCAGAATAACTAACTTGATTGCTCCTCAGTGGTGCTCTTCATGATAGTCTTCACTGAAATGATACCCAAATGATCCATGTGTTTCCACTGACAGACAACAATAATCAAAAGTAAACTGACCTCCTTAAAGGTTTAATTTAAACCTTTATTTAGTCCCACAGTAACAGTATAGGTTCTGTATGCGACATTCAGAGCATTAACACAGCAGCAAACCACTGTTATGTAAAGATGAAGTGGAGTAATGGCATCCTGAGGAGAGAACGGAGCCACGCTCGATCTGTGTGTGTTGTAATCAGAGCGTCTCTGCGGTTTGTTGTGTGGTAAGCCAATCCTGCTGGGTGTAGGTTTTGTTTCAAAATTGAAACAGAAAGGTTGGGGGGTTTAGGGGTCTTCCCTCAGGAAATTAAGCATCAATCACTTCATTTCCTGCATTCTGGTGAATTCGTATGCAACAAATTTGTGCCTTTACTATACGACCAAACCGGACGTCTGGGAATTTCATTTGAAAGGATGGACACAGGAAGAGGCCACATTCAGCAGTCAGACAGGAGTCACGTTACAAACCAATTACAGCTGACAGATATAATAAGTCGACAGATAAATACGGACAAGTTGATCATTTTAGTGCAGGGCCATCTGAGCTTTACATCTGGCCCACGGAGGATCGGCCTACACAATTATAAACAGCACCTGGAAGACAATCAGCTCTGCACTCAGGATTTCAGGTAAACAGGCTATGTCACTGTGCTTGTTAAGGTTGCTTAGCAACCTCAGACGCTACCTGCCACTGCACTCTTGCAACCTGGCACAGAAAAGGTACAAGAGTAGCACCCAGCGCCTGACCTTGTGTTTTCCAAGCAGGTAAAGACGGGGCATGTGTATGGCCCCTAATTTACAAGGCTGGTACCTGCAGTTATCACACAGGGTAGTTCATAACATGTCAGGCAGGAAATCCAAAGTGTGGGATCATTTTGAGAAGGTGAAGGATGAAGGTGATATGATATGTCTTTGCCGACAGCATCATTAACAGGCGGCTCGCTCAGTGTGTGACGTGCACTTGTAGATAAAATATAGACCTATATTAATGAAGGTTCATTAGTACGGTTTTGTATTTCTCTGTAATGTAGCACAGTGTTAACAGTGTTACTGATACTATTCTTTCTCAAACCGTGAACTTAAACCACTGTGTTGGCCCGCCAAAAACATATAATAATTACATTACTATCATTAACATGCTGACGACTAGTCGACTAACAGCCCTAAATAATGACTATTGGTTGACTAGGAAAATTCTTAGTCGGGGGCAGCCCTACTTTTCTGCATCAATTTATGGTGAAAATGTCTTTAATGTCCTTAAAATAAAAGACCTCTGCTACTTTCATGTTTTTTATTGGGGGGAACAAATGCATATATTGTAAATATTGACAAATTTGTTCAGTGTATTCAACACTATTTGATTTCTGAGAGAGCCAGTTTAAATTTAATTTACTTGGCTCTTTTAGTACAGAACATGGGAGCGCAAGATGTATGTGTTGTTCATTCTTCGGGGACTCACCAGGCAGCTCCGTGCATTAGTAAACAGCTCATCCCGTTTGTAGCTGAGATCAGAGGAGAAGACAAAGAAGTCTGCTTCTGCCAGCTGTTCAAAATAGGACCTGCAGCTGGCCTGTGGCACCAGAGAGTAACTGTAAGGACACAGAGAGACTGTTACTAACACACACACTGTTCTGATGTTATCATAACAAAATCTGTTTCTATCTTTAGTCCAAACTCACTCATAGTACAGCAGCATATCATGAGGAAAGAGATGGAAGTTGATGGCATCTGGGTCTCCTTTAATGTAGTTGAACATGCAGGTCAGCTGTTGGTTGAAGAACCAAATGTTAAGGCTACAACAGTGTAACACAGACATGTTGTTTCAACTGCATTTCAATTATTCTATTAAGAGATGTAGTGATGAACTACACACACACACAAACACACTCACACACACACTCACCTGGGTCTCCACAAGTGTGACTTTGTTTCTGCCCCTCCTCCGGCAGGCTTTAATCAGCCTCTTGACCTGCAGTGTTTTAACAGTCCTCACTCCAGTGCACGTGAACCCTTGCAGCACAGAGGATGACAGACTACACACACACACACACACACACACACACACACACACACACACACACACACACAAAGTTTGTTATGTACAAACTGAAACCCAGTTGCGGTTCCTAAACTCTTGCTTTAGTGAATACTCCTTCAAAACCTACTTGTTTGGACCTCCCAGCATTTCGGTTGCAGATTCAACAGCAATTATTTCAAAGAACAACTCAACCTATGACAAAAAAAGTGTGTTAGACATGCTGTACAGCAGATCAGTGCATAGGTGTGTGTTTCAGTGTTGCATCCTCCTTACCTGCTGCCGTTTCCATTTCTTCTTGTTGAGTCTGTTGATATTCTTATTTGAGAGGCCCAGCAGCAGAGCACGAGGGATCTGAGTGGCCATTTCATCTGGAACGTTCTGTATGATCACCTCACTGCTGCTGTTCACTGATATGATCTAGGTGAGAATGTTCGAGGCAGGTTAAATGTGTGTTTCACCTTTGACCCCACCCAGAAGTGATCACAGTGTCTTCAAGTTCACTTCTACTCCCTGAAGCACAGTGAGAGGTTAAACCACTAGAGGTTAGCAGAGATGCATATTTCAGGGGGTGTTAGGTTACTGTTAAAATACTCCACCTTCACCCAAATCAATCCAACAAGTCTTGACGTGGCATCTGTGTGTGGTCTAAAGTTGCAGCATCAGTTTTTACTCAACTGAGGCCTGGAAAAGGCCAACCAAGTTAAAGGGTGAGTTTGGTATTTGTCAGTGTGGACTCTATTTTCCCGTGTTTTTGCATCTAAGTGACTAATGGGAAAAACAATTTTTGAAACTGGTCCAGCATTGAGTGAGACCGCTGCAGATGGCTGCAGCAAAACAAACTGCCAAGTAACCACGTGGGGCATGTTTACCTGTCAATTTACGGTCACCAAAAGTGCTTGTTTTTGCCACTGACAGGCTCAGATTTTTATTAAAAGCGTCTGACAACTTATGGAAATCAGGAAAGTACAGAGACAGACCTTTTTGTTTAAGAGTAAACCCTTTTTGTTTTTCCAGAAACAGCACCAAAATTGCTTTCACCAAACCCACCAGACGACATTTAAATACACTGTAATTTTATCAGAATAAAATGCACTTCATTCCAAATCCACAAAGTCTCAAAGTCTCCACTATGTCTCAGATCAGATACTTTTGTTAGTACACTCAGGCACAGTGCACTGCATGCACTATGTACTTAGTTATGTAGTGCTCACATTTTGACATGGTAGTCTTGACTGAAATCAAACATGGCTGTCGCTCATTTACCAGAAATGAAAGTCAGCAAAGCATTATCAACAACTGACAATGTCACTCACCAAAATACATGCTAGCTGTATCTGCTTGTGTGCATACTTGTCTTCCTCTGTATTTATTTATTGTACTAAAAGGAATGTACTTTCATGGCATGTCATAAATGTCCATGGCTGATAGCGGCTTACTCTATTACCAGCTGAGCTACTGTGTTAATGACAGCTGCAGCATTATGTGAACATTTACATCTTGTCAAGCATGTGACCACAAATCTAATATTATAATCCTCTACAGTGAAGACGACAACATGAACATGCATAAACACCATAGTGCCCTACATTTTGCCATACTACTCAGTGGGAACACACTCATGCACTCAAAATAGCAAGTATAAGTTCAGAAGTATTTGAGACCCAGGTCTGTTTTTTTCCACTGTTACAACAATCGCCAACTCAACAAAATGTTGCTGTTCTAGTAAATGATAGGTCCGCTGAAGCCGTACTCACACTACGTGCTTTAATAGCTACAGGTGGGGCCGTATATAACATGTGCACCAGGTCTATATTAAAAAACATATATTCATTCAAACAAATTCAACATGAAGCTATAATAAACAAATTTATATTAAACTTAGTTTGACGACTAAATTATGCTCAAATTTTTTACATATAAGCAAAGCTAAATCTTTTCTTTTCAAAGTGTCTAAGAATGTTAAATATTGTACAAATTTGAATACCTTCTGGGGCAAATTTGTAATTTTGGACCATATATATAAAATCCTGTAACATAAAAATGAAGCTGTCCTACCTGAGTAACAAAAGTTTCCTGAACGATCTGTGGAGCCGTTGTTATGTGTGTCAGGAATGAAGGATCTTTGGATGCAGTAATCAGCTCAGAGCCACTGATGCCGGTAAACGTTTTCGCAGGAACACCCACAACAAGGGAGCCCAGCATGACCAAGGTTGCCGTGCTGTTGATCTGGAGGGAAGGGAAAGGATGGGAGACGCAGATGTGACAGCTTTTTTTCTGACTGCTGTGCTCAAAGACACAACCTAACTCTACTATGAAATCAGTAAAACATACAATGACAGACAGAGTGACAGAATGCAGCTACCTCGAAGACCCCTGAGGACATCAGAGACAGGACGATGGCCTTGGCTTGACCTTCATTCCAGCCCATCACAGCGCTGAGAGTAGTGAGGGCATCAAGCAGGTCCTGAGGCTTTATCGTCTTGATCTGACCAGTAGAAATGCCGGTGCTTTCGTTACCAAGGGCAGAAATGGCCCCAGCATCAATGCTGTCACCAAGGTTACCTGCCAAAGCTGCAGAAACCTGCCGAGGAAAAACGTAAAAACTTTGTCAGTTGCTCTCTGTGTGAAAAATGTACGCCTCACCAGGAAACTATACTGCTAATGTATGTGTGTTTTTGTGTGCGTTTATTACCTGTGGGTCCAGATCTATACAGAGAGTGGTCAGGTTGTGCAGAATTATCATACTTTCATCTTTGTTCAGCTGGCTGAAAGCTGGACCAGGAGCCTTACACCGCATCAACAGAGGAAGTCTGCAGAGAGAGAGAAGAATCAGTTTACACACAGATAGTATCACCACGTATATGCAGCACCCCCACTATGTACACACGCATCACACACTCTGCGTAGGCAGTAAGTGCTGGAGGAGGACATCCTGATCAGATGCCCAAACCACCTTAACTGGACTCTTTCTACATAAAGGAGCAGCAGCTGTACTCCGAGCTCCCTCTGGATGTCTGAGCTTCTCACCCTTTCTCTAAGGCTGAGCCGAGCCACCCCATGGAGTAAACTCATTTCGGCTGCTTGTATTTGCGATCTTTCAGTCACTACCCGGAGCTCATGACCATAGGTGAGAGTCGGGACACAGATAGATATCGAAGGCTTTGCCCTCTGGCTCAGCTCCCTCTTCACCACAACAGTCCACCGCAGTGCTGCGCCAAACAGCTGAACCAAAGGCAGGACCAGAGGTGGTGGTCCAGGTGAGCGGGTCAAAAAGTGACAAAGCAGCATTCCAACTGACTCATTAATAACTTACAATAACATTGCATGCAATAGTTACTGTTCCACCTTGTCCTCCCCTCTGTCACTCCTGCTTTCTCTCACTCACACACATACACACACACCTTGGAGAGCACTCAGTCCTGGTCCCTGTCTGTGCAGTAAATATTGGTTATATGAGGGGGATGCTGACATGAAACTAAGACGGGGCAAATCAATTTTAATATCAATTTAAAAAAAGTACAACTACCACTCCTTCAGATAATAACAATTTAAGAGCCTACAGTAATGGGAAAACAAGTCAAATATTGTCGTAAAATCAGCAAAGGCATAGACTAAATTTGCAATTAGCACAAGCCTATCAGCATGTGAGACTGTTGAGAGCAGTGTGTCCCCTCCAGTTGATGCTACAGTACAAAAACTGTTGTGTAGTTCTGGTTTTCATATTTGTAACATGGATAACGTAAATACATTTAATTTTAAAGAAGACTGCATTGTGTGTGTGGTTTTGCGCCCTAAGCAGTACACTTAGGGCACCCTAATGGCAAGCAGTGGCAGTGCTAGTATATGTTTAAAGAGTCAGGGGTTTGTGGCTGTTTCAACTCACAGTAAGGGGTTGAAGTTGCTGTCCTGTTGATAAACAAGCTCGGTGTAGTAGTCAGTGAGGTTAACAGGTAAAGCAGTGTGGTTGATGAGGGCGATGTTCAGAGGGTTCACTGTGAACACCTGGAGATCCTGCAGAAGAGGAAAGAGAGGCGGTATTAACACTAAAAAGGTGGTCTGTATGTCATTAACCTATCTATCTTCAACTTCACTTTGATCCCAGTGAACAAAACCTGAGCTGCAGTTTATAATGACATAAATTTGGTTCAGTACCTCCTCAGGTCCAAACATGAGAAGATCGTCCAGAGTGAGGAAAGGCATGAATGGGCCGATGTACTCAGCAAACCAGGCTGTGGAGTTTAGTTCTGGGTCACTGGAGTTGTAACACCTTACGTCCGTCGCTACAATGACAAATTACAAATATTTACATGCAGGATTTCACTGAGAGATAAATAAAGAAAAATTCAAACATTTCTGATATATAATAAGACTGACTCATTTCAGCATGGACCACTTTGTTCTCCTGACAACTGTGAATTACTTAAAGGTCCAGTGTGTAGGATTTAGGGGGGTATACTGGCAGAATAGGATATAATAAGTATGTTTTCTTTATTGTATAATCATCTGATAATCAGAATCGTGTTTTTGTTTATAATGAGCCCTGTGGCGGTTCCTCGTCCACAGAGACTGCCATGTTGCACTGCAACATTTCTACAGTAGTCCAGAACAGACAAACCAAACACTGGCTCTATATAGGGCCATGTGCTTTTTCACGTCAGCTCCCGCAGTTAGGCGCCCCTCTGTCATGAGCATTGGAAAAACACCAATGTTGAACCTGAAATTGCTTTATTCAGTGTTTTTACCTGTTTTAATTAACAGACCATTTGTTTTGAAGAGGAAGAGACCTCTGTGGATAATTTGGCTGCCCGTGAAAACCTCCAAAACATCTTGATCTTAAGTTGTCAGAGAAAGTACGTGAGCGCACATTAGCTGGTGCTGGGCTAGCTGCCCGTCCCAAAAACGCTTACAGTCTGGTACCTGGTCACTACCGAAGGTTATGATATTGTAACCCTAGTACTGTTGGCATAGGCGGAGCCCTGTGCTGGACTCTAAGGGCAGTTGCAGTTTGCCCACTGAAATTTACATAAACGTGTCTACCCAAATACGCAGAGCCGACAGTATATACAGGAGCTGTATGACCATCTTAGCATTCTACACCCTCTTCAGCTAGCAGCATAGGAGCAACAGTGCCCCTAGGTAGAGTGCTCCGCCTATGCAAATAAAACTAGGGTTACAATACTGTAACCTTTGTTCTATCTCATACAGGCTCCACCCTCTGGACTCTATGGGTGCAGTGGGTCAAGCACTATGAATTAACGCCCTGCCGCAACACAACATCAACCCAGCCACAATGATCCTGGCTAGCTAAAGGTTAGTTGCTACAGCCCGCCTACATCTTGGCCGCCACAGCAGAGAAGTAGGGGGCCCCAGCCAAACAAGGAGGTATGCGACTGAACTGGATGGAGCCATGGTCCAACCTTGCAGGGGTCAAAAGCTGGTCAGTGGGCAAATCACCAATAGTTGAAATGTGAAAAGGATGCCAAGGCCGTCATACAGCTCCTGCCGATTTTATGTCCTGACAGGGTGTACATTCATCAGGCTCCAGCCACTGTACCCATAGAGTGCAGTGAAGGGTGGAGCCTGTGTGAAAGAACAAAGGCTATGATATTGTAACCCTAGTTCTACTAGCACAGGGGCCCTGTTTCTCCTTTGCCGCTCACTGAGGAGGGAGTAGGATACTGTATATATACTGTCACATATTTGGGATGGCATTTCTTGATTGGCCAGCTACGTTTATGCAAATTTCAGTGGGTGACTGTGTGGTGGTGACGGGAGGAGGGTGTTACCCATACAGTCCAGTAGAGGGTGGAGCTTGTATGAGATAGCCCCTACCTTTACCTGCACCCTGTGCCCAGGAATGTCCCTAACACAGCAACATAAAAAGAAAATAAGAAAATATAGACAGACAGCAGAGTCTCGGCAGAAGAATAAAAACACCATGCAATTGTCGTGGTTCATAAGTGATTGAGAGAGATTACTTTTGTATGACACATTGCTTTTCAGGAAATCCTGCAAAGTATATCTTAAAAATGAGAAAGTTGCTCAGTTGGCAACACAGTCAAAGATGAGCTATGCGTTATACTGGAGACTGACCTGAGGTGAGGTAGGATCTGATGGTGTCGAACACATCTCCTCTCATAAAGTCTGCAACAGTGTAGTTGTATTCACCAAGAACTGAAACGCTGAAACCAAAACACATGATTTAAAAACATCCAAAAATGACATGATACTTAAAAACTTTCACAAAGTGTTGTGAAAACCACACATACAGCTTTTGGAATGCCAGGCAAGAGGTGTTGTGTGTGTTGCTGGGGCCGATCAGACTCTTTGTGAGGAAACCCAAGTAGTTGTGGAGGCGTCGGTCAAACCAGGCATCGACCTCTGACCTCTCTGTGCTGCTGAGCGCCATAGGCCAGACGCAAGGCAGTGTGGGCCGCCGCACCACCGTCGGTAGAGACTCCTGTAGTGTTTGCACACAGTGACATTGTTACACAAGGAAATGCAAACCCATACTCCTGTATGTGTTTACATTTGTGTGGTACATACGGTCTCTAGGAATATCGGTGTCTCGATGTAGTTGTCGTAGATCACGCACAGCTCTGCATCGTTATCGACAACATCAGGGCGACTGAGAAAATCTCGAAGTTCTGATGGAGGGATGGAGTTCACCAGCTAGAGGAGAAGCAGACATTAAATAAATCCTCCTTGCAGTCGTCAACCCAGACACTCAAACTAACCTTCTTTTAACCCTCTCTGTTATTTTTGGACACACACCTGATGCATCCTGTCATGAGGCATGAGGGACAGGAGGGTGGTCAGGTTGGGGAACTGGAATCCCATAAACGAGCTCTCCAGGAAACTGTAGAAACTGTGGTTGTTGTTGTAGCAGTGGAGAGGCATAGGTCCTAGGATGAGGGAGAGTGGGAGAGGTCGGCTGTCAAACTCACTTTGATCCGCCAAGTTAAAAAATCTGAGGTTATGGACTTGTGTATTTTGTAAACCATATACATGTGCTTGCTGTAAGCTACCATAAAAAGTGTTGAAAAATAAACAGTTTATTTAACATTTTATGTACTATATTATGATTGATTTACAACATAATAAGACTTGGAACTTAAAATCCTAGAGGGGAAAAGTGTATGAAGTAAAATTTTAAATATATTTTACAAATGTACACCACTGTCATGACTCATATACAGAGATTTGATCCATCACAGAGAGGAGGTCAAAGTAGCTTAAGAATGTAACTTAAAGGCCCCCTGAAGAGTTTGTTTTTGTTTATTGTCTGATTACGTTCAGTATTTCTCACCAAAACAATGTATATCCTTGAAGCCTGACAAATGTGCTAGATGTATTTACTTCCCTACACCTTTTTTCTTTTAAATGTAGATTGTTTACATCCATGTTTAACAGCTAGCAGTCTTGCTTTACCGTCACTTACTGACCAGTGGAACAGCATGAAACCACTGGCAGAAACTGACAGTGCTCTCATGTGCATGCATTAGATACAAACAAAACAGGAACCCACTCATAAAAACATAATGCTGCTAGCCGTCAAAAACTAAATAGAGTATGTTTAAACATCAGATTCTCTGTTAAGTTAGTAACTATAATGCAATGGAATAAGTATCCTGATAACTTATTTTAAGTGTCATCATTTGTAACATGTTACCACCCAAATCTGTTGCTAGTATCCTGTCAGTGTGCTTTCTTTACCTTTGAGAGACTGAACGATGTGGTTGTGGATTTCTGTCTGTGTGTCTTCGCTCAGAGAGGAGATTGTTGAATTCAGGTCTCCGACTCTGAAATAAGAGAAATAAAACAGAATAAAAATGAACACATTTATTGTTGGTGAAATCACATAGAGTGGACTACAATGATGTGGTTCAATGAATTAAATTTTCCGAAACTTAAAAGGATCTGATTTAAAAATAAACTTATTTCCAGTAAAATATACTCATCAGTCTGATCCTTTTGGCTTTAAACTTACCCCTGCTGCTCAATACTGCAGTTTCTCCCCACCAGCACTGTGAAGAAAGGTGCAACATGCTGCGGCGACAGGTTGACCAGCAGGGGGCGCAGTCGGTTCCGAAGCCACAGCGATACAACTGAATCTTCCACTGAGTGATCTGAGAGGTTTGCGCGGTTAAACACAACCTCCAACATGGCTGACCTCATTGAAGGGGGGAACATGCTTTCATGACCCTGCAGGAAAATACGAACAAAAATAATAATAAGAGTGATTTTTTTTTTCCTGAATAGCAACAACAAAGAGCAGCTTTTAGAAATACAATTTAGTTAGGTGGTGCTAGTTTAACTGCACCTTCTTCATTTTGGTGAGAAATGTAAAAAGACCAAATGTAAAATTTTACGCTATGGAGCTTCTCTCATGTCAGTTAATGGTAAATCATTCATGAATATCTACCAAATATAGGCAGATAAACTTTATTTGATTCATACTGACTAAGAATTTTTGTCCTGTTAACAATTAAGGACAAACTATTGATATGAAATCTGGTGTTTGACGCACACTCACCATGATAGCAGGTGAGAAGTCATCAAAGAAGGCGAAGAGGTATTTATCGGGGACGTGTCTCATCACCATGGCAACCTGGGCAGCGGAGGTGAGCTGGCCAGGTGTGGAGGACACCTCTGCCAGCTGTCTGACTGTAAGCTGTGGCAAAGCTTCCATCTGCACGTGCACAAAGACAAATGTGTGTGCAGCGACATACATGGTTAAAACGCATTAAAAAAAATGAACAAACAATAACAGGAAGACACAATGCAACAGGAAGTACCGCTGAAAAGTCGGGGTAGAGCATCCTAAGATCCTGGAAGGACACGAGGTGAGAGAAACCTCCCAAGTTCTTCTGCAGCCATTCTCCACTGTTGTTCACGTTTGCGCTGCAGCTGAGGTCTGAACCACAGAAAACACACGTCAAATTCAACTTAACTGTATGCTTCAGGTTTAAATCATGTACAACAAACCCTGACCCTGTTGGTATCTAAACAGAAGATGCACATCATTGCAATGATGCCTTTGGTAAACTTGGTATACAGACGTTCATAGTGCAGGGAGAGAGGAGGGAGGTTAGAGCTATCGTACTTGCTGAAACTGTCACATTATCCATATTTTTTATCTAACAATACTGTTTTCAGGTGTATAACATAGTAGTGTTACAGCCTCGCGAGTCACTGTAAATGTTTATTTTTAAACTTTCACTGTAGCACAAAACATTTATGGAACATTTGTTAATGTTCTTTGTAAAGTGTAATGAGACAATTTGTGATTTTTTATTCTAAATAAACTTTACTACTCACAGACTTTGACACTCTGTCTTTACAGAAAGGTGAGAACCAACCTGTGGTGTTACTCCTGGTCAGGAAAGCCTTGATGAAGTGTGTGTAGATAGAAATCTGCCTGTTCAGTGTCAAGTGCGGCCGCAGACGGCTCAAAATCTGCACCCTGAGTTCAGAAAATAAAGGAGGGCTCATGTGGTCAACACAGAAAGTTACGATATAAGAGAGAACCAGATCTGCAATGAAATGAAGGCAGTTTAGTTGGAGGGTACGATAAATGTGAGAACATCTTTCTGCTGCTCACATGTGCTGGTAGGTGTTGCAGTTCAATCTCTTTGTGGTGAGACACGAGAGGAACTCGGGCGTAACAGCTGGCAGGAATGGGCGAAGCCGGTGTTTGAACCACAGCTGGATGACGGCAGGATTGTTGAGGCTGCCAATGCTAAATGTGTCCAACCTGATTTCTCGTATGGATTCCAAAACCATTGACACTGCTGGATTTCTGGGGTCCAGAGTCTACAAGAAGCAAAAAACATCCAGTGTCTAGTTCTGATCAATAACATGGTGATGTGAGGAGTATTGCTGATTGTTACCGTGTTGGTTAGAAGATCCAGAGCTTTGTCCAGAACATGGGAGGCTTTGGAGAGGAGAAGCTTCCAGACGGGTCTTGAGCCGCTGGAGTTGGAGGAGCGATTACATGCCACTATCGCCGCCAGATCTTCTGCTCTCAGTGCTGTCAGCTGTGTGATGACAGAGCAGAATGACAACAGGTGAGTACTGGAGGAAGATCACAAAACATACTGAGGATCACACAACAGTAGTTTTAGGGACAGTTGATGATCTGAGATGTTCAGTGAGTGGTGGAAGACGTACTCACATCCTCCAGTTAAGTAAAAGCAGAAATACCACCATCTAAAAATACTCCATTACAAGTCGAAGTCCTGAGTTCATTATTCACTGAAGTACAAGTACACAAGTAGTATCAACAAAACAGACAGAAGTAAGTGATTTGTGATATTGGGCTCTATAAATTAAATTGAATTGAAGTAAAAATGTAGTTAAAGGTAAACTATGCAGGATTGTCCTTTATTGTTTGTGAACACACTGACCAGCTAAAGTAAAAGCTAACCCCAGATTCACTTTTATTTAGCAGTTCTCTCTGTTTTTGTGGCATTGTGTCTCTTGGGTGCCTGCTGCTTGCGATCTGACACCTGGTCGCTACCTTTTTATAAATCCCCGACCTCACCTTAGTGCATTGGGGGCACATGCCCATAAAAGTACCAAACAGAGAAAATAAGAAAACACAGGTATACATTGGTAGTATAGTACTGCAGTAACTACAAACAAACAAACGTAGTGGGCTAAAAAATAAAATACTCCCTCTGAAATGTAGTAGAGTAGAAGTATAAAGTTGCATATAATGAAAATGCTCAAGTAAAGTGTGAGTGCATCCAAATTGTACATAAGCACAGTACTTGTGTCAGTACTTATATTCCACCACTGGAGATGCTTTGGTGTCTTACCGAAGCACAAGCAAATTCCTCAACAGCAAAGTCACAGAAACTTCCGTTCAGCTGTCCGCTGTCGAGGCGGAGCTGCAGCATTGTGCTGTGGATCAAAAATTGACAGTTTATTAATAAAAATTTTTTACACAAGCTCAAAGTAAGATATATATAAAGAGAGAGAGAGATAGTGGTTTATAAATCCCACCTGTTCACTCCAACACAAATGTCTGTTTCTAAAGAAAAAGAGCAATAAATAAATTAGAGGTGATTATTGACATTTAAATATTTAATTTCTGAACTTTTTAAGGTGTGAGGCATCTTACCGTTTGTCATGGTAACATTGCACTTGGGAGAGAAAAGATTAAGATGGTTATAAATCTTCTATCTCAAGAAAATAATGAGAAAAAAAATATTGAGAAAAATAAAGAAAATCAAATTCAGTTACCTCTCCGCTGTATATGATGCAACCTAAAACAAAATTAAACGCATATGAGCTCATGGTATAGCTTAGACATGATTAAAATGCTCATTTCAACAATAGGTTTACATCCTGACAACATAATAACATAAACATGTCCAAGTAAGGTAACTTTTATTTGCAGAAATCTGAGGCAGTCCAGAGAGCTATTATTTAAAAAGACTTAAATATTTCATGGTTGTTAAGTAAAAGCAGCAGTTAAAAATATGCCTGGATGTTTCAGCTAATAAGGCTCTCATCAGGCTTTAAGGGCACTGATGAAGGCTTTCATGGCTGAAATGTATAGGTATATTTTTAGCTGCTGCTTTTACTTAACAACCATGAGATATTAAAGCGTATTTAAAAGTCCAGTGTGTAGGACTGAGGGGGATATATTGGCAGAGGTGGAATATAATATGATAAGTTTTCTTCAGCATATAATCGTCTGAAAATAAAAATCATTGTGTTTTTGTTACCTTAGAATGAGCCGTTTATATCTACATAGGGAGCGGGTCCTTGTTTAAGGAAATCGTGTTGCACTGTTGTGTTTCTACAGTAGCCCACAACAAACATGCGGCTCTTGATAAAAATCTGCGGAGCATCTGGCTCTTAGGTTATCAAAGAAAATAAGCCAGCACATATCAGCAGGTACTGGACTAGCTGCCCGCTTGCGATGTGCACAACAGGGTAGGAGAAAAATGGATTTGTAACGTGCAACTGCTTTATTAAATTCTTTTACCAGTTTTAATCATGTTGTCTGTTTGTTTTGAAAAGGAAGAGACCTCTGTTGATAATTTATCTCCCGATGAAAATTCTGGCATTTTTCAGCTGGTTGCAATCTGCAATCCTCACTGCTAGCTGCCACAAAATCCCCTAAATCTTACACACTGCTCCTTAAAATTATTACCCCCTTGAGAGCCTCAGATTTCTGTAAAAATTCTACCCAAGAATTTTATTTCATATTTGAGGGAAGATCCCAAAGTTTCCAAAGATACCAGATATATTGAGTTGAATTTTTGAGAAATATTTCCAAAATGATGCTAAAGATGGCCAGAATATGTCCATTTGATTAAATGGTGCAGCCACAAAATCAAGTCTAAGTGATTTTTCCAATTTAACGCTACTCAAGGTAAAAGTCTTATATAATTGTTTTAAGACTGTGCCTCTCACCTGGTGGTATGTACTTGGATAACTCCATCTTGGTGTATGCGATAATTGATGCTGTTTGAAGAGAAACTGTAGGCATGACCAAATCCATTCTGGTGAACCTAGAACAGCAGCATGTGGGAATAACTTCATTATTTTCTGTTTCATGGAATTATATATAAATAATCAATTTTAAAAAATCCCATAAATATATATATTTGAACTCACAGTGTTCTGTATGATGAGCAGGAGAGGTTTCCCTTTAAATACAATAAATAAAGGTTATTACCTCCAACAAGCAGTGTAACGTGTCAATCTGAACAAAGAGAACTCATCTTTTTACCCGGTTATGGATTCCCCCGAGGGAGAATAAAAAGTACTGAAGGTTCATCTCGTCAGGAGAGTCAGTCAGGTGATCAAAGATCACATTTATTATGACGTCTGTCCCTGGAGAGTTGGGATAATTGAATATGAGCAGCTCTGCACTCTGTTCTGGAGTCAGCAGTTGTAGGGCCTCCAGCTGCACGGTAGGAAGGGAACAAAAAAAATATGAACTGCTGCTGAAAATATCAGGCTAATAATAACAATGGACAATTTCTTAAATCATTGATGTCAGCAGTGATTGAATCTTACAGGGTTAAAGTCGGGGTTGAGCTGGAACAGTTGTTGGGGAGACAGAAACCGTGAAAACGGCCCCAGATTCTTCATCAGCCACTCTACGCTGTTGTTGGAGAAAGACACACAGCCTGGACCTGGACCGAGTCAGGAGGATAAACAGATATCAGTAAATGCTAACATATTTTTCAAATTAATGTTTGAAGGACATTCAGATTGTGGGGAGAGTACCTGAGTGTGGCCGTGACAGGAAACGGAGGACGAAATTTTTGAAGACCTCATACTTTTGAAGATAGTCGGTCTCATAATCAAAAAGGGGGAAAAATTCCTGCAATCTGGCAACAAAATAAAGGACAGAATGAGAAATATTTTATTAATTAATTGGTGTAAAAATCATGAGGCTGTAAGTCTCATCTGACACTACAAAACAATAAAACTGTGGTGGATGAAAAACAGAAACACTACTCTGTTCCTTATTGCCAACGAGGCAAAAAATAAATATACTTTGCTGTGACAGTGACATCAGAGGAGAGCCCATAACCGAGCTCATGGGCTCTATGACGACTATTTACACCTTAAGCCAAAAACAGCAAACCAGATATAAACATGAAGCGTGAAACATGTAACAGCAATATGGCTGTCGTAATGAAGAGGATCGGTAATGCAAGTGCAAATCACTCACATTTGCTGGTATGAAGGACAGCTGAGGTTCCTGCTGCTCAGACAGCGCAGAAAAACTGGTGATGCAGACAGAAGGAAACCACTCAGACGGCCGGAGAACCACTCCCTGATGACACTGCTGTTCATCAACTGCTCGTCAGTCAATGTTGACACTCTGATCTCTCTAATCACATCCAACACCTCAGACCCAGATGGAATAACAAAGGACTGTGGGAAAGATCAATTGATTATATCATTGTAGATGATCATGTATACTCCTTGGCCAATTAGAAAACAAACTGAGGGTCTCAGCCCTAACTTTAGCGGGATTAAAATAATGGCTGTGCAAAAGAACACAGTGTGTTTCCTTAATAATACAACATAGAAATTTTCTGATGTGAAATGAAGAGTACCTCAGGGCTCTGTTCTTGGTCCTCTGCTTTTTAAAAGATTATTTTTTGGGCATTTTGCCTTTGATTGATAGGACAGCTAAGTGTGAAGGGGGGAGAGAGAGGATGACAAGCAGCAAAGGGCCAAGGGCTGGAGTCCAACCTGGGCCGCTGCGGCAACAGCCTTTATACATGGGGCGCCTGCTCTATCCACTAAGCCACCGACACCCCGGTCCTCTGCTTTTCTAACTTTGTTTATATTTTATCTCTTGGTCAAATGACACAAGTCATTGGATTGATGTTTCACGTCTATGCTGATGACACTCAGCTGTATGCACCTGTGAAGGCGGATGATCATTCCCAAATTATTAGAGGCCTTCTTGTCTTCTGTGAAAGACTGGATGTCAAGTGATTTCTTGCTCCAAAATCCAGTTAAAACTAAGACACATTGTAGGCAGCAGTGTTGGGAATACATTCTATTAATTGTCCTCATTTGAACTTCCTCACACTTTTTGGACTGTTACACTGGTTATTGCTATTGACAATCTTGAAAAGAGGGGAAAGATGTTCATTGGAGGGTTGAAAAGGGTTACTGACCGTGTTTGCCAATATGTCCAGAGCTGGGTCTAAGACAAAGGATAGCTTCGTCAGGAGCATCTTCCACAACCTTTTGGAGTACCGAGTGCGTCCAGGCAGATAGCACTTTAGAAGAGACACCAAATGATTGGCTGTGAAGTTCTCCAGCTGTATGTGTGGGACAGAAAGTAGTCATATAAGTTAGCTTGTGTGTAGCACAACGGCTATAATCAGAAACAAAACCTTGTGTTTCTTATCTGACTTTGACTCATTTAAATTAGTCACCTGTGCACATGCATATGTCTCCAAGGGAAAACTGCAGGAGACTTCCATTGATGAGTTCAAGATGGAGTGCAGTGCAGAGCTGTGAATACATGTAAAAAGCCAACTATACGTCATCAGAGAGACTAATGAAACAGTTATTTGTAGTTTTGGATCAGAACAAATGGGTCACCTGTTAACTCCTCTGCAGATGTTGGTAGCTGTCAAACAGAAGAGGAGGAAAATCTCAAATGATTTTAGCTTTAAAAGAACTTAAAATGAGACTTTACACTGACATGTCAAAGAGCTCTTACCATTGTACTGGGTTACTGGGCACTGTAAATGACAGATAAAATAAATCATCAGAAAAATGTAAACACGGGTTACAAAACATAGTTAAAATAGATCAATTTGCAATATAAGTACAGATAAATCAGTTCAATTTAAAGAAATCTCACCGTTAAGTTCTTCGGCACACACTCTGCCCAAATTAAAACATAAAAATAGGCAGTCAGTCATTGTGTGCATCAGATGACACTTGTAAAACACATAAAATATGATCTAAAAATTTTAAAAAAGGCCTCATCTTGGCAACTAGGCAGAAGGTATAAGGGAGGTATTTGTGACTTTGTGTTTATGGTCATCCTGTATGTGTGAGAAAGAGACTGACCTTCTGGTGTCACATATGTCAGTTCATTGAAAATATGCCAGATGACTGGTTCCACGTCAAGTGGCAGATCTGGTATGGCTCTGTAGAATCTCTCAGAGCTGACACACAAATGAAAAATAAATAAAAATAAATAAACCAAACAATTTCCCTCAGGATAAGTTCATACTTTATCCTATCTTATCTATGGAAGCGTAAAGCAGTCAATTCTGTTTTTCCGGATTAACAAGAATATAATCTCTGAATTAATAGAAAAGGTTTTGGTTTTTTTTAGATATTTTTTGCCATTTTTTGTGCTTTACTGAGATAGTGATAGACAGAGATTTAAAAGGAGAGAGAGCAGAAGACCTGCAGTACAAGGACCAAAGCCGGACTTAAACCCAGGCTGCTGCGATAAGGACTCAGCCTTAATGGCACATACTCTACCCTGTGAGCTACCAGGGCACCCCGAGATACGTTTTTATGGAAAATTCTTGTCTTGCTTTTATAAATTACCCAGATCATGATCTCGTTAATTCTTGTTTTTCTGAATATATGAGATTATTTTAAAAAAGCACAGAAGAATTATTTTTCTTGACTAAAGGCATTACACATTCATAACTCTCTAGTAATGTGTCATTTCCAACAATTAGCACCATGCAATGTCAGAAATGTCGTCAATTACACCTGTGTTTGACACATAAAAATGAAAGTAATAAATCAACAACCTCAGTGTAAATTGTAAAAGCATCTGAAAATACTCACATCTGGTTGTAGACACTGCAGTTTGTAGTGACCTGGCAAATTAAATATTTTACAATTAATCCTCCGAGACAATTATTTTTTTTTCCAAAAGCATTAAAGTTGCGAATCATTACAAAGCTGTTACCCTATGGGCGAGATAGACCAGGTCTCCCATGACTTGCAGAAGTCCCCTCTCTGTAGGGGACTCCAATAGGAAGTCAAATATTTGGTCGATAACAAATTCTTTCTCAGGTGGAGTAGGAAGAGGAAACAGCATCATCTCTGCCATTTGCCTTGGAGACAAGAGGTGAAGAACATCCAGCTGGACAGGAAACATTAGACAAGAGAAGAAATGAATAACAATAATATAAAATCTTTAGTAAGTGAGTTTTAGATGACACTTTTTAGCTCGTCAGGTCGTCCAGACTTACTCCAGAAAAGTTTGGGTTGAGCTTGTAGAAGTCAGTGACGGAGGGGACTTTCAAGAAGATACCAAAGTTTTTTATCAGCCACTCTGCACTGTCATTGGCTGATGAGATACACTGTGGGTCTGAAATATACATGCGATAATAAATTCAATTAATTCATTATATTGACTGCATGTATTAACACTTGTCTCGACAAGTTATTTGCCAAAATGTCAAGCTAAAATTTTTATTTCGTTGCAAGATAAAATGTTTCCAAGTTTGGCAATGATTTTAAATAAAAAGGGCTGCTAGTCACTACTTACCAGAGGTGTTGCGATGCAGCAGGAAGGGATAGATGAACGACTCATAGATGTGATTAGGATATCTAATATCTGTGTAATTGCTGAGTCCTGCCACACTGCACATATGGAAAAAGAAGAAACAGAAATGAAATTTAATACACCATACAGTGTGGGGGAATAAAATATCTCCTCACACCAGTGAACTCACATGGTTTGGTAAACTGGGCAGGAGAAGTTCTTGGTGCTGAGGCAGGACAGAATGTCTGCTGGTGGGTTGGGCAGGAGGGGCATCAGCTTGACGTGAAACCAGAGCTTGATGAAGTCCGGGTCGTCCAGGTGCTCCTGGGTCAGAGAGGGAGAGTCCGCCTCGCCAAAGATCTGCTGAAATTCCATCGCCAACTCTCTGAAGTTCTACAGGAGGAAAAGGGAGCACCAATTTTAATTTACATTTTTACAACAAACACACGCTTAGTAGTTTAGGGGAGACTGGGGCTGATTGGCACACTGCTACTTTCTGGTTCTTTGATGGTCACAGAAACAAAAATGTAATGCCAAAATGTTTGCTTTCTTGACCTGCACTCATCTATTGTTTTAAACATCTGAAAGTCACTAACTTTTTTGGTGAGGGTAACATTTATATTTTATAGTACTTAAAGTAAAGTCTGTGATGAGAGATGGTAGCTGGCTATTATCATTTCATCACAAAGTTGGGTTAAATGTGAGCGGGGTTGCTTAGCACATTGATTTTTAAGGTTAGTTGGTACCAACCAGCTGTAACAGTAACTGTTACAAATGTAGCTGAATTCTGAGAGACGATGTCTTTATTATTTTGTCATTATTTTGAATGGTATATGGCAAAAGTAATTGGACAATCCTACTGATGAATTGATTAAAACATGTTGTTTAGTTTGAAAAATTGGTTAACATTTTATTAAATGTTCATATTTTTTGGAACAAGCTTGAATTAAATGTTCAAATTGTTTAAACTGGTTGCTGGTTTTTTGTAACTACAGCATTTTAATATTGTGTCAACCAATTCCAAGATTGGGGTAAAGATCACTCAATTCAAGAAAACATTTTTGCTGCTGGTTTGACTATTCTAACATAAATAATGCCAGTGAAGTACAGCGCAGGGTAAAAGGTGTGCCAACCAATCCTGGTCTTCCTTCAGTAAAGATGTGTGACAGCTGAGTGTCTCCCAGGTAGGAGTTAAAATTCATAAAGCATGAGTTTTACAGTGGAGGTTGTGTGAGTCTATAATTATCTATGAATGCTAAAATCAGTGTGTGTGTGGTGGTTTGTAAAATTCAGCTTTAAAAAGCTGATTTGGCAAGTTATTCTAAAGGATTTTAAAAGTATTTTAAAGGCACAGTCAGTGACATAAATAAAACAAAAGAAAAACCCCACCACTAAAGGGAGAGTCAGAAAAGACAAGACTGAAATTTGTAATACAGGCACAGCCCATAAACATGTGCTTTAAAAAGTTTGTTTACGGTATCAGTAATATCTGTAAACATCAAGTTGAAACAGGCTCATATTATGACCTATGACCCGTTCATCATTTTAATAAAAGTGAAAACAATGTGAGTATTACAGTGATATTCAGGGCTGATATACTTACTGCTGTGGACAACCCTTTCATCAGTGACTGCAGACGTTCTGTCAGCTCTCCAATCAGTCTCATGATCATTTCTTCGGACATTTCCAGGTTGCTCTGAGCAGCACAGTGCAAAACATTCGCCATATTTTGCACTGCATCTGTCAGCTGGTAGGATGAAAAACAAAAACGACAAGTAGACAAGAAGCTTTAAGATGACTTTTGAAACAGACTTTTGAGATGAAGGACATGTTACTTTTAGTTAAAATACAAATTCTAGACACTTCAAACTTGATTTATCATAAAAAATAAAGAAGAAAGTGAAGCCTTACGCCACAAGGTCTCCTATCAAGACTGATGCTACAGACGTCCTGGAATTCAGAGGTTTCATTACTGTCCATATCATGGTCCAGATAGCTGCACAGAAACAAGGAAATCATTTAAAAGTCATTAGAAGAAATGATCTTACAACAAGTTAATCCACAACACTGAC
This sequence comes from Cephalopholis sonnerati, assembly GCA_019142605.1. Lineage (NCBI taxonomy): Eukaryota > Metazoa > Chordata > Actinopteri > Perciformes > Serranidae > Cephalopholis > Cephalopholis sonnerati. Next base: position 21,295,302 of record JAGQAX010000003.1, read on the forward strand.
ACATTGTCTCTTTATGAAGTTACTACAGCAAGTATTTTTGTCTTTTTACACATCTATAAGATATGGAGCAATTTTTCATTTGCCGCCACCAAGGACAAAAAGAGTAGTGTTGCAGATTGTGAGAGAGACCCGCCTCTCTCTCACACACACTCTGACCAAACTCTGATCAAACTATAAAACTTATCAAATATGAACCAAGATTCTGTTACGGGGTTGCGCAATCTGGCACAAACTGGACTGTTCATAAATTCAGTGTGGTCATGTTGGTTATTCAGAGCAGCAGAGTGTTGTGTGGAGTGAATGTGTGATTAACTTGACTGTTAGGTATTTCATGTAGAAATAGAATGCTCTGTTTCTTTGAACAACAATGTCATTTTAGTGTGGCGCTTCAGATTGGATTAATGAACCGCATATTGTTTCCTGTGGAAACAATCATTACATCATCCATCAGCCCAGTGCGGCACAGTGCATTCTGGTAGCTACCGCCTCTCTTTATCTGTTCATATAGCACCAATTTCAGAAGTATTTGCGCCTTTCTTCTGCATAGACAGTCTAGTTTTATGAAAAGACCATCTTTCCAGCAGTGAAATACACCTTTAAATTTTCATTTCAGTCATCTAATACATTTGCTTTCCATGTAGCTCTATCATTATTGACACATATGAAAAAAAAAGAATACTCAGGGATGAAGAATAATAATCCAACACGTTAGTTTGACTTACAACACATGGTGGAAGGCCAGTTGAATGTTTGGGTGCATCACAGACTCGTTGTCTGGCAGGATCCTCCGCAACATCGGCATTACAACATGCTGGTACCAATCCTCCACATTGGTCACGTCAAACTGTGGTCCCTGGGGAACTATAGGTGTCTCTTGTGGCCGGTACATGTCTGCCAGTTGAGCCAGAGTCCAGTTGAACAGGAACTGAGTGAGAGTTGTGCGTCTTATTTCTGACACGTCCCTCTGGAGAAACACAGCAGGGTAGAAGTCATTTCACTTTGCAGGTGCACTGTGTACATTCATCTGCATGTTGGTTTATGTAGGTGTGTGTGTGTGTGTGTGTGTGTGTGTGTGTGAGTGTGAGTGTGAGAGAGAGAGAGAGAGAGAGAAAAAGCTTGTACCTCTTTTGTGAAGGACACAAAATCATGAACGAATCTTCCAATGGGTTTGAAAGCCGTCATAAACTCACTCGCAATCTGCATGTGTGAAAAAACATATAAATCATTTAAATCACTATATATCTTTACTTCTTAAACTATTATTACTACTAATATTACTTCTTTAAACCTGCCTTCATTCACTTTTTTGGTCATTTTGGGGAACACAATGCTGACATAATATCACCATGTATAGTTGATATGACTAATTTGTTAGCAAACAGTTGCCTGTTTACACATCCAGCTGATACGCAGCAACATTTGCATTTATTTGTAGTCATGTTTGTGTCCACCTGGCAATGTAAATCCAATGGTCGCTCTCTTGTTAGCTCAAATTTGTTCTCCACCAACTGCTGAGAAAAATATCCATCTCTTTAGCTGCTAAATGCTCACCAGCTGTAGTCACTAACCATCTGCTGTTGAGATATAACAGCATATGAGATGTAACATGTTAACTAGTGAGCTTAAAGCTTAAAAGGTAAAAATGAGCAGTTTTTTTTACTTTCAGACAGAGCCAAGCTAGCTGTTCCCCCCGTTTCCAGTCTTTGTGTTTTTTTTTTTTTTTTAACTAACCATCTTAAACTAAGCAAGACAGCATTTAAGCATGTTTCCCAGAATGACGAATTATTCCTTCAAGAAGAGCGGTGAGAGTAAACCAAAACAGTTATGTTGCCAGGTATGAAACCAAAACTATCATTTGAAACACATTAAGATGCTCCATAGAGCTGAAAAGAACTGCAGACTTGGTGATAGTCCTCAGTGCGTTCATCATTATGAGGGATCACTTTCATGTTGTTACTGTGCGTAATGTGACTATGTACAGTTACTATGATCTTTACGGCTGCACCAAACCTGTAAATTATATGGAAATATTTCATTTCCCAAAAATGCATTAAAGTCCAGGTAATATGTGAATATAATGTTCATCTTTTGATAAAAGCATGAAACCTGGTACTCTTGTACAGTTTGGGGCCCTAAACACTTTCAGAAATGGAGCAATCGTAAAAACACCAAATTATGTGTTTTGCATTATATCTCCTGAACTTAAGTCCATCCAACCCCAGTCTGTTGGAGATGGCATATTTTCCTCAACACTGTCCTCCTCCTTGGTACACTGCACTTGACAGAGCGTTAATGGCCTCTGTTGCCATGTCATCTGCATTGCAGGTATCCCACACTGTCTTCTTGCCCCTGGTTACAAATGCAGATACTGTGTGACAGCCAGTGAAGGCATGGAACACAGGAAGGGCCTTGGATTTGTGTTATGTCATGGGTGGGTATATATCTGAAGTTGATGTCAGCCAAAATGCCACCTACAACTCCTCAACTCCTTGAAGTAAACCTCTGCAATTGACACATTCTTTTAAGCTAAATTGCTAAGGTCATATTTAATGTTGTTCTCCTCTTCACAGTCACTGTATTATCAGGGTTTATGAATGAGAGGATTAAGCTTTCAAAACTCAACACAACATGCTTGCAACAGACATGATGTTTTTAAGTCTAGCCTAGGTTCACAGATACTATGATTTACCCTTAACTTTTCACCTGAATGGTTTATGATTTTGTAAATGGTGTCACAGTAATACTTGACCATCAGCACACAAAGATAGACAGAAGACATGATGCAAATAATTCAGTTATGGCAGAAAGTAAAATGTCCGCCACACACTCCATTTCTGAAAATGTTCAGGTCCCCAAACTATAAGAGTGTACATAGTTTGATGCTTTCATGAAAAGTGAACATTTCACCTCAAATTTGGCACCTATCACCTGGACTATGATGTTTGGGAGCTTTGGATTCCCCTGTGAAGTTTAAACAAAACAAATAATTTCAGATTCTTCACAGCAATATTACATTGTTAAACACTTGATCCATGCTATGTTCCAGTACCTGCCCTAAGTTGTTGTGTGGGGACGGTGGTGCGTATGGGTCAAATGTGGGATGTGGAGAGAAGGTTGAAGTGTATCTACGGCTCGTAAAGTTGTGGCCCCCTCCAGGGCTTGTCAAGTGGTGCCCCCCTCCAGGGCTCGTCAAGTTGTAGCGCCCTCCAGGGCTCGTCAAGTGGTGCCCCCCTCCAGGGGTCGTCAAGTGGTGCCCCCCTCCAGGGGTCGTCCAGTTGTAGTGCCCTCCAGGGCTTGTCAAGTGGTGCCCCCCTCCAGGGCTAGTAGTGGGGGGATGGCCAGGGCCCCCTGTCAACAAACTGTGGAGGACCAGGCTTAGGGTGCTGTTGTCTAAACCTGCAACCTCCGGCCTCAGCAGCAGCTCGGCCTTCTGCGCTGGAGTCAGCAGGTGAAGAACCTCCAACTATGGGGGAGAAAAAACAATGGAGGAGAGAGGAGGAGGATAAGATGTGGAGGGAGGAGTGTGACAAACTTAGTCCTGCACTGTGACACATGAGCTAAATAAAAACTCAGTGTCTGTGGGGTTGACTGCTGTTGTAACTCAGAAAAATCTTGAGGAAAACTGAAGTGAACTCACTCCACTGAAGACTATGTTGAGTGCTGAAAAGTCATTCATTCGGGCCATGACCCTGAAGGCACCAAAATTCTTCATCAACCACTCCTCACTGCTCTCCTGTGGGTTCACACAACCTGTACAGAGATAACACACACTCAGTGAACACAAACAGTATGTACACAAATTTTACAAAAACAGCAATCTTGTATAGCTCAATTAACAGATCTGAAAATCTGTGTCCATTACATGCATACATTGTGCTGCATATAGGCTGCTGGGAACTTTACCAAGGAGGTTTTGGTTATATTTGTTTGTATGGGAACACATATGTCATAAAGTCGTAAAAGATTGTGCCACTTTTCCTTTTTGCTTGTCACCCTGGATTTGTGAAGCTTTATTTCATTTGTCTTTTGATTTTTTTTTTGTAATCAAAAGAAAAAAAACCTGGGAAGCACAATTGCTGATTTGCGGCCTTTAATGGGGCAATGTTCTGACACTACATGATGTCAACACATTTGGTTTGTTGTGAGGAGCGTGTCATTCAGCTGCACATTTCAGGAAGATGCAAAGAGAACCTCCTTAAAGTTAAGAAAAATGTAAATATTTCTATGACTATAATGACAGCACGGTGGTGATTTCTGATTTAACTTCACCTACTTCCAAGATCCATGCAGAGAGGAAATAGTCAGCAACACAGTATAAAGGACAATTTCATTTTGAGGGTGACACGTTTTGTCTTGTGGTCACAGGTGGGACCAAATCATTGTTTTGCAAGTCAAAAGTAAGTCTCAAGTCTTTGCTCTCAAGTCCCAAGTTAAGACAGAGAGGTCCCAAATCCTAAACTACTGCCCTCTTCACTAAATGTAATGGCATTTGAACAAGTAATAAAATATTAGTCATGAATACTGTTTAAAATCTGCACTTAATTTTAAAAATAAGTTTGTTGCACGTTGCTGCATCTCCATCTGTAATCTTCAACCCGCATGTTTTCAGTTCACCACCACATCATTTTTCTACATGTACAAAATTATCTTTGGTATCATTTTATTCTAACTGGTGGTCAGTAACATAACATTAGTCCTTCATGGTTCTCTCCTGGTTCAAACAAAGTGGGTCTGGGGAATCAAGTGTCGACTTGCCGATGTTAGTTAGATTCAGGAGATACAGGGAAATTGATTTGTTGCATATGAATGTTTTAAATAAGTTACTTTTTAGTAATTGGGCTTGGGGGAAAGCATCAAGTATTTACAAGTCAAAAGGCTCAGGTCCAAGTGAAGTCACGAGTCACTGGTTTTAAAGTCCAAGTCAAGTTGCAGGTCTTTTATGATTTTGTCAAGTTGAGCCCAGTCATCCAATTCATGACTCAAGCCCACACCTCTGTTTGTGGCCTTCATTGTGATGTATGGGCCTCATAATTAAGTTGTTGTTTATACTAACAGTGTTGCTGTAGCTATTTAAAAATAACCAATTCAAAGGAATTTGCAGCTTTAGTGCTATCATCTGTAAATCATTTCTAGTTAAGTGTAAAGTTGAATTAAACAAATAAAAGCGTTACCAGCTACTCTGCCTCTTGACAGAAAGGGGAACATAAAGAATGTGTAGATCCACTTTTGTCTGACTGGATCCATCTCAGAATAATGGTCGCTGAGCTCCCTCACCCTGCAAGAAGAGATATGAAGGTGAGATAGGATTTTGTAACAAAGGTAACAGAAACATGTAGACCGAAGCTCAGACGTACACAGTCTGGTAGGTGGAGCAGCTGAATGTCTTGGTGCTGAGGCAGGACAGGAAGTGTTTGCTAACAGATCTCAGCAGCGGGTTTATCCTGACCTCCATCCACATCTGGACCAGAGCTTCGTTCTGGAGGGGGTCTGCTTCGGGGTTAAATGCCAGCTCCCCCTCCATGCTAAGAAGCGGCACTCCTGTCAGGCTGGACCTCTGTGGTTAAGGTGGTGGAGGGGAGTAATAAGAGGGATAAAAGATAGTCTGTTAAAATATATTTGTGTTATGTGAGAAAATGTATTTGAAATGCTTATAATCAGTGCCTAATAATAACTATTATTATTATTATATCTTATATTTATTGTATTTATTATGAACAAGAACAAGAACTAATGAGAAATCAACAGAGGAAATCTGGAGGCTCTGCCACTGCTAATAATACCAGTACACATAACCACATGACACGAATCATTCAGTAAAAGGGATAGTCTTAACAAAAGTCACCGCACTGCTAATCTGTCATTGTCTGGAAGGTCTGAGTGAGCATTACGACACCAACTGGTCCAGTTGGTATTAGAGACAGCATTCCTTCCTTTGTGTGTCTACTGGGGAAAATTCCTATCCAGTTGTTAACTTTCAGCCGTACCAAGGAGGTGTACACATCCATTGTCGCTTCAAGCATTTCCTTCAGCCTCCGCATGTGGCCTCTCCCTGTGTCATTCGATGGCAGTCCCACACAGTGGAGAAAGTGCGAGATCGGATCTGGCCCCTGAGAATGAAGGACAGAGGGAAAACTTCAGCAATCAGGAAAAGCTACTGTGGAGGCAACTAGAGAGCATCTTTCCAAAAAAATCAGAGCACACAAACACTGAGCCAATGAGAGCTAATTTCATTGGCTGAAAGTGGTACAGTGGGTTTGTCAGAGCTTTGTAGCTCCATGCTGCTGCTAAACAGTAACATTCAGTGAAACTGAAATGCTAGAAGAGGCTCAAAGATAGAGCTACAGTTGGGTGGTACTTGCTGCATTGCATTGCAATAATTACTGGAATGAGATTAGTAAGATTATTCAAGCTTTACAGAGATAATTTGCAGATTTTCAACAAGCTTTTCATCAAAACAATGTGGCTAGTATGTGTAAATGAACTGTGGTAAACTTCCCTCCACCTTATCAGCACCCAGATCTCCCTGCTCATCTCACAGCTCAAAAACGTAGTCAAATGGAGGATACAGGTTGGCTCCTGCTCGAACAACAGATTGTACTTCTGCATTTTCATACTGCCTGTCCCCATGGACACAAACAGTGTAGTGCAGCGCCTCTACTCCTTTATCTTCTTTTTCAGACACATATTTTAGTTTACCATTTTACTGTAATTTGAGATTGTTTGTTACCATTGACTGCCATACTGTGGCCTGTATCAAAACGGACAAGCTCGCATTACGTCACCCACCAGCAGGAGCTTTTATTTGTCTGGAGTGGCACTTTGCATTCTGGTAGTTGTAGGTTTTCTACCACTGGAGCAAGACAGCCTAAATTTATGAATGGATCATCTTTTTGGCAATGAAATACCTTTTTAAATACATTGTTTATATGTCTTGTACTAGCAGGAAAATCACAGGTGTAATTAATAATATCAATAAGTCTGATTAGCTTTGCCTGTTTCAGGGCACTACTATTTAACACTGAGGCTCACTGACATGATGCAGACTCACACAGAACTGAGGGATCGTATGTGGTATTAATTACACCTGTGGTTCTTCTGCCTTTGAAAGTAAATGTATCTGCTGTGAAAAACACCTTAATACAACTTCAGTGTCAAGTTTCTTTGTTCTGTACTGCCGGTTCACATAGCCTACTGTACAGGATGTTGGCCTGATGACACATTTTTAGTTAACACTATACCACTGATTGCCAAGTTGTGCTGCTTAGTAGTGGTATTCACTGCAGGCAAGTCAGTTGTTTTGTATTTCTGTCGTGCAGTAAATGCCAGATTTTTTTTTGATACACTTTGTTCAGGAGCTTGGTTGGATGATTGTAAACGATGCGAAAACTGATAATGATCCTGTTGGCATGTGAGTTGGGCAGTTTTAAAGAATGCTCAGACAGTGACAGTGAGGTCATAGGCACAATGTGACTAAAGGTGTCATGGGAGCTTTGTAGTTACATGTCCTGGAGCTAAATATAATTCCTGGTCCTCTCTGAGTGAATCTCTCATGTTCTCAACATGATTATTCAAGTTTTTTCACACATCATATCATTCAGTCTAATAGTCCAAATCCCTGTGATGTAGCTCTAAGAACAACGGTCACTTCCAGGTAGGCATCAGGCAACTGATTTGAATTGCAAAGATAAGCAAAACTTGCAAACTCGGTCATTTCCATTGTCATTTTTAGCTGTGACTGTAATGTTTAAAGATATATAGTTAAACACAGTGGTCCGACCTATGTGATGTTTTTGCTGTGCTAATTTTATGTACTGTGTTGCTTTGGAACTTTTTGCGAAGGACAATTTCTATTCTTGTGAATAGAGTTTGGTGGCTTTGAGATAACAGCTTCAGTTCCCCGTCAGAAAGGGCAGTCTGACGGCAAGGTGAAACCGCAAAAATATTCTCAATATAACATTCACATGAAACTGATATATATATTTTAAGTGGGCCTTTTTAAATAGCTGAAAACTCTGCAGTTGAGCAGGCGTTTGCTCAGCGCTGTTTCACTTTTTGTGTGTTGCGTGGTTGTTTTCTACCCAGAATGTCCTATAAACAAACACCGTGATTCCATCTGTACCACTATTAGAAAAACTCTTGGCAGCATTTCCCTCAACCAAAGACTTTAAAGTTGATTCCTACTATTTCTGGAAACTTCCCCACTGAGACCAATAAATTATAACCTCAAATATTCTGCTGTGACATGATGACCTCTAGCTGCTCTGCTGACACTGTACAAACAACTGACTGATTTAATGTGGAAACAGTCACGTTTTTAACTTTAACTTTAATTATGAAGTAAATGTCAACTGCACAGTGTAATGGCTATAAAGTATTCACCCCTTTGCGTGTAGATTGGTTCCCCAAGAGCCTCACTTTTACAATGCAATTCTGTCTCCCACTGGGTACGACCTCATGGGAAAATTAAGGCCTGATTTGTGGCACAAAGGAAGTGCATCAACCATGGCACAACCAAAACAGGAAGAGGATAGTCTTTTGTTTACCCCCAGTAGCTATAGGTAGCTATAACCAGTTACCAAACAGTATCAGTGTAAGTTCCCTACAGTTACTATCCTCAGTAATGGACATGGTAGACGGGGGAACAACCAATGTAACTGTCTGAGGAAAACAGAAAGCGATCCAGTTATCTTTGCGACAGCAGCTGCAACAGTAATGCCACTTGGAAATGACAAGTGGAAAAACCAAAAAATTGTTTTTTGGGTTTTTTTTTTACTAATTGCTGCCTATATTTTATTGTAGTGGTGAAATCTTTCCTTCATAGAGTGGTGCAGAAATGAATCAGCATCTTTGGGAGGTGAAAAGTTATCTGTTTCCACTTCAATAATTCAAACCAAATTCACACTCAGTCACCCTTAACATTTTTTTAACTTCTTCAAAACCTTCTTATCACTTGATGCTTAGAAAACAATCTGAGAAATTGTCTTCAAAGAACAGATAAAATCAGATCATGACGTTTGTACCTGCAGCTTTGAGGGGTATTTGATTATGATCTCAAATCCAAATTCATCAGCATTATCACACAAAAAAAAAAACATGCCGAACTTTGAACTTGTAATTTTGAGCAGTTTTAGGTTACATTTTCTCTTAAGCTTTTTGTTTTATGTACAGTTAGAAGAAATACTTATCAAGTACAGCATGTGACAGCTTCACTCACCTGACCACATGTTTCTCCCGCAGGGCAGGTTGCATTGTTCTCTCCATAACTGAAGAAACGAGAGGAGAGTTTAGAGACAAGAGATGACATAATGTAGTTCATTACAACTAGAGCATAGTGAAATCTTTACAAGTGAAAAAGAATATTTTGCTCCACTGGCTTTGCAGCGATCAGCGTACTGATCTTACCTTTTTGTGCTTGACGTCCCTGTAGGAAGAAGACAAAGTCAGTGTTAGATTTTGGACATATTAAGGACATTTTACCCATGAGACATTTTATTTTTTATTATAAGGTGATCATTGTTTTTAATGTAATAGCTTTCTGTTATCCAGCTTCAACAATTTCTGACCTACTTTGAATACAGATTTGATTTACATAACTTCTCACGAACTGAACCATACTGCAGTGCTCGGTGGAAACAGGGCTTATGAGGCTAAATGACAGAGGTACCAGTCTTTTAATGGCCTGATAACATCCCAAATGAGTGAAAAACAAATTGAAACATTGAAAAATATAGGGATGCATGATAATATCGTCATCGGTATTGGTTTTAAAATTAAATATCGTAATCGGCCAACGTGCTAATTTTAATACTCAAGATAATCCACAGACCTTGTTGTGAGCAGTTTCATGTAGGAACTATTTTCTTTGCACCCAACTACTGCCACCGACTGTATCACTGTGCGTCAGGAAGAGTGCATCTACTCATGGACGTGAGGCTCGTGCTCCTGACAGCATGAGATGTAAAGATAAATGGCATCTTCCTCGGCTGAGCTTTACTGTTAGCTAGCTCAGTGGTGCTAGGTGAGCTAACAGTAGTTGATGTGGGGATGAGCTGTCCCTTAAGGGTGGATACGTCTTTTGACTGCATCTTGGTGCTTACTATAGACCTGCGTAAGATAAAAGCCACAAAGCCTGCTCTTACCAAACCAGCTTCCCAGTAAGTAAACCAGGAGGAACAGGCCGTGTGATCTCATGATGTGACGAGTCTCATGGGATGAGAGGGCTTTGTGTTGAATTCGCTGGGGAGGGAATCAGAGAGAGCAGGTGACACAGTCAGTCGCGACACCAACAAGTACTAGATGACTACAGGGTGGATCAGAGGGTTGAATTATGAATGTTTATTCATAATTAGAAATCACACAGTTCTCCTTCTGTAAGGTAAACTCAGGCATACAGTAAAACCCAGGCAAAAACAATATATCACCAATAATGTTGGTATGAGAACAGCAAGTACAGTCTGGAATATCTGATGTCATGTATACTCCTTTGACATCGTGGCCTGTCACAGCTTATTATATCACATTTTTAGTCAGACTATTGTTGTCCAGTTACTGTCATCGCCTTCATGTGAAATGAATCTTGGAGCCTGCGTGTTTGGAGGCAGAAAGGAAACAGGGAGTGGCTGCCAGATAATTCGCAGTCAGTAGCAGAGTGACCTTTAACATAACAGTACAAAGATGAAGAAACAACAGATGCATCAGTGGAAAGAATGCTGAAATGCTACACCCCATTCATGTCCAAACAATCAACACAAAGATAACAAGCACATGATCCAGCTCCCAAGATGTATTCTGTAAAATGTTACCAGAACAAAAAATATACCCTTTTTTGTTTTTTATTTTTCACTGACAATATTCATAACTAATAGCTACATATATGCAGTATGAAAGCAGTGACTTTAGATAAATCATGCCTTAAGAAAAGGGTGTTTCTAGTTGTAAAGTAAAGAACATATTTCATTGTGTAGCAGTGAAGTGTTGGTGGATTATTGATCGTGATGTACCCTTGTTTTTGTCACTTATGATGACATTGTATTGCCTTACACTCATTTCCAGGGCTTTACCCTACTCTTAACCAGGAGTCAAGTCTCAACCCTTAAATTTTAAGCTATAATAAAAGACTTTATGGCTTCTTGAGGGCTGCAAACATAATCTGGACACAACATGAAGCACAACAAACTGATATTAGTATGTTATATGTATGATCTGTGACTTTTTGAGCCTCTAGGAAGAATAACAAGTGGATGTGATGCTTTTTTTTTTTGCTTTAGCAGTCATATAGCATGAAATGAGACACTCCCACTGTTGTTTTTTGTGGCTGATGTGTCTGAGTCAACCATTGTGAAACGTTACAATGAACGTAATTACATAAAGGTTCATTTAGAGTCATGTTTCTGTCCTCTCCTCAGGGAAATATGTGTCGTAGCTTGCTTGGCACCTCGCTATCTTCACCAGCAAGTCATTAACTTTGTCTGTTTGCTGTTTGGTGCAGAGCAGGTAGTGTACTGTGGAGTTATAGAAATATATTAATCAGTGCAGCTTTAATGGTTAAACTAGGGGCCCACCTTCAAACGAGAGGTGCGTCTCCACAATGCGACTGTGTGAACTCAACAGCGTCATTATTACAAGTAAACACACACACTCACTCATTAGTTCCCTTTCAACACTTTGACCCACAGATTTTTTCCTTTAGAGCCTCATATCGCAACATTCATCCTTGTGTCACAAAAAGAATTGGTTAAACGTTAAGTGTTTGTTCAGGATTATTCCTCCTCCACTTCCCTCTGTTGAAGCTCTGACAGGTCAAAGACAAACACTGTTTGGATTGTTTGTGACTAAATTGCCATTTCCAAAGCTGGAGCACAGCAGAAGTGGTGTGAAAATATTTACATGCAAACATACTGTATCTCTTTCTCTCATTTCCCATTTATTTTTTTCTTTCATCCCTATTACGGAGGAAGAAGTAAAAAACTTAATAGTGACTGAAAGGATTTGGACAAAATAAAATAAAATGCAGTTTTTCAACATTAAAAACACTGACATTTTAAATGTTTTACATTTTAAACTTTAAATTACAAATGCTTTGTTCTCACAGGTTATTATAAATGTTCATTTACCTGTGATGGATTAACACAGCGTTATTAGATGTTAGATGTTAAAATAGATTGTTACACAGAATTTTTTCTCACGTTTACTTCAGTTTAAGTTTCAAAAATATCAAGAATATAACACAAAAGAAGTCCCACACTTATTGCCATTGTGGTCCTTGATGTTAAGATGGCAAGAAGTCAGGGGACATAATTTGACTGTATTTTTAAAATTGTAACCAAGCAACAAGGAACTCTTACTCACGTACTGTACTTACAGGTTCAGTGTCTACAATATATTTGGATATATTGGCAGACATTGAATATATAATGTATTAAGTATGTTTTTTTTGTGTGAATAATGACCTAAAAATAACCTTATGATGAGCTGTTTAAATCTACTTAGGGACTAAAGCATTGGAAAAACACTTGGAACTGCTTTATTCAGTGTTTTCACCGGTTTACATCACCAGGTTCATTTGATCTGGAGAGACCTCTGCGGATAATTCAGCTCCTGGTAAAAACCTCCTGAGTGTCTGCATCTTATCAGAGATAAAAAGGTGAGCACATTTAAGCAGGTGCTTGGCTAGTGGCCCATCTGTGACATGCTGAACAGCGTCAGAAAAACACTGATTTGTAACATGAAACTGCTTTATTCAGTGTTATTTGGAGAGGAGGAGACCTCTGTGGATAATTCGACTCCTGGTAAAAACAATTAACTCTTAAGGAATTCTAACCAGGAGAAGTTTAACACTTTAAAAGAAGGCACTCTACAAAAAAACAGCCTTTTACTTTTAATACAGTTTGATACTTTCAGTAATTTTTTTTGTTTTTAATAATTTTTGAAAGCAGACCTTTTAATGGTTACGGAGTATTTTTACATGATGGTGGCTGCTACTTTATTAAAAGGTCTAAATGCTTCTTTCTCTACAGTTTTTTCCTCACTGAACACAGTTACAGACCAGTCGCTTTGTCAGATGAATTTCCTGTAATGTATTTATTATTCTTTTTCCTAAAGGTAATTTAGAAACTCCCCTTTTAATTAGACTCATACAGGTTTGAGCACACCGTAACCCAGTTTAATGAGGCAGAACTTATTATTCCCACTCCTCAAATCCCCAGACGATACGTCGTTGCCAGAGGTGCATGCTCACAACAAAAAGGACCAGATTATGATACATTAACTGATTACTTCACTGATTTTAAACCGTATCTCCATTCAGAGAGCTGCCAGCATACACCACAAATTTAGCCAAGCCTTACTGCTTTCTATTTACTCTTAAATGAGAGTAAATATCAGTCAATAGAAAAAGATCCATCTATGACAAGTATACGTATTACACAACAAGGTTAGATGGATGATGGGATCCTTTCTGTTGCTGCGACAGACTTGGCACAGAAATAAAATGACATGATGACATGAAATCAAAGCCAAATCTCTTACCAAATCTTGTTAGGGTCCTTCAGGTGCTGTAAAGAGCTGGTGTTTAAGTCTCACTCTCTCCTGACACCTGAGACACAGGTGCACCAGTAATCTGCTGAAGGGTGTGTTCTCGTGTGACGATGACACAGGCAATAATAGTCGACTACTTCATGCTGCGCAAGTGGGCCGGGCAAGGTTTGCTCTTCTAATTCAGGTGTGTACAGCAATTGGTTTGTTTGTGTGTGTGTGTGTGTGTGTGTGTGTACATTTACACACACTAGCTTTTCTGTATGTGAACACATGTGAAAGAGAGACAGAAAAGAAGTAGACAGTAGGTTACACCACCCTATTATTTTGTTGTTGTTGTTGTTTTTTTTTTTATAAATAAGCTTTTAGCTTTGTCTAATGAGGCAATTTAGACTCTGACACAACTGATTTTACAGTGTTTAACTTAGAGATCAGCCAAAAAGGTGCAGATAAATAATTAACACATCAGTATGCATTCATTTTGATTTTTACCAGCTTGTCCATGCAACTCTTTTTCCTTGTCTGTGGTTACGCCCAACCCAGGCATCATGTGTACGCGGGTTAACCATAAACACTCCCACCACAGGTGAAAAAAAAAAAAACAGATCTCTTTCAAGGCTTTAAAGCTGATACATTTGCTCAATATGTCCCGTGATTTATTTCAGGGTTGTCTCTCAGTTTGCTTGAATGTTTAAACAAAGAAATAATAAGCAAATAATGAGAAAGAAGCCACAGTAAAATTAAAATGTGGACTGTAAACATCACATTCTGAAGACAAGCTGCTCTGAAAACTGGTATTCATGTGTACATGCATACACGCATGCACACCTTGGCATGCAAACACACAGAGCAAGTTAAACTGGTTTGGTAATCACAGGAAGCATCAGACAAACAGAATTCAGTATGACGGGAAATGATTCACTCAGAGTAAAGATCATAAGTGGAAAGAGCAGTAGCAATGGGAAGCTGTGGTTAACGTAAACTGAAGTTTATTTATAATTTCAGGAAGAAGTGTTTGCAAGTTTACAACCGCCACAGATATTATGTTACTGGTATCACTTACGGGTCATGACAGGATCACAATACTTCAGGCAGAGGCCGTCTGATTTATTGAAACTGAATAATAATAATAATTCATCCACACAGTGAGTGTTTGTATATCAATTACTCACCCTGTGTTATGTTGAATTGTGAAGAAAACATTTTTAACACTTTATTTGGATCGTCTACCTAAAAATAGTTTATAGAATATTTCAAACATTTCAACAGCTCATTAGTTGAGATTCAATAATTGACCTTTCCCTTTGTGATGGTCCGACAAGCTGTTGGAGTAAGCATATAGCCCACACTATAACTAACTGCACTGCCTGAAGAAATATTATCATATTTTTGGAAAAATGAAACAGTGATTCCAGAGAGAAGCAGACAGAGGGGTCTACAGTCTGTGTTTGAAGGATATATCCAGGATGTCAAACTGACTCAGCAGCAACAACAGGTTCAAAAGACAAAGATAGTTAGAAGCTAACACCACCTATCTACCCCTGTTAACATAAACATAAACACACATACAGACACATTCACAATCATAACCCGGTAACTTCCTCCTTCTACTGCTGGTGACACCGATCACATATTCAATACTTATTTTTAAATATATATGTATAATTATAATTTCTATTACTTCTTTCTTTAAAGCTGTTCTTATCTGGTTTGCTATGTTTTGTACATTTACACCTAGTCAAGCTGTGTATGTCACCCTGTTCATTTTTCCTGTTGTGTTTATGTATATATACTCTTTTTTGTTTGTTTGTTCTGTACCTGTAGAGTCACCACTGTGTTCATTTTGCACCAATAAAAAAAAATTGAATCCAAAGGTGGTTAGAAAAAAAAAAGCTTAAGCCCAACTATAGGCTGGAGATCACAGTGTAAAAGTGAACCACCACATCACTGCTGACTGAATGAATATAAAGGGAAACCTTGCTGATATTGAACCAGCTGTGTGGCATCGCAGTGTGTGCAGATGAACTGTGTTTGACCTCCAACACTGGTGGTGTTGAATATCAGCAAAATTTCCCTGCTTTCCTTCACTGGTTCCTGTGCAGTAGGGTCGGTCTTTGTTTCACTGTTATAATCATTACAAAGCAAAAGCAGCATGTGTATACATTCAGTAGGCTATATCTTCAGTAGCTAGCTAGCTAACCCTACACTTTTCAGGGTTTGATTTTGGTTTTGGAACAGGGAAGAAACGTATATCTTTTTCCAACCTCTCCAGGTAACGAGTATCATTAATGCACGACGTGCCCCAGGCACAACATTTAGCTCCAAATCCACAAAACCATGGTTGCATTAGATTCAATGGAGCACGGCTGTGTTGTTGTCTGACCCTGGTCTGAGCCGGCCTTATGCTACGTTATGATTCAAAAATCTTTGGATGATTTTATGGATTGTAGATGGCCAAATCCCCAAATTCCTGGCAATGGTGCCTTTAAAAGCCTTGTTCTTAAAATTGCTGGACTATTTGCCCATACAGTTTTTCACAAAGTGAGGAACTTTGCGCTATCTTTGCTTGTAAACAACTGAACCTTTCAAGGATGCCCCTACAGGACACTAACATCTATTACTGTTGTTTTTTGAGTATTTCACAACTTGTTGTCTTGAAACTTGATAACAGTACCACAGGAAATGAGTATTTTACACATTTTCTCTGGTCATTTGGTGACTCCAAAGGACTCCTGGTAATCGTGGTCACATACCTATGACAGAAAGGCTACTGGTCTTAAATGCCTGCCTTGGGCTCAAATTAAAGGTGACACTTGGAGGTATCATATCCCATATCCAGATTCACTGTCAGTTGCTGACACAGATTATCTGGAGCATAAACACACTGTAGTGCTTTTTCCCTTCTTGAAAATAAAGTTTGTGCACATGAAAAAGTGTTATGGTAGAAAAGCAGTTTATTAAAAGGTGTAACCCAGCTAACTATTCACACGTACATATACACACCTCTTACAGGTTTTTAGCAACATGCCAGTCATTATAGCAGTCACGACCGGGAATAAAGCACAAAGGCACATCACAGGAGGAACACTTCAGCGGTGTCTTCGCATGGCACTGCCTGCACTTCAGGCGACCAGTGGTGCTGTGCCCACTGATGTGCACTGGCCTGTGATGTGCTCCCCGTGGAGCGGGAGGTGGTACAGGTCTGGCTGTCGGGACAGACCCCACCTCTGCCAGCTGCTCTGCGAGTGTCTCTCTGAATGCCTTCTGAGTGATAAGCTTCTCTCCTTTACTTTTTGCAATGTCTTTGTGGAGGAGGAAGGCGTTCACAATTGCGATGTCC
Organism: Cephalopholis sonnerati; assembly: GCA_019142605.1. Lineage (NCBI taxonomy): Eukaryota > Metazoa > Chordata > Actinopteri > Perciformes > Serranidae > Cephalopholis > Cephalopholis sonnerati. The sequence continues at coordinate 21,312,175 of JAGQAX010000003.1, forward strand.
ATGAACTGATAAAACAACGTCTTATACCACGTGTGAGTCTTGTGGAGGACTTTGTAGTTCCCTGTCAGGGTGTCAGAGGGGTCCGCTCCACCCATGAACCTGAGGAGACACAAAAAACACACAACACTAAGGAATATATACTAAAACATAAATATATTAAGAACACAAAACATTACATTTGCAACCAAAATCACTGGCACCATTCAAACCCAACTTTAAATAAATGGGAAAAAGTCGTTTTGGACCCAATGTCATCATGTGACAGGCTCGGAAGTTGCAATTGCACTGTTACGCCACTACAAAAATGGGCCTCAAAGCCCAGGGCACTTCCTGAGGGCCTGTCTGCTCCCTGTATAGACATAAACGTTTCACTCCAAGGTAAAGAAAACAATAATTCTTGTTTTTAGGTGTTTTAAGTCTTGAGTCTTGAATTTCAAACAGCATAAAATAATGTTGAATATACGCACTGGTTGAACTCCTTCACAGCTGGTGGGATTGGGATGTCCTTCGTGCTCCATTGCCCATCTGCACCTTTGAACCTTCTTGGCACTGTGTCCTTCAAATGAGCCGTGTGGAGGGTTGAACACAGGGAGACGTCCCTTGTGTCTCGCCACTGGACAAAGAGCAAGGAGTCCTTCCTGATCCAGCGGATGCTGCCGCGGGGAGATTCTGAGTCCAGGCTGTTAACCTTTGTTTTGGGGAATCCAGGTCTGTTTGCTCGGATGGTCCCACACGCCCAGATCTCCTTCTTGAGGAGGTCGCGGAAAAGGAAGGGACTTGTGTAAAAGTTATCAACAAAGAGCTTGTAGCCGGTGCCAAGCATCCGTATGTTGATTAGCTCCATCACTGACTCATAACCGAGCCCCTTGCTGCTGGTTCCCTTCAGCTTTCCCTCATAGACAAAGAAGTCCCATGTGTAACCACTGCAGGAGTCTGTCAGAACAAAGAGTTTGTGTCCCCAGCGAGTGGGCTTACATTTTATATATTGCTTGAGCCCATTACGGGCTTTGGAGGCAACCATTCGCTCACCAATGGAAACTTCCTGGGCAGGGTGATAGTTCCTTCTGCAGGCGCTCCTCATCTCCTCATACAGTGGCTTTATTTTGCAGAGGCGATCGAAGGCTGCTGTGCCTCTCTTTTCCTCATTAGCAGCATCCTGTGCCGAGCTACTGAGGTGAAGGGACCTGCTGATGGTGACGAACTTCTTACCAGTCATTACACGTCTAGGAAATGGTAATTCGTACAGTTTCCCCCCTCGCCAGTAATCAGCAAATCCAGAGCATTTAACTACACCCATGTAGACGACCAAAGACATGAATGAATACATGTCCATTAGTGTCAGATCAATCCATGGTTTAGAGGGGGTTGCACGAGTGGAGCCAAAGTCATTAGTGTTTTGAACTATTGTCTGTAAAATAGGATTAGTGAAGAAGAGTTGGAACAGCTGCAGGGCTGTGTGGGTAGCTGTACACCTGAGCTGGGGTCCAGGTGACCGGGCGGGTCTGAAGGTGGGCTGCCGGGGTGTAATGTCTGGGTCATTCACATCTTTCCACCTTCCTCGCACCAACAGGTCAGCAGACTCACTGCGGGAAACACGTGGGGAAAGATAATCAATACAGTGCCAACTCATATTTCAAACGGAAGCTTATTTTTGTAGATGTATAAAGTAATACATATAATACCATAAAATACTTACTTGTCGGGGAAGTCTTCTCCCTTTACATCCACATGAACGTCCTCTGCCTCGGACACTTCGCTCCAGTTGTCCGATATTTCGTCCTCGGACTCCTCCTCGCTTTCAGGCACATGATCTTCGTCAAGCATTTCTTGAAGCGTATTTATTATATTATCGAGACGCCTCGCCATTATTCACCCCAGACGTCCCCAAAACATGTAAAAACGCCACAACGTGTACCTTTAACCCACGGACGCAGACTACACGAGAAGTGGGTGTGTTGTTTTGCTTTGCTGCTGCTGCTTCTTCTTCGTTTAATTCACTGGCGGGCTCCTTCTACTTCCGCCTCCGCTTCTTCTTCGTCTGATGGCGGTTGTTAAACACAATACCGCCACCCTCTGGTTGGAGTCGGGATCGGAACGCTTACATTATATCCTCCTGAGTAAATAACTTCTGTTTAGTAAGCATTTTCCGTTTTTCCCAGCTTTTTGATATTAGTAGGACCACATAAATGAATAAATTAAGTCCCATTATCCTCAAACGAGACAACAATAAAGCCCTGATGTCCTCAAAGGAGACCATAATAAAGTCCCAATGTCCTTCAACGAGCTTCTGTGAAACTTCTGAGAAACTTCTGTGTTTGTCCCCTTGATGGAGCTGTGTGTTTATTTTCAGTTCAGAGCAAAAAGGAACATGGGAGGATTTTTAAATCAAGCTAATAAATTACTTAAAATGTTTTGGTATGTTGAAACCATAAAACTGATTGATATAGGTGGCAATATTGTATTGATACACAAACGCCAAGTGTCAAATTTTGTTATTATTATATACTCCTGAGACCCAAACATTTGTTTAGTTTGCATTTTAAAATGTCCTCTAACAAGACGATAATAAAGATCCGAAGTCCTCTAAAGAGACGATAATAAAGTCCCAATAATGTCCTTCAACGAGCTAGTGGTAAATTCCAGATGTCTTCAAACAAATACTCTCTTATTAACAGCATCTATAGCTTGTTACTGTTGCTAAAATTGGTAAAATTTGTATGGCATATTAAACTAAAACAGTGTCCATGAACGAGGACAACAGGTCTTTGTTAAGCAGAATTAAGTATAAGATCCAGCAAACACAAAATGTAATGTCCTCATATGAGGACACAGGGTCTCAGGAGGATATGAATTATTAATACAGCAAATACAGTTTCAATCAGCTGATTTTTTTCAGTCCATTAGGTGCATTTTGCCACAAGAAAAAAAGATTGAAGTGAGGTGGAGGGACTTAAAACTTTATCTTCTTAGATAAAACAGATGTTGACAAAGTTTTCCTTTGTGGATATAATTTGCAGTTAAAAAAGGTAAGAACTTTGTTTGATATTGTCTTTAGTTTTTGAATAATTTCCTAGCCCAACAACCTTTTATTTAAGCTTTTACCAGTTGTCTCTTCCTGCAGGTGGCTTCTACTCTTATTTCTCGAAGTTGCTTCCTTGTCTCTCCACTAATACTGAAACTATCTTCTTCCCCTCTCTGCAGGGCACAGTCCTGCTTACTCTTACCTGTGGGTGCGTCTTTCCTTCTCCAGCCAGCAGGTGGCAGCACTCACTGCAGAGACACGGCGCATTGCTTCATTAGTGCTGAAGTAATAAGTTTTGTTTTCATTCACATTTTCATTTTAATGACTGACATTAATACAAGAACACTATACAAACACTGCTGCCTGAAACTGGTTTAGCAGAGGTCGTAAGTGTAAAACTATCTTTAACCCAGAGCTTCACCAGTATTCCTCACACATCCTCTGTGGTGTGCGACTGACATCATGCCTCAACATTTCTTGATCACAAAAACCCAGAGGGCTCTTTCTACACAGCAACCTACTACTTTGATTAGCTTTGAAATAAACAAATATGATGTGTCATCCTACTGAGCTACATCTGTGAGAAGCATTATATTTAAAGGGGAACTCCACTGTTTTTATACACCAAAGTCTTTTTATAAGTCTTGTAAAGTACTATGAAAGCAGATGTGGAAAAAAAAAAGTTGTATAAAGCCGTTTGTGCATGGATGGATTACTGAATGGGCCTACTGGGCACATGCCTGAGGCTCAAAGTGTCAGGGCCCCCCTGGCCTTCACCTGCATAATGTCACTCACTTTAACAGCCAGGAGGAGACTCAAACTGATCTCAAAGAGGTGCAAAAGAACTGCAAAGAGACACAAAATAACTACAAAAAAGGGTCAAAACAACCACAAAGACACTCAAAATGACTATAAAGTGACACAAAACAACCAAAAAAGACATATGATTATCTCAAATGGACACAAGACAGCTACAAAAAGAAAAAAAACACACACAAGGCCACACAAAATCACCAGAACAGATGCGTAACAACTACAAAGGAATGCAAAAGACAACCAAAAAAAGACAAAACCACAACCAAATGAGTGTCTGCGTGCTTCTAGGCGGGAGAAGTGTTGGGGCATTTTGCATAACCTATGCCCAGGGGTCCAATGCCCCTTGATCCACCCATGTTTTTGTGGTGCGGGGGCTGTGAGAACTCAAATCGACCAAGTGATGTCACTTCAGTCAGTGTTGGTTGGCTGAGGACTACAAGTTTAAAAATGAAAAACAATCTGGGGCTGTGTAATCAGAGAGAAGTGAGTTCTGATCTGTGTAGCCAGCTCCTCCTCTCTGCTTGAAGGCTACATTAGCTGCTGCCAGCAAAACAAACTGGGACCTCCTAAAGACATTTTGGTGGTTGAGTTGCATTGTGGGTAATGTAGTTGCCAGGTTGTGACGACAAAAAAGAATGCATGGAATATCAGCTGTTTCAGTCTAGCTTTTGAACCACTGAAGTATTGTTTTATTTTCTTTACTACATTAGAGGATTTAAACATTAGGTCTTTATTTATGGCATGCTTTGTGAAAGCATTTGTTAGTGTTGTGTTTAGAGTTTTGAAAATGTGACTACAGATTGGACAAAAGGATGTCAGCGATTGTAAAAAAAAAAAAAAAAAAAAAAACCCTGTAATATGAACATCCTTCATTGTAACACTGAATTTAACAAATCAAACAAAGGTGAACATGTTGGTTTTTTTTTCTGAGCCTTATCTTTGCTTAGTTCTTGTTCTGTCTACCTCAAGAGCACCACCTGCACTGTAGTATTTTAAGATCATTTTTGACTCCAAGAGGAACTGATAGTGTCCCTCAGTCTTTTTTTTTTTACAGCTGGCTTGCAATTTTCATTTCTCCAATTGTATTTGTCAAAGTCCACCTCAGCAGATGTAATCATTTTTGGCTGTAATAATCAAAAAAGACTCAGTCACTCTTACAGGACTGTTACAATTGCATGTCTCTCTTTTTTATTTCTGCCCATGGCATGACTAAGCTACATTCTAAAATAGCACATGTATAATGACAGTAATGACTAAAGCCTCAGAAATCCTGCAGTGACTCATTCAGCACAGTAACTCTGCAGATAGTCAGAGAGGGAAAATGGAAAGAGGAAGTAGATTCTGATTGCTGTCTACAGAGGTTACTGTCTGTTTTATCACTGTGTGGTTTGATTGCATCACTTCACTGACCCGTGATCATCTGTTCTCCTCTGACCTGCAGCAAGGGCCCAGTGTAGCTGAGATGATGGTGTGTTTGGGGCCTGCAGAGCTCAGCCAGCGACTCCAGAAACTTCTGCTGCTTTCAGAGTCAAATAAAAGACTGGACAGTGTGTCACCTCACAGACTGATGGGAACATGATGAAGACAAGCTGCTGTTAAAGACAGGTATGTTGACAGTTACATGCAACCACCTGCTGATTCTGCCAAAGCTAACAGGGACACATTTAACATGATCTGAACCCCACTGATATCAGTTAAAACAATACTTGAATCATTAAAACTATTTTCATAAAAGCGATGAAGACAGATTGTTCCTACATGATCTGTATGTGTTAGTAAGTACTGTTATAATTTACAGGACCAGGTGACACATGCAGACAGGGATGGGAAGTACCACGGTATTTTTATGCAAATGTTGTTGTGCTTTCTCCTGCAAATCATTTTAACGGACTACAGCAGACAGATGTGTTGGGCATTCACCAGAAAAACCTTTTTTAAGAATTCACCAATACCAAACACATCTGTTAAAGTTAGAGTCAGTCATGCTCACAGAGGGACTCAAAAAAATTTCTACCAAGTAGCAGTGGATGTATTTGAAAAGTCATAAATCATTTTGCTCAGTAATAGCTCTTTTTAACTATAACACACACACACACACACACACACACACACACACACACACACACACACACACACACACACACACACAAATGCCTGAAAAGTAATGGATTTAGGTAATTTTCACAACTTGTAACTTGTTTACATTAATGTGATGTTTCTGACTTTAATCTAAATAGTCCATCCATTTTCAACTGCTTATCCAGGGCCAGGTTGCGGGGGCAACAGGCCTAGCAAAGCACCCCAGACGTCCCTCTCCCCAGCTCCTCCTGGGGGACCCCAAGGCATTCCTAGGCCAGATGAGATATGTAATCTCTCTAGTGGGACATGCCCGGAACACCTCTAACAGGAGGCGCCCAGGAGGCAAGCTGATCAGATGCCCAAACCACCTCAACTGACCCCTTTTGACGCAAAGGAGCAGCAGCTCTTCTCCGAGCTCCTTCTGGATGTCCGACCTCCTTACCCTATCTCTGAGGCTGAGCCCAGCCACCCCATAGACGAAACTCATTTCAGCTGCTTGTATCTGCAATCTCATTCTTTCGGTCACTACCCAGAGCTCATGACCATAGGTGAGGGTTGGGACCTAAATGGACCAGTAAATCAAAAGCTTTGCCTACCAGCTCAGCTCCCTCTTCACCACGACAGTCTGGTGCAACACCCGCATCACTGCAGAAGCCGCACCAATCCGCCGATCCATCTAATGCACCATTCTGCCCTCACTCGTGAACAAGACCCTGATATACTTGAACTCCCTCGCTTGAGGCAATAACTCTCTCCCAACCCAAAGGGGGCAATCCACCAGTTTCCGACAGAGAGCCATAGCCTCAGACTTGGAGGTGCTGACTTTCATCCCAACCCCTTCACACTCAGCTGCATACCGCCCCAGTGCATGCTGGGGGTCACGGTGTGATGGAGCCAACAGAACCACATCATATACAACTGTGTGAAGTGTTCAAAGACTTGCGCAGCAGTTAGATTTTTACACTCAGAGACACTTTGAGGGCGGGTGTTCTTCCTTGCAAAGATGTCCACAGACTGGTTGTATCTCCATTTCAAACATTTGACCCTTTATTTTATTTCTTCTCCCAGAGGTTGGTGGCTTTGATGAGCCCACCTGTCTGCAGAGCACTGAGGCATACAACCCCCAGACTAACACCTGGCATGACGTGTCTCCCATGGTGCTCCTCAGCAGGGACTTTGGCACTGCAGTGCTTGATGATCTGCTCTTTGTTGTCGGGGGCTACAATGGCTGCTCTGACTCTGATAATGTCCAGTACTATGACGGAACAACTGATGACTGACATGGCCCGTAACATGGACTTTGCCCGCTCTGGCCTTAGCTGCTGTGTGGTGTCCGGACTTGGCAACACGGCCGACTATGTTGCCCCTCGTGACTTTCTGCCGTGTTTATATTTGGAAGATGACAGTCATAATATTGCGAGAATAAAGACGTAATTTCGAGAAAGAAGTCCTAATATTACCAGAATTAAATCTTAATTTTATGAGAACAAATTCATACTATTTTAAGAAAAAAGTTTTTATGAGAATAAAGTTGTAATTAAAAAAAAAAGATAAAGAAGAAGACATAGCAACAAAGTCCCTGACAAACCACTGCAGTGACCTTAATCTGCAACTTTTTTTCCACTGAAATTAAGAGTTTAATCAAATAATATTGTGCCTTTTTCTTGGAAAATTATGACTGTATTCTTGCAATATTATCACTTTTTCTCGAAATTACGATTTTATTCTGGCAATATGACTTTCTTCTCAAAATCTATTTTCTGTCTTAAATGTGGCACAAATACTCCATCATAGAAAATGAACTGTAGTTGCAACCCTAATTTTGAATTCTGTAAAGTCCCTCATTTCACTTCTCATACAGAGGACAAGTCAAACAAACTATCATATGGTTTAAACACAAGGGGCACTGATGAGCACTATTATAGGGGTGGTATTCATTTCAAAACTTATTTGATGTTTCTTTCTTAAAAAATAAAAAGTACACATGTTTTTTAAATCTTTCTTTTTTCTAAAACCCAATTTATAACTGCAGGGACAGCCAACCTTGTGATGGGGTTGGTAGTCACAATGTGTCAGAGTGTCTTTGATGGTTAATTACTTCTTGGTACAATTAGTTATAAAAATTAAAGGGATACCCATTTCAAGACCTTAAGCTTTCTTCTTTTAATATACTACAAATTTTACATCAAGAACAACAACAGAAAACAAGTAAGGTACGAAATAGAACATTAACAGTAAGGCATCATCTTAATAACAACTGCTGCGACGGGCCAATACAGTGAGTACTTTAACAAGGTTCAACATAAATAATGATGAGATGCTACTTTTACAGACATTGATAGACTTAAGGAAAAAAGGAGGAACAAAAAAATGTACATAACTGTGTTGCATTCAAGAGATTAAGACAGGTAGACTTCTGTAGCCCTCTCCCCCTCTACAAATGTCATTAACGTCCCCATATCTTATCAAAACTATAATATTTACCATTACACATTACCTTAATATTGCCCTAAACACATATGACATGTGAAAGGACATCCAAAACCTCTTTCCAGAATACCTGGGTATTTGAGCAGCTTAAAATTAATTTTAATGTAATGCCTGGTTCAGACTACACAACATTTTTGTCTGGTCCGACAGACACTATGTCAGATTACTCGACTTGGCCAACAGACATGACAGACTACACGATGGTCCCCACCAATCATCCCTGGTCGTTTTAGAAAATGAAGGGATTGTCTCAACCTACTGTAGGTTATAAAGGGCTTTTAATTTCATACAGATACAGGAAGTGTTGAATGTAAAATGAAGGCGCGATGCATTAACTTTATCAAGGCAAACGGGAGTGGATAAAAAGTAAAAATATAAAAACACAGAGGGAATAATGAATAACAGCCCATTTATAATGTAGTCTGTTTCAAATGAAGCTGGTAGCCTCTGAAGTAGTGGTAAGTAAAAGCCCTGCCATTATTTTTAAATTTTATAACTTTGTATCCTCCATTATGAAGAAATTACATTCTTTGCTAGCTTGATGCTAATTGCAGTATTCACTGGGTTGCTAAATTGCCTCTGCTGTTTCACACCATCATTTTTCCCTTTTTTACTCTGTGTGGTATCATCCCTAGAGGAAATATCATAAAGGCTGCGGAGTTGTTGACATACAGTTGTCTACAGCAGCAGATCGCTCTGTGTTTCTGTTGGTCAAAAGTGATGGCTGTAACGGGAGAAGTCATGAACGAAAAATATAAAATCAAACATGCTAGACTTTCTGTTGGAACGTCATGCGGCATCCCAGATGGTTGTTGTCTACTATGACACACTACACAAGATAAAACGATGGAGTCGACACCATACAAGGCTTCGTCAGGCTACAATCTGGCTGATATTGTGTAGTGTGAACCTGGCATAATGCTGCGTTCCATTTACCTCGGAAGTCGGAGCTGGGAATGATGTCACAGCCGAGTTATCAGCGTTCCAGTTACAAAGTCGGAAAAAAGTTGCCAAACAGGTAGAAGAAGTTGGAAAACAAGATGGCAACATCTACGAAAGCTATTCTCGCACTTGCCTTGTCCAAATATTAGTGCGACAAACACTAGTCAGAAGTGCTAATCAACTGAATATTACAGGAGCTTCTACTTAATTGTTTACACCCGGGGCAGCCATCTTCGATTGTCAACTCGGGGGTGGTGAGGATTCTCCAACTTTCCGACTCGGAATTCTGACTTCAGGGGGCGTTCCAGTTGAAATTTCCCACTCGGAAATCCCGACTTCCCAGTACAACTGGAACGCACCATAAGAATGACTGCAATTCATGAGAGTAAAAAGTGTGACAACCAACCCCGGTCTCCCCTACTGCTAGTTGTCCCCCTTAAATGGAGCAGTGGCCCCATAAATAAGTGCTACTGGGCCAGTTTGACTCACTTTGGTGTGTGAACATTGTGGACATGCAGAGATTGCTGCGTCACTCACACAGAGAGGCAAACACAGAGTGGAGCACTCAAAGAAATATGGGAGGGCAAAATAGAGAATAGAAAAAGAAACAGAAACATGAGAGATTCAGTGAGAATATAAACTGGTGCTGCTACATGACTCTCTGTCTTGTGTCGGATGTACCACAACCGTATGACTGGGCGTGAGTGTCACATGCCACTACAGACAGGCGGCGGCAGTTTGACACCTCCGCTTCCCCCAGACAGACGCACTCAAGTCGGCTCCTCTGCACCTCGGGACCTGCAGGAGACAGACGGCAATGGCGACCACCGGTGACAGCCAGGCAACTTTTGACTCATGGCTCAGTAAGTAAACAGGGAATAAACAAGAGTTTTGTTGTTGCTTTAGCCGCTTATGTTTGCTTACTTTACAGCGCTAGCTTACTCACCTCATGATGACATTTACTGAACTAACTGACGCTGCTTTGTTTGCTAACGTCACATTAACGGTCGCCTGGTGCCGTCAGCTGGACTTAATTACCGCAATAACCCGTTATATTTGTGATTTAATTATAAATGTGTGGATTTATTATCACTTTTAATAAATAAGTTTGGTGTTTTGCACAAAGTTGCAACAGGAAGTTTGATTGTGCGCGTGCTCGGGGAGCGCTCGAGCAGTTTGTTGTGTATGCGGTCCTGCTGTGCGCGCGCACGGTGGTTTTATAGTTTCCTCAGCTGCTGGATGAAGTTTAAGATCATTTATTACAGTAAAACTATCAACAGCTCAATGGAGAAACACACAGTGACAAGTTAAAGACCTGCGTATAAAAATACACTGAAAATGAACAAGTGTAAACTGTCAAATGTACCTTAATGTATAAAGTTTATGTTTATTTTAGGTAGAAAGTGACAGTGCACATTAATCTACATGATCACCTAAGTCAGGTAAAGATTTAGCCATACAGGCTTATTTTCATCTGCGGTCCTTGACAGGCTGATGGTATATGTGTATATAAGACATTAAAATAACATACAGAAGCACAGATAAAAGTGAATTAATGGCATGTCTATAGAAGGGCACATAAGCACAGAGCAAGCTTATAGCCATAGACAAAAGCACATAACAAGCCACATAGGCAAAAGCAACAAGACAAGCACTATTAATAAAACAATGACATAACCATATAACCAAAAACATCCAGAAAGTACTATATAAAAGTGCAACATAAAACACAACATTGACCAAAGCACATAGCCACAAACAAGATCACACAAAAGCACAAAGCAAAGCACATCAGCAAGGACAACAGCACACAAGCACAATTAGCAAGACAAAGAAATAACCATAAAACCAAAGCACATTCAGGAAAATGTACTATACAAAAGCACATATGCCCCAACACACAGTAAGAAAACAAGGACAGTTTCAGTTTGACTTTTATGTGAATGTCTCATCCATTGTTTTGGCAAGCTTCCCTCAGATGAGTTTAAGTTTCATATTCCTTGGATGGATGGAAAAAAACATCATCCTGTTTGCCTTTTTTTTAATAGATAATGTCAAATGCTTGTTTTCAAGCTGGCTCACCGTTACAGATACAATATTTTTTACACTAAAACAGCAGCCTTTAATGAGTTTATCGTCATCGGTGCAGCATCTGAATCTTCAGTAAATGAATAACTCCATTCAGCAGATAAATGTAGTGGAGAAAAGTCTAAAGGTACCCAGAAAGATTGAGATGTAAGATCTTAAAGTGGCATTAAAAGTATAGTGTTTCAGTGCTGAGGTGATAAGACGATTAATCAATTAGTAGACTGGCAGAAAATTAATCAATAACATATTAGTAATCAGTGTCATTTAAGTGACTGTGTTAGCAAAGAGAAAACTATATTAGTGTTCTGGAAATGGTCAGGCAAAACAAGCAATTTGAAAAGGTCGTGGAAATTATAATAGGCATTTCCCACATTATATAGACCAAACAATGACTCTAAAAAAAAAAAAAACCTGCATACAGTTAGGGCTGCAGCTATGGATTCTTTTTGGTATTCTTCGAGTATTCTACCAATTACTCTGGGATTAATCGAGAAATCAGATAAGAAATACTCTGTGTGTTTATTGAATTACTTTTACTTTTAAGGGCATTAGTGATATATAAAAGAGAAAATTGTTTCCTTTTTTGTAACAGATAAGAAGATGCATCTGCAGCTTGAAAAAAGAAGAAGAAAAAAAAAACCCAGAGTTCTGACGAACATTTCACAAGCTTAGATGTTTTTTACTAAACTGGCTACTGGCGTCACTCGAACAAAAAGTGCATTTAAAGTGCCACTGGCATATTACATTCTGGATTTTTTAAGAGAAAAAGCGTGATTTGAATTTAAGAAGGATAAAATTATCTATATAAACATTTAAGTGCTCTATTACACTCTTCATGGTTTTTAAAGAAAGGTTTTCTGAAGTGGAAAAAAAAATTTAATTTAATTAATTTTTAACTAATTGAAATTTTTGATTTAATAATAATTTAACATTTTTAAAAAGTATACATCAACCTAAAACTGAGGTATGATAATAATTTGTGCAACATCAGGTTCAAGTCTCAGGCACTGTATGCAGTATCTGATTGTACAATAATTACAACATAGGTATTGTTTCCTTGTCCCTGTGTAGGTCTGTCTCCTTTATTTTCACTTCTGTATTAAATTGTATCATTTCTTTGCATGTATATTATTTAACTGTAGCACATTATGAACATATTCTTTGGATTTTTAACCCTCTCCTCTGGTGTAATTGTTCCAGACCAAGCCACAGACCCGAACAATCAGGAGGACAGATGGGACTGCATTCAAGGCTTCTACCAGCTCGTCAACCAGGAGACTGATGGGTAAACACAACACTGTCTGTGCACTCCATCTAAGCTTTTTCTTATTTTAACCTAAATGATGTGCTTGCACACAACCCTGCATGGGTTTGCAAATCATTCTTTAGGCTCTGAACCTGGGCTGAAGTTTTCAGACGAGGTCAGTCGCTTCCAGAAGTTACTTTAATGCAATCGTGGTGTTTGAGAAAGAGTTGCTTCACATCCACGTTGCCATCACCTTCTCAGTAACACCATCTTGCGAGAGGAAAGAGGAACTTTGCAGCACCTGTTTCCCTTTTGACCCCTTTCTTATTTCCTAAACTAATGTGTTATAATGTTTGAGTGTAATGGAATGTAAACTCAAAGCAAGCATGAATAGAAAGTAAAAGTTTTCAGGTTTTTATCCTTTTCTGTGAGCTTTACTCAAGCATGGCGATGGGGGGAAGCTATGTGAACAGCGCGCCTTTTGAATGTTGGCATAACATGTTATTTGCTCAGGGTGTAATCAGGCATTTTAATGTGATTTAAATTGTAATTTTCTGCTTTCAGTCCGCAGGTAGCTGTTCGTCTTCTTGCCCATAAAATTCAGTCACCACAGGAGAAAGAGGCTCTGCAGGCTCTCACTGTAAGCATTTGGTTATTCATCTGTACATATGATACACAGCTGACTTTTATTTGTTGTTTAATAGCAGTATTAATCAGTGAAGTTTCCACAAGCAACAAACAACCAATTTTGTCCTTCTTTTTAATTTAAAAAGTAGTTTTTTATCCTTTAACTAGTCAGTTGTTAATTAAGTACTTTCTTTCTAGTTTGGTATGTATGTAGACGTACAGTGTACATCTGTTTTTTATTTAATGCAATTTATTGTGGGTTTTATCCTGCATTTGTAACAGTGAAAAACAAATGTCTTTGTGCACGTCACACACTGAGCGAGCTGCCTGTTAATGACGCTGTCAGCAAAGCAGTAATGATTGTGCTAAGAGGCTAATGTGCATGTAGCTACTTACATGTTTCAGATGATACGTCATGTTTGTAGTCACCGAATGATAGATAAATGTTTGCCTGCAGAGTTTACATGTCACGTTGGGTTCACCTTCTCAAAATGATCCCACACTTTGGATTTCCTGCCCGACATGTTATTAACTAGCCTGTGGAATAACCACAGGTACCAGCTCTGCAAATTAACGTGACTCCTGTCTGACTGCTGAGCGTGGCCTCTTCCTGTGTCTGTTCTTTCAAATTTAATTCCCACATAGTCCAGTCATATATGGTTTGATTTATTTTGACAATGCGCAGCTCCTGATATTGTTCACTTTTTTTTTTCTGCGACTAAGCGATGAAATGAAATCTTGCTGACTAATGACCTTTCTGGTCGACTAACGTTTGGTATTCTATCAGGTGGCAGCCGTAACCATGGGAGAGGGTGCCCCTGTGAAGAATATCTGTGACTAACTTTAATCACATGGCCCAAGTGACACGAGGCATTTAGTCTGTTTTTTGAATGTGCTGTGACAGCACACGCTGCACGAGCTGCAGTCTTTCACTATAAAATGTAATTTAGCAAAGGTCCTGAAGGTTCATGTGCCTCATGTCATGTGACATTTAAAGGTCACAACCACAAAACATTCAGTGACAAATCTGTTCTCTCTCTCGTTAGTGTTGCGCAAGAGGAGGATACTTTTTTGTTTTCTTTCAGTTTCATCCGGAGAAGCCTCTGTTGGTTATGATTCATTCTGACTTGGTGCTTTCCAGGTTCTCGAGGCATGTATGAACAACTGTGGAAAGAGGTTTCACAAAGAGGCTGCCAAGTTTCGCTTTCTCAATGAGCTGATCAAACTCCTAACACCAAAGGTAATCAGAGAGAGACCGGTGTGCTTAGCTCCCTCTTGACTGTCACACTGCAGTGTCATTGCTAGGCAACACCTTGGGTCCATGTTTACTTCCTGTCAGCTGATTCATATACACTGCAAGTCATTCCAACAGGAAATACAAAGGGACCTATTGAGAATGTTCTGGTGCATGTATTTCATTGTTGTCATAAAATCTAAAATCAGAGGTCGTAAACTGTGTCTGCTGAGTTAACTGGACAAAAGGCAACAATAACAGACATATTCATGTTTTACAAAATAGAGCTTTGACTTTGCTTGCAAATGTTGGGCTGGTTAGATTTCATCAGGCCATATTTATCAAAATGATCCCAATATTTGTTTGTTTTATACTTGAGACTGTCATAATTTCATTACAACAACACTTTATTTAACTTTATTACAAGAATACTTTTTTTGACTTTATGATAACAGTACTTTATTTAACCTTACTATAACAATGCTTTATTAAATTATTACATTACCATAACTTCATTATATAAGAGTAGCTGCTTTATTTAGCTGTGTTCTAACTGTAGTTTGTTTAGTAGTGTAGTATTTCAGTACTCACGGTAGTTTAAGGAGATTTTAAAAACATGAATATATATATTGTGTATTGCAGTACAGCCAAAAACCATTGCAATATTATTTATAGGCCATATTGCCGAGCCTTAATTCAGATGAGCTCTTGAATAAAGCAGTTTTAAGAACTAATTTAAAAGGCAATGGGAGTTAAGGAAATGAACAAGGCAGCAACCATGAGAGTAAAGCTACAGCTCCAAACACTGATTTTAATCAATCTGATTTGTTAAAGAACCAAATAAATCCTGCACACTATTGATAATTTCTAATCAATATATTAACAACATTTATTTATTTGTACAGTCATACAAATATACAAATTAAAGTCAGTGAGCTCTTCTGAATGGAAACAAAACCAAACTAAACAATAGTACATTTACAAGTAATAAAAGATAAACTACATAGATATGTGTTATGTAAAAACCTATACAGGGCGTAATCAACTAGATGCAAATATAATAGAGAGGTAATAGAACCAAACAGGTGAACATAGTGCATTAGGAACAGGCTGTGAATGTCAAGAGATGGATAATTATGCAAATTACAAGACCTGTTAGGCTTACCAAAAAGATACGTTTTATGAACAGAGATACTATAAATATGAATCAAAAACAGTGGAGAGGGGCTGATATTGTTTAAGAATCTGACAGTGAAAACTAGAATAATCCAACTTTACAGAATCATTATGACATCAAGTGTTTGAATATTACGAAAAAACTTAATAGATAGGGACTAAATTTACCTTGTGCACAGTCTGATATGAAAAGATCAACATGATAAATGAGAATAAAGAAGTTATTTTAATCTGTTGCAACATCGGAGTTGAAAAACTGATAAACTGATGTAAAAGTCACTCTCTGAAGGATGACACTGATGTCACTGACCTGGTTGATCTTGTCTGAGCAGTACTTTGGCGCGTGGACTCCACAGAACGTTAAAGACAGAGTGACGGAGGTCCTCTACGGCTGGACTCTTTGGCTTAAAGAAGAACCCAAGATTCAGGAGGCCTACAGCATGCTCAAGAAACAAGGTCTGGATGCAACATACACTTTTAAACTCCTGAGAGTAGCCAGAGCAACACTTACAATGTGTTAGGATTTTACAGAGATTATATAATTGTAATATACTGTATAATGCAATTTATTGCTTAGCATTATGTTCTTTTCTCAAAAATAAATCTCACCCTTCACTTTGTTGTTTCAGGTATTGTGAAGAAAGACCCTAAACTACCAGACACAATCATAATGGCGCCTCCAACACAAAGAACCACAGACTCTGTTTTTGACCAGGAGGATAAGGCCAAGGTGAGTGTGTGTGTTTGTGTTTCATATCTGATAATGTAACATTAACTTTCATCCTGCTAAAAATGTGTTTCCATATCATCAGCTGTTAGCCAGATTGTTGAAAAGCGCCCGTCCTGAAGACCTGGAGACTGCCAACAGACTCATTAAAAGCACCATCAAAGAGGTGAGGAGTGCTGCTGGTGGTGGGGATCATCTTTGCATGTGTACATTTGTAATTGTATGAGTTTGATATTCATTTGTTTATGCTTGTGTGTGTGTGTGTGTGTGTGTGTGTGTGTGTGTGTGTGTGTGGGTGTGTGTTTTAGGAGCAAGACAAGGCAGAGAAATTGTCAAAGCGTGAATCTACTCTGAAGGAGGTGGAGAGCAGCACCAAACAGCTCAAAGAGCTGCTGGACCAGCACACGAACACTGGAACCCTGTTACAGCCGAGTGATGACGTGAAGGTACGTTGGATATGATACAGACGGACAAACAATCAACCAGCTTTCCAGGACTGACTACAAAAAAGCTAGATGGTTTGATTGGTGTGATTGTTGTTCTTCTATCGCCCTCTACTGGCCAATGTGTTTCTCTCAGCGTCCAACTCTGTGACAATATAAAACCAGCAGGTCAAAAGGTGCAGTTAGAGCCAACTTTACATTGAAATGTCGTAAATGCTGTTATATGTCATCTAAATATCTCCAAATCTTCCACTAGTCCACCTAATGTAGCCCAGATTTGACCTATAGGAGGTGTCTTTTTATCTGCACATCATATTGATGCTTACTGGGATGTCAGCCATTTTAAAAGATGTTTTAGAAGCGGTGGCCTTTATAGTGTTTTTGACGTTGTGCCTTTATGAAGATGTTTTTTAGTGACATGTTGCTTGTGTTCTTATCACTGACCACATTAAGCCTAATGCTGGTATTTATTTCTACTATTAACAATAATACTATAGGTTAAAGTTGAAACATGGAGTTAGTTCAGGCAGAGCACTCGACGCATGCTCAGGTCAGCTGTCTCATTCATGCTCACTGTCTCGGTGAAGATTCAAAGGCATCCAGGTCATGGTAATCATATGTGCTATATCGTTTCTGCTTAAGGTTCTTGAAGATGTTTCACCTCTCATCCAAGAAGCTTCTTCAATTCTAACGGACTGGTGCAGAGTCGCAGGCTATAAACTCTGTGTGGGTGTGAGCCCTTACAGAGTCGTTGAGGTCACGTGAGCTCTGAGTTTCAGAGTCGTTACAGTCACATCTGAGTTGTTTACCTACCTCGCAATCATGTGTGTCCTTAGGGTTAGATGGGTCCAGGTGAGAATGGGTGTTGAGTTGTTTGGGGAGGGATCTCAAGACTGCATTGTAGGTGGGTGATAAGTGGTGTCGTAGGCCACCTCCTCTGTTAAACCATGGTCGTTACAGTTTGACATAGATGGCTTCTTTCATGCCTCTTTCAAACCACCTGTCTTAGATGTAAATGGCCGGCCGAATCTTGACCTGAGGAGCTGGCTCGCTGTTAATTCTCCAGACAACTACCAGCGCTATTCATACATGGGCTCAGTTGGACATGACATGGGCTTTGTATGAGGGAGCTGGCAGGATAAAGTCTATTTAATGTCCAGTCAGACTGATTTATTTGCATTCTGACACACAGCTCCTCTGGGTCTGTTCAGGTCTGCAGTGCATGTGTGAAAGAGGTTCTCATAAGAAGTTGAAACTGTCTGTTCACCTTTCAAATGAACACGCTGGCTAATATCAGTCTTTATCTCAAATGAGTAACCATAGCAACAGGGACGCAGTCAAAGCCTCTGTTTACAATTTAGTTACAACACTGAGTGTAGTCCGTCAGTGCCTCTACACCACAGGATGGCGACTGTAACACACAAGCTGCAAGCTGCACACTGGCCCTCTCACTCATTGATACTTTTGGTGTTTCTCAAAGTCAAGGATCCTTCCTTGTAAATGTATGCTGTGCTATTGATTTTGAATCTTGCTAGCATAACATAAGCTTTCTGGCTCAAGGCTGAGCTGAAGCGTTCTTTCAGTGTGTCCTGACGGCAAACTGCTGCTATGTGTGTTGTTTTATTAAAAATTAGAGAACCCCGATGAAGGTCAGTTATGATCCAGTCTTAGGTAGGAGCTCTGGATAAATAAATAATGTTCTAAAGTCAGGTCGTCTTCATCACAGTTAGTTTCTACAGACACGTCATCATCTGTGTGAATCTGGTGAAACTCAACATATTGGGTTCATGCCAATACCTAATCTCACATCCACGTTTCCTTCACTTGCATCTCTTCCTCATGTCGTAGCTCCGCCCTTGTAAGACACGGGGGAGAGATGTGAGGATGAGATGTGAGGAGAGAAGCATCACGTGAAGCGACGTTTATTTCTAATGACGGTGGCAGCTGATCACAGTTGGATCAGCTATCAGTAGGCTTTATGGGCTTTATTAAAACAAAATTGAAATTCTGTAACTCATCAATCAGACACTCAGGAATGATCGACCTCACATATGACAGAATAGAACTGTCATGGCTACATATGAGTCTGAACAGGCATGGACATCAACTGCAGCTTTACTGGTTGGCGAAGGCGTACAACTGTGAGGCAATTCTAGTTTATTCAGATTATTTAACAGTAGAACATCACTGTTCATACTTAGGGTAAAATTTTTTGTGATAGAAAAATGTAGTATGTACAGTCAGGATGGCCGAGCGGTCTAAGGCGCTGCGTTCAGGTCGCAGTCTCCCCTGGAGGCGTGGGTTCGAATCCCACTTCTGACAGCTGCTGTTTTTCACTGGGGGCAGACCTTGTAACATGATAGTGGGGAAGTTAAGTGAGCACTGACGTCACTCTTCAAACCACAGCGCTCCTTGCACTGGAGCAGCATTTCACAGCCTCTACACTGTGATCCTGATAAGCTGTTGTTACATGCGCTAATACATAGTGATATGATGGCAGAAACAGCATTGAACTCAACGTGGAGGTTCCATGGTGTAATGGTTAGCACTCTGAATTCAGCAATCTGAGTTCAAATCTCGGTGGAACCTGCTTTGTAACCACAAAATACATTTAAGGAAATCACCTGTTGCAGAAAAGTCAGGGACTCTTACTATATGAGGAGGCACAAGGTTTAGCTGCTATAGCAATGTTCAGACTAGTAGTGGCATTTATAGTAAAACATGTTTGCCTGTGTTCATTGGACCAGTGCTGAGAAACAGTCTCTCTGTGCATTTAACTGTATCAATAATAAAAGCTGATTAGGGAAATAACTGATCATGAAGAGACAAATATTTCTAATAAATGAAGAAAGTTTGCAGTCCTTTTGTTTTTCAGATTTTAAACTAGATGGCTAATTAAAGAACAAAAAAAATATGAAACTTAGGAGTGATACGCTCGAGTTTAATCTCGTATCTGTCTTCACTTGAGTGTGAAACTCAAGTGAAGTATCAGATCAGTCCAATCAGCTGCTGCGCTGTCCAATCAATAACTGATATCCAGTCAGGGAGGTGTGTCTGTCAGTAGAAGACGTCCGCAAAGACTGCACTCATGTATCCTCGCTTCCGTCTCATCTGAAAGCCTCCTCTCTCCTCCACTCCTCCAAGCCCATTAATGAATTGAGATGTCCTTCAAGATGGCGGGTGTCAATCGATTTCTGGGTCAACTGATCAAGGATAGAGGAGTTGAGGAGGGATATTGGGATGAACCCACTGATTCTCTTTTAGTGCACCTGGTACATGCTGTTCTCTCTGGTATAAAGAGATCATCACTGCTAAACAGAATCATCATTATTGTGTTTAGTGCTGTCTGCTTCATGAGCACTTTGTTAAGATATGTTCACAAAACCAGAGCTTAAAGTTTAAGACAAGAAAGTGATATTTGGGCCGAATAAACCTTCAGATATTTTCTCAGAGGAAGAGAACGTCCTCATGTGGAAGTGTAACAACATTTTGTCCGTTCCCGCTGCAGGCCCTGTTCGAGCGCTGTGATCGGCTGAGGCCCAGCTTGTTCCGCCTGGCTAGTGACACGATGGACGACGACGCAGCTCTGGCACAGATCCTGGCGGCAAACGATGAGCTTACATTTGTAGTAAACACCTACAAAGACCGGGTGGGGAAGACAGAGTGTAACGGTGAAAGAGAGAGAAGCATGAGTGAGGAGGAAATGGAGGTTAAAAATAACGGTAGGCTTAATTTTGTACACCTTAGCGTCCCTGTGGGAAACACCTTGACCTTGTGTTTGGCTCTACTCTGCTCTGCTTGTGTTTGATCCTGTTCTTACTTGCTCCTCCAGCTCCAAAAAGTCCCAGAGAGATTAAAAGCTACCACCTCATCGACCTGTCAGCACTGGACTCTCCACAAACACAGAGAAAAGCTGATTCACCACCGTCCTTTGAATCCTCTCTCCTGGAAAGTACCTTCCACTCTGTGGCTGAGCAGGACTTAAATGAATTAGGTAGGCCTTCACCTGTACCTGTTTTCTGGTTTGCTCTCTGTGAGAGTGATGAACATGTTTCCTTATAACGCTCTGTCCTGTGATTACAGAGTTTGATAATCTGGTCTCAAAACAGACTCAAGAGACTCCAAGGTCGTATTACGATGATCTACTGCAGGTGAGGCCTGGATGTGAAGTTAAAGATAAAGATTTTAAGGAAGGAGGAGTGTTTAACACACCTTATTCTCTGTTTCAGCTTAATGGAGAGTTTCAGATGAAGAACGCTGAGCTGAATGGAGGGAGAGACTTTGTGCTGAGAGCCCGTGGATGTGGGGGGAGCAGCACGACATCTAATGGGACTAACATTTGGTAAGGATGGAGAAAAGAAAGAAACCACTGTAGAGGATGTTGTGAATGTGGCATACAGGGCTGTACCCGACTCCAACCTTTGTCAGTCAAATCAGATTCGGGTTTTGGTTCTTTTTCTACATGTAGACTACCAAGCAACACTTTGTTGACCTGACAGTTTTTTTAACAGGGTTATGCGGGACAGTCAGGGTGACAGCGACGTTTACGTAATATAGAAACAAGCCAAGTTAATCCTCTGAGATAATGCGTGCTAACTATGCTAACAACAGATCAGAAAAATGCAACGTTTTTTACAGACTCTAAACAAAAGCCAGAGACTGTATCATATTAAGCTGCTGTGGGCTGTGAATTCACCACTTCTAAGCAGAAGGCAGACGATAATGTTATCACAGAGCCTCTCTTCTTTCAGGCAGCTGCTTGTACCTGTCGCTGATATCTTAACTGAGTGGGCCACACAACTTGACGTAGTGTAATAATTTTACCCTGGAGAGCAGTGTGAAAGTGAGGAGCGCTGACTCTGCAGCTACATCTGGGGACCGAAATGTCCCCAGATGTACACTGCACACTTAACCGACAACGCTCCCCCTAGCAAAAAACAAAAGCTGGACTTGAAGAATCTCACATCTTGACTGCAGGGTCTCTGACTGATGATCTTCAGCTTTCAGAAGGCAGGCCTAGTGATGTATGTATATATTCGGAAATAACAAAAACCACCAGTTTAAAAAATGTTTTCCTATACTAAGAACAATCTATAGAATGTGTCGGAGAATAATCACTATATATAATGATAATAATATGAATACATTTTATTTATATAGCACCTGTCAAAACACAGTTACAAAGTGCTGTACAATAAAACAAAGCACATTTAAAACACAATTTTATAACATGTCATAAAATGTCTTCTAAGTAAAAGTTAAAGGAAGGAAGGCTAAAACTAAAATAATGATAATAAATGGGAAATAACATCAGTACGATAACAATAAAATAGAAAGACAGCTCAGTTGAAGTCAAGATATGCTTTCTGATAGAATTATGTTTTTAAGAGAGACTTAAACAAAGCCAGTGACTCAGACAGCCTTATATTTTTAATATTTATACTGATTTTGTAAGAAGGAAGATAGATAGTGATCATACTCTGGGTGTAAATGCTCACAAATACATTATTTAACATGAAAAAAAATCCTTAAGTAAATACATTTGAAAACAGAAGGACTGCCCGCAGGAACACTGAAAAGAAAATCACAGTCTGTGATGTAGCCACACCCGTATTATCGACCTGCTGATGTGTGTTGGTGGATATGCAAAAAGACATTGCAGCAGAGTAAACTGTGACAAAATTGCCAGCTGTTATCTGTATCTATGACTTGCTTTTTTTTCAATTTAGTTTAGTTTTTTAATTGATGTTTATTTAAAATAATTAAATTTTCAAAAGGTTTACTGTTTAAGATTTACTGCTATCTTAAGTTTATTGTTTAACTGTAGATACTCATATATGTCCTTATAATGTTACTTTTTTGTGTTGTGGGTTTATGTAAAAAATATTATATTCATGTATTTGTAACACTGTTATTCTAAAGTTATTTTTAAGTGCTGCTTTTTGCAATATATCCAACAGATTTTGTTTAAAATGTCATTGCAAATTATTACTGTATGGAGATGTCTTGCTTTATTTACCACCCTTATTATTTCTAATATGACTGTTTGATGATCTTTTCTCCGATCAGGTCGCTCTCTCACAATCAGCGCTTCACAGAGTCAGGATCACTGTCCGAGGCACAGAAACAATTTGGTGATGTGTCGGGGTCTCCAGTTAAATTAGAGGAGAGCTCATGTCCCCCACAACTCCTGAAAAACATCTTTGTTCCAGTGGAGACCATCAAATTCAGTATGTTTATGTAGAGAAACAGCTCATCTGTTTTGCTTCAGTCATTCCTCTATCATGTGTTTATCACCTACTGATATCCTGCCTAAATGTCTGCTGTTGTCTTGTGTGTGGTAGGTAACCTTGAGCCGATCACTTTATACGATCAGGGTGGCGTCCACGTTTCTCTCCATTTTGCGAAAAACTCCCTGCCGGGTCATCCAGGTGTCGCTGTGGTCGCCATCTCCACAGTAAACACATCTGCTCTTGACGTGAAAGACTTCCTGTTTCAGGCTGCTGTTCCAAAGGTAAAAAACTCAATCCAAATCTGTTGTCAAAATAATGTATATGAGCTTTAAAATAAAGTGTGAGTGTCATTTGTACTAGACAGTGGTAGAGATTTAACTCATACTCATGCTGCACTGTCTGATGTGTGACTGACATGTTTGAAATGTTAATGCTTTATCAGAACCAGAAAAAAATGTACTGCCAGGTAGATTTTCACATACAAATAATTTGCCTTGGTATTTGGTACATAATGAAAAACAAGTTCTGAAACAGTCAGTAATCGTAAATACAAAACATAAATTTACAATAAAAATGTGAAATACTGCAGCAAAACACTGAACTTTTTTGTGTCACTGTTTTATGTCTCACAAAACCCTGAATTTGGACAGATGAAGTCAGTGTTGAAAAGCCGCAAAGTTATCCTTTAAGCATTCAGCTGTTTGATCTCTGTGTCATGTGCTGACCTGTTTTCCATTAATGAGTTGAGTATTAAGTTAATTGCCAGTTTATGACCTCTCCTGCAGACCATGTCAGTAAAACTTCAGCCTGCCTCGAGGACACACCTACCTCCTTACAACCCCCTCCTGCCTCCACCTGCCATCTCCCAGGTCGTCCTGTTGGCTAATCCCCAGAAAGTGAGTTTGAAGAGCGCTGTCAATCTACATTGATCAGTCACATTCACTTCACTGTGAAGATCTTTCACTTGTAACAACATATTTCTACAGTGTTGATCTTATCCTAATATAAAACCTGAATAAGATGCTGTAACTTGGATATTTTGGTATTTTTACATGTGTTATTTTCTGGTCTTGACACATGAATTAATAGAATTTAACTGCAATGTTATAAAGTCAAGAATATTCTTATGTATGACATGAAAGATGCAGATAAAGTTTGTTCTGAATTGGAAGTTAAAATACTTTCCAAATAGAGTTAAGTGCCATGTACGTGGATGTTTACCTTTACATAAAAGAAGAAGACAGTTGTGATAAATTACCTATACAATGCGCGTCTGACATCCTTCTCTCTTTCCTTCAGCGAAACGTGCGTTTACGTTTCAAGTTAACACTGACACACGGAGACCGACAGCTGAACGAGACCGGAGAGATTGACAACTTCCCTGACTGGACCTCTTTGATCGGCCACTAAAACAAACTTCAGAGACTTGAACTAAAAAAAAACCAAAAAACTCTGGGCCTGAGATCTAGAATCTGAAAGCTGAGCGAGCAAAGTGAAGAAAAACTTGTGACCACGCCTGCTGTCGATCCTTACGTGGTAAACAAACACAACAAATATCCAGTCGGGGTTTTCAGAAAAGTTTTATGATTATAACATCAATAGCAACTGTGATGCAACAATGATGAAATAATCTCAGAAAGATTTATTTTACTCTGCAAAGGGTGAGTTAAACTCTTATGTCTCTCATAAACTTGTCACCAGTTCAGGTGGGTTCGGTACATCCCTGATTGTACCTGTTCAGGAATTCACTGTTCTGCTGTTTGTGCCACTGCTGCCTGTCGTTAAAGCCCAGTGTGATAATGCAGTGTGTTTACTGTGTATGCTGACAAGTAGCTGGTGTCTACATATGAAAATTGCTATTTATTTGCTGTTGTGCATTTGTGACGTTCAAAATTCCCAAAGTGCCTTTAGATATAAAATGTTTTTGTTATGTATTTATTTTAAGAAGGGTTGAGAACGTGGGAGAGAACATCAGAGATTTGTATCTGGGGGCAATTTGCTGCGCTTGCTTTAAATTTAAGACTTTAAAAAGTGAAAACAGGAACAGATGAAGAATAGATCTTCACCACTGTGACAACATAAAGGCAGCATTTAGAAAAAATGCTTAGCGCCAAATAACAAGTGGTGTTACTGTTGCTGTTGCAAAGACAAGCGGATCACTTTCTTTCCTCAGAGCCTAGCAACTACCAGTTGCCACACCACTTCCAAACCACTCCAGTTGTTCCACCATCTGTCGTTTCCTTGACTGGGGATAGTGACTCCGAAGAGCTTAAATTATTACTCTGTAGTTACTGGGGATAGCTGCTGATAGCTACTGGGGGAAACAAACGCTCTATCCTCTTTCTGTTTTCACAATGATTGATGCACTTTTTTTGTGCCATAAATCGAACCTTCATTTTCCTGGGACAGAATTGCACAGTGAAACTGAGGTTTATTGGGAACCAGTCTAAACGCAGATGGTGTCGTTACTCTATAGCATTACACTGTGAGATCAACATTTACTTTATAATGATAAGTTAGAGCAAAACACTTGTCTGTGTTAACTTTATGCACAAGCAAATCAAGAAATTTCTCAACCTGACAACACGTGGCGGCATAAAGAAATGTGCTACAAATACAGAAAGCAAGCAAACAAGGAAAAGCTGCAACTTCAACACAACGTGAATTTCCGAAAAACCTGATGAATTACATCGACTACACAATAAAGATGTTCAAAAATGAGCAAATAATGTTTAGTTATAACACTGTTAAGATACCGGCTTCACCTGTGCCTTATAGTGTTTACTCAATAGACTCAGTCGGCCAAATAATTTCCTGTTTGAGAGTTTACATGTCATCATGTACTGGGAGGAGGTGGAGGCTCTTATTGTGAAGAAATAGGAAGTGTTGTGCACAAAGCATGTTTTGAACGTGGCACCTGCTGATAAAGTTGGTGTTGAAAAACCTCAGCAGGTTTGTCCTCTTGTTGATTGACAGTTTTGTTTTTTTACAATACGAGCCCCCACTTCCTGCCTGTACAGGATGTAAAAACTCATACAGGAAATCATGTGACCAACTGAGTCTAATGCTACCAGGATGAAAATATTTTAAGCACATAAACATATCCTGTAGGTTCTTGTGCCTTTTTTCATGTGATGTCTGTTTTGTCAAAGTCGTAAAGATCATTTCTTTATCTGCTTGTGTTTTCCTAAACTTCAGTGTCTGTCGTTAACTCTTTCTTAGTCACTGTGAGTTCATATGAACAGTGTTCTCTGATCAGCTGTTTTATACGGTGAAGCTTTATAACTTGAGCCCAGAGCAACAGATTTACACAAGTTCAAAACAGGCTACACATCAAGTTTGTCTGAATATTTTTGGATGACTTTAAGTCAGTGTGAATGTTTCTTTGAATGCTCGTCTGCCTATTGTCTGTCAGTCAGTCCAACTGTGTTTTGCTCTGCTGCATGTCCTCAATAAATACAGTGTGTAACAGTGTACAACAAAGCTCAAATTCTGTCTCACCAAATCAGGGAAAAAAGGTTTTTATGTGTTTTCTTGAATTAAATGCTCTAATTAAATATTAAATGATTAGTTATGTTATACTACTGTACGCTTGCCTGTAGACATATTTCATGTCTGCATGTTCAGTTGACCAGTCATGTACAAAAACACTCCAAGTTACAGTAGCAATTAATTGGAAGTGTGCAAATTAAACCCAATCTCTGGTCCCTAAATTGAGTGTGAAATTACATGGTCCTCTCCAGTAGCTCTGCAACAGATGATTGTTTGATTGGTATTGGTTAGTTTCTCAATATTTTTCAATAAATCCATCCCTGAGTCTGTAACACATCCAAAAATATGGAAAAATACCTCTCACAGTTTTTCAGACCGTCTTCTTGCTTGTGTTCTCATTAAATATTTAATCAAAGATGTTTAATTTACAACAACACAAGACAAATACAGACTATGAGAAAAAAATGACAGTTTGAGACATTTTTGCTCAGATTTGTTGTTGCCCAGTAATTTTCTGTTGTTTGACAAATCAACTCTACTTAATTAAAAAAAATAGAAAAATATTAGAAAATTATAGACCCATGAAAAACAATACAAAAGTATTACCTCTCTTGGTGGATGAATCCCTTCCAGTATTACTGAGGAGAGAAAGACGTGAGAGACCTGCAACTGAAAACACAGATCCATCAACTTCATTGATCATATTTATTATATGACATCAGCAGATTAAAATACATGTTTATTATGTACATATATGTAACAGGGGTGTTAGATAAAGTGCCAAATACCATTCTTACAAAAACAAAGAAAAAAAAAAGGGATTTGTGGAAGACCATCACACCCGTTACCCTGGTCCCACAGTTCATTGCTTCACGGTCGAGTTAGCCACCTTGTTTGGAGGAAGGCTGAATTGCTCAGTGCTGGTCGTGTATCAGTTTGGCACGATTCACCCGGGATTCAAACTCACAGTCTGGGAGCGGTGACACTGTCGTGATGGGATGAATACTGGGTGTTTTTTTTTTTGTTTGATTTTGTTTTGTTTTTTTTGTTAACATGAACTGACATCGACACGTACAACAGGTCAGCCCCTTGAGCTGCGACTGTGGATGTTTCCACCGTGACAAAACGGTCCAGATATTATTCAGGAATCCAGCATCGTTGCTTTAAGGTTAGTATGTGAGGAGGTTAAACTGTTCCAGAGCCCAAAGGTGTTCTCAGCATCCTGTTCACAAGCGGGAAGTTTTTGTAGTAAATATAAGACAACAGACACTTTCCAGACTTTTTTTTTCTTTTCTGACAAACAGAGGAAGTTGACATTCTTTAACAGTTGTTGGTCAGTGTGTGTGTGTGTGTGTGTATCGTCCTCATAAACGAGACAGATGATGAGTAGTAGTCCATGAGATCGGGAGAACAGGCACGCACTTATTTGCATGTACGCATTTCAGTTTTTTTTTTAAAGATTTTCAGGAGCTACAAAAGGTTGATAAAACAGGTTCACCCCTTTTCTTATCCCCCGTTTTATTCCCTACGGCAGTGATGGATGTACAGATACTCAGTGATGAAGACGTGGAGTCTTTCTATCACTACCAGTTGATCAGGACGCTGCAACAATCTGGCTGTTCGGGAAGGCGTATGCTTCGGCAGAGGTTTTGTGTTTGTGTCCAGTGCTGTCCGTCTGCGAGCTGTGAGAGTTTGAGACGTCTGTAGTTGAGTCAGAGTCATGTTAACCCTGGAGAGAAGTGCTTCATCAGCTCCTCATCCTCCACCTTGACAGTCATACTGCTAACTGTTGAAGCCTTTCCGGCTCTGTTTACGTACTTCTGTATCTCTCTTCAACCTTTCCTCGCTGACCCTGTTTATGTTTTTACACCCAACTAACTTTCCTCTTCTTCTTCCTCTACCTCCTCTTCTCCAGCTTCATCCTCAACTGGCTCCTCCTCTGCTTCTGCCAACTCTCCTTTCTCCTCTTCCTCTTTGACATCTTCTGTTTCTTCAACCTCCTCTTCAGCTTTGTCCTCCGTTTCTGCCTCCTCTGTCTCGCCCTCCTCCTCCTCTGCATTTTCTTCCGCCTCTACTGCCTCCTCTTCTTCTTTCTCTTCCTCCTCTTTTTCCTCTTCTGCCACTTCATTTTCCACCTCCTCTTCCCCCTCACCTTCTCCCTCTAGTTCCGCTTCTGTCTCTTCCTTTTCCAAAGTTTCCTCACCTTCTCCTTCCTCTGTCTTCTCCTTCTCATTTTCTGCACCATCCTCCCCTTCCTCTTTCTGTTCTCCTTCTCCCTCCTGAGTCTCTTCCTCCTCTTCTTTAGTCTCCTCCTCCTCCGCTGCATTGTTCGCTTCATCTGTCTGCCCTCCTCCTTCATCTTCTTCTGCTAGATCCTCTCCATGTTCTTCCTCCTCTGCGTTCTCCTTCACCTCCTCTTCTTCTTCTACCTCTCCTCCTCCAATCTCTTCCTCCTCCTCCTCTTCATCTTGGACTCCATTGTGTTCACTGTTGTGATTCTCCTCGTCTTCTTTTTCAGTCTCCACTTCGTCCTGCGTCCGCTGTGTGGCGCCGTCGTCGAGGATGTCTTTCCGGCCGCTCCTCCCGCCGTTGTTCCTCAGGTGTATGTGGTTGTGGTTGTTGTGCTCCAGGTCCTCCAGGGTGAGTTCAAACTGGAAGCGATCGTGCTGCAGGTGTCTGTCCGGGGGAGGTGAGGGAGACTGGGGCATGGTGTTCAGATACCACTCCCTGTTCTCCTCCAGTGTGTCCAACAGCTCCTGGGCATCTGGGTGCACAAGGTCAGCCCACGTCTCCCACAGCGGGTGGACGATGTAGTCGATGAAACCCACCTGGAAAAGAGAAAGAGTCAAAACTGAGGCCATGATGATGTTTTGGTAAACACACATATTCACTGTCTTGCTGAGAGTTAAAAAAGACGGTTGATGCAATTCTCACTGACATGAGAGTGGTATCAATCTTCTGATTGACCTCTTGGCTAGAAAGCAGAAAAGCATTTTCCAGAACAAATTATTCCTTTAAAGAGAAATCCAACTAGAAAATGTCACTGTTAAACATCATGGACATCAAAAAGAGGCATATGACTGAAGCCACTGCCAGCTGGATGTCATACACACATCCAAAATATCATAACAAAAGATTTAATGCCTGTCAGTGTTTATCTTAAGTTATTCCAGGCTTCATTACGCTGCCAGATTCATGGAAAGAACCCAAGTTTGTCTCTTCCTGCCACAATGCAACACAAAGTAGAGCCATGAGCTTTTAGCCATGATATCAGCATGGCTCTGTGGATGGTAATGTCACTTCGTCAGTCAGCCCACCTCTTTGGTCCAGACTGACATTTCTCAATAACTAGTGGATTTATGGCCGTGAAATTTAGTACAGATATTCATGTCTCTCTCAGAATGAAGTGTAATGATGTGGTGATCCTTTAACTTCTTTTGTAGCGCCATCAATAACTCAAAACATTTAGTTGTCCAACATTTTGATTAAGAATTGTTTTTACATAAAAATTTTTAGTTGACTTGAGATCAATTCGAAAATTGTGAATACTTTTCTAGTGATGCCATGTTTTTAATTGGCTGCCAGACATGTTGATTCAACTCAAAAGGTCATTTTAAAAGATGCAGTTTGTGGCAATTTCACCAAATATCTATTTGATTTAATTATTAGACTATTAGATTTAAGTGTCTCTCAGTTAGTGTTGATGAGGTTCTCTATGTGACCACTGTCCCTCTTGCCAGTGCAGTCTTCCTGTGATGTCATTTTATCGTTAGAAATTTCCCCCCACAGTGCCACATTATGACACTTTGTAGCGTTTGTGGATGACACCGTCAAAGGCCTTAAAAATGTGTATTTGCAAGTCTCACCATGAACAAAAGGGTTTAACCGGTAAACACAGTTTCAAATTCACTAATTGAGTTTCATATGTTTAATATGATACATTCACAGTGGATGACAGAGAGAGATATTTAGCGTTACCTGACTCTTCTCCACTGACGCAGTGTGTTTGTCACACATGGCACTGATCTCCATCCCTCTCTCTCGCTCCTTGTCACCCTGTCGGAAGAACTCCTCCATGATCCTCTCTGTCCACTGTCTGTACAACGGCAACGTCTTGGTGGGGTTGCTCAGGTCCGCACAGTGCACCATGTTCCTCAGCACCTGAACACACACACATCATACAGTATAATTATATTCACACAGTACAATAGATGTGTGCAGATTCTGCACAAGACATTCTCGCACTAGTGGCCACAGTCTGTGTGAACAGACGAGTTACCTGTATCCTCTCTGTGTAGTGGTCCAGCAGCAGCACACCAGAGCTGGTTACCTTCTTGGTCTCTACCATTGTCTTCAGGTCAGCCAGTAGGGTCATGTGTTTGGACATGTCCGTGGCCAACACCTGCAGACAGAGACAGTAGGACAAAACTAGAAAAGAAGCACAAAGATTCAACCTCATCTCTGTCCTTATCTGTCAAATAAAACCAAACCAAAAAACAAAGAGAGTGTGGACAAAACAGGCTGTAAGTGATGTGATGAGAGTAAGACTGGATTTAGGATGTTAGTTTAAAAGAGGACCTTTTGGACAAGGAGCAGTTTTTAAAGGTCTCATGTTTAGGATTTAGTGGCATCTAGTGGTGAGGTTGCAGATTGCCAACAACTGAAACTTTTTGATTTTGAATTTTTTGATAGCCCCCTAAATCCTACACAATGGACGTTTAGGGCCCTGACACACCAAACTGATGGTCAGCTGTTGTTCAGTTTTGGGCTGTCGTCCTAGCTTTTGCAGTGTGTCCCACACTGTTTACGCTTGCTGACATTTTTTGGCTGATGCAGCACGTTGAAGTAAATGAAATCACCCTGATTGGCGGTTCAGCTACGTGTCCAAGAAAAGTACCACCTGCTCACACAGGTGGATTGTGCTAGTTGGCTATTGGCTGTAGCCTTAGCGCTCTGTTCAGATAAATTTTTTTGGCTGAGACACAGGAAACATGAAGCAATGCAACAGTCCACCTTCGTTGCTACTAGTTCTTTGACTAGTCAGTTTGGTGTGTCTAGGCCTTAAAACACTGCATATTGCAAACATGAAATAGAATTTTTTATATTGTAGTTTTCAAAGAAATACAGTTCTTTAATGGACTGAGAATCCCAAGGAAGCCAGAAGCTGGGAGTTTTTTTTTTTAAATCTGGCATTTGATTAAGAAGCTGCTTACCAGATTAAATTAACTAAAATTGGATTTTGGTTTTAATTTAAATTCACATAATTGAGATCAAAAACCTCTATTTAAGAGTGTCCTGGTCAAGTTAGGCAGCAACAACAAGTTATAGACAGACAGCATAGAAAGATGAAAAATATTGTATTACTCTAAACAAGATCAGAATAAACAAAATGAGCCTGTAACATTTAAAATAAATAAAACTGCCAGTGGCAATCAAAAAACAAAATTCTAGAAAACATCACATCACAACATTAATACAACGTGAGAGCTGTCTAAAACCATCAATAGCAAATAAATAAGACAATTCTGAAACTATCGAATTGGCAGCTAAAAGAGAAGAGTAGCCAAAACTAAGTAACCAAAGCTGATTTTTCTATAATTTAACTACTACAGTGTGAGATGTGGTAGAAAATGTCCTGACCATATCGATGACGAGCTTGCGAAGGCTCTGGCGCTGTCGCTTGGTGAGGTTCTGGAAGATGTCACAGTTTTCCTGGTGCAGAAGCTTGAAGCCCACAGCAAGGTGGTGGTTCTCCAAAACTGACTCATCATTATACATGAGGGCCAGCTCGGAGTCTGAGCACAGTGGAGAGGGATGGAGGAGGAGGAGGATGAGGAGGAGTTGTGGACACAGTTTGTGCAAATATCTAACTTTTATTTGACATATTTGTGTGTGTGTATGTGTGTGTGTGTGTGTGTGTGTGCGCACTTACTGGTGTTGATGAGGAACTGATTGGAAACTCCAGGATGGTCGACATCGTGGATGGCTGCAGCGAACAGAGCAGCGAGGATCTCCAGGTCAGTGAAGACGGCCTGAAAGGGACAAGAAGGGCAGAGATGGAGATACTTCACATATACAGTGTTCCTAAAATGATCCACAGCTCCAGATGTTGTTTGCAGGAAAAACATTTACTCTTCCATTAAGTTATGATTTGATTTCTTTGTCTTGGGTTATGCACTATTAATTAATGTATTAATCTTATTGTTTACTGAACTGAAACAATAGACAACAGATGTATTGCTAAAAGTTCATTTCCACTGGTTGTCACTGAACAGAAGCCACCACTGATGCACAGATTGTTGTAGTAAAATGTAAGAGTTGCGGTGAATTACAACATTAGACTTTGTAAACAGACATAAAGGGTCTGAACATTTATATACGTCTGTTTAAATTAACAAATAAAGGTCGTCATGTTGCTTTTGAACATTTATTGTTGTGCCATTTGTTAGGCTGTGGTAATTTTTCATGTTCTCAGGTTTGTTTATAAAGGTGTATTGTGCTGCTGCCTTTAATTGTATTATGAGAATATTTCCATGACTGACCCGAGAAGGAGGCGAAGCCAGATCTGTCTGCTTCTAAAAAAAAAAAAAAAACCAGTATGTGTGTGTGTGTGTGTGTGTGTGTCAAC
This sequence comes from Cephalopholis sonnerati, assembly GCA_019142605.1. Taxonomy (NCBI): domain Eukaryota; kingdom Metazoa; phylum Chordata; class Actinopteri; order Perciformes; family Serranidae; genus Cephalopholis; species Cephalopholis sonnerati. The sequence goes on from JAGQAX010000003.1 coordinate 21,345,418, forward strand.
ATACATCAAGAGCAGGTGTGGACAGGAGGACATGTGTGGACTGGGTGACATCTGCAGCATGGAGGCTGTTGTGGTACGCTACGTTTCCATGGTAATGGTCCTCCAGGGTCATCACATAAGTGACAAAGGTGTCAACTGGGATGCGAAACGTCTTCAACAGCTCCCGCTCCTGAGGAGGAAAGACAGGAGCTACAACTTCACACACATCATGTACGTCAGCAAACACCAGCAAACACTCCCACATAAAGCACACGTTCACACTTCTGTTGTTTACCTGGAAGATGGCGTACATGATGCAGCTGAGAGGTCTGTTGTTGGAGAATTCTGCTACTCTGAATATGTTAAAACTCCATTTATCCAGATCCTCCAGCTCCTGTTCAAACACACACACAGAAAAACATGATGTGATTTTTTTTTAAGCTGTCAGGGTGCTCAGTGGTGCCATGACACCATTTAAATGTGCAGTAGGATCTACCACAGGGCTAGACACTAAACTTAACTTAAATTATCATCAATATGGATTGCTTACTGAATTTAATTTACCTGTAAAGCAAATTTAAAAAACAAAATATCCCAAATTAAAGATTGAACTGTGCAACACCAACCAGTGTCATCTATCTATAAATAAACCTGTTGATCAGTAATTACTTTAGAGCTCAAATGATTAGTCAATTATTTGATTGACAGAAATAGGCATCTTTCAATATTTTATGACATTTTATAGACTAAACAATTAATCAATTAATCAAGAAAATAACAGCTGCTAGAGAACTTAACAGTGAAAATAAAAGTGAGTCACAGCCCTAGACTACTTTAGAAAAACATCAGAAATGATCCAACACAAGTGAGAAAAAAAAATATAATGCATTCATGTATTTAAGAATGCCAATCTAAAGAATGACAGGCAACAAAACATAATTTTAGCCATGCTAAAGGTGTGGCTGTATGGATGGAGATGTCAGCGGACTGCCATGGAATACTGTGCAGACATTCATTTTCATCTCACGATAAACTTTTATCACTTTGATTCTTCCTTAACTTTTCATTTAGCAGCATAATGAGGTCAAAATTTTAATTTTCCTGTGGATGTTAACATAAAGCCCACAGCCTTGCAGAACTGGTGGCATGGCTGTTGACTCTCTTGTATATAGCATAGTTAAATCTGATTCATGTACCGCTAAATGAAGATGCAGAACTGGAGACAGTTTCCATCCTGCTTTGGCTTCTACAAACATTTGGTGCTACAGACCGCAGGGAAGTAAACAATGAGGCGCCAAGCACAAAAAAAAGCCCCCAAAAGATCTTTCAAATCTTCCTTTCATCTTTATGTGACACAGACATGGACCAGTCTTTCAAAACTATGACATCATCAACCCAGAAGTGGCCTGGTGTTCAATAGAAAGCCTTAAAACACTTAAACACTTTCTGTATGTTTTTTTATCGAATGCATATCTCACAGGAAACCCTCAGCAGTAAGTCACTAAATGAGGGAAAGTGCAGAGCACACACATACTTTCTCCATACTACTGGAAGGGACAATTAAGCCATTATTTATATAAAACTATATACAAAAGAAGATTCTACTCTGAAAGTCCTGAAAGCTGATATTGTGTTATCTTGTGTGCACAAATAATAAAATATTCTCATTGTTCACAGTCCAAGTCTGAGCAGAATTGATTTATGCAACTTGTTTTGGAGTGAGTCAGAGGGAAAAAAGACAGACAACAAGACCTTGGCAAGCTCATCCTCGTGGTCTGTGTTGACACCGAAGCGAGGCATGGAAGTGCTGGAGAGGCTGGAGCTGTGAGACAGTTTCCTCACTCCGCTGATGTGACTCATAGGTTTGTCTTTCAGGGTAGGAGACGGGATTTCCACCTCGTTCTGCTTGTCTACAGATTGATGGACAAACACAAACACACAAAGGTGGATTTACTGGTTTTATTGTGCAAAGGTTATAAATGTGATGTGGACAGGAGTCAGACTGTGGTCCCACTCACCCATGAAGGTGCTGGAGATGTATTCAGACACCTGGTTACCGGAGCGACTCATCTCTGACAGGTGGGACAGCTCTCTGTTCAGCATCCTCTTAAACTGTGGCAGAATGGGAGCAAAGCAGAGAGACGAGTCAATGAGGTGCTGGTTCTCCAAATTTTAAAGTGGAGTGTGGGACTTTTACATATAAATGAACATCTGTTACATTGAAGCCCTTGCTAAACGAGTTGATACAATGCTATTTAAGCCTAACACTACCTGGGAAAGCTTTCTTTATTTCGAATTATACCGGCATTTTGGTGTCTGTGGCTAGTTTACTGCACTGGCACATCAGAAGTGACACATTTTACATCACCGAGCCACAGCTAAAGGGGACAGGAAGTGGGGAGAGACTATAGCAACGGAGCAGCAGCTAGGAGTATGGAGGAAACTATGGGAAGCCATGAGAAAAAGTGTCCAAGAACAGCTCCTGCAGTGAATGCTCCAAATATAGAAGAAGCTCAGCGTTCAGAGGAACGACTAAAGTCAAGACCTGTAAGCAAATGTCACAAGTATGAGTTGACAATGTTTATGTAATTACCCATACTGCCAGAGGGGGAGACAAAAGTCCTGCACTGCAGGTTTAAAGATGGCTAAATGGTAATATTCAAAACACTACTCTGTGAATTTGGTGGGTGTAATCAAGTCCCAAGGTTTAAGATTGCAGTAATATGACAGTAAAATAACATCATGCTGGTGGAAAGGTTTTGCATGTCCCTGTTCAACATGCATTAGTTGCTGGCTACAGTACAACAGTTCAGTTTAGGGACCCACACCAATACAAAGCATAGAAAAACGATACCTCAGAGTTTGTTTGTTTACAGTTAAACAATAAAATTTAGTACTGTAAATGAAAATAATGACAGTACATCATTATAAATATAAACTATAAATGTGCCTAATTCCATAAAAATGTGGCATGCAAAAAAAAAATGTTGTACTCTAATTTCTATTTACACGCACATTATGCTGATAGTGATATATTTATTAGCCTGCTGATGAGTTGTTTGGACGAGTTGGTTTAGTGATGTTTACATACCTTGTTGGAGGCCATTTCGCTGACAGAGCGATGTGTCTGAATGGTCTCCAGCTGGTCCAAGCACCAGTCCAGCTCCTCCAGTGTGTCCAGGGCTAGCTGCTGGTATTGCTGGTCTGATAGTGATGCCCTGGGACTGACGCACACACCACCCAGAGGAGACCTCCTAAGGACACAATGGTTAGTTAGATCTACCAGAGACAGCAGCCTCCTCACCTTGTGCATCTTTTTATATTGTTGGTTTTAAAATATATTAATAGTTATTTATGACATGAGATGCATCCGTATACTGTCAAGTAGCAGCATTTTGAGGTATTACTGTATATATGGTGGTAAAGTAGATTGTTATACTTTGATTTGTAAAGTGTGAATGACCTCTTTGACCGGTTACACATGACAACATACTATCACAATGTGCATAGGTGGAACACCTCAGGAGAATGAGTAGGTACTGACTTGATTGGCGGTGTGGTGACGTTTGCAAGAATGGTAAAGTTGCTCCGTACTGATCGCAGACTCGCCAATACCTAAATAATCACACATATCACAAGATATAGAGAATAATATAAGAGAAATATACATGTCCTAATGGGAGGTTCAAGACAGGGATTAAGTGTTGACGCTTCCAATGAAAAATGCTCTGCTTTCAAATCTTTAACATGCTAATGTAAACATTTTTAAACAGGTTAAAATGATGTAAAATTGCTTAGAAACTATTTATGGGACTGGAAGCATTATGAAACATTTTACACAATGTATAGTATAATGATCAATACTTTACAGGAGATTAATGACTTATCCATTGAGTGAGACTCACTTGGGCAAAAGGTGTGACAATGAAGTCCTCTCCTGTGTGCCTGAGAGACAGGGAGTGGCGACAATGTTAGAAAGCAGGAATGAAAGCAGTACTTCTTCTGAAAACATTTAACATACATGTTCTCTCCCCCTCTCATTCTTTTCGTCTTTCTTCATGAGCCTCACCCTTCACTGGCGAGGGAGGAGTTCCGCGAGACCGTCTTGGGCGACATGTCGTAGTCCGAGTCTGACCGGTAGAGGAAGGACTCTCTTCTCTGGCCCTGGAGAAAGGAGGTGTGTAGGGTGAGGCTTGGACTCTGCGAACCCAGCGGAGTGTGACCTGGTGATACGCCATTTTCTGCTTCATAACTTCAGCATGAGGGGAGGAGAAAAGGTTTGATGGTCAGAGAGGACAGAAATGAAAACATCCTGCCAAGTTTCCAGCAAAGTGGAAAAAGGTTAAATTTTGTGTATACCTGTCAGTGTCTGCCTGTGTGATGGAGATGCGTGGAGGGATGCGGAGGGGAAGAGTTGTTGGACGCGACACGTTGCTCAGGACCTCAGGTGAACGAGTGCGGTCTCGAGGGCGGAGCCAGCAGGGTACCTGTGGAGTTAGAAGGAGGGGTTTGTGGATGACACGAGTCACCAGTTGCTTTGCAGGAGTAAAGCACAGTTTGTTGACTCAGCCTCTCTTATGATAAAGGCTTGGAAAACAAGAAACTGTCTCAAGGTCCCAGACACACAGGGGCCCCAAAAAAACCCAGATTCACCGTCAGCTGGTCTGATGTAACTCGATTAATCGCAAATTTGTGCATGTAGTCTGTTTTAGCTTTGTAACTACTATCCATTCAATACCTTTGAATGAAACTTGAAAAAACTTGATGTAAATAAAGCAATTTTGAGAACATTTTAAATATATGCAGTGAAATATGTGATTCATCTATATATATTTTTCCTGTCATTCCACACAGCCATGGGGTTTCCACTGATTTAAGCACAGTAGGAAATTCAAGTGCATTAATTATTACAATTTTTTTTAGCAATTTGGGAGCAGCAGAAACAAGCTGTAAACACAAACTAAAGTCACTGGCATAATACCCCCCTTTTAAGCAGATGTGGAAAACTTATGAACAAATAGTTGTCCATTTACACATCTAACAGACACGAAGGAACATTATCATATATTTGGAGTTGCGTTGTGTCCACCTGGTGAAATCCAATAATTACTCATGTAGCTGTGTTTTGCTGCTCACAAACTCCTCAAAAAAAGAAATTACCCTTTAGGGGCTAAATGCTCCACTGTGTTTCCTAGATAGCAGTTAACTTAGCCAGTTAACAATGGAAGTATCAGAGCATACCTATAGTATATTATAGTATGTATAGTATTTCCCTTAAAACAGCTGCATGCTGCCTCTAAGCAGCAAACAGCTGCAGGCTGTAAAACCAAAACAATGAGCCAAGGGGATGAGAGATTATTCTGTGTTTCCCTTTCACCTTACACACAGCCATCATTTATCCATTGTTAATATAAAAATATTGATTATTGCAGCTTTAATATATCACCATGAACATCTAATGTGCATTAGTGATGCATTTCAAGCACAGTTGGAATTAAAAAGTCTACAATTTGATACCTCATAATGATGGAGTAATGCCCACGCAAGTCTTTATATTGTACTGAAATTAATGAAAGCCTGAAAAACAAATTGAACACTGTAAAACACAGTATTGTGGTTTGTAAAATGGCTAGCTTGTCTATATAACTTGTTGTAAAATGGGCAAAAATATGCCACATCAAACAGTATGGTCCTTTTATATTATGTTTATGTGAGAGGGGGGATTAATAGGAGCCCATAGCTTGTTTTTACCCCAGGGCCCCAAGCAGGTTAATGCGCCCATCCTTCCTTTCAATACCTGGAGACTAGATGAAAGTCTCCTGCTCCTCCCTCTGCGTAGCTCAGCCCCCAACGTAGCCCCAGACGTGTAAGACCGGCTGTAGCGAGATGACTCCGCCTTCTCCCCAGCACCTGTTATATCTGTGTTGTTACCCTGTGAGACAGAAGGGAGAGCAGGTGAGGGAACCAGACGCATCGGGCACGAGATGTAAAAAAACACACACATTTTTTTTCTTTGTAAATAAAAATACGCACTGTGTAAACATTCAAAGTAATAAAAATGAGAGAACTTGGTCCATGCAGTTGTCAATTTGGCACATTTACTAAACCATGTTGATTTGCTATATGCAAATTCCAATGAGTGAAGAAACTACATTAAAACACAGGCTATAAATTATCAATCCATGTGTGTTTGCATGCGTGTGACAGTGTGTGTGTTCGGCTACATGTGTGCGTGTGTGACTGTGTGTGTGTGTCTGGGATAAGGCCTCTACAGACTGAGCTCTTAGAGGCTGATCTGCACTGCAGTACCGTAGCAACAAAACACTGGGGGAATGGTAGCAGTTGCTAGGCAACAGTGCCGTGTTGCTTCCATGCTGCGTTTGATGTCGTCCAGACCCAGATGTGGAAGGATGCTCACATCCACACACACACAAACACACACACATACAGTACACACAAACATACACAAATATATGGACACCTGCTCCTCAGCATAATCAATAAAAGAGCACTTGAATAATGCATGGTATTATGTCCTTCAGCCAAGACGTTATCTTTAAAAGAAATAGCTCATTTACATAGAGCGCTCATTTAGCTGGGGCTCATTTACATACAGGACTATGACTGACTGAGTGGTTCACACTGTGTGAGTGGAGGCTGGAGAGGACAAACTGTCCACTCTGACTCCTGCGTGCATCCACAGACCTTGACAACAAGAACAAAGGGAGCCTTGGATGTGTGAAAGTCACGAGGTTTGTGTGTCATGGTAAGCATTCAAGAAACCGCACACACACACACACACACACGCACGCACAGTCCAGTGTGACAGTCTGCTCTGCCTTGTGTCTACTCACATGGAAACAAGTGACAAAGTTAGTTGATTTTCTCGAGTATATCCCTGGTTGTTTATATTCTCACCTCTTCTCCAGTCACAGACAGCACGCTGCGGCTCTTCTTCATCCTGATTGGCTCGTTCTGGGCCCCAGGGCGGAGCGTTCCGGAACCCAGGCAGCAGAGCAGGTGGAGAGCCAGGACCGGAGAGGTCAAAGGTCACTGCAAGGTCAAACCGGGGTCAGACCGGGTCACAACCGGCCCCCATTGGAGCTGACTCAGCCAGCCAACCGCCTCGCTCACGCTCTGTCCACACCTCAGTCTTCAGAGGGCTGAAACTGGGCGTCCAACCTGCTGTTAGATGCTAAAGGTGCATTTAAGTGCCCCTCAGAGGCTCCAGGTTCAGTCTGAGGTGGATGACCTTTGTTTTGATCTGTTGTTTTTTTTTCAACAAGACAAAGGTGGAAGACAGAAAGATCTAAACTCTCACTCCATTTTAGTGTAAGCTACAAGTTTCTGGGAAAAAATAAGTCCGCCTGCATGTTGTCTTGCTTTGGCCAGACAGGCCAGTTGGATATCCGGATCAGAGTTCATGATGTCACTGCTGAAGAAAACCTATTCCCAAGTTTTCTAAAATGTTCATCCAACTTGAAGTATTGTTTGCATGACATTTCCCAGTGGTAAACCTGATCCCACATGAATGCAACGATCAATAATCCAGATCCAGCTTGTGGGAGACTCCAACCAACTCCTGTCTCAGATCAGTTTTCCATTGTCTGACTGGTCGGTCGGATCCAGATCCTGCATCGGGAGAAAATATGATTGGCCGATCTGAGAAGTCCAGATGTCAAAATTCCAGGTTTGATATGTCAGGATCCATCCTTGAATCTGTCCCAGTGTGTCCTCTTCCGTAAAGATTCCCCCTGTGAGAAAACAGAGATGAAGAGTTAGTACAGCGTGCTGATTCTCTCTTTTTAAGTCATCTTCCTTCTTTTAGAACTCTCTGTCCTGTTTTCATTCAATGAATTAATCTGATGCATCATGAATATGTATATATATTTAAAAAATCCTGTTCCCCATATATACACCATACTATTTTAGTAAGATTGGAGATATATTTGGGAAAAAATGCCTATTGTTTTCCACATGCATGCAAAAAACACCAATGAAATGCTCATAAAAATTTCAATTTGTTAAGTAATAATCCAGACAAATGATTGGTCGGGCAGCCCTAACAAAATATTTTGGGCATTGCAGGAGCTGTACCTACAGTGTGGCTAATTCTGAGCAGATACTGCAACACCAAAGCTCTCTGATGTTATATAATTACTCTGAGCAGTCCGAGATGACCTAATTCCATTGGATAGGACAGATTCGGCATATCGGAGTGTTTCTGATTGAGCTGGTACACAGACAGATAGTGGTGGAGACGACTTTTACCAGGGGTCATCAAGAACACACCCACTCAATGAAAGCACTCTCACACCAGAGTCTGCACTGATTGAGAGTGGGGAAAAAAGGCTGTGTGCGGAGAAATCAACAAATGCATGGTGACACAGTGACATATATATGCACAGACAATGAGGAATCTGAGCACATACATTCACACACCATGGCTGCCACCAGTGCCACCTCCACTACAGATAAAGCAGCTTATAAAACCAAGCAGCAATGCATCAATATGCAGCTCAACTACCAGCCTGCTCTTCTGTTACAAAACACCCAAATATATATATATAAAACACACACACACACACTGAAACCGTGCATACATGAGGACAGCCCTGCCATCGTGCCTGTCTGCACACGCACTGCAAGAGATATGTGCCAGACAGACACATGTATACACACACATTCACACACACGCACAGTCAAGCCGCAGCATGTAAGAATAAAAACACACTCACCTTGATCGCCTCAAGATCAATGGCAAGATGGGCTGGGCCTCGTCTTGCTTTCACTCGTCTCCTTCCCCTTGTCTCTTCCCCGCTCCCTCTGTCTCTCCGCAGACTAGCAGCAGTGTGTCACCACGGCGAGAGAAAAAACACTTGGCGTCTTCATGAATATCAGCGGCTTCACCAGCCTCCCTCCCTCGCTGCCTCTCCCCTGCCACAGTGGTCTCCCCCAGCCACCCCCCACCACCACCACCACCACCACAGCCTCCGTGGAGAAGCCCATCTCCCCTCCCCTCCCTCCTCCTGCACAGTGTGTCCATTAATCCCATACAACAGCCTCCGCTCCTCCTCTCTCCATCGGTACCCCTGCCTTTTTTTGTACCCTGGCAATGCTTTTTTTTTTCTCTTAATAGCAGCCACACGCCGACTCCCTGCTTCCATACCCAGGCGTCATTTCTCTCCATTACAGCCTCCCACACACATGCACACAGCAGGTTTTTATTGGAACACATCGTTCATATTAAAAAAGAAAAATCCCTGTAAAGGACGCATGCATCCTGTTACTCTCTCTTTGTCCTTTCATGTCCTTTTACAGTCATCTGAGGACATGCAGTACATTTATCTATTTTGAACCCCAAAACAGGAATCACGCTCCTCTTGTTTGTTTCGTCTTGAACATTCAGAAATAAATGTGCACATGGACACTGGGCTTCCCAAAGCTGGAGAGCAGACAGCAACAAGGTTTTTGTGTTTAAGCAACATTTTATGAATTTACCCCATCAATGACAAACAAGACGCTGCATGTGATTGTTTTTTTATCAAGTGATTCCTTGTTTGGTCTAAAAAGTGTCAGAAAATACTTTAAAAATGTCCATCATAAGTTCCCAGAGCCCCAAAATTACTTGTTTTTTTCTGACCAACAGTCCCCAACCCAAAGATATTCAGTTTACTTTAATGTAAGATGAGTATAGGCAGCAAATCCTCACATTTGAGAAACTGGAACCAGAGATTGGACATTTTTTTGCTTGAGAAAGGACTTAAAATAATAAGAATAATAACGTTGTTTGTAGAGCACTTTTCGAGCTGAAAGCACAGTGCTAAAGTGATACTAATAAAACTTGAGCATGCACATAAGCCTACATCAACATACACACTTGAACATATATCAGCCAAAACATTAAAACCACTGACAGGTGACGTGAACAACATTGATCATCTTGTTACAATACAATTTTCTTTTGGGAAACCTTGGATTCTGACATTCATGTGGTTGCCACCTGACACGCTCCACCCACCTTAACACCAGTGCAGACCAGGTAACCCCATTATGGCAACGGCACTCCCCAGTAGCAGTGGCCCCCCAGCAGGACAATGCACCATGCCACACCACAAAAGCTGCTCAGGAATTACCTGAGGAACGTGACAGAAACCTCAAGACATTGACCTGGCCTCCAAATTCCCCAAATCCCAATCTGATCAAACATCTGTGGGATGTACTGTTTCCCCCTCCTCACAACCCAAAGGACCCAAAAGATCTGAAGCCAACACCTTGGTGGTAGACACTATAGGACACAACCCAGAGGTCCTGTGTCCATGCTTCGACAGGTCAGAGCCAAGTCTGGTCCAAGGGGGACCCAGTGTGGATTGGGGGTACCTCTAGGGTACGAGCATGTCCCTCAAATGTTCGATCAGATTGGGATCTGGGGTATTTGGAGGCCAGGTCAACAGCTTGAGCTCTTTGTCCCATTCCTCAGGTCATGTCTGAGCAGTTTTTGTGGTGTGGCATAGTGCATTGTCCTGCTGGGGGGCCACTGCCATCGACAAGTGCCATCGGTATGAGGGGGTTTATTTGGTCTGCGATGGTGTTCAGGTGTGTGGAGCACATCAGGTAGCACTTACATGAATGCCAGGACCCAAGGTTTCCCAATGGAATATTTCACTGTAACAAGACAATCAATGTTATTCACTTCACCTTTCAGTGGTTTAATGTTTTGGCTGATTGGTGTATATTATTGTAAGCATGCATACATATACACATGGCTGCATACATAGATACAGTCCCATACACACAATAAGTCTTACAATTTTCAGGAAAGGCCAATCTGTATAAGTAAGTTTTCAGATGAAATCTGAAGATGTGAACAGCAGAGTCAGCTGATCTGACGCTCAGTGGGAGGATGTTCCAAAGCCGAGGTGCAAGAACTGAAAAGGTTCAATCACCTTTTGTCTTTGACCTGGACTCTGGAACAGTTCAAGGACCCAGACCAGCAGACCTGAGGGGTCTGTTTGGACGGTGCGGTTTGAGAAGCTCAGGTATTTACTCCGGTGCCAGATCATTGAGAGCCTTGTATGGAATTTAAAGTGCTTAAAATGGATTCTGAAAGAGACTGGGAGCCAATGCAGAGAGGCCAAAATAGGTGCAACATGTGAGGATCATTTTGTTTTGGTCTAAAGTCTGATACTTTAATTATCAAAGATAGCTGTAGATCAGTTTTCAATCCATCAACTCAGTTTCATCTCAATAATTTCAGACACAGTGATAGTAGACAAAATGTCAACACAGCCTCTGATGATCATAGTTAACATTCAGAAACTAAACCTGTGCTGATTTCGGCCTGTTGAACGCATTTTCACAATGAGTATAGCAATGACAGGACCTGACTGTGACAATGACAACCACACATTGATATAAACATCGAAATAAACACACCCAAGCAGTTCTGCATGAAGCTGTGACGCCATTCTGTTTCTCTCCCATCGGCTTTTACAGGCATTATCTAGATTTGATTTATTCCCTGGGCCTGCGCTGATTGTTTTCTATTTACAAAAGTGACTGCACAAAGAAGCTTTGCCTCAAAAAATCCTGCACAGACCACTAAATCAAACCCACCAATTAATTATGAAGGAGAGAGAGGGAGAGGGAGGGAGGGACACAGCAATTAATTATGCAAGTGAGAGAAAAAGAGAGAGATGGAGGGAGAAGTATGGCAGCAAATGAGTCAGGATACACAGACACTAGTGGGAAAGTTATTACATTAAACGCAGTTTGTGATCAACAAATAGTCTAGATTAGTTCTCAACACAACTTGAAAACAATCTCACAACTTCAAACAAAATGTTCTGTTTGTAAAATACACAGACAAGTACGCAAAAACTATGACATATTGAGAAAACTCTTACATTAGAAAGCAACAACCACAGGATTATTGGACCTCCACTTAGCTGGACAGGCTTATGATATTCAGTTAATCATTTCAGTCATTCTTCATGCAGAACTGTCAAACACTTCCTGGTTCCAGCTGCTCAGACGTGTTGCTGCTTCTCTGTTTTATATCACTGCACATCTTTGGGATATTTTATAGACAAATAGCTTAATTAATTAATTAATTAATTAAAAATGTAATCTGCAGATTAATCCTTGATGACGAGTTGGGCTTTGTGATTGTAATTTCATACAATTGAAAAGGATCTTGAGAGGTTTACTCTGACATGTCTGGAGTTCCTACTAAAGCCCAACCCATACTGGATTTTTGACATTAATACCGATATTAATATTTGAGAGGTACAAAACCCTGATTATGATAAATCAGCTGGTATCATCATCATCATCATCATCATTACATTTTTATTGCTCATGCACTGATGTAAGAGCAGGGTTTGATCGCAGTAGCTGATTGTGGTGGAGCTCATGGTGAATTATGAACTAATGATTATTATGGATTTATAATGGATTAATCTGCTGATTATTTTCGTCATTAATTGATTGTTTGTAAAAAAAAAAAAAAAAAAAAATTTGAGAATTGGGGCGGCAGGTAGCTCAGAAGGTAGAGCTGGCATTACACGTACAAAGGCAATGTCCTTGGCACAGTGGCTGCGGGTCAACTTGATGCATGTCAGCTTCTGAATCAGTGACACCTTTTAAATCGCTTCTTAAAACTTGTATAAATATGTTCAAAAAAAGCCTTTTATTAGTTTTATCACACTGCTTATTTTATATACGTGTCATTTGATTATTTTTATTGTTTTTATCTTGTGTCAGCGGTTTTGTATTCTTTGATTTTGTATTACTCCAATTGTTTGGTTTGCTGTACCTCAGTGCAATCTGTAGGGAAAGTAGTTACCAACTTTGCTTATCTGCTTCAGTGATGGTATTTTATCTTTATTTTATTTTTCATTCTTCGTATTTTCAACAATTGTCTCATTTTATTAGCTTGAATTCCGCATTCTTTTAAGTCTGGGATCAACCATGTAAAGCACTTTGTAACTTTGTTTTGAAAAGCACTTCATAAATAAAGTTTATTATTATTATTATCCTCCCTCTCTCCGACTTTCACACTTAACACCATCCTATCAATAAAGGCAAAAAAAAAAAAAACCCTTAAAAAAAGTGAGAATATTGAGAAATGCTGCCACAATTACCCAGAGCACAATGTTACACCTTCACAATGTTTGTTTTGTCCCACCAACAGTCAAAACATTAACATTATTACAATTATATTAGTTTTTACAATTATCAAAATGAAAAGAACTAAAACTTCACATCTGAGAAGCTGGAACCATTAAATATTTTTACAATAAAAATTACTTTAACAATCAAAATAGTTAACTAAGCTAAATAGTCAACTAATTAATTAATCGTCAAATCGTTACAGCTGGCCGTGTATAAACTGCTGGATAGTTTTTTTGAAAGCAATTTTTTTATTGAGTTTTTAAATATTAAACGTGAACAGTAACATTTCAACAAAGAAAATAAGTATAATATCCCCAACCCTGGCAAGAAGAAGAAAATAAATACATAAATAAAATACCACTACTACTACTACTACTACTAATAATAATAATAATGACGATAATAGTAGTAATAATAATGATAATAACTAATAGTACATACATACATACATTAAATAAATAATGACATAAAATTAAAATCACAGCAGTGTATAATTTGCAAAAAGCTTCAAATTATTCAAAATTAACTGTTGGCTAGTTTAATTTATAACAAATCATCATATTCTAAAAGCTTTCTGCACATGTTGTGGGGCAAAAACTACAATATTTCCCTCTGAGCTGTAGTGGAGTAGGAGTGTTAAGTTGTGTGAGATAAAAAAGACCTAAATAAAGATGAATTTTGGTACAGTGCTTGAGTAAATGTTCTTAGTTACATTCCACCACTGCTCCTTTGACAGTCTCAATAAATAAATAAAATAAACAAAAATTTTCACCTAATACATGTTTATGAAGAACTATTGTCATCTTTGGTGAGATGTTTGTTATCTTGTGCAGCAAACAGTAGCTGCAGCTCTTACATTCACAATTCATTGCACTGGACAAAAACTACAATCTAACAAACTGTCTGGGAGTTATCCACTCAGTTCATGAATAACTGATATCAGCTGACACTGACTACAAATCACTCAGTGGTCTTAAAATTCACAGAAATTTTAAGAGGGATATCATACAGGTGTTTACCATACAGGCCTTTAGTTAATGGGTTGTCCTTCCCCAAACTGACTTGAGATGGCGCTGTTGACCACAGTAGGACAACAGATGACAGTTTGATCTGTAAATGGTAGGTGCCTCTGATGGCAAACTAAACTTTTTTTCAAATAAAATATGACATTTGAATGACTTTTTAAATGTATCAGAGTTTCATGAGTCAGCGGTATAAGCCAGTGTCTCAGAGCTTGACATCCAGTCTGTTGTTGTGTTGCTCTTAAAAAAACTAGACGGCTTGGCGGCTGTTTTCTCAAGTGATCTTTCAAGCTGCTGTCTTCACTCACAAAGGATATGAAGAGAAGGAAAACCTGTTCACAATTTATAAAGTAAGGGCGCAGCAGCCAACTGTATGGCATAAAAAAATGTATACTGAGTAATTGTTCAAAATTAAACCTGACAGTATCAATTTTTAGGTGTTAAACAGAGCAAGGTAACTTTTAGGCAGGTCTCAATCTTATGTGGTTGCACAAAGCAGCTTGTCATAACACTGCTAATCCAGTAATCTAGTTTTTATTAATTACATGATAGTTTAGTGCATATGCTACAATACATACATATGTATACTAATTTTGGATATATGAAGCATTAATTTTACACTATTGGACTTTCAATCATTGTCAACTAACAAGGAACGTTCTTCCTTCTCTTATTAATCGTCTTCCTCATCCTCATCCTCTTCCGCTTCGTACTCTTCCTTTTCATCATCATCCTCTCCTGATTGAGGGACCCACAGTCCAGAGTCAATACACCTCCTCAAGTGGTATTTTCCTTCCTGTAGAGAGAAACACAGGGACACCAGTTTAAGACACAGAATTAATAAACAAACCCACTTTTTTGCTAATTAAAGCCACTCTGGCCTCCTTTATGTTGCTTTTATTGACTGGAAGTTCCTATTTTAGGAGGTTTCAAACACACTCACCTCTGGGTCAAGTCTGCAGATAGCTTCCTGCAGCATTTGAATGTTCTTCTCATCAAAGCTTTTTTGTATTTCCTATAGTACAAAACAAAAAAATGTGTAACATGGACCAATAAACATACTGTATCAAACTGACAACTCAGCACTGAAAAAAAAATTAACTTTTTTTTCTCTTCATAATTTCAGAATAATAATCCTAACGTCACAAAGAGAAGCTGAAAGATTACATGTGTAATCTCAAGACAAGTAGATAATGCTATTTACCTTGCATACAGAGTGCTCATGCCTGACTGGCGGAGTCCATTCCACTGAGCTGTGTATTGACTTCTCTGATTATCCAAATGGCAACACGCTTCATATCAATAGACAGCACAAACACTGGCCTCAAAGTCTACAAACAACGGTTTTGAAATGAAAAAATGTAGTCTCTCGCACTGACTACACGGCCGTCGAAGTAAAAATTAATTACAATCATTTTAAAAATGAATGACAGCATAGCTTGTAGCCATAATGCTAACTTGTATGGGTTGATCTGCAGTATTGACTTTTGGCTTGCAGCTTCAGCCACTACAGCAAAACAAGGTGCTGTGTAAACTGGATGAAATGGGAGACGCTCCTACAGGCCTACTGTTTTCCCTCACAGCCCTGGGGGATGTAGAGCGGGGAAACAGCCACTTCTTGTTGCATTGTAAGGATATATCAAATATCACTGGTGTAAATTCATAGTGTACATCCAGGTGTACACTGAGTGTGTAAACTTCCTATTTTCTAAACAAGGTTTGTTGGATCTCACCAAACAGGATTTATTGATTGGGTTATTTAGAGACCCTTTATTGAATTAGCTTAGAATTATGCAGTTGTCTGAAAATATAGACACATGTATGACAACATCATACATTGTGATCTGCTGTACTGACACTCGTAAAAAGACTGCAGAAGTGTGCAGGAAAGTTGACTCCAACGTGCCAAATGTAAAGCTGAATTACATCTGCTGTTGATGTGAATTAATATGGTCTAATGTCTGATGAAAGTGAGTGTTTATAATGAACTAATTTAATTTCTAAACTTCACTAAATTGATTAAATAAGACACACAGGTGTTAGTTTGTAAATCCTATTGACTTTACAACTATTGACAACTAGGGTAAACAGTAACCCGGATACATTCCTGTATTGTAGAGGAAGAAGTCATCACACTTCTTTTAAAAATCTGACAATTTAATTTAGCCTGGCTCAGGACAAGCGCTAAATACTTTGTAAAACACTGTCTACAATCAAACCTTAACTGTTTGTATCTTCTTGTGTATCAGCATTAAAACTAATGAACCTTGTTTCACTTATTTCAGGAGGAGTCAGCTGTCTTAATTACTGTTTGCCAATGCCCTTGTTCACTGCTACTTTGTTGCCCTCTATTTATCAATGGTTAGTTATTCCACATGTAAACAAATGTTGGCTGACCACTGACAAACTTCCCCCTGAAATACCCAGAACTTTATGTATGCTTGCATGTGTGTGTGTGAATGGTTCACCTTTGGCAGTGAAGCATAAACCTCCACAGGGTCCAAACCACCTGGACCTAGTCTCTTCTCCCTCTCTTCTTCCTCTAGTTCCTTCATAGTACTCTCCATACGAATCTGCGCACAGCTGCGGATCCGCTCCTTCAGCAGCTGCAACTCATGGTCGAATGCGTCTTGGTACGGCTTGTCTGCAGTCTGACATGGACACAAAACACTGAAATGACCAAATACACCAACACAAATAACTTTCCCTGTGGAAAGTGACTACATAGACAAACAGGCAAGAGAGCATGTTGTGTTTACTGACCTTGATCTTTGAAAAGAACTGTCTGAAGCAGCCTCTTGGGTCGACCTTAAGCGTCCGAGCCAAATCCAGGATGAACTGCATGACGATGGCCTGGTGGGCCACCTGCTCCATCAGTGCATGTTTCTACAAGTACATGGAGAATTTACAAGGCTTTACCTGGCTGATTTTTCCTTTATTTTTTTTTTTACCTAGAACATGTATGCACACATTTCTCACAACACTCACCTCATCTATCTCCAAGTCAATGCAGATGACAACAAGGTAATTAGCCGTCTCTTCGCACACCAGATGCGGGTTGTCTGACAGATACCTCTGACTGTCGTCCCAGCGCCGCATCATACCTGGCGCACACACAAACAAGTCCAGCATAATACTAATTCAATTCGAGCTCCAGAGAATGTGTTTTTACTGCGAGAAGTCAAAAATCATCTGCATTCAAGAGATCATAAGAACGCTGTTTGATGACGAAAGCATGGGACTAGAATTACCTGGGGAGTTCATGCGATTTAGAAATCAAATTTAGAATTTAATAAAAAGGTATAAAATGTTTTGTTTTTTTTTACAAAACAAGGATGGTTCACACACATCTTCAACCCACCACCACAGAAGATCTATACAATCACCACAGTTTCAAGGTGGGCACCCAAGATTAGTATCACCAATTCAGAATCTGATCAGATGTCTCCCCTTCTGTTAATGAGATATGGCGTTAAGTAATGGTCAGAAAACATTTTAATGTCACTGTGATGTTGACCTTTAGCCTTTTTGCTATAAAATATTATCACTTCATCATTTTATGCTTGTAGACATTTGTGGGAAAGTACACTTATGTCATAATTAGAGCATGAATTTATGAGTTATACCCTAAAATGTGTTTTGTGAGGTGACTGTGACCTTTGACCACCAAATTTTAATCAGTTAATTTTGAGTCCAGGTCAATGTTTGTGCCAAATTTGAAGAAATTCCTTCAGTGCATTCCTGAGATGTCGTGTTCACTAACACGGACCATACATACAGACGTAAGGACAACTTGAAAACATAATGCCTCATGGCTACAGCGCGGGGGCATGAAAATGGCAGTTGTCATGTACTATTTTCAAAAATGGCGAGTCTGCGTTTTGGCCATTCATCATTTTTGGAGCGTTGCCCATACTGAGGGACTAAAAGTCAGGATGCGTCTTCTGCTGCTTTGACAGTAACCTTTTATTTTTCAATCTGTCTCTTTTGAATCCCCATCAAAATGGAAGCACACTACTAAATCGCTGAAGCACCCCGTGAAAAACATCAGCGTATGCCACAAATTATTATTTGCACCTATCAGACCAACAAAGCCACAAAGATCCTCCAAGTATCTGACAATGCAACTTAAAAAGCAGTTCACAGTTTATGCACACTAATCAAGAGCTATGTATTAAATACATATGAAAGGCTGCAATGGCCAAAGCAGTGGAGAAAATGTTTTTTTCACATTTTTCTATTTGACCCATTCAGCATATAAGTTTCTACAACGTGAGTGGGGAAGAGTGAATGAGTGAAATGTTTTGTACACAGCCCATGAGATGTTTGGTATCTTTGAAAGTCTAGGGACTAGAGATTAAAATAAAGTGGTGCAGTAGAGCAGAGACAAAGACAGGAATAATGTGAAGGAGCAGGAAGGCAAAGACAACAAACACACTCAGTCACATCAAGACTAGAGCATACCAAAGTGTCTGATTTCCTTTGCATACTTCTCCACAAAGGTCTTGTGCCTCTCCACCTTTTCCTCCTCGGTTTCCTCCTGTGTTACAGGCTTGATGTTGAGTACACTCTAGCAAACAAGATAAACAGATAAATCAGGATACAGACAAGTCACACTAAATCTTGCAAATCTTGATATGATGCCTTACCTTGCTGAAACCTTCTTTGCTGATAGTGTCAACATTCCAGGCCTCTTTCTTTCCCTCTCGCCTGTGTTCTTCCATCATTTTCTCAAATGATTTTACATCTTTCTTCAGTTTCCTCACCTCGGCCTGGACTTTCTTTAGCTCAGCCTCCCTCTCCTCATCCTGCTCTCCATCGGTCCTTTCTTCTTCCAACTCTTTAAGTCGTCCCTGGGCTTGCTCTAATAGCGTCTTGCATTCTAACATGTTACTTTCCAGATCTTCCCCTCTCTGCTGAAAATCAGCCATTCTCTCCAGCCGGGCCTGTAGTGGCAGGCCAGAGTGGAAAGGTGTTAAGAAATAAATGAAAAAGAAACAAAAGACACAGATGGTTGGAGTTCAGGAGAGGGTACGGGGAATCACGTGGAGAGAAGAGGCTAAAAGTTAAAGTTAGAGGAAAACTGTAACACAGACATATGAAACAAATATGTGCATGACAGTCTGCACATGCCTGAGATCTAATTAACAAGGAGCAATGATGAATCAGTGCCTGATGTGGGAGAAGGGTCTCAAATGTCAAATATCTTGGAAAATATTAGTTTGAGCTATAATGCCTGTTGCTGCTGGGCAATGAAATATATTAAGGACATGAATCATAGTGATTTCTCCAGTCTCATCTTAACTAAAACATACATGGCCAAATTTGAGGTTCTGTCAGTATCAATGATACCAGTGTACCAGCCCATAACATTTCAAACACATAGGCCGGAGCTATTTTTGTAACTTTCCTCCATCTCAGCAAGCTCTGATTCTCAGCAGGTATCAGATTTAAGAAATACTGGGAGTGATAATAAACAAGGGAAACTGGAGGGATCCTAGAGACTACAAGTCACTTTCAACTAACTGGTCACGTGACAGGTCGGCACCAACTAAGCTCATTATTTACAC
The DNA here is from genome assembly GCA_019142605.1 of Cephalopholis sonnerati. Taxonomy (NCBI): domain Eukaryota; kingdom Metazoa; phylum Chordata; class Actinopteri; order Perciformes; family Serranidae; genus Cephalopholis; species Cephalopholis sonnerati. The sequence goes on from JAGQAX010000003.1 coordinate 21,365,165, forward strand.
AGAACCAGAGCCATACAAACGGAGCTTGACCAATGCAATCAGGAGCCATGCTAGTTCTGTAATTACTTTAATTTCTAGTGACTTGGGATTTTACACCGCACGATTTGATGTCTATTTTTGGCATTTGGGCTGAGACGCCCTAAGATTGCAAGATAAACGTGTGGGGTCATGAAACAATTAACTGAACAGGAGAAAAAAAAGAGAGGTTGGGAATGGCTGATCTAAGGTAATTTGAATGCTGTTAGTAAATGTTATTTGTAGAGCCTAACTGATGCTTGATTTGTGACGCTCAGTATCTCAAGGTTTAAAAAAAATAGATGATATTTCGGCAAATATTAATTTTTAAGTCAAAAAACTTAATAAATATTTTGATAACAGTCCTTAAGGCGTTGTTGTCGTGGTATGGATATGTACTGACAGAAAGATTTTACTGTTTAAAAATTAACTTCTCAGTTGTCTGATCTATAAACCATGACGGCAACAGATCACTTTGATAGTCTTAACTCAAGGTCCACTTATTAGTTTTATCCAGTGCTTTTACTACATCTCACATGTCTGAGAGATGTAATGGAAAGCTCTGGAAGAGGCTTGGAAGAAGGCCTTGTAATGTGGCCATGAGCTCTGGAAAGAGCTAGTACATAGTTTCTTATTTTCTCTGATTGTTTCCAGGGTAAAGTGTGAACATTTGCACTCTAACTCAAAACCAAATGGTAACAGGGTACATAATGTTTGGATAATGTTGATGGCTGTTACCAAACACTGTTATCACATAGATGTGGTTACCATTTTTTGAAAGTTGTGACAGTACTTAGCCCCTTTTGTTTTTAAAAAGTGCTACAGGCTACACATACATTTTATTGGCTAGTTTTTAGCTAGCATCTCCCTTAGCGTCACAAAATCTGACGGGTCACAGATTTCTGTGCAACACCTGTTGGTCAACCCGCCCTCTGTATGGCCACCTCTGGTTACCATTTACCAAGTTAAGTCACTTCTACTGGTAAAAACTAACCAGGTAAACGACTCCAAACTTCACGGCTACTACAAGTTTCTCTGCTGACCCGGTGTCTCATTCTGAACAAGCTCGGTGTGTCCACGAACGGACTGGTAACGTCTTCATCGTCTGACACATAGATGTGGTCCCAGGCGCTGTAGTCGATGCCCGCCCCGGTGCTCATATTTACGGCTCCCTCTGTCCTTCTTATCCTCGGGTTTTCCGCTTCAGCTGCAGAAGAAGGAAACAGCGGATACAACAGGGGCACTGCACTGACAAGGTGGCAGCAAACAATAAAGACACTGACAGTTTCCCAATCCTCTTAACGGCACAGGCAGCCACAAGCCGTTTACACATATCCCCTCTTTAACGGCAGCTCCGCGCGCCCGGAATCCAATCAGTAGACGTCATCAAGAAGCGCGTGCCAATAGTTGTTCATTAGCTTGTTTGTTTATGTTTTTAAAAAGCTAAAACTAACTTATTATTTCGTCTTTATGGATTGAGCTTGCAGTGTCAATCTTTTTGTTTATATTATAAACAATATATGTCTCATCACCAACTACATAACCATACTTTTCAGTGTAATTTTTGTCTTTTTTTCTCTTTTTTGTTTATTTGTTTTTGGAGTGTTTGTTTGTTTTTGTATTGAAGATATTCTTGTTTGTGCTGTGTTTTGTGTTCGTTTTGTCTGTTTTGTTTACAGTGTGTGTCTGATCATTTGTAGGATGTTAAACAACATTTAGGGCTATATGAGAAATTTCAATTTAGGCAAGTATTCTCCACTCACGATTAATGTGTGGTGAATTCATTTTTTATTGGGTACTTAACACATGTGTCACTACTGTAGATCATTTGACACGCTATTTCACTATCTGGATCCAGTCCTCTGTGTGTTGAGGAGCTCTAGAAAGATTTTATTGAGTGTATAATATACAAAGGACAACCAGAGTATGAAAAATCACGTTTTCCAAAGTCTGCACTTGTGCAATTGCAAGCATGGTCTTTTGCCAAAATAAACACTGAAGTAGCTACTAGTAAGTAGTGAGTTTCAGGCCAAGATACACAGATGTTTCCTTCTCTGGAAGTGTTTTTGGGCTTGTGATCATGCTGTAAACATACCCATAATATTCTGACAGCCTGCAAAGACTGTAAGCTGCCATTCCTTTTCAGTGGTAGGGTTGTTATATACATGAATGAAGAGTACTTAGGCATGGAGGATGGGCCGTCTTTCTTGCCTCACATTCATAAATTTAATCCTATCAGGGAAATGCATTCCTATACAAGGAGAAAACCACACATAGTCCATGAATGCTTGGAAAGTTTGTAGCATACATGAACACTGGAGAGCAGATAACATATTGTGGGATGTGATTCATCCAACCCAGTCCGGTATTTGATGAGTTCAGAGTGAGAATGTGTTCCTTCCTCAGTTATGACAGGGCTATTTCATCAGTAGTTCTTTTATTAATGATCAAAGATAACGTTTCTCATGTCCTTTTCCTTCCCCTTCTCATCTCCTCCAGGTTTTTTTCTGGTAGTAGCGGAAAGGTATGCTGAGTAATGGAGGGGAGGAAAACAGTGAAACATTTCTGGGATGCATTTACTCGCTCCACCCTGAACAGAATCTTTGTGGTGGACTTTCTTGTAAAAGCCACAGAGATAAAAAAAAAAACAGCAGAGGTATGCGATAGGGAATCTTATAAACAGGAAATCTACAATTATGTCTTTCAGTTCCATCAGCACTTTCAGCACTGTCCTCACCATTTAGCCACACAGTAAGACACGTGTCTGACAGTCCTTCACATATGAAGCAAGGTCAGATTCTTCCATTGGATAACTGGACTCTAAGGCCAATCTGGGATTGTAATACTTTATATTAATTTATTTATGGAAGAAAAGGCAGATTAAGTAGTATTTTTATATACTTCTGTATCAGTATTGTAGTGTTTTAACAGTACCTTTTTCCATATATTTGCAACTGCTTTAAAAAGCAATAAAATGGGGCGTCCTGTGGCTCAGTGGGTAGAGAGGCGCCCCATGCACAAATGCTGTGTCCTTGCTGCAGCAGCCGTGGGCTTGATTCTAACCTCCAGCACCCCCCCTCTGCATGCTGCCCCCACACCCAACATCCGTCCCATCGATCAAAGGCCAAAAAGCCCCTCCAAAAAATTAAAAAAATATATATATGTACAATCAAATATCAACGAAAGAGACGTGGAAGCATCTCACTGTTTGTACAAAGTGATAATTTATTTACATTTTGAAATAAATGTGGTCAAAGCATTTCCTTCAAGCAGTTCATTTTTATACAGTAGTTGCTTGCAACTAGTTCTTTTTTTCACACAACAGTACAACAAATGCATACACTATACACACATCTACACAACAAATACACACTCACACACACATACAGAAAAGGTGTTGCACTGACAGTAGCTGAGTTAGAATGAGGCTCAAACTTTCAGTGCTGCAACACACATCTGTGAAGTCCACTGTGACCATTCTTACAAAATAATATTTAGCTTTTTATATACATAGCACATCTCTGAATAAAACGCATGCTCTATACACAAAGATGTACACTGCAAATACATGCACACAGAAACTTGCACCATCAGTAGCTGGGCTGGAATGAGGTCAGGCTAAAAGTGTCAGTGGTTTAAACACGCAGCTGTGAAGTCCTGTGCAAGCATTTACACATTATAATACTGAGCATTATATATACATAGCACATCTCTGAATGAAGCCATTTGCAGTAAGACCACCGAAATACAACAGAGAGAAACCGAAAGCAACACGTTCAGCAGCTACACTTCATGTTTCAGCCCAGTGTGGCCAAATAATACTGACTTAACATGAATTTAGTTTCTTATTTCACTTGGCATATGACAAAATATAAAATAGCTGCTTCTTTTTCCATCTGATGGTTATTTACTATTCCACTTCTTGCAAAGAGAGAAAGACTTATTTATTTATAAACAACTTCCTCTTTTGCGTCATATATCAATTTACATTAATAGCCTGTATACCTTTAATAGAAATTCATATTCTAATATCAGACAATTGATAAAGAATGTAAACTTTTGTCTGCCAGTATTCTACCTCAATAATCAATAAACTATGGTTCTGTATAAAACTGCAGCTCAACTAAAACCTACAACTTGTTTACAGCAACCGTGATATTTTATATTCACATATGTGTGTATTTCAGGACAACGCACATTAATCAACATTTCTGTAAAACTAGTTAATGTTGCACTGCAGTCCTTTGTCTGACGCTCTAAAAACCGATGAAGTGACAGTTTATTGGAATACAAACAGAGCACAGCAAGGCGCTGAAATGATGACAACAGCAACAATATCAGCACTTCTAACTTTACTGCCAGACATGTTGAACCAGAGGCCCTCTACCAAACTCGAGGTTGTGCATCCGTTCAAGGATAAATCTGGTGATATTCTCTATTCTAAAAAACAAAGCAAACAATGAGGCGATCCTACTTGAGGCTAGGTTACCAACCAGGCAAAGCAGGCAACTGCCACAGGAGACCCCAGGAGTCTGTGTGGAAATGATTTTGTAATAATCTGATAAGTTACAAATTTGTTTCCTACAATGTACCACGAAAGCACGATTATAAAACTGAAGTGGGCCGTGGGATGGCTTTTACACTACCCTGTCTACCAAACCTTTGACCACCACATTATGAACCTGCCAGACCTCTCAGGTCATCTGAATTGGGTCAACTTTCTGTCCCCAGAGTCAGAACTAAACATGGTGAAGCAGCATTCAGCTATTACGCTCCGCATATCCGGAATAAATTACCTGAAGACCGTAGATCTGCCCCAACTCTCAATATTTTTAAATCAAGGCTGAAGACCTTTTTGTTTACTGTATGTTTTTAGCCTACTATTATATTGCATTTTAGCTTTTTTAATTCCCTTGTCAATCCTTTTATATGTCTTTGTGTTGTTGCTTTTATTTTTTCTTTTATCATTATATATTATATATTGTTGTTGTTTCTTGATGTTTTTTATGTATTTTGATGTAAAGCACTTTGAATTACCTTGTGTTTAAATGTGCTATATAAATAAAGTTGCCTTGCCTTGCCTTACTAGATAGTTGCTTTCAATATCATGAAATAAAGCCCATACATTATTAGGAATCCCCTATAGGTATATTGGATAGTTGCTTGTAATCACTGTCAAATGATGCTTAAATAAAGTAATGACTGTTGAAATTATGTTTCTGTAAGCTGTTACGACATGATCTATGTTTTTGTACAAAACCAGCATTTACCAGTGATTTATTGTAAATAAAGCTTCTGCAAACACAGCAGTTTTAGTGACTTGTTCCATTCAGTAGTTAGGTCACACAAGTTCAAACTTGAATTTGACTCCTTTTATGATATAATTTGGGGTACTGTGTATTACTAGATAGTGTCAGTAGAGAGATAACAGGGAATGAGGGAGAGAGAGATGCAACAAACGTCCATACACATTTTATGTCCTCCCGTAGACTTACTCTCCACAGGGCACGGTGGAGTGTTGTTTGCGCAAGCGTAGAACATCCTTCAGGTTGTACTGTCCCATTCGAGTGGGTTTGTAGCAGTAGAAGTATATGAGAAGGCCCAAGATGACCGCAACAACAAAAAGAACTCCAGCTATCACGGCTATAATGATTCCCACGTTGACTGCAGAGAGTTGGGTAAGAGGTAAAAGAGAAAAAGGAACAGATATTATTAGACGTCAGACCAAAACCAGATACAAAAACAGCCACAATGAACTTCCTTCCTGTGTCACATATTTTACAATCGTGCTATGAGCTAGAAACACTGAAAGCCATGGTGCGTTGCACTCAATTTCCAGTAACAGAAGACTGAACAATACTTAAAAACTCACCTTGGACCTGAACGTTAATGATCTTAGTGACAGTCCCCCTGCTGTTGCTGACAGCACAGGTGTACAACCCTTGATGCATAAAAGTTACAGAGTTGATAGTGAGAATGCTGCTATTGGAGGGGGGAGGATCATCTGATGGGAGCGTCCAGGTGTATGAGGGGCTGGGGTTTCCCACAGCTGAGCAGTTCAGTTGTAGAGGATTTCCCTCTGTGATGGTGATCGTATCTGGAGCTGATGATTCTATCCGAGGCTCATCTGTGTGTTGAGGAAGAAACACAACACGTCATTACAATAACATGGGAAACTTTTAGAAATCTACACAGATTGTCCATTCATGGTGACACACAGCACATTGTTAAAGAGAAGTGGTGGAAAGCACCCAATTTCTTTCATAACTGTATTGTGCCCTGATGCACTTCACTTTCAGTTTCTGCTACTATTTCAAATTTTAGTCCACTACCTTTATTTACAAGAACCGTTGTAGTTATAATAATAATGTGAGTTCCTTTGCGGACTGATGTCTTAAAACATATTAATATTTTAGATACTGTAACAACTGAACTATATTGTTATGAGACTCACTGTGTTCAATTAAGTTAGACTCACTGAAGCTGTATTTAAGCACACTGGTGCTTTGAGCTGAATGTACCAATAGTGCTAATATGCTAATTCATTTCCGTGTTTTAGGACTTAGTGCTGCACCGCACTATTATCACCTTTTAAGCTGATAACACAAGCTGACATGTAGTGACAGTAATACTCATTTGGAGACACGTTTTTGGTCAACTGACAAACTTTTAGCTCTGTTTTTGGTCTCCACCATGGACTGTAAATAAAGATGGACGACATGACAGCTCCCCAAAAGTAAAGCTTACCCGCCCCCTCCATATTAGCAGATGGGACATGTGCCCAAACTTAAAAATTCAAAGTACATGTCAAATACATTCTTCTCAAAGATGGCGGCTTCTGTCATGTCAGGTAGTTCTTAATCACGCTTGTGTGTGTTCAAGTGTTCGTTTTGGGTATAGTTTGGTTAGTTTGGTTTGGTTATAACGAGTAATTTGATGTTTAAAAAAGGGAAACTAAGGCTGTGATTGACAGCTGTGTGTGCCAATCAGTATGCTTCAGACAGGTGTTTGGGCAGGAGATAGCTACTGTGCAAGATGCTGGCTCCAAATTATGTCACCAGCACAAGATGGCAGGGGATGTATCTGGGGTATTTTGGCTTCATTTTTGTACAGCTGGGATAGGTGGAAATGAGTCATCCATCTTTATATACAGTCTATGGTCTCCACCAACTCGTGACAAAAAAAATATTAAAAATGATGTTCACCAGTTAGTTGCAGACTTTATCTGCCTGCTGTTTGGTGCTGAGCAGTTGGCTTTAAAATCTTTTTCACTGGAAACACGCAGATGAAGCCATGAGATTGAGTCAAAACATGTAGGCCGTAAGACTAAAACAACGAGATAAGAGACTATCAAGGTCCATAGAGATGAGAATGTCTGCAGAGTCAAGTGAGTTCATCACTATGCATGACCCCTTTCACCTCCAAGTAGTCATGTGATCCATTGCTAATATTAACATATTGATTAGCTTTGAGTAAAAGATCAAAATACTTCTTTCATCACTGCAAAAGAGGTCAACGTGATAACCAAGGGTGTTTAGGTGTGTTGACTTTTTCTTTGTCAGACTCACAGTATACAGTGGCTGGGACTTTCTGTGACATCACCACTGGAGGGGGCTGTGGTCCTTCAGGTCCAAGTTTCAGCTTTGCTTCACACCAGTACTGGGCTCCATCATCTTCTTTACTGGGGATGATGTCTAAAGGGAAGGTCACATCCCTTGGTTTCTTCTCTGTGTCTTCAGACTGACGTTGACCCAGTGCTGTTTGTCCTTTATAAAAAGTCACAGTGAGGCTTTTAATAGGAGCGACTTTCTTCACTGTACACAGCAGAGTGTACTGGTGACCCTCAAACATCGGCCCAGTGTGATTAACAAAGCTGACGGACACATTGTCTGGAGGCTCTGGGGAGACAAACAGAGAGACAGACACACATTCAGAAACAAGATGAGAGAGTATAAACTACCTAAATGTACACACATTGTTGATTATAAACAATTAGATCATCACCAAGTTTTTTGTTTACTTACTGTAGACAGTTACAGGCAGGTTGGTACAGCACTGGTATTGAGTAGCATTGGTATAGAAGCACGTGGGAGATGGGTCCCAATCAGTCACTTCGTCAACTGTCCATGAAATCAAGGTCCCGTTTTTTTCCGTCTTTCCCAAACTCTTTTCTATGTCAAACTGGCTGTCTTTGCACTCATGCTGACATGCAGAGCAGCTGGCTGAGGTCGGGTCACCAAACTTGACTACCAGTGTGGATGGAGTGAACACAGGTTTATCTGCACACTTTGTATCTGTAACACAGACATTAAAGGTTGGAGTTTTAGACAGTTCTAAGCAATACACCATTAATGCACCTAAAACCATCATTTCACACACAATGTCTTTAAAAAAACAAAAGTTAATTAGTTTTGTTTGTTAATTCAATATATATATATATATATATATGTATTTGTTTTCTGAATAGAATAGCTGTCAATCCTTAGTTTCTCCTCAGTTACTGGAGCAGTGTCTTGCCAGGCAACCAAACAGTCTGTAAACAAAACACTTATTTTGGCTCACACACTCAGGGGCATCGTAGTAGGGGGAAAAGTGGAACTGATTACCCAGGGCCAGTAATAGGTGATGGTAGGGTTTTATATGTATTAATTAGTACTATAACTAAATTAATATTGGCTCAATAAATTGGTTCAAAAGACTGAACATTGTATAAAAGAAATGGTGGAAGTTCTCTTAGGCCACTCAACTCAATCACTGAATATATTAGTAAGGTTAAAGGGCAACACCACCTAAATTAAGAATTCCAGTGTTACTGCTGTGGCCTAGGAAAGTTCAAACAAGAGGTCCCAATCTTGTGATGTCATCAAGTGTAAAGTCTGAAGTTGCTCCATAGACAATGAGTGGGAGCCTGAGTTTTTGAACCCACATAATGTTTGTTTTCCTTTTTTTTTAGAGGTGAACATGCTTTATTTTATTGTACTGTTCTCAGTTCTGAAGCAGAAAATACCCAAATATGTAGAGCATTCCCCTGGCTCTCAGTGTCATCTATGACACCTTTCATCATGGAGCAGCTCCAGCCTTCATACCCTATGACATCACAAATTCAACTTTAAGCACTCTAGGTTTTGTGTTCTTAAAAGACTTGTCCAGGTTTACTAATATTAGCGTATTGTCTTAGACCACATAACATGTATAAATTTCCAAAATGGGCATAGTTCCCCTGTAAGGTATGTGGCTATTCTCCTGTGATATCAACAGCTCAGCCTGTTTTTTAAGACACTGAATATCCCATAATAACTTTTAAAGCTGTCAGTAAGAATAATACTAATGAAAGTGAGGCCAAACCACATTAAAATCTGCTTTACTGGCATGGCCATGTGTATGTAGGCCACAGTACTACTGCCACAGCTTGCGTATACACGTGCAACATCATCCACTACACAACAGAGGCTCTAAAACAGTGCTTCCCAACTGGTCCAACCACAGGGTCCAGATTGTTCCTTAGTCATCAGTTCGAGGTCCCACAGTTTAATACATTCAGCGTCATACATGTGTTTGGCCATGTGGTTGAGCTAGTATGCTGTCTCTGACATGTAGCAGTCTGTTTGTCGGTCACTGTACAGCAGAAAACGGCACTTCAAAATAGAAATTCACTGTACTTAAAAGTAAAATGTGTTTTTTTGGTAAACTTGAGACACTTGTGGTCCATTTAGAGTGGGCCACTTTTGGACCACGACCCACCTGTTGGGAACCACTGCTCTAAAACATGTTTTTCTTTAAATCACAACTATATAATAATACTATACCTGTATATAGTAAGCCATTGTTAAAGGATGTAACACAAGTTGGCCAAGAAATCATTCCAAAATAAAAATAAATGATAAATCTGGAGCATATAATGGATTAAATAGCTGTCGACTTTTACCACGAGTGCTGAGAACACTAAACATAACATTCAAAAAGCTGTATACTATGGCATGTCTATATAAAACTCATTCATTATATAAATCATCGATCATTATGGCAGGAGAATGAACCGCTTTCTCGGGCGGACAGACAGCAACAGAGGCGGAAAACTTACCACAGCCGGACACACTCAGGTCCCGCAGAATATTCATCAAAGATATAACCACAAAGATGTGAGAGATAAACATTGTCTCCGGTGGGTCTTGTAAGCAAACGAGATGCACGGTAATAAAGACGGTCGAGCCCCAAAGATGGCCAGCCTGCGACTGAAAATGAAACTAAGAAAAAACCTTGTTAAAAACCACAGTCCACTCCCCCTCTTCCCTGGGAGAGGATCTGAGCAGAGGGGGAGACATTCCCGACATTACCAGTGGTTTCCAGTCACCCTAGGAGAGAGTCACAAACGAAATCGAAACTGGAGGGTTTCCGAGGCATTTTGGGGAAATTCCGGTACGACTGTGACCCTGAGTTAGCCCCAGTGATTCAGCCTGTGAGCAGCCACCTGAACTACAGTCCCCAACACATGTACACAGCAACACATTAAGGCTGAACACAAGCAGCAGAGATATTTTTTCAGTGGTGTAGCCTAATCTGGAGGGAATTTGCTCCGGAATCAGACTTCTTTATCTCCTTCCTGAAAACCCTTCCTCCCTCTACTAGGAAAATGCCATGCTGAAGAATCTGCTTTGAAGAGAACAGATTACAGAACTTTTGGTAACCTTCACCCTCTGCCACACATATCCACCTCCTCTTCCTCCCTTCATACTCCATACTCAGCTATTTTCTCTTTTTTTCCTCCTCTGTGGTGTCTCAAGTTATTTTTTATATGTTTGTACCTCTCCTCTGACCCCACACCCTCCCCCACTGCAGTTTGCAGCCAGAGGGAGGCAGGACTTCATATCAGAGATAGTTTAATGACACTTGTTGGGAGTGTTGGGAAAAGAGCAGCAGAGCCACACAGCTGCAGTGGTGGAATAAATATTCAGATCTTTTAAAGTAAAGCTAGGTAACTCTGATTGTTGTTGGCACTGCAAACAAGATAAAGGTACTTTTTATCACATGGTATGGAGGATGGTAGGATTAAAACTTTCTGGGATAATGTTATGCAGTCCCCGGGAAAAGTGAAAGGTTACACTGTTCATTGTGTCCCATAAAAGTACCGGTGAGCACCCTTTCTATTTTTACACTACCTCTGGATATTAGCATGGTGAGCTCCCTCTGTATTTTTAAACATAAATTAAAGATCTGGCTTTTAGTAACATTACAGTCTTAACCATTGAGTTTTACCTACTTTATCTCTCCTGTTCATTTTTATCCTGTTTTATCTATTTATTTACTCTCTCTTTATTCTATGGAGTTTTAATCATCTTTTTTGTAAGTTTGTTCTGTTTTGGTTGGGTTTATTGTTTTGTGTCTGTGTCATTACAGTTTTGCCATGTGAACCACTTTGGGCTGCATGTTTGTATGAAGGGTGCTATAAAAATAAAGTTGAGTTAAGTTAAAAGACATCAAAACACAATGCACAAATTGTAACCACTGGATGCATGACAGCTAAAAGACTGGAAGGACGCAGCCCAGCTGAAACAGGGACTGTGGCTTCAATCATTTCTGGAGATGATCTCCATGGAGGGAGCTGCCTCTAACCTTTCCGATGTTTACAACCAGGAGCAACAATTGTGGAAGGTCATATTGGATACTTTTCGGAAAATACCTACCTTTCCAAGAATCTTGAGATGAAGCAACATGAATGGACCAACATTTCTTTCTATTTTGTCTAGTTTATCCTGTAGATCCATAACTCACTAAGGCACACACAAACCTGTGTAATCACTACGCCTTTGTTTTGTTTTTACCTTTCCATTTCTCTTCTTATCCGGTTTAAGTACCTATGCTATCTTGATGTTCTGTTTGTTGAGAAAATTAGTAAAAGTTCAAGTTAAAAAAAAAGAAGTAAAAAATAGGCAAGACAAGTCAAGGCAGCTTTATTTGTATAGCACATTTCATACACCAGGGCAATTTAAAAGGCTTTACAGATTTATGATAAAAGAATAAAGAGGAAAAAAGATGTAAAATGTAAAAAAAAAAAAAGAGAGAGAGATCAAATATGGTGCTGTGCAGTTAAAATGGCAGTAGCAAACAGATCAAAAACTGCAGTTTTCTGGGAGTTTGTTTCACATATGTGGAGCATAAAAACTAAATGCTGTTTCTCCATAGCCCCATTTCCACCGAGCAGTACGGTACATTTCAGTTCAGTTCGGTTTGCTTTTCTTCTGTTTCCACTGTGAAAAGTTGTTGATGGTAGCAACCGTACTGTCCCCATTTTTGGTCACCCTAGCACACAGATCAGGTGCTAAAAGGTGGAGCTGTGAACACTGCAGTCTGTTGATTGGTCAGTGGCAGACGGTCACTCTGCTCAGGGCTGAGCTGTGGCTGGTTTTGAGGCTCATGTAACCACTGTTCATACTGTGGAGAGTTTTATTAGTAAACCGTAACTATAAAATGAAAGGAGGTTTTGCTGCCTCTTGCAGCAGCTGTAGACGTAAAAACAAATTACTTCAATGGGCTGACTGCCGGCGACTTTTAAGGTGAAACGTTGACTTGTAATGTTACTCAATGCATGAGGCGACAACGTGAATCAACCAACACACATTAAATTTCATTTTGAGAACTCTGACCATTACTTTAGTTTTTATATGACATACTCTTAAAGTAATGAGTGGATCTTTAATTTCAAATGGGTCAGCATATATCCCAGTCTTCACTCGAAGAAAAAAAAAACGTTGTGAAGCATTGTTCCTGTGGGCTCCAGCAACACTAAAACCCTGAGCTTGCCTTTGAAGGACTAATTCCACAAACCTCCTATTTTTAAATGAAGAGAGACTCTCACTGCAGCCTGTTTTATTTTGTTCTGAAAATTTCCTCGTTCCTTTGTAATCTGAATCTGCAAAGTAACTAGTAACTAATGTTGTAAAATAAATGTAGTGGAGTAAAAAGTACAATATTGGCTAGTAGAAATATAAAGTAGCAAAAAACTGAGATATTCGAGTATAGTACAAGTATACCAGAAAGTTACAGAACTAGAGTACTACAGACTCGATACGTCAAGTTTGCTGACGACACAGCTGTGGTGGGCCTGATCATAGATAACAATGAAAAGGCCTGCCTGAAAGCAGTAGAGGACCTGACCCCCTAGTGCCAGGACAACAACCTACTTGTGAACATCAGCAAAACTAACGTGATGATAGTGGACTTTGGGAAGAAGCAGCAAAAGGAATTATGCCCCCCTCAGTTACGCCCCCCTCAGGGGAGAAGGTTGATAGCTTCAAGTACCTTTGTGTCCACATACCGAGGGCCTGACCTGGATGCTGCATACCGACTCAGTGTTGAGAAAGGCAAAGCAGAGACTGTCTGAGGAAATTCCAGGTATCCCCTCAAACACTGAGGAATTTCTATTCCTGGCACCATCAAGAGCATCCTGACAGGGAACATCACAGCCTGGTACGGAAACAGCACTTAACAGGTCTGCAAGGCCCTGCAAAGGGTGATTGATTCAGCTCTACCCTGCCTAAAGGATGTTTACACCAGGGACTGCAAAAAATAAAGCCAGAAGAATCATGAAAGATCTCAACCACCCAGCTAACTGCCTTTTAACCCTGCTGAGGTCAGGAAGAAGGTACCGGTGACACCAGGCTCAGGAAGAGCTTCTGTCCTCAGGCCACAAGGATCCCATAGACATTTATTTATTTATTATTATTACACTGTGTATACAAATTGATGAAACCAATGATCGCATTTCACTGAAGTCATGTTTTATGACTTCATGTGACACTGATTGATTTAAAGTTAAGTAAATGTACTTTGTTACATTTCACCACTGCACAAATAGAAAATCTTCAGTGAACTGTGTGATACTGCGCCATCATCATATGCTCATCAGAGCCACTTCCTCATAATTCTGTCTTTATAAGGAGGTTATTAAGCAATCTAATAACGCTTTACAGGTCAGTTATGAGCCAAAAATAATTGTCAGGGTGTGAAAGAGGTCTTTGAGTTGTTAAGATTGATTTCTAAATCCAGAAAACGCTTCACGTCATTCTCCCACCTCCAGCTAGTTCAGAATGCAGAAGCGAGGCTTCTCACTGGTTTTAACAGATGACATCACATCACCCCAATCCTGGCCTCTCTCCACTGACGTCCTGTGAATTTTAGAATTGATTTTTAGATTTTATTGATTCCACCTCCTTCTTATTTTGTTGTTTTATTGCTTTTGGTCTTTTTCATTTGTATTTTTTTATTCTGACGTTTTGACATTTGACATTTTGCGTCCTGCATCTTACATTTTTTGTCCTCTTGTTTTAACTTTGTCTTATCTCTACCCTAGCTTTGTCTCGCTTATATTTTTTTGGACTGTTTGGCTTTCTCTTGTTACATTGCCTTCTGAGTATCCCATTTCTGCTTTAGCCTTTGTTTGTCAAAGCACATGGTAAACTCTGTTTTCAAAGGTGCTATATGAATAAAGTTACCATTATTGTTATTATTACATCAGTTAATTATAGTAAATAAGCTCTGACCTGAATAAAACAGTGCAGGGGACATGTCCGTGTCAATAGTTAGAATTTAAAAAGTAAAAAACACATGAAAGTAGCAGAGGACTTTTACTTTGACACATTTACAGACTTTTACACTATAATTTGATGCAGAAAAGGCACAAATTGTTTCATTAAAAAAATCACCAAAATGCCAAAAAAATAAGTGTTAAAAATAAAAAAAATTCTGGTGTAGGACCTCCAAACCCTACATTTCATCTGTGTCCCTCTGTGTTGAAACAAAACCTGCCTCAGGCACAACAGGCAGTGGCAAAAAGCTGCATAATCTTGGTGACTGTCATTTCATCGCTCACTGACTTTTTTGAGCTTGTCCCTGCATGTTTTTAGGCTGAGGGTTGGTCATGTTCCAGTAAACTGTATGATACGTTTTAGCAGGAGATGGTGAGACATAACAGTCTGGCACGAAACATCAACAGAGACAGGCTGAACCAGGACCTAGCCCTGTGTATGTCTGACTCCATTACCTCCCCCGGATTCATGTGAATTACACCTCTCTGTTTAATGGCAGAGCTAACTTTACTCGCTTACTCGCTTGAATGTTTCACATTAACATAGTAATCTTTTCATTTTATCATTACTGAAATTTAAGTATCACGTTTGATGTAACTGACTCACAATTTAGGCCTCAAGGCAACATAACAGTGTTTATGGATGTTTACATTGTATTTGGGTATAAATTACACTCAAGAATTAATTAATGCACTTGAGCTTTACCACATCGTGTCATTCCCTTATGAAATGTTGAGAATGTTGTTGAAATGCTGAAATGAGTTTTCCATTCCATGAAGAAGAAGTGAAACATAGAAGTAAATCAGCTGAGGTTTACTGAGAGGAAGTTGACCCGAAGCGGGGAATTCATGGGAAGAGTGACAAACCTTCAGTGTCTCATCTGAACGTCATTCACTGAGGTCATGTACTTTAGTCATATGTGTGTAATTAGAATGATGAAATTAAAGGGAGAATACAGATGTTTTTGTGCAGTCAGTTCAAGTAGCTTGTTTTTTATAGAACCAGTTGAAAAATCCCTTTTCTGGCAGCATTTTGACCTCCAGCTGATGTGGCAATGCCTGTCCTCACATCGTGGTTAGCGCTGTCGCCTAACAGCAAGAGAGTTCCTGGTTCAAACCCAGGGTGGGGGAGCCCTTTTGTGCAGAGTTTGTCTCTCCAGGTACTCCAGCTTCCTCCCACAATCCAAAGACATGCAGGTTAATTGGTGACTCTAAATTGTCCGTAGGTGTGAGTGTGAATGGTTGTCTGTCTCTGTGTGTCAGCCCTGTGATAGTCTGGTGACCTGTCCAGGGTGTACCCTGCCTCTTGCCCAATGTCAGCTGTGATTGGTGATAGGCTCCAGCCCCCTGCGACCCCAAACAGGATAAGAGGTTACAGAAAATGAATGAATGAATTAACAATGAATGACAGCTTAGAATGACCTACTCAGGTCTATCAGGTTACATTATTAGGGGCACCTCACTCTCACATTAATCTTCACATTCCTGGCTTTCATATTGTGTATATGACCTTGTGTGGCATCTACTGTTGACATGCTATCTCCCCCTAAAGATCCCCCTCCGACTCCTAACGAAAGATAAAAATGGGTATTTATGGCCCAGAGGGTTAAGCTTAGATTTTGAGGTAGAAGGTGAATCACGGATACAAGCGATGAGTTTCCTCTGTGGGGTGGCTGGGCTCAGCCACAGAAATAGGGTACATCCGGTGGGAGCTCGGAGTAGAGCCGCTGCTCCTTCACGCCAAAAGGGGTCAGTTGAGGTGGTTCCAGCATCTGATCAGGATGCCTCCTGGGCGCCTCCCACTGGAGGTGTTTCAGGCACGTCCCACTGGTAGGAGGCCCCGGGGCAGACCCAGAACACACTGGAGGGATTACATATCTCATCTGGCCTGGGAACACCTTGGGGTCCCCCAGGAGGAGCTGGAAAGTGTTGCTGAGGAGAGGGATGTGTTGGGTGCTTTGCTTGGCCTGCGGCCCCCGCGACCCCCGCGACCCCGCCCCTGGGAAGCAGATGAAAATGGACGGACGGATGGATGGATACTCTGCCATAGTGCTGTTAGACATTTTATTTCAAAGTCCTTTTTCAAGGTTTAATGATTTCTTGCTGCACAGTAGCTATAACTCGTAATTTGATTTGCACTGTGAGCGTATTGAACTTACCTGAGCACATTTTAGCAGTCAGCCTCTCGTGCTGCTTTCAGGATGTCTGCCTGTAAAACCAGTCATTACTCTAAGTCCTTCATCCCCTCTGCTCTCCACCTTCTTAAACTGTTTTTATGTTTGTACGCCTTCCTACTGCCTCATTACCTCATGTGTCCTTTTGGATTGTTGTTTAGATATTTATTTGTTGGTATTTTTAAATACCAGTTCCACATCGTGTTTGAAAGGTCAAAACTGCTGAATGTTTTTAGTTTTGTGAATAAATCTATTTTTCTTTCTTCTGTGTGTGTGTGTGTATCTGTTGATCAGGGTGTGACCTATGACATACAATTGCCTGTACATGTCACAACCTGTGAATACTGGCCACAAAGGGAGGAGGACTCAAATAAAACACTGGGTAAGCAAGTTCGATAAAAGGAAGAGGCTTACAGGTTGGCAGCAGGATGGAGATATGAACAAACTAATCCAGCAGGTGAGCAGGTCAGGAACAAGCAACAGGTCAAAACAGGACTGGGCAACAAAGAAAGGCAGGAATAGAACAGGTGCAGGTTCAGATGGCTGGAAAGCAAAGGCATAATCATCATGAATTTGTTTTTTATATTTATGTTTTCTAATTTTTATCTTAATTTTCATACTATTGCAAAACCTTTGAGGGACAAAGCTCACCTTAATATAAAAAATACATACACTTCCTCTTAACTTAGTGCTATTTATCAGTCTAGATTGTTTTGGCGTGAGTTACCAAGTGCTGGACTGGAGATATTGAATGTAGAGAGGTCCGCCTTCGCTTAAACATAATGGAACTAAAATGGCACTCACAAAAAAAAAAAAAAGAAAAACTCAACAGCAATGTCTCTTTCCAGAAATCATGACACCGTTAGTCAAGATACTCCACAGACCTTGTTGTGAGCAGTTTCATGTAGGAACTATTTTCTTTCTACTGAACTACACCCGCCAACTGCACCACCATGCTGAAGGAAGCGTGCATCTATAGACTAGAGGCTCGTGCTCATGACAGTGTGAGATGTTAACATTAATGGCGTCGTCCTTGGCTGAGCTGTAACGTTAGCTAGCTCACTTCGGTAAAGTTGGACACATATTCACAGATTCGGACTTCGCGGGTCATTAACTCATAAACGAGATGTTGTTGAAGCACATATGACACTACGCTCTTACCATGGTAAGGTAGAAAACAAGCTACAACTTAAAATTCATCACAACAAGCTGTTGTTCTTGATTTTTCTCTTTCCTTTGTATATTATGAGTCTCTGATCACTTCAGCCACTCATCCACAACTTGAAGGGCATGCCATAATTCTGATGTAACTTCTATGTTGTGATGTGCTTTGTTTTAGTGTGTGTGTATTACTTTTTTTCACATGGGCTTTTACATATACCACACATTCAGTGTTTTATGATGAAATAGATTATGACTTCTTAAGAAAGGGACCATTGAGCTGCTGGTTTAGTGCTGGGTCATCAGTGTTTAACAATGTTACTGAAGCTACAGGGAACAGAATACCAAACATATTTATTACAAAAGAAACATCAGTATGGGATTTAGAAAGAGTAATTTGGCAAGTCTCACCAATCCATTCTGAAAAGTAGCTTCTGTCTTAAAAACAGTTTTATCAATCAATTCCACCTAGGAGTTCAAAGCTCTAAAAGTGGCTTTTTCTCAGTTATGGGATGAGCACCTCTTTGTTAGGAAAAAACTGTTCTTTTTGTATAAGGTAGTGCAGTGGCAGATTAAAAGTCTTAACCTTCGATCAAAGATGTACCACTGTCTTGAAAACATATATACACTACAAGGGAAGGTCTCCAGTTGTCTAAAATATCCAAGAAGTAAAAGTAATTTTTTCCCCCCAGGTGACCACACAACCAACATACCTGGTAAAGTTTATAGTATAGGTCATTATTGATCTCATTTTGTGGGTTGTGTTACATCATCTGAAAATTGCATGACAACAATTGATCAGTAAAAATGGCTAAACAATGGGATGAATTCACAAAACGGAAACCACTACACAATAGCCACTCACAATTTATCATGTGTACCATTTTGTCTTTATTTCCAAAGTAATAAATCAGAGAAAAACAACAACAAAATATTTAAAAACACCACTTGGTCTACTTTTATACTTAACAAATGATACATATACCGGGTTTATATTTTTGCCTAAAATTGCCCGGCCCCAACCATTGCTGCGCAGCAGCTATAATTAGTTATTTGATGTTATAAACACAGTCTGACCACCCGGGCTTTTATTTTGGTACTTCTGGTGACTGGCAGTGTGCATTTGCATATTAGCTAATTCTTTAGTTTCACCAAGCACATTTAGATATAACAATTAGACTTAGATTTTACATTTAGTTTTAGATTTATAAGTAACATTTTTCTTTAACATTTAGATTTAGATTTAACGTTTAGGTTTAACATTTAATATTTCTATGATATTTAACATATTTCAAATACTGCTGTAAATGTGGTAAAAAGTGACTTTAAAAAATTCACAGCACTTTGTTAAATGTTGTTTGAAGCTAAATGTGGCAAAATGTTCAAACATCACCCCATACTTACGGAGTGTTAAAGGCATGACTTTAGGTGCATTCACAGCTGCTCTTCAGAGTTTTTGCAGCCATAGTAATTTCACAAGGCTCACAGTTGTGATCTTACTTAAACAGTCAAACCTGCTGTTAAGGCTGAAAAGCTAAAGTGTCAGCATATGATACCAGTTTTGCACTTACAGTAAAATGGTCCTAAAAAGACAGAAGGAACTTCAGCATTTCAATGTTTTTGGTATGTAAACTTAATGGTCTGTGTGAGCACACCATCTTTTCTTCTCGTTATAAAACAGATGCCTCAGAGGGAGCTCAGTGGCATTTGTTGGCCTTGTCGAAGAGAGCCCTCAGCTGCTCCTGGGAGGTGGCCTCCTTCTGCATCAGGTCAGCGTGGCCTTTGGTGACACCCCAACCATCGGGTTTGGACATGGAGGGACAGAAAGGACGGCCGGATGCAGGCTTCAGCTTCTCCCAGTAGTCACGACGGGCCCTAAAGAGAGGAATACCTGCATCTCCAGACCACTGCCCCAGCTGCCATGCTTCTCAGAGCCAGCAGGCAGGAAACCCCTCTAAGATGCCAGCTCCTCTGCCAGGGCACGGGTGTGATAGGGTTCAAAGCCGCAGCAGCCTTCGATGTAATGGATACCAGCATTGTACATTACAACAGTGGTGATATCATGATGTATCTGATTATTCAGGGCTTTTTTGTGTTCATTTTTCACTTCATTTAAAATGCTTCTAGTGGCTCATTGTCAAACCAGTATATATTGTGACAAATCAGAAGACTTCAATAGACAGTGTGTTCACATGCTTGTCACAGTAAAAGAGTAAATTAGTAGCTGAAGAGCTCCCCCACCCTGGGTTAGAACCCCCTGCCCTGGGTTTGTTTTTGTTTTGTGTTTTTTCAACATGAAAAATGAAACCAAAATGTACGTTGATGTTGATTCCACTTGTGACAGGTGCAGCCTTTCTCCTGCATCCTTAGCACACACCCATTCTGGCTGTGTCCTAATTTGTCCACCTTTTGGAGTTCGATCTTCAAAACACTATCAAACATCTTTTAATTCACCCACATTCTTTGACAGCCATCTTTGGCATAGCAGGAGAGAAAAATAAGAATCTCTCAGGATCTAAACCCAAAGTAACAAAATTTGTCACTTCATTCTAACGGAGATTAATCCTTCCCCACTGGAAGAACCCTCATCCACCGAGCTGGACTCAGTGGTTTAGGGATGTGATGCAACATCTCAAACTTGAGAAACTAAGACTCACATTAAGCGGCTCTTTTGATAGATTTATGAGAATTTGAAAGCTAGACTCTAAACCCTTAGTTTCTTGACAACTCTATGTGAAGTAAGTCATATTTAATTTATTTTCTGTTTGTTTTCTTATGTACGTCTTGTAGCCAGTCACAATAGGATGGGCCCTGATAAGGCCTTCATCTTCTGCATGTGCCTGTTCTTTTGAAGGTTCTGTGCACGTATCTGTAAATACGTGTACTTGTGCATATGTATACTGTTTTTTTTCTCGTTACTCTTTAATAAAAAAATATGTAAAAAAAATGTAAGAAGTCAAATTGTCAAAAGTATCATAAAAGTTTGTTTGTTCCAAAGCTTATTTCTGGCAACGATCCAAAATCCAATGGAAAAAATCCCTCTGGCTTTTTGAGGAGGGAACCGGAGAGATGCTTAACTCCTATGTCAGCCTACAGAAAAACGTCATCCCCGAAGCCTTTATAATCAGCATGTTTGATACTCAGGACTAGTCAATAAAGTCTGGAACATGCTCTTTGACCCCATGGGAGCTTTGTGACACATGAGCAATGCAACTGGAGCTGTAATGTTGGGGGTTATGGCAGACAGCGCTAGAAATGAAGGGATGATGTCTGCTCATGTGCTTTTGGGTGTAATCACCCTTAAAGAGAAATTTTGGGGACACTTAAATGGTGTCAAAACTACAACAGAACATTTATATACCACATTTATTATTTTCCATTAAGACCTTTTCAATAATTACAGAATTGAAATTCTTTGTCTTTGTCTTTATTTTTTATAATACACTGTATGAAGAATATATTGAGCCTAACATGCATGTCTTTCGATAGTGGGGGCAACCGGAGCACCCGGAGAAAACCCACAATGGCACAGGGAGAACATGCAAACTCCACACAGAAAAAGGTCCACGACTTTCTGGCTGTGAGAGAACAGTGCTCACCACTGCCTCACTGTGCCCTGCCAAACTTATGGAGAGCCGTTCTCTGAACGTTTAGAATGGAAGACTGTCACAGTCTGCATTCTACTCCCCTTCTCGCTCTTACCTACACTCAGCCAAAACATGTGAAGAACCTTTGCACCAGATTCTTCTTCTTCCTCTTCTTCTTGAGACCATCAGCATCAGCAGATATCATGACAGCTACAGCTCCGTCGTTTAAAGACATGGAGGCTGCAGCTCCATCACTTGTGACAGTTGCAAGTGAAACACTATAATCATTGCTGTTGCTGACAGTTGGCAAACAATCTGCGCTGTCTTTGTTGGTTGCAGCAGCTGACACTTCCTCAGTGGGAGTAGCAGTGTCTGCTTCACAGTCACAAAGGTTGGAGGTCACTGAAGATCCTGTTGGATTTTCATGACTGGTAATCTCAGCCCGGGACCTCACTCTGCGGAAGAATTTGAGGGTCCTCTGAAACAGATTCTTCTTCTTCTTCTTTGTGAGACCATGCGTATTAACAGGTGTAATGGCAGTAACTCCATCAGTTGAAGAAATGGAGGCTGCAGCTCCATCAGTTGAGGCAGCAGCAGCGGCAGGTCTGTCATCATTGCTGTTACTGACAGTTGCCACACAATCAGTGTCCGCACTGTCATCACTGGTTGCAGCAGCTGACTCCTCTTCAGCGGGAGCAGCAGTGTCTCTGAGTCCATCACGAAGGTTGGTGGTCTCTGGGGATCCTGTTGGAATTTCATGACTGGTAATCTCAGCTCGGGACCTCACTCTGCGGAAAAATTTGAGGGTCCTCTGAAACAGATTTTTCTTCTTCTTCTTTGTGAGACCATGCGTATCAACAGGTATAATGGCAGTAGCTCCATCAGTTGAGCCAGCAGCAGCGGCAGGTCTGTCATCATTACTGTTACTGACAGTTGCCACACAATCAGTGTCCGCACTGTCATTATCGGTTGCAACAGCTGACTCTACTTTAGCAGTAGCAGCAGTTCCATCATTCGAGCCAGGTGCAGCTGAAGCTCCGTCGTCATTTGTGTCACTGACAGCTGGCGCACAATCAGCGTCTGTACTGTCAGTGATTGCAGCAGTGGGAGAAACAATTTCGTCAGTTGAAGAAATGGAGGCTGCATCTCCATCAGTCGAGCCAGTGGCAGCTGAAGCTCCGTCGTCATTTGTGTCACTGACAGCTGGCGCACAATCAGCGTCTGTACTGTCATTGATTGCAGCAGCGGGAGAAACAATTTCGTCAGTTGAAGAAATGGAGGCTGCATCTCCATCAGTTGAGCCAGCGGCAGCTGAAGCTCCGTCGTCATTTGTGTTACTGACAGCTGGCGCACAATCAGCGTCTGTACTGTCAGTGATTGCAGCAGCGGGAGAAACAATTTCGTCAGTTGAAGAAATGGAGGCTGCATCTCCATCAGTCGAGCCAGTGGCAGCTGAGAGTCTGTCATCTGAAGGCTCCATGGGGCAAACAGTCATTAGTTGATGGGCGGCACATCTATAGGAGCTGGTGACCTCTTTTTGGTCCAGGTGAGCCATTGTCACAAAACTGTGTTTTAGGGCTTCACTGGGTGTGATTCTCTTTGCAGCATCCCAATGGAGACAAGATTTTAGGAGGTCTACAAATTGCATCCCATCATGGTGCTCTGAGTTATCCCCTGAGGACTTTTGTACTGCCTGCTCCAAACTCGGTACCTTGGGCCAACGACAACGTTTAAGCTTGATACCCTCAGCCTGCTCGTATTCCCTTCGCCTCTTAAATCTCCATATCCACCCTCTTGGACTGCTGGGGCGGGGCTCTCTGATGAGATAACTGCAGGTATACATGCCATCCAGCAGCAGGTGCTCCTCTGGTGGACCCAGCAGATGCACCATTTCTCTCATCGCATAATATGAGGAATTTGTTGGAAAGATAGGCCTGCCAAGGTAAAGGTATGCCAGGGTGCATCCTAATCCCCACATATCAATGGCCTCAGACAAGGGGAGGCCCAATATCACCTCTGGAGCCCTAAATCCATATGGCTGCATCAAAGTACCAACCTCCACTTGGTTCACTGGTGCAGCCAAACCAAAGTCAATCAGTTTTACCCTGAAGGGTTGTTCCCAGTGATTGACAAGCATTATATTGTCAGGTTTCAAGTCTGTGTGAAATAAGCCAATGTCTGCCAAGGCTTTCAATGCCACAAGTATCTGGTGGGTCACAGGGCGAATTTCATTATAACACCAGCCGTTCTCATCAACTACTTCCCAAAGGCTCTGGTCCAGCATCTCAAAGGCCAGACACGAGTGGTCATCGAGCTCAAAATTTTCAATGAATCTGACAATGTTATGTTTGTCGGGGTCCAAAACCCTGAGTGCTTTATAAGCGTTCAGTTCTCCTTCAAGGTCACCATATCCACATTCACTGAGGATCTTTACTGCCACTTTGTCACCGGTGTTTAAATCAATACACCTGGCAACCTTGCCATAGCATCCCTCTCCACTCAATTCATATGCCAGGTATGCGGTGGAGTTACTGTGGAGTATATCATGGCTGCTCAGAGGAAATGGTTCAGTCTCATCTCTGCTATCTGTGCTCCAATCTGAAGTGTTTGTAGAAGCCATTTTTGTAGTAAGATGTGTCCAAATACTCTCCTGTATGTAACAATGTCTGTCAGCTCTGGCTGTACTTAAAGAGTTCGTTTTGGATGTTGTGTGATGTCATAGAGGATCAAAGCGGATGGAAAGAGGTCTCTGTGACGTCATCCCGTTCGTCAATGAAGCTTGCTGTTATTACAAAGTCTAGCTTCTCTTACTCTCTCACTTATTGAATGGGCTGATTAAATTTTGCAAACGAGAACAAACTAGATAATTAAAAGATAATCACACACTGAACACATTGTGTAACAGCGTCATTTTGTGACAGCTTTCACACGTTGATTCATTCATTAAATTAACCCACTCTGTGTTCACATGACTTTTGGACCTCGGAGGCTTTTGTCGCCTGTGACGATCTAACAGCAACTCATTTCCTTCGCGGGCATTCTCGGCACAAAGTGGTAGAAATCAGCAAGTGAATTACCAAGAGATGAAGCGAAAACAACGCCAGACAACACTTTTTCAGAGTTTTCCCGAAGCGTGCCACTGAAGACACACACAGCCGCTTCCGGTGACGCTGCCCTTCCGCGGGAGCGCGCCTGCACTCAGTGAAGAAGGACGTTACTACGCTGAATGAAATAATGAAATACAGCAATATTATGATTGTATAATTTATCGTGTGAGTACTGTTGTTTTGTCAAGGAGGCTTTAAAATGTTTCACATGGCTCATGCATTCAAATAAATGTTTTTATTCCTCTGTGCGTGTCGAAGTTTATCGCGCGAATGCAATCATATGCTTTCCTTTCTTCGTGAAGGACACGTTTTCATTATTATTTGACAGTGTTATTAATCACTGTGCAGGCTAGTTCATTTCGTACTTTTCCAGTGTCTGGAGACTAGATCTAAACACGATGTAATTCGAAAGTCTGTAAGGAACTTGTTCATTCTGTAGATACAGTAGAATCAAGGTCGCCGATTTAATTTTAACATTTTTCACTTCAACAAAGCTACTGCACATCTGCGGGACTCCAAATGTATATTAGACTGCATCAGTGGCGGCTGCTGGTCTTTCAAACAGGGGAAGCTCAATTTAAATTTACATCATAAAATTTGTCATATTTTAGCGAGGCAGTAACTTATAAAAGGAACATGTAAGTTAACATGTCAAGTTTTGGATTTGAAAATAAGGGAAATTTTCCGGTGCTCACTGCGAGCCGTCCCACCACCCCAACCAAGCTCCAGTATCCCTTACATTTTAAGACAGGTGTACAAAATATCTAAAAACAACTTGTCAACCGCTTACTAACTACAGTTAGGTGATCAGAATCTGATAGGCCAACCTTTGTTGACACTGAAATGCTGTGAACATTCCTACGTTATAATACAGCCTAAATGAAAACACAAAGGGTGTATGAAGCACATTTATTTATGGTTTATAAAACGGGTGCTTCCCATCCTTAAATGGGATTGGCTGAGCCGCGTTCAGGGCCGTTGTAAAATCAGAGTGACCCACTGGTAGACCGCAGCGTCTGTGTTGCTTGGCAACCATTCTGTCCACTCCATCTTGCTTGGTAGAAGAATGAATAGTTCTCAGTTTTATTGTTGCATTATTACCAATAAATTGATGATTCTTTTTCGTGTGCTTATTTTATGGGCTATATGTAGGGTAACCGTTTTATAAAAGCCCCGAGAAGCCGTAGTTGTCCATAGTTACAGTTACAGCCATAGTTACAGTGATTTTACAAGGGGCCCTGAACGCCCCTCCGCCGTCTATTTGTCTATTTGGTGTTACTACATGTATGGGTGGTGGAGCAATTGATATTTATTGGAAATAAAAATTTGCTAAAATTACACAAAGTAAATATATCTGAATGTAGTGGTTGTAGTACTACCATGGACCATCCATTCATGCATGACGCGAATATGGTGATACTACACACAAGAATCGAGGACCTATTGACTTTAATTGGAAATAAGCATTTTTGGTGGCACCGTATTGAATAGGGTTGATACCCAGTAAATTACTGGAATTTATGCAAATGGCCCCTAAACTCGCATACTCACATACGAGACAATGCCATCCACCGATCATGAAAAATCGTTTGTCTGGATGAAAACGGGGTTGTCGTAGCTTGTCTGTGAAATATGTCTTTGGGATTTGGGGGTGAACTGTCCCTTTAATAAGTATTCCACATTGCATCTCTCTTTATGTATTGCTTGCATATGTAAGAAATAAAACCTCATTACATATCTTATAAATCACCGTAATTTTATTTTGGTGTAAGTCCAGGTTAACACAGTTGTGAACTGGACAGTGTGTCAGATAAGAGCAGTGAAGTTTATGCAAGTTACAACCTGCCAATATGGCATTTTCCATTCAGTTCACACAGGCATTAATGTTGTATAACATTAAAAAGAAGTCACAAATTGCTCCCCGCTTTGATATCAGGTATTCTAAGGTATCGACAGGTTGTCAGAATATAACACACCCTTTCCAAAAGATGTATGATTGTGATCTATCACTTATTTTAATTACAAATGTTTAAAATATTGATAAAATAATATGAAATCAGATCACTCATATGTAAATATTCTAAGCGTGGCGCCTCCCAGTGGTAGGCTGAATAAAGACACTGTGACAGACAGCGATGCAGACTGCTCCCTGCTGTTTGGAGGCAGGAAGTCATGATGTAAAAGATGTACTCGCTGATAATAACAGATAGTTCTATATGATGTGACGCACGCAGTATGAGAATAAAACTGTGGAACAAGAGCAAAATCCTGTTTATTCTTTTTCCCTGTCAGGGCTGAGAATAGTTCAACTTTTCAATAAGAGGAAATGGGTTTGGAGAACTGTGTGGCTGCACACAAGTTATGCTTTGACTGAAATTTTTAATCAAGGGTATAAATTCACTCCAGTTTTATTCATATCTGACAGCCGATGTCCTTTTACATGAAGAATGAAATGTTGCGTTTGACTGAATAAAACACATAATGTATGAAAATATTTAAAAAGCAAAAAAAATATATGGCAATGATATAAAAAATGTATTTATCTAGTTTACTGTAAGTTTTTTATCCACAAATGTTCCTTCTCCATATGAAGGTTTAAACTGTGCATTTCAGCAGGAATAAAATTGTGGTGAAAAAAGCTTATGGGTATTTAACTTCAATACATTCTGACCACTGATTAAAATTTCTGTTGCACCGAGTATCGAAAAGTGTTAAATATTTAAAGTGGTATCAAATTTTGAAGTTTGTTTACTTATTCTTTGATCAGAGTCATAGAGATACTGTATGTCTACAGCGTGACATTGAATCAATAAAGAAGAATTCATTTAAATAAAAACCTTTATTCCAGTGAATTATTGAAGTACATGAACATAAAATGCTATTGAAGTCGTGTTTTCTGTGATTACAGCATCTTTCATATTGTTTTAAGGCACAAGTCTTGGTTTATGAAAAAAAAAAAAAAATAGATAGTCCAAGTGAAAGTGAAAGTTGACGCTATGTGCCGTTACAATACATTCATCTTAAAGTACTTCTTTTGATATGAGATCCATTTGAGTGTATTTCAATGGAACCACTATGAAATGTCGACGCGTAACATTTACAGCATTGTATATATTTACACTTTTTAAACAATCATTTTAACCATGCTTGCTGCATTGCTTGAAGAATGTTGGTCTGTTGGGCGGTCCACCACTTCTATCCAGACTGAAAATCTCAATGACTTTTGGTTGGATTACGATGAAATTTGGTACAGACAGATGAGTCCTAATCACCTTGGTGAGTCTCTGACTCCTCCTCTATCTAGATTGGCAAAAAATGCCACAGACATTAATGTCTCCCTATGAATTAATTGTAGGCTATGGTGACCCCCTGACTTTTCATCGAGCACCATCATCAGGTCAAAATTTTAATGTGTCCAATACTGTGGTTTATGACCAAATAGGCCTGCTGCTGTTGGGAGAAGTTTGCCTCAAAGGCTTTCTGCCAGAAAGCCCTGTAAAAATACATTTTTAGGAAAAAAATATAGTTTGGGTTAAAATTAAATGATTTCTGACAGAAAGTCACGAAGGCATTTTAATTCTCCTATGTGCCCACATTCCTGCAAAACTAATGACATTCCCATCAGCCTCAGCTGTCAGCCTTTTTCACGTTTTATACTATTTGACCCTTTGCTAAGTCCCGCCTCACTCAAACACAGACTGTAGACCCCTCTGTCTGCTTCTCTCTGGAATCACTGTTTCATTTCTCCAAAAATATGATCATATTTCTTCATTAGTTACAGTGTGGGCTCCATGCTTACTCCGACAGCTTGTCGGACCATCACAGGGGGGCGGGGCTTAGCTAAGGGTCAATTAGCAAATTTAATCTTTCTGACACACAAACAAACTAAGATAATAAACATGGTAAAACACCCTAAACATCAGCATGTTAGCACTGTCATTGTGAGTATGTTAGCATGCTGTAGCTAGCATCTAGCTCAAAGTGCAACTAACTGCGCCCAAGTTGCCCATCAGTAAAGCATGGTTGTAGACTATCTCACTGTTTTTTCATTGCCAATAAAATATTCCCAATCTATGTTCTGTGTATGCAGAAAAACAAACAACAAATCATAAACGCTGCTCACTTACAAGCTAATACCTTCTAGTAGTTCAGTATCAGTTGTAAGTGTTCTCACACAGCAGGCTGCTTTCTAATGTATTAAAGGTCCAGTGTGTAGGATTTAGGAGCATCTATTGAATCGTGTTTTTGTTACCTTAGAATGAGCTGTTTATATCTACATACAGAGCAGGCCCTCCCCCAGGGAGTCAGCCATGTTGTTCTACGGTGGCTCCAAGTGGATAAACCAAACACTAACTCCAGATAGGACCCTTCACGTTTGCGTGTTTTCGCGTGTTTCGTTCTCCTACATGCTTAGCACATGGAAAAGGTTTCAGTTCTGCATGTCACCACCAGATGCCGCTAAATCCCACACACTGGACATTTAACAGAGCTGATTGTATAGAGATCAGATGTGAGCTATAGAGGATGTGTAAAAATACCTTTTACTGCCCAATTATATTTTTCAGGGGCAAAAATATGACACGTTATTGTTTAAGAAACAAACCTCACTTTACCTCTCTGGGAATGAACTCAAACCAGAGTAAAGAATAACAGCATGAAACACATTATGAACCTGTGAAGCAGTACGCTGCTGCTGGTGGCACTGTTCAGGATGGTTGTTGTCATCAGGGTTGTTGTGGTGGCTGTGGTGGTTGTGGTGGCTGTGGTGGTTGTGGTGGCTGTGGTTGTTGTCATCAGGGTTGTTGTGGTGGCTGTGGTGGCTGTGGTTGTTGGCGGCGGTCTGGTTGAGGTTAAAACTATGGACAAGTAGACAGTTGATTTGTGATTGTCAATCAACATCTTTAAATGAGAACAGACATCAACTATGTTTCTTTTTGTAAATCTTCTGTAAGGTTTGATTGGTCAGTATTGATCCCAGTGATGGGACGTCTTTACATTATCACATTTACCTTCATATTGCTGGTGTCATAAAAATGAGCATGTAGTAGACTGCAAAGAGAGTCGATTCAGAGGTTTAGGCAAAGCAAGTAGGAACAGTTTAAGTTTGAACTCACCTTGGACGACCACTTTAAACGTCGCAGTGTCATTCCCCATGCTGTTGCTCACACAGCAGGTGTACGGCCCGTCATCTGCAGCGGTCACAGAGTTGATAGTGAAAACGTTGCTATCGGAGGAGGAAGAGGGAGCTGATGGAAACGTCCAGTTGTACGAGGGGCTGGGGTTTCCCACAGCGGAGCAGTTCAGTTGTAGAGCGTCTCCTTCTGTGATGAAGATTGTCTCTGCATGTGGTGATTTTATCTGAGGCTTATCTGTGTGTTGATTGAGAGACAGAGAGAAACACAAAAGCTGTAATTAACAAGAGAAAAACACACTTAAAACAGATAAGTAAAGAGATGGTCATTGTGATAAAAATTTGAATACCTTTGTTACATAGTTTTGAAAGATTGTACTGAATATGAATCATGTGCTGAACATATATCATGTCACATTTGCTCCTGGTAGTTAGGACGGGCCCCAGCGCCAGATTATGTGTCTAAACTAGCTGCCATATATCATATTGTTTCACCACGTGATCAAATACAGACTTGACACTGAAAAGTATCAACATGCATATTAACCAGCAATCACCAATGCAAATCTGTAAATGACAAAATTAACAAATAAAACAAGAAATGAATTCTTTAATTGAATAACTTTTATAGTTTACAGTTGTTATACTTTATGTAGAATAAACATGTAATGTTGTTATAGACTGCTATTGACTTTGTCACCAGAACAAACAAACACCTGAAAATAAGGATTGTTGTGTTTTGGTAGAGTCATTTCTATCTATATAGGAAGTGGGTCGTCATCATGGAGATGAGCACCACTGTGTTTCTACAGTAGCGCAGAATGAACAAACCAAACACTGGCTCTAGTTAGGGCCCATTGTGTTGTCACAGTTTTGCACTGGCCACCATAGTTAGCGGTCCCTCTGTGACGAAAGCATTGGAAAAACATTGATTGTTTTAATGTGAATCTGCTTTATTCAGTGTTTTTACCGGTTTAAATCACCTGGTCAATTTATTTTGGAGAAGAAGAGACCTCTGTGAATAATTCGACTCCTTCTAAAACCTCCTGAACAGACAGACTGTAAGTTCTCAGAGAAAAGAGGTGAGCACACAGTAGCAGGTGCTGGGATAGCGGCCCATCTCTGACATGGTGAAGAGAAAGAGAGCTCTGTGGATAATTCAGCTCCACGTAAAACACTCCTGAACAATAAATACTGCGGGAATTCTAACCGGAAGAAGTTCAGCTGGTTGCTATCTGCAATCCTCACCACTTGACACCACTAAATCCCCCTAAATCTTACACACTGGAACTCTAACCTGGGTTGTAACCTATGAGAGAACCAGATAGCCAAAGATCAACAATTTGACACTAATGTGTTGTGGTTATGTGTTTGTGTTGACGTCCTTGTCAGACTCACAGTATACAGTGGCTGGGATTTTCTGTGACATCACCACTGGAGGGGGCTGTGGTCCTGCAGGTCCAAGTTTCAGCTTTGCTTCACACCAGTACTGGGCTCCATCATCGTCTTTACTGGGGATGATGCCTAAAAGGAAGGTCATATCCCTTGGTTTCTTCTCTGTGTCTTCAGACCGATATAGACCCAGCGCTGTTTGTCCTTTATAAAAAGTCACAGTGAGGCTTTTAATAGGAGCGACTTTCTCCACTGTACACAGCAGAGTGTACTGGTGACCCTCAAACATCGGCCCAGTGTGATTATCAAAGCTGACGGACACATTGTCTGGAGGCTCTGGGGAGACAAACAGAGAGACAGACACACATTCAGTAACAAGATGAGAGAGTATAAACTACCTAAATGTACACACATTGTTGATTATAAACAATTAGATCATCACCAAGTTTTTTGTTTACTTACTGTAGACAGTTACAGGCAGGTTGGTACAGCACTGGTATTGAGTAGCATTGGTATAGAAGCACGTGGGAGATGGGTCCCAATCAGTCACCTCGTCAACTGTCCATGAAATCAAGGTCCCGTTTATTTCCGTCTTTCCCAAACTCTTTTCTATGTCCAACTTGTTGCCTTTGCACTCATGCTGACATGCAGAGCAGCTGGCTGAGGTCGGGTCACCAAACTGGACTACCAGTGTGGATGGAGTGAACACAGGTTTATCTGCACAGTTTGTATCTGTAACACAGACATTAAAGGTTGGAGTTTTAGACAGCTCAGTGTAAAATTAGCAAAGCACTTAGTTTGTCAAAACCTTTAACACATTCAAATATTACATAAATACTAATAACAGGTATAATGATGATCAGTGTTGGGGAGTATAAACAACGTTTATTAGTGGTTAGCCACTTGAGATGAACCATTTTGTTTTCAAGGGGGTCCCACACAAAAAATACAACACACTTCTTTACAATGGACACAATCACAACAGCACCCCCACATCATTCCCATAATCCCACAATACCCTCACATGACACCTGGGGCATCAATATACTACTACAGTACCACCAACAACAACAATAACAACAGTAACAATAATGGTAACACGCCTGGAGGAAACAGTAACATGATGTTTTAAGGAAGAATCATTTTTAAAGAGGGGCAGTGAGTTAAGTGTTCTTATGTTGATGGACAAATTGTTCCAGTCAGAGGGAGCTTTAAATCTGAAGGCACGTCTGCCAATTTCTTTATTAGTTTTTGGAACTAAACAGTAAGGTTGATGAGTATGTCTAAGTGAGTATGAGGACATATATGGTGTTAAGTACTGTTTCAAATAAGAAGGATCATTAAAATGCACTGGAGCCAGTGGTAATGTCTTCAAGCGCTGAGTGCTAACCAGTTCAACGTTTCATACATTGCGCAGTGGTAAATCTACAGAGGCTATTGTGAATGACACTAAGAGGTTGAAGATATGTTTCATAAGTATTCTGATAAACAATATCAGCATAGTCCAATATTGGCAGAAACAGCTGTTCAACAGTTCTCTTCCTTGTTTGAAAGTTACAGCAGTTTTTGGAACGATACAGTATCGCTAGATTGCAGTTTAATTTATTAATTATTGAGTTAATATGTTGTTTGAAAGAGAGCTTTGGATTGGAGTAGTGAACTACATGTAATTAAATTAGTAGTTTAATTACATTTTATAGTAGCTTGCTGGTAGTGCAACTATATTCATATTTGCATTGTGATTCAAGTAGTTAAATTACTGTTTTTTTGTGTGTACAAACAATTCTGGACAATAAAAGCAAAGAATCATTTTTATTAAAGTTTTATTTTACCATCGCCTTCCTACTGGAACTGAACCCCATTTGACCACAATTAGTCGCAAGTATTGGTTATTATTCTCAACAAATGTTCAGAGAAGTTCTTGCATGCTGTTTTAGAAGTTACCTGGTCGATTGAGTGGTCCTGCCTGGTGAAATACCCCAACTGGAGTCTAGTTTCTGAAGGCAGGTGTCTGTCTGATGGACAAAAACCTAAACTGATATACCTGCACTTCCTTGTGAATAGTGGAGTATTTTAATTCTTGTTTCTTTTTTGGTTTATGTATGAACTGAATGGCACTTTTTGCCTGCATTTGTATTATATTTTGTGATAATTTGTTCAAGTATGAATGATAATTTTTTTTACATCACTCTTTGAACTACTTTTTCTAAGTAGCTTTAACCAAACTCAATTTCTCCCTTGCGTAGCTTTGCTGTAGCTCAACTTCTTTGGCACAGCTGTGCTTTCAAGGCACCTTCCCCAACACTGACAATAATAACAACATAAAAAATAATTTGTCCAGCATTTACAAGAAGGATGAATGTCAATGAATCACAAAAACAAATGTGATTCAAAAATAAAGGCACTGGACAGGAAATGTAAAAACATAATAAAACTGTAAGAATCTCTTGAGTTGTACAGGTGCTTCTGAGTTTGTTGGAATAAGATTAGCAGAGTTCAGCAGTAAAAGTACATTTGTTTTTGGAACAATCCTAATTTAATGTATACAGGGAATAGTCTGATGACAATAAAGCCCTTTTATAAGGTAACTTCAGATGGAAAACTCTTCACTTACCACAACTGGACACATGAAAGTCACACAGGAAATTCGTCAAAGACACGACCAGTAGAATCCAATGGAAAAACATTATTCCAAGTTAGTTTTTTTTGTAGCACAAATAATAAAAGTCATTAAACATTGAATCCAAAGGTGGTTAGAAAGCAAACAAGTCCGCTGTGCCCCTTTTTTGGCTTTCTACTGTAGTCGAACAATGTTGGCAGCGCTGCCTGTTTTCCTCACACCACACATCCTCTCTAAATTTTTCCACAGTCAACGTCTCAGACTTAAAAGTGAAAGTGTGGCGTTGCGTAGTTAACAGCTTCCAGAGGCAGTCCAGGTTTATACAGTTCCCCTCCCCACACTGCTGTGTTTTCATTTCAGAGACTTAACATTATCTGAGTGATACCTCTATTATCTTTACTGACTATTCTCTTATTGAAGCCCATTAAAGAAGTTATATAAATCTAAAATAGATCAACATTTATTTAGCTTAAATTAGTTGCACTTCAGGGCAGTAAACTTGAGGCCAATCCAAGGACGGCCTGTAAGAAAAACACATTAAAGAAATGCAGCAGGAAGATCAAACACATTAGATCACATGAGATAAAGAATTCACAAAACACAAATCTATATCTACAACAAATATTTCATTATTTAAGATCAAATAAAGAAAGCAAAATAAATTGTGTTCAATGTTTTGAGATCCTCAAGCAAACCTTCATTCACATTTGAATTTTACTACTAACACACCCTTGAAGACAAGTTTTAATGTATCTGTATTTGAGTAAACCTCCCTGCTATTAACCTCAGGAAGTGCATGGATGACAGGCGTAGAGAACAAAAGAACAATTTGCACCACCCTTCCTCACGTCTCACTCTTAGTTATTGCACAATTAACGACCATCACTGAATACCACAAAGTAACCACAGGTACAGATATAGTGATCTTTGCACGCAATATCTGTGTGTGTAAACATGAGGAAAAAAACTCGACGTCTGCAACTTCAAGTCGAGGAAGTTTTATACTCATAATTAATGTGGAAACAGTTTTGAGCACAGCGCTGTACACAAACATTCCTCAGCTTCCTGATCTTTATCGTGAAATTTCCTGACAGCACTTCCATGAATACTAGACACGTTCAAGTACCACTCTACAGGTCATTCATTTACACTTTATCAGTGCTTACACACTACCAACTGCATTATTTTATTGTGTTTTAACCCTGAAAGCAGAGCTCCACATCACAGGAGCAATTTGGAGATATTTAGGTGTGAGTGCTTGAAAAAGAGCAGCAAAGGGACACAATGGGAACACGAAGACGTGCCATACAGAGTCTACCTTCAACTGACTTTATAGGTGCTCAGGGAATTGGAGGATATTGCTGTGTGTTCGTGATTACAAAACCAACTGCTAAATTAAGCAACCTGGCTACAAAAACAAGCTCTGCAGACATGAGCAACCACACATCCTCAAGTTACATGTTATGTGTACGGGAGAGTTTTGTATAAATATGTAGTGGAACTACACAGTGTTAGCCTTTCCTTTGTTTTTGTATTTGTAAACCAATGAATCTCCATAGAGCTTCATGTTAAAATGCCCAACTTTACATTAGAAATATATATGTTTCCATATGAAGGTAGATTTGTGTCTTTATTATTCAATCAAAAAAAAAGTTGCTTTAATCCCAAAAAATATTTTCAATCAAAAAAAACTTCACTTCAATGGAAAAAAAAAAATTCAATCAAAGAAAAACAGTGTTTGAATGCAAAAAAAAATTGAGACCCAAAAAATTGCATTTGAACACTTTTTTTCTTTAATTGAAATAGCCATTTTTGATTGAAGTGAGTTATTATTTGATTAAAAATAATGTTTTTGATTGAAGTCATATTTTTTGTATTTGGGCCATATTATGGGTAGGATATTTGTGTCTTTATTATTCAATCCCAAAAAATACCATTTCAATAAAAAAAAATATTTTCAATTAAAAAACACTTTGCTTCAATAAAAAAAAAAAATCAATCAAAGAAAAAAGTGTTTGAATGCAAAAAAATATTTGAGACCCAAAAAATTGCATTTGAACACTTTTTTCTTTTGATTGAAGTGCAAAAAGTTTTGAAGTCGTTTTTTTTTTTGATTGAATCATTTTGACACAAATATTCCGCTGTGGGCGGATGCTTCCCCATTGGTCAGACATGTTTGAGTGACAAGTGTCTACACCAATGACGTTTGACATAGGGATCTCTTTGTAGAACAAGCAAGTCGCCATTTGCAATGTACAGCTATGCGGTGAAAATCCCTTCTATCCATCTTTTCAAAGGACAGCATTTCTTCTCCACAGACAACATTAGATGCCTTTTGAAATGTACACCGAGGGGTTTGTTTACTTCAACGATGTGGACATGTTTGTAAAAGGAGTAATAAAAGTCAGCTGCAGCAAGGACTAGCTCGAATCGTGGCAGCGGCAGCAAGCAGTGGGTCTTCCCGTGGCAGCATGGACCTGTCGCGGCTAATGCCGCTGTTTGAGGCCGTTGTCACGGATCTGCCGGTCCGGGGCAGCTGTCACAGACTTGCTGCGGCCAATGCCGGTGTCTGAGGTAACAGCCTCGGTCGCGAGTGTTTTTTCCCCTATACATTTAGTGATGCGATGTGCTGCCACACACACGCACACACACGGATGTGACTGCGGTCAAGCCGGCTGTCTCTCGTTTATATGAAGTCAAGCTAGCCGCTCCAACATTTCAAGTGCTCCTGTATTGCACACTCTATGGCAAATAGACGGAGGCGGTTGACAAAGACAGCGCTAGGATGCTACAGCGAGGACCAGCTTCCGGTTTTCAAAATAAAATGTGGGCTATTAAAGGCAATAAAAAGACGTGACAGTGTGAATCTGCACTGGTTTTGAGGCTACTGACAAAAATGATGATATTTGTTATCATATATATATATATATATATGTATATATATATATATATATATATATATATATATATATAAAATCCAGGATTGACTATTGGCTTATTTCTAACGATCTAAGTAATCATATCTCAGAAGTAAAAATTTAACCCTCTGTACTCACGGACCATAAAGTTATTTCCCTATCTATCAACTTGGCTAATACTACTCAAAGGAAGAAACACAACACTGGCTATTGGAAATTAAATAATACATTGTTGAAAGACGTTCCTCTTAGGTGATCCATAAAAGCAATTATCGCTGAAAACTGGGAAAAGGCAAAAAAAAAAAAAAAATTCATTTGGTAGGCCTAATCACTGGGAATACACAAAATTTCAGATCAGATTATCAGCGATCAAAAGGGGTAAAGAAATAGCAAAAGATAAAAATATTAAAGAAGAAAGTATTCTTAAAGAAGTTACTAATATTTATGGAAAAGAAATTCTCTCTGAGCATGATAAGGATAGTTTATGTAAATTGCAGCTGGAGTTGGATTCTATATACGAAGATAAAGCAAGAGGAGCTTTCGTTAGATCCAGAAAGAAATGGTTGGAAGAAGGTGAAAGAAATACTAAATATTTCTACAATTTAGAAAAAAGAAATGCAAACTTTACTTCCATATTTAAACTCAAAGTTAACGGCCAAGTCTCTGAAGATCCTAGCGTTATCTCCTCTTGTGTTGCAAATTTTTATGAAAAGTTAGTAATATAGATTTAGGCAGCTCAGCTGATTTCTTATAAGGAAAATTCAAAATGCATAAGTGAGGACTTTAAAGAAGTATGCGATCTTGAAATTACTTTAAATGAACTCAAACTGAATATTGCAAAGTTAAAAGATAATAAAGCCCCTGGCAACGACGGTTTGTCAAGTGAATTCTATAAAGAATTTCAAGATGATATTTCAGAGTTTTTATTATGTGTTTTTAAGGAAGCTATTGAGGATGGTAAACTTCCCCCATCTATGTCTCAGGGACTCATTTCTTTGATACCAAAACCTGATAAAGATCGTTTAAGTTTAGACAATTGGAGGCCAATTACTTTAATTAACAATGATGCCAAATTATTATCTACTATATTTGCACAACGTTTGAAAGCCTGTTTACACAGTATTATTGATGAATGTCAATCGGGATTTATGAGTGGTAGGCATATAGGAAACAATATTAGCTTAATTTTAGACCTCATTGATTATAGGAAATTTGAAATTTCTTTTTCAGTTTTGTCAATTTCCTTGTCGTCCAGCTTCTTGTGTTTTTTTTGTTTTTTTTTTTACCCCTCTCCTTCTCTGCGCTGTTTTCCCTCTTCTCTTCTTTTCCTTACTGGGGACTGGTCTATGGAGCCCCTTAAGGGACATGGGGGAGAAAAAAAATTGATGGATGAAAAAAAAAATGAGGACGAACTTTTGCGAGATCTCGCAAAAGTTATTGCGCGGAAGTTTTTCTTTTAAATTGAAAGCGCAGGAGCGCGCAATAGCCTATATGGAGACCGCAGGACGCATCCAAAGCAGCTTCTGATGTAGTTTATTTTACATGAACATCTGCAAAAATCAATACAAGAAATGAACCGCAAATGCCATGCAGATATGTAACTATGTTTTACACTGAAGCACCTTGAAATTGTGTTGTATTTTATAATTAATCATTACCTTCCAGCTCCCACCTAATCCTCATCTCCTCCTCCCACCCTCCTCCTCTGTCCCGCTACGAAATAATCAAAAAGAGTTTGAAGTGCGCACAATGGACACAGCCAACCAGCTCTGGTAATGGCACACATACCCTTCTCTCTCCGGTTTGGGCAGGACTCGTGTGGTCAAATATTGTCTTGTATGTTACAGATCACAATTGTTTAATCCTTGTTTATATATATATATGATAACAAATATCATCATTTTTGTCAGTAGCCTCAAAACCAGTGCAGATTCACACTGTCACGTCTTTTTATTGCCTTTAATAGCCCACATTTTATTTTGAAAACCGGAAGCTGGTCCTCGCTGTAGCATCCTAGCGCTGTCTTTGTCAACCGCCTCCATCTATTTGCCATAGAGTGTGCAATACAGGAGCACTTGAAATGTTGGAGCGGCTAGCTTGACTTCATATAAACGAGAGACAGCCGGCTTGACCAAATGTATAGGGGAAAAAACACTCGCGACCGAGGCTGTTACCTCAGACACCGGCATTGGCCGCAGCAAGTCTGTGACAGCTGCCCCGGACCGGCAGATCCGTGACAACGGCCTCAAACAGCGGCATTAGCCGCGACAGGTCCATGCTGCCACGGGAAGACCCACTGCTTGCTGCCGCTGCCACGATTCGAGCTAGTCCTTGCTGCAGCTGACTTTTATTACTCCTTTTACAAACATGTCCACATCGTTGAAGTAAACAAACCCCTCGGTGTACATTTCAAAAGGCATCTAATGTTGTCTGTGGAGAAGAAATGCTGTCGTTTGAAAAGATGGATAGAAGGGATTTTCACCGCATAGCTGTACATTGCAAATGGCGACTTGCTTGTTCTACAAAGAGATCCCTATGTCAAACGTCATTGGTGTAGACACTTGTCACTCAAACATGTCTGACCAATGGGGAAGCATCCGCCCACAGCGGAATGTTTGTGTCAAAATGATTCAATCCAAAAAAAAACGACTTCAAAACTTTTTGCACTTCAATCAAAAGAAAAAAGTGTTCAAATGCAATTTTTTGGGTCTCAAATATTTTTTTGCATTCAAACACTTTTTTCTTTGATTGATTTTTTTTTTTATTGAAGCAAAGTGTTTTTTAATTGAAAATATTTTTTTTTATTGAAATGGTATTTTTTGGGATTGAATAATAAAGACACAAATATCCTACCCATAATATGGCCCAAATACAAAAAATATGACTTCAATCAAAAACATTATTTTTAATCAAATAATAACTCACTTCAATCAAAAATGGCTATTTCAATTAAAGAAAAAAAGTGTTCAAATGCAATTTTTTGGGTCTCAATTTTTTTTTGCATTCAAACACTGTTTTTCTTTGATTGAATTTTTTTTTTTCCATTGAAGTGAAGTTTTTTTTGATTGAAAATATTTTTTGGGATTAAAGCAACTTTTTTTTTGATTGAATAATAAAGACACAAATCTACCTTCATACTTTAATAGCCCACATTTTATTTTGAAAACCGGAAGCTGGTCCTCGCTGTAGCATCCTAGCGCTGTCTTTGTCAACCGCCTCCATCTATTTGCCATAGAGTGTGCAATACAGGAGCACTTGAAATGTTGGAGCGGCTAGCTTGACTTCATATAAACGAGAGACAGCCGGCTTGACCAAATGTATAGGGGAAAAAACACTCGCGACCGAGGCTGTTACCTCAGACACCGGCATTGGCCGCAGCAAGTCTGTGACAGCTGCCCCGGACCGGCAGATCCGTGACAACGGCCTCAAACAGCGGCATTAGCCGCGACAGGTCCATGCTGCCACGGGAAGACCCACTGCTTGCTGCCGCTGCCACGATTCGAGCTAGTCCTTGCTGCAGCTGACTTTTATTACTCCTTTTACAAACATGTCCACATCGTTGAAGTAAACAAACCCCTCGGTGTACATTTCAAAAGGCATCTAATGTTGTCTGTGGAGAAGAAATGCTGTCGTTTGAAAAGATGGATAGAAGGGATTTTCACCGCATAGCTGTACATTGCAAATGGCGACTTGCTTGTTCTACAAAGAGATCCCTATGTCAAACGTCATTGGTGTAGACACTTGTCACTCAAACATGTCTGACCAATGGGGAAGCATCCGCCCACAGCGGAATGTTTGTGTCAAAATGATTCAATCAAAAAAAAAACGACTTCAAAACTTTTTGCACTTCAATCAAAAGAAAAAAGTGTTCAAATGCAATTTTTTGGGTCTCAAATATTTTTTTGCATTCAAACACTTTTTTCTTTGATTGATTTTTTTTTTTTTTTTTATTGAAGCAAAGTTTTTTTAATTGAAAATATTTTTTTTATTGAAATGGTATTTTTTGGGATTGAATAATAAAGACACAAATATCCTACCCATAATATGGCCCAAATACAAAAAATATGACTTCAATCAAAAACATTATTTTTAATCAAATAATAACTCACTTCAATCAAAAATGGCTATTTCAATTAAAGAAAAAAAGTGTTCAAATGCAATTTTTTGGGTCTCAATTTTTTTTTGCATTCAAACACTGTTTTTCTTTGATTGAATTTTTTTTTTTCCATTGAAGTGAAGTTTTTTTTGATTGAAAATATTTTTTGGGATTAAAGCAACTTTTTTTTTGATTGAATAATAAAGACACAAATCTACCTTCATATTTCCACCCTGGCTTTGGTCTCTGTATTTAATTTCCTCGTTCATGAAAACTTCACAGGGGGTACATTTTTATATAACTCACCCATTCACATTTATTAATTATTAAAGTTATGCATAATTAAGGGCAGGCCGCTTTGAGTGACAGGCTGTCTGCCGATAGTGTCCTCCCTAGATCCATCCCTAGCTCCTCCACAGCACCAGCCTCTCGCCCAAATATTGTCACATCTGGCTCCAAAAAAACTCCCGTTTTGAAGCCTTAAATTCGGCGTTTTGGCCGTCACCGTCTTGAAACACTTACAATATTATACCCAAAAATCTAAGACGACGTAGTC
This sequence comes from Cephalopholis sonnerati, assembly GCA_019142605.1. Classification (NCBI taxonomy): domain Eukaryota; kingdom Metazoa; phylum Chordata; class Actinopteri; order Perciformes; family Serranidae; genus Cephalopholis; species Cephalopholis sonnerati. The sequence continues at coordinate 21,406,503 of JAGQAX010000003.1, forward strand.
TCATATCAGGGTATAGACAATGCCCAGTGTTCTCGCTCTCGTCCAAATAAAGCTACCCTCTGTTTTTTTTTTGGCCTCAGACTTTGAGGTGTTGAATCCCATCCTGGAGGCTTCATGCAGGACAGCAAACAGCTTCAGTTTGGCTCAAAGGAAACTGATTAATCCAACACTACATTTATTGGCAAAGAGACGCTGCACTTCAGGGATTCTTTGTATGAAAAACAGGATGGGAATCATTGACGGTCATAATCTTGGCAGACTTCACTGACGCAACATTTGGCAGACTGAGCTCCTCTGTGTCCTTGCAGCAAAGAATCAGATTTATATTTCCCTTTCTCCTTGCTCATTTTGACACGTTACTCATCAAAACAAACAGCATATTAATCACTCAAGATGTAAACCTAAATGATGTTCTTCTCGGCTGAGCTGTAATGTTAGCTAGCTCAGTGGTGCTAGGTGAGCTAGCAGTAGAAGAACACTTCCTTCTGCACAGTGATACGGTTGGAGGGTGTAGTTCAGTAAAGAGAGAAAATAGTTCCTACATGAAACTGCTCACAACAAGGTCTGTGGATTATCTTGAGTAACCGGGTCATGATTTCTGGAAAGAGACATTGCTGTTGAGTTTTCAAAATGTATTTTTTGGCACTTTGAGCACCACAAGCTGAGTGACATCTAGTTCCATCATATTTAAGAGATGGCAGACATTTCTACGGCTGATATCTCCAACACTCGGCAACTCACATCAAAACAATCTAGACTGATAAATAGCACTACAGGTAATAGGTAAAATATGTATTTTTGATTTTGGCGTGAACTGTCCCTTTAAGGCTGTTCTTCTCCCTGTGGTAAAATTTTACTACCACACATGCCCACTTATCTGCAAGGCAAATATACGTCAGAAATGTAGTGCAATGCATTATAATTAATAAATAATTCTGGCATACAAAAATGGAACACAAAACTAAATTTAATTTGAAGACAAAAAAAAAAGAAATCAGTGAAAAATGTACAAAAAAAAGAAAAACACATGTTCTGTAAAACCAGAAGTAAAATCTGTCAATGAACCTGCTGACATGAAACTTTTAGTAAAATTACATTATTTAGGTTTATCTCAACAGTCAGATCACTGCTACAACTTTTAAAGTGATACCAGGTCAGGCAAATTAACGTCCATGATTACTTTCACGGGAGGCAACAGTTCCAGTGACGTTCGTTGGGTAACATCTGACAGAGGCGCAGGCAGCAGCTGATGGTGGGCTCATAAAACACTGCATCCGGTTCTTCAATTTTCATTTTTGTCTCACTGCTCGTCTGGTGCACGGAGCGGGCGAACAGCGAGGGTTTAGGAGTTTTAACCAGAGTCTTCTTTGTCACACAGCCAATGTCGATGAGCGCCTGAGGAAGAGAAAATCATGGTGATATAGCAGCTGCCAAAAAAAGAGAAACTATTCTGAAAGCCTACTTTATATTAAATTACACTGAAGCTGGATCGCTGTAAAAAATTTCAAGCTGGTTTGATAGTAAGCCATGCACTGAACTGGACAGGTATACCAATTTTTACCACTAGGTGTCGCACTTAACTCAGCCGCCTCAATGACACACAATGACACTGTGTCCCAACAGCAAATTAACTTTTCGAATATTGCGTCGCATGACGCAACATCGAAGCTTTGTGTCCACATTGAATACATTGAATAATAGTAGAAAATAGTTTTATACTGTGATATTTACTGGAAATTACATAATAAAGCTGACAGTGAATACAGTAGGTTGTTATTAGCGATAGTGATTTACCAGAAACATTCAGCCTCCTGGCGATCTCCTTCCAGCCAGCTGCCTCCTTATTTTGGTTTCTGTATTGAAGTAATTTGGTATTGTACAAACAATTCCTAGAAACAGGTTGTCCAATAAAAGTTAAGCTCAAATGGTGCACCGCCTTGCTTGTCAGCTTCATATCCAAAATGTTGTCATATTGGTGCAGTTTCATTTTCTTGAAAGACTAAGGGTGCTTTCACACCTGCCCTGTTTGGTTTGGTTCAGTCAAACTCAAGTTTGTTTGCCCCCTAAGTGCGGTTCATTTGGGCAGGTGTAAACACAGCAATCACACTGGAGTGCGCACCAAAACATCCAGACCAAGACCTCCTTGAAGAGGTGGTCTCTGTCCAGTTACAAACGAACTCTGGTGCAGTGCGTTTGTGGTGAGAACGTGTTCCAACCTCGATCTGAACCAACTGCAGTCACATGGCACATTGTTTGGGTTAAACATGAGCATGTTACAGTCCTGGAGGATTATTAATGTGTGCCTCCTCCTGTACTGCCTTAATATGCACATTCAGCACATCCAATGCATCAAAACATTGTTTTCTAGTTGGAGCCGCGCCTCGTTTTCAAACTGTATGTTTGACTCAAATGAACAATGACAGCAATATAGTCCACGATGAGCAGCGCTAAAATCAACCTGCGTAGTTGTCCCTCCATTGTGACATTAGAAATTGTTGCATTTTTTTGCAAGTGTACTCTTCTTCAATTTTTTGTGTTTACTTCCTGGATTTTTCCCGCATGGAAATTCTGACCAATCAAGAGCAGCTTTCTAACGCAAGGAATTTTATCTGGTCTGCTTGTTAATGCTACCGTGAGAACACCAAGGCTGCTGATGTAGGCTGATGTACTTTTTAATTTGCCAGAACATGTCATAATTAGCAGGTTAGCATAAAATAAAACCAGTTTTAGCCTGTAAATCGGACAAGCCAAACTGGAAACCAACCCAACTCTAGCTGATGCTTTTATTCAAAGCTACTAACAATTATTGCGTTCAATCATGTGGGTATGACAGCAAACAGTCATGAATCATGCACGTACATCAACATCATCAAACATGAGGAACTGCTCCAAGTGCGACATTTAGGCACAATAGCATACAGAAAGAGTTTTTTAATGCATGTATTTTATGTATTTTGAGTTCTCTCAGTCTCATAAGGTTGTCTAAATGAGCACACTCTCAACAGAGCTGAGTTCATCAGCTGATATAATGAGTCAACTTTTTCTTTCTCTGGATCATCACTTGTTTGGCACATTGCAAAAAAAGCGTTTCCCATTTACCTGCACCAGGTCCAGCACCGCCATCGGCTGCAGCACGTCTTTGTAATGTTCCACCAGTGACTGCTGTGTGACTCCAGGTCGAAACATGATGTGGTACAGAATGGCCTCCAGCATGCCTTTACACACCTGTCTGTTCAGATTACCGTCAACCATGCGCCACGGCCGGCTGATGAAACTCACATTTTCACTGTGAGGATTAGAGGTTGGAAACAGAAGTAAGATGAAGATGACACACAGGAAAGCAAAATGCATAAATACTTTCAGTAAGAGTTTGTACTTACTCATTATCACCTACAGCTGGACTTGTTGGTGAGGAGCATGCTTCTTTATCTCTTTCATTATCTCGACTGTCCACTGGAACTTCATGATCTTTATCTTCTTGTCTTTCCTCAGTTTCCACCTTCTCCTGTCCTGCCTCTTCCTCTTTTCCCTCTTCAGGCTGCATCTGCTTTCCTCCCTCATCTGCCCTGTCTTTCTGCTTTTCCAGCTGTTCTTCCTCATTCAGTTTCCCTCTTGTTACATCACTTGACAACTTCTCTACATCCCGTCTGTCCTTGCCCTCTTCTCTAGCCACAGCCCTTTTCTTTGCAGGCGGTTCCTCGGGGTCATGACGAACCTCTCGCCTATTTCTCATGCGCATGAAGGGGATGTTGTGCTGCTTCTCCAAAAAGGGAAGTCTGTTGGATGATAAGCGAGACTGGGACCATTGCTTGGTGTTCACAGTCAGCAGCCATGGATCGGCATGCTGCATGAGCACCCAACGGATGCCCAAACTTCCGACTTGTACCATCTGGCCTTCTTCTTGTAACTCCTGGGTCGAAAAGGGGAAATTAAAGATCAGACAGAAACACAGAGGGTGAATAAAACAGGAAACTAGTTGTTCACAGAAGCTAGTCTGTAACATGACTTTGACCTCACACACTGTGTTTTGGCTTCATAGAGCAGAACAGCAGTTAATGTGTTTACCGTCATGTACTGCTGCAGGCTCCTGGTGCGTCCAGACTGTGGCTCCTCCAGGTGTGAATTAGTCTGGTAGAGGTCACGTATATCCACACCATTCTCACCAGCTGCATGTAAGCTCCTCCTGAGCTGAGCACATGCTTCAATATCCCGAGGAGTGTATCCTCTCTGCTCAATCAAACGCCTGTCACACTCCTGCTCACTGTTTGGAGAGGAGGTGGAGGTGGAGGAGTGGATGGAGTGGGTGAGGGTGGAGGGCAGCAGGGATGGACCACATTTAGTCAAGTCCAGTGGTGGAGAGTCTAAAAGTGAAGAGAAAAATGAAATAAAGAATTACTGTCTGCAGATGAAGCTGTGTATGTACGTGTTGTTTATGTGTTGATACGTACCCCCCATACTGAACGCGTGGTGAGCAGGTGTGTTGCGCAGTTGCAGCCTCATGATACAGGACTCCACCACGATGTTATCGTTGGTGTTGAGGTTACGTATTTTGACTGGAAACAAAACAAAATAATTTACCATATCTGAATAGGGCTGCAACAAACTATTATATTCATTACAGATGAATTTATCTTTTACATTGATATAAAGCAAAGACAAGCAGCAAATCTAAACCTTTACGGAGCAACAGCAGATTATTTGGCATTTTTTCTTAATAAATGACTAATCAATTAATTCGCTATTTGTTTACCCTCTAAACAAAGACAAAGAGCACATTAATCTGTAAATCAAAGACTTCTTTTTGTATTTTTTTGGCTATGGTTGTATGTCAAATTCCTACAAAGCCCAGGCTGAAAGGTGATATATTTTATTTTGTGCGTTATTGTTTTGTGAGAACAAGTTATTGTGCGCAAATGATAACTTGTTAGCATGAGGTAATAACTTGTTCCCACAAGATAATTAACTTGTGTGCATAAGATAAAAAAATATATTTCACCTTTCAGGAATTTAGGGGCTCGCAAAATTTCAATATGTTCTGGGTTTTGTTTCTGTAAGTAAGCTACAAAGCTTTTTTTCTTTTGTATGTTTTACATTTGCTATTATCTTTGACATACTTGTAAAATGCATTGAGACACAAAAAAATCATTGTTATTAAATAGTTTTTTACTCTTTATATAAAGATTAAAATGAGATAAAACAAAGATAAAGATAAAGTTTAATCCTGTGTGAAGTGATTCAAATAATATCTCTGAAAACCACACTTTTCTTTCTGCCATCCACCAGAGACAAGCCACACAGAAAACCTTATCTAAGAAAAGTGAATGAGTGAATAAAATCCAACTCTACCTATGCCAGGAAAGCAGTATCCGCGCATCATCAGGTAGTTGGTGTGAGATGCTTGATGTGCCTTCACCTCCAGTCTTTTTCTCCCCTCACAGTCCTCACCTTCATCATCATCATCGTCCTCTTCTTCCAGAGCTGCCATACTGAAAGATCACAGTTTACCTCAACATTATTATTTTGTTAACATGTTGTATGAACAACTCCACAGACTATTAGCCCCTGAATCAATCATAGTGAATGTTAATGATGCTGTGTGGTCTCTGTTTGCGCCTTTGTTACAGTCAGAGGCAGTAAAGTACATTTACTCAAGTACTATACTTGTACTTTTTTGGGATATTTTATACCCCTACACTACAACCTTTCAGAGTGAAATATTGTACTTTTTACTCCACCACATTTATCTGACAGCTTTAGTTAGATTTCAGATTAAAATTTTGCTTCAGCTGAGAGAACAGCTGAGACAAAACCAAACATTGCCCACTCGCAGGTCACAAACTATCTCATTTTACAGCTAAACAGTACACTAAAATATGTTTCTGAAAACATCTGAAGCTAGAAATAGGCAATGCAGTGACAGTATCTTGATTCATATTTGCTCAGTGCTGCCCAGTTTGACAGGTTGACCACAGTTCATGTTTGACAGCTGAGTTAGCAGGCAAGTTCTAGTAAAGTTATGAAACTGCAGCTTGAACACGAGTGTTCTCATTATGTTGGGCACTGCTGACTGTAAATCCCTGACAGCCCACTGAAGTTAAATTACATCTTTAACTACTTTAAGCAACATTGTATGTTGTCAATTTATGTTTGTCTTTTGTTTAGTTATGTGTTATGTCTCCACTGACATTTTTGTTTTGTAAATAAATAAAATAAAAATTAAATTTAAAAAAATGTTTGGGTTTTTTTTGTAAAAGTGGATTAGAGTGAGCAAATGACCTTGATTCCCAAGTATTTAAGTCCTCTTGGCACGTCTTGAAGGGGGGAAAGACTAGAGGGGAGTGCGTCTACTTCAGAATTTAAAGAGAATAATTTGCTCTTTTGTAAATTTAACTTACACCCCAATATTTTCCCAAACTGATTCAGGATATCTAAAATGCAGGTCAGTGATGAGGCCAGATCAGAGGCATAAAGAAGCAAATCATCTGCATAGAAAGAAACTTTGAACTCTTGTATGCACTGACATATTTACACAAATGAAGCTCCTGACTGATAAACAGTTATTCTGATTTCCACTGATATGTGACATATATACAGACTGCAGGATGACTTTAGGCAATGAAAACTTAATAAAGACTGAAGTAAATGGACTGTAAGTATGTGGTATCCACTATAATGGGGCTGGGATTTTTTTTTAAAGGGTCAGCAGATGTTTGTCCAAGTAATGAAACACCTCATGTGATACAAAGAGGGTATACATTTCAGATTTGTGCTTCCTCCCTCAGAAAACGCAGGTATATTTAATTTGTAGTGCTCTTGGCAACATCTCTTCAGTGTCCCCATTACACTGGATTATCTCCTCTAGACTATGAATACAACAACATGCAGTGTGTACACTCACCTCTTGACTACGTCATTGTCCACCAGGGTGCTGTCCACCACCACCATCTGTTTCGGTATGGAGATGTACACGCTCAGCAGTCCCAGAGACATCAGGCTGAGAGAGACCACACAGGCTCCACCTGGAGAATTCATAGAGAACCGCAGCATGTCTGAAACATCTGGAGGCTCCTCCGAAGCTCGAGGTGCCACATTTGAGGCAGTGGCTTCATCTGGCGTCTCTTCTTTAGGGAGGTGATCGTCTGTCTCTCTGCTGGACGGATCTTCACTGGAACCAGCTGTGATGCAATCCTCTGGGTTTTTCTCTTCATCTTCTTTGTTTGTTGCCTCAGGTTTCTCGTTGCTCACCTCCATCAACAACTCTTCTCCTTCCATTTTGCTCTGGTCGCTCTCTCCCTCCTTTGTGGAGTCGCTGTTTGCCCTCTCTGGTTGTACCTCTGGTTCACTCACTGCTCTTCCTTCATCTTCTTTACTTTCACCTTGCTTTTTTCTCCTCTCATTCCCCGTTCTTTTCACTGTCACTTCCTCCCCGTTTTCTGACCTGCTCTCGGTTTCATGGTAGAACATAGTAACTGGTCTGTCGTCTCCTGTCCCGTTGTTAATTAGACTCCTCAAGAAGCGGAAGGAATCAGTGCACAGTGAGTGAGGAAAACGCCAAGAAAAACACCTGTCAGGATGGAGTGGGAGAGGCGTGGTCAAAAAACAATTCACTGTTGAAACTATTCAAATATTGCTGTTTACAACAGACCAGATATTTTAATCTAATATTCCAAGGAACTAAACTCAGATACAACATCAAAAGCTTAAAAGTTCCTTCAGGGAATTCATGTTTCTGTTACCATCTTAACATGTCAAGACAAAGTATTATCATGATTAAGCTGTTAGGTTTGAATCAGTATTAGAAAAGAGACATGCAGAGCTCTGACGAGAGTTTGAAAATACCAGAGAGCTATGGAGCACACTTCAAAAGTAATTCTATACTATTCCCATCCCTCATCCTAATATTGCTAACTGGTGCTTGTCCGCAGTCCAAATGAACGTTGTATCGAACAACGATTCTCGATCAGTGGGATGTGGCCAACTAGTGGCCCTTGGAGTGCCATCTAGTGGGCGGCAGAGGAACTGCCAATTGATTTAATTTTTTTTTTGTATGTATCTAAATGTGCTCAAGAATTCACATAAATAAAAAATATTAAAGTAAAATAAAAAATTTCAGTGACCACTTATATTTGAATACCACTGTGCTAATCGTGACACATCAATGGGTAGAGACAACGTGTTCTGCCTGTTTGCTAGCTAATGTTCCCTCAGATGCAGTGACACAAAATGGATCAGTTTTTGAACAAAAAGTGATGTGGGAGACAACGCTGCACCAGTAAAAGCTCCAAAAGGTGTGGTGAGGAAATGTGACCCTGAGTAGCCCTCATCCTGGGTCTTCAATAGGGGGTTCACGACTCCTAAGGGATCCTCAGTGTTACTGCAGGGGAGGCTGCCTAGTTATTGTTTGATGATTTATTTTAAGTTTAAAGTTAAGTTTTTCTTTTCCCCAAAAATTAAAACATATCTTTAACATAAACATGAACCCAACATATTATTAGCAAAGATAAATCAGCATATTCATATTTAAGTCATTACATTTAAAGTACACAACAGTGATGTTAAGCTAAGTGTTACCCAGGAATCCTGATGGCGAGGTAAACTAGCAAGCTAACATTTACCTACTATTAAAACATATTGGCATATTAGCTGTATATTATTCCAAGTGTATGGGCATCATCGTGAGCCACAATGGCTTGTTTTGTAACTTTTCGTTACACACTGCCCGCCTTAGAAACCACTGGCAAAAGTGCACAGATGAGGCCAAGGCACCAGGCCATGCTACAACTACTACTGACTTGGCAGCTACAGGCAAATGCAAACGAGAGAAGTGCCAAAAATATTCAGTAAATTATCTCAAGTGCATCTCAGTTTTATTCAGTGTATATAGTAAAGTGCTCTGTCTCTCTTTGAGCTGAAGTGTCCTTGGCCTGAAAAATGTTGCAGATCTCTAAGACACATTAAATTTGGAATAATAATGGCAGGCAGTGATACAATGAGTCAAAAGCACAGCGTGGTGAATGTGGTAAAACGAGGCAACAAAACCATCAAAGCTCCAGAGACACTTAAACACAGAGCATCCGGGATGTGTTTGGAGGCCAAAAGTGTTTCTAAGGAAAAGAGATGGGCTTCAGGAACAACAGAAAGTCATCACAACAGCTGACACCGGCATGACACATATTTACAGCCCTGTTCATTTTTTCTCTGTTTTTTTCATGCTATTCTTTTTTAAAATAATCTATTTGGGAAGGTGGTCCTCGGAATATTTTTTTTAACGATCAGAAGTGGGCCTTAAGTTACACAAGGTTGAGAACCCCTGGTATAGAAGTTGTTGCAGTTTTGAGACTTTTAATCAGAAATTTCTTCCCCATGAAGCAAAGACTTTAAAATAACAGGAACTACAGTACAGTACAGTGCTCAGAAATGAAAACTGAAACGAGGGTCCTGTAGCTGAAATGTAGGCAGAGTTCCTTAAAAAGGTTCCTGGATTCCCAAAGAGCTCTTGCAGCCACAAAATACCTTAAACTGTTTTTCTAAGTCCTATCCTATCCTAAAACCTACTAATGGCTGCCATTCAGTGTATTACAATCCTAAAGACAATGATGACGTACATAAGGTGTGCACGCAATACGGCAACCAAAGTGTGGCGGAGTACAAAAGCTTGTCAAGCTATGCCAGTTATCTTCCCTCAGTGTACCTGTAGTAGGACTGGGACAGCTGGTAGGACATGGGCAGGATGGGCAGTGCTCGGTTCTTCTTCGGCCCAAACGGCTGGTTGACACGACGGCGGTTGACCAGACCCCTCTTCCTGCATTGTATGAACACTTGGCACAGCAGCTCCTGGTTGTACTTACTGTACATATGGAAGGTCTACGAAAGAAGACAGATGGAATATTGAGAAGTCTGTGTGTGAATGAGATTTTAGACCAGTGATGCCAAAAAAAAACAAAAAAAAAAAAACTGCCTACACCAGCTTTAAAGATGACCGTACCTGAAAGGATCTGGACGACTTCATCTGATTGTTGGTCATGGCCAGAGTGCTCTGGATCAAGTTGTGTAACACTATGGCATGAATGTCATCTGTGCTGTAATGGGCACAAACAAACAAAACAACAATTAACTGCCACCATAAACATTCATATTTTTTCAGTGGAAGAAAATCTAATTGAATCCTCACCAGTTGAGAGTGTCTTTCCATGCCACCTGCCTTGCACTCTCTATTGCAGAGACCTTAAACCTGTAACACACACTCAGCGTCAATCTACAAACTGCACTCAGCCATCACTGCTTGTCTTATGTCAGCATGTTAAACCTCCTCCGCTTCTTACCGTGAGAAGAGCTGCTCCTTTGTGTCAGGCATGATCATCTCATGAGCACTGAGAAGCACAGTGCTGAACTTCTGTCGGAGCAGCCGAGCATACTCGGAGAACGATTTGGCACAATCCTAAAAAAATTCAATAGGTCAACCTCAACTTTTTAGAAAAGAGCAACAGTAACAAGAACAAAACAAAAACACACCTCTGGATTGTTCGGATCAGCAGGTTTCTTCTCCTCCAACAGCCTCATCAGAGGTTTGTCCTGGTACACCTCGGCCAGACAGATCCTACAACACACAGCTGATGAATAAAACTGCAGAGTTGTGTTTGATAAAAGTGTGTGTTTTCATCATGTGTACCTACCTGTAGTTCAGAAGCGTCTGAGGATTTTTGAGGATGTATCGTGTGCGACGCCCAACAGCGACGGATGTTTTATCCATTGATATCTCATACTCTGCCTGGAGCAGGTCTCTCACCACACAGTACGGTACGAATGACCTTTTTAACTGCAACACATCGACAACACACTGACTATGTTCACATGCACAAAATATCCCAGTTTTTGCCCTTATTCCAATTATCTGGATGCAAATTGCATACTCCAATTGTGCTGTATACATGTTCCAGGAATGCTATTAAAACCTGAATAATACTGGCATATCCCACATATCTTAATTGGAAAATACTTCATTTGGAAAAAGGCCTTTTTAGGAATAGCCAAACGGATTATGCCAAATCAAATTCTGAATATTGTCATATTGAGAATAACAGGGAATTATTAGTGTTCATGTAAACACAGTCACTATAATGTTTTATACAACTGAGTACAAATAAGCGCTCATGACTAAATTTTCTAAAGACAAGGCAATCTTTTTTTTTTGTTTTGTTAATGTTCATCAAAATGTTGTGCAATTTTTTTTACAATAACGTATCTGTTCATGTCACATTTTTTTATATGTATCTCTGGGGTATTTTTCGAGGCTGCAGATTCAGTTAATTATTCTTTGTGCGTTCATCACTATGAGCAACCCCTTTTGTATTATTTACACATTGTCATTTAATACATTATCATTATTATTATAATATCAGTGATAGACATTTTAAGCTAAATAAAACATTTTAAAAACACTGTGTGAGCAGAAAAACACAATGTCACAAAGCTGAAAACATGACTCATGGAAAGCTTGTTGCTTTGCAGATACACAGGATCAGAGGTTTCTGCCCTCACTCTGTATTACTAATACTCTTACTCAGGTTACTCAGGCTAAGCCTTAGTGTGCCCTGAAGAGATACATTTATCCAGTAAAAAATCTGTAACAATTAGAAAAAAAAACCTGCAAGAATATAAACATTATTTTGTTTTAAAATCTGTTTAACCTTCTTTCAAGATCATTTATGACCCCTCAGATGTACGGACCTTGCTGTTGAGCAGGTGTGCGGCCACACTGCAGAGCATCATCAGCGAGTCTTCCTGTATAGACCAATAGACTCTCTGCCTGGTCATCCTCTTCAGAGCTCGGTGGTCTGCCTCGTCATGAGCAGGGGTGCGTTTCTTGGGCTCTTTAAAGGTGCAGTGTAAGACACAGTCAGAACTTCAGTTTAAAGCTTTCAAAATACTATAACATTATCAACAGAATGTGAAGAGAAAAAAATTTTGACGTCTAAAATGTCAATGTGTTGCAGAAACAGCCACTGAAATGAGCATGCTAATCAGCTAGCCCCTGCTCATCTCATCACATGAGAAAATGAAGAGGTAGAGCTACAGCGCCAAGTGAGTGGCATAGTAAAGACAAAACGCTTCATTCACACTAATATGTTTTTGTTTTGGAAGTGTAAGTTTTTATAGCCCAAAAGATGGCTGAAGCTCTTGGCAAGCAACCTTTATCACCACCCCAACCACCAGAGAGAAGAACAAAAAATGACAAGAAACACAGCAAGAGTACACACTGCCATGGCTTTCCACTGCCAATGACTTTTGATGCTGAATTGTGCCGTTTCTTTTAGACTGGAAAGTATAATTTAATGTTGGCTATTTAGCAAAGAGTTCAGTAGTGTGGTCATCAGTTGCACTACAGATAAACAGTCTTTAGTCCATCACATCGGACACATGTACCTTTTTTCTTCTTGCGTGGGGCTTTGACCACCTCCTTTTTGCTTCTCTTCCTCTTCTGTCTCTTTCCTCCGACCACCTGCTTGTTCCTGGAAGCAGGCTCAATACCCACCTGGTTACAAACACACAAGAACAGGAAACATTGTTTGTTGCTTGAACTCTTTGTTCTCGGCTGAAATGTTACATCAAATATCACAAACACCTGCGTCTAAGTTAGATATTAGAATCAGTCAAGTGTGTCATGCAAGCAACTTCTAATCCTGGCTGGAGCAATCAGATCTGCTCATTACTATGCAGCACTGATCATCATGAATATGAGCAGGTGATGGCGTCTGTTGTTCAAACATCGTAAGCTTCATGAAGGATTTTTGCAGGACTATTGTACCAGACTTCATTAGATTTAGCCACAGTAGGTGTAACCAATACACTGAGTGTAAATAAAAATAATAATGGACAGAACTCATACCTCTACAGTTTCTACCGTCAGTGGTCGCTTGGTCGTCAGATAACGAGGCTTAGTACTTCCTCCTGTTACACACAGACATTTGAAAAGTATTTGATTGGTGAGTAGGAGCACAGTGAGTGTGCAAGTTTGGAGGTTAATTTTGAAAGAAATCAGAGGGAGTAAGGCCCCTCATTTCATCTGTTAAAGGAGCTTTTAATGCTGAATATAAGTATCAATCAGCTTTGTAATGACTTGACACATAAAGTGGTTAAAAATACAGAAATTCATTATGCTCCAAGCAGCAGCTCACCAGCTTTAAATGCAATCCTCAGAGCATTTTTACTCAGCAGGCTCTTCAGTCTGATTTTGTTCTCCTTCGCCTCTAAACCAGTCGGGGTCTAAAAAACAACAGACACATGTGCACAAACATTAGGCCACATTAAATATCGTCTCCGTTTACATGCACTCACACACTGTCACATACCGTTTTGACAGAAAGGAGGTGATTGGTCCACAACCAGTTGCGTTTAAGATGAGCAAAGAACTCAGAGTCCAGACCTCCTGCTCCTTTACTGTCTCCTGGTATCGACCCATCGTCACACACTTCTCGACTGCCCCTGTGTGAGTGTGTTAACAGATATACATCAGTGTCACTCTGACACACTGGTGAGGGACTGTATATTGTCTGTATACTTCTCTAACAAGTTTTTTTTTGGTAAAAGCTTAAATTTCAGCTCCTTTGATTTGATTATCTTATGAAAACATGACAAATAGAAGAACAAGAATAAAAGGCAGAGCAAGTTAAATGTATTTATTCTGGCTACAGCTAATTAGTGAGGGCTGAAAATGAATGAACAAATCTTTTTGGACGACTCTTTTTACCGTCCAGTATCAAGCAGGTCAACCTGTCGCACACCTGAGTGCTCATGAATCACAGACTTTCCTCACTCCCTATTATCACAGGGGTTCTGCTAATGCTGACTGCTATGGTGAGTCCACAATAGGTGGCTGTTCTTTCATTTTCAGAGTGTCTATGAGCTTCATGTTGTATGTGGAAACAACATGAAGACTTTTTACAAAGAAGATGTTTTATATTTTATAACTCAGAGCACTTCAACACCATCTTGAATAAAAAAAAGAGCAAAGGCAATGGATCATGGGAGCATTTTCCACATAGACTTGTGCTACTTGCCCCTCAAAGAATGACAAATCGTTGGTTAGGGAGATTCCTGTAATATCGTATTGCACTTACATACCCTACTAACACACAAGCAGGATGCTGAAACAATGCATTGAAAAGAATGGGTCTTGTAGTGACTGAACAGCTGCAACTTGGTCAATATTAGAAGCGAGGGTAACGCAAATGTAGTAAAAAACACACAGTCATTAAAACTCCTTAGCAGAGGGGTGTCCAAACTGCAACCAGAAACAACTGAACTGCATAAGCTGTCCTGTACTATTGTTTATTCATCTTGCACTGCACTGTAGCCACACATTAGTTATTATTCTATTGCTGGATTTGTCTTGTTTTATTTCAGCCTAATATTATGTTCTGTTTTTAATCAAATTTCAATTATATCAATGAGTATCTTTTATATCTTTCTGTCTTTAAGCACTTTGATTTGATCTGTTCTTATAAATGTGCTGTACAAATAAACTTTGATTCACAGGTAAATAATACTTCACTTACTTTAGCAGGTATGCCAGTCCTGCAAACACGTAGCGATCATGCACAAAGGAAGGAGCATTTTCTTCTTCTGCTGCATTTCTCTTATTGCGGATCACCCCTAAAATATGAAAACACAAAGAGACAGGCACATTTTTAAAAAGTGAAAAATATAAATTTCTATTCTGCTTTTATATATATATATATATATATATATGTATATGTGTGTGCCTGTACCCAGTGGTGTATTGAGGCAGACACACATCAGGTCAAACCAGTAGCTTTCCACGTCTTCAGCAGTGTTAAATTTGTACTGCCGCCTCTCAAATGGTTTGTCAGGTGACTCTGTGACCAGCCAGTAGTGAGGCTCAGCACTGGTGGTGTCAACAATGGTGGCATTGCGCCTCAGGTACACAAACACCTGGATTAGTGCAGTTATAGAGGAAAAACAGGAGAAATGACAAGAGAACTTACTTAATTTTGAACCTCTATTTTACTAATATGACATTCATGCAGTTTTCCTACAGCTTGGTGCACTACATTGCGTTGCTCATGAGCAGTTAGGATAGTCCAATACAAAACAATGCAATCAAACTGATTTAGTTGCTGACACTGCTTGTGTTGCATCCACTTAGGACACAGTGTAACCTTCGTAGCTTTAAATTAAGTATGCAACTTTAAGTACGTAACATGACAACACCATACCTCAATGTTCTTACAGTTGTTGTGTTTATGTTTTATAATTAAAGGGGGAAAACACACTGTAGATACTTAAAAATGTTAAATTTAGCATGTTTTGCATTAATTTATTTAACACCAAATTTCAAGAGAAAAATCAGGGACAACATTTGTCTTCTCTTTCTTTCAAACACAAACTGTGTTTTACGACGGGATGAGATCAGCGGTCAGAGGACGGACATCTTCCCTTCTGTGTGGTGTTTTTGCAGCACTGACAGACTTGACTGTGGTTACTGTGTACCTGGTCTTTCTCCTTGAACTTCTCCACAGGACCAAACTGCAGCAGACCCATGTAAACCAGCTTCTGCAGGTTCTCATGGAACGAGAAGATGTACTTCCTGATATGAAGAGACAATAAATACTCCATTTAGACTTACAGGTATGACACATTATAGAGGAAGTGAGAGAGACAGACAGAAAGTCACCGTTTATAAAGCAGCTGTCGTCTCATTCTGGCGGGCAAAGCTCTGATGAGATGGTGTTGCTTTACGGGGTCGTTGAGATATTCCTCCAGTCCTTCTACCTGTGGACACAAGTCAGCTAATGTTTTTTTATGTATTACATGTGTTGCAAACTGTGCTATAAGAACAAAGTCATCAACAATATCTCATAAATGTCCACATTAGGTACACCTTTATGCCTAATATTTTGTTTTTATTTCATTTTATATCTATCAGGTTAAACTACATATTAGAATCTTCTCTTAGTATAACTAAGTACAGTTCAACAACCCCACTGTGCACAGACGGTAAGTGGGATTGACTACATTAAGTCCTTTTTAAAAACAATAGTTTGTTTTCTCACCTTATAATTGATCTGTATGACCTGAATGAAGATGGAGAGAGGCAGGCAGAGCAGCAGGTCGCCGACCCTCGCCCAGCCACTGCCAAACTCCTTGTGCACACGGACAGGAGGCATGAATTTCTTCCATGACTCCTCATCAGCAAACACTATCAGAGACAGGCAGAAGATTACAAAGGAATCAAGGTGGTTAGTTTAACAACAATATGCACGTCTTTAAGTCACTAAGAAACAAAATAGGCACAGATGTTTTATTACAGGAGAATGGTCACACATGATGTTCTCTCACCTTTCATGTCAGACTGAGAGCGACCAGGTGTCGCTTTATCCTTCTGCTCCTCCTCTTCTTCATCACCTGATGATGATGGTGCATCCAAATTACACAAAGTAGAGTCTGCCGTTTGTGTGTCAAGGTTGTCTGGGGGTTTGGCATCAGGATCAGTGCTGTTTAGGTCTGCTGGTGTCTCACTGGTCGAGTGGGAGTCAGGGGAGTTGTGTCGGAGCGGGTGTCCATATATCAGGTACCAGAGGAAGTTATGGACAAGACGCAGGCGATGCATCTTAGGCTGGAAGCCAAAAGTCTTTCCCAATCCCCTAACTATAAAAGCAGAGACGGAGAGAGGACAAATAACACAACAATGAACAGTGGATAAAAAGGATATCAATACAAAGAATATACAGTAAAAAAGACACTTCCATAGAGCAGCACAGAGGGCGAAGTTGCAAGTTTTAAAAATGATGTTTTGTTCAAAATCCACAAAACCAGCCTGAAAATGAAGGAAATCTCAAACAACTGCATCAGAGTCAATGGAGCACAGCTGTGTAGTTGTCGGACCCCTGTCGGAGCTGGCCATACTGCGCTATGATTGGCCAGTCTGCGTTCACAAGATGGGACTAAGCGAAGGCTCAATTGACCTGAAGAATAGACCTCCAGATTTCCATCCTGACAAAAGCATCTCCTCCCATTTTGCTGCTCTTCTAATACACAGTGAAACAGAACCTGTCGTGGGCTTAAACTCGTTGTCCGCTTTGTTCTTGTCTTTTCTTTTGCTGGTCATCTCATCAGACCCCTCTCCTTGTTCTCTGGCTTTCTCTTCAGCGAGCTGCAGACTGAGGGACAGAAAAGGGACGATCAAAGTGACAGGGAGAGACAAAAAAATATACAAGATTTAACAACAACAACAACAAAGTTCTCCAGAGAGCTTGTCTGATGAATTCTAGATATAAAGGACATCAACAGCTTCTAGCCGCTGCACTTGATTTTCTCGCACTTATCTTATTGTGCTAAGCTGGCACCAGGCTAGTGTGACTACACTAAAACCATAGGCAGAATAAATATAGTCAAAAGAGTTAAGACTCATTTTGGAGTATTTGGATTGTGCTCACCGTACAGCTGTGTAAGAGCTGGATATTCTGAAGCGGACCTGTTCAATGACTCTGCTCACTACGTCATCGTTGGGCTGAATGGATGGATGAACCACCATCTCAACCTGCATGATAAAGAACATTACACACTACAGGAAAATCTGGCAGAAATCAGGGCTTTGCTTTCGATTGTCTGGAGTGGGGATCGGGCCCAAAGTCGACCTGATTCTCATGTAGTATGTGTTCGGCATCAGGACAGCTATTTCCCAGTTTCAAGCCTATGCTAAATGCTAATGCTCAGCAAGAGAGCAATGAAGCATTATGTCTCAAAATGTCGAACTATCCCTTTAACTGCTTAAAAACAAAAATATAAATACAAAAAATCTTACATGGGTTATTACATCAGTTTAACCAAATGTTTTGTAGTTACAACTTCAGATCAGCTAAATGACTCAAAAACTGTCTGTTGATGAACAGGACCATAAGGAAACTCTTTCCTGTATATTGAGTGGCCAGTAGTTTTATTTACGCAGTGGATGAAATGAGGCTTGAAAATATGACCATAAAGGTGTGACGTGTGTCTCTTACATTCTTAGTGATCCCATCCTGTATGACGGTTGTTCTGTAAACCTTAAGTAAGCCTTCTCTGGACAGACTGTCGACGAGACGTAAAATAGTCTTCCTGCAACACTTGGAGCTGACTCCGCCCTGCTTCTCATCATCATTGATTATCTTCTGTAGCCTGGAGAAAGACAGCGTGTTGACACTGTTGTTCCTGCTCTCACTGTGTGATAAAATGCTTTGAAATGAACTAATGACATTGAAGACAGACTGACGGGAAAAGACCCTCGATGATTTTTAAGCTGCGGACCGCCTCGACGATCAGGTTCTTCCTCCTCAGCAGGCGGTACGTCTCGTGAGATCTCTCCCAAACCTTCTGGGATTTTTTCCGAGGCGGGGCCTGAAAGAGGAGGATTGTGTTATTTTCAACATTCATTTCAAACAGCTGGAACAAAACACAGAAAAAACCACACTTAAACTATCTCATCAGACTGACCTGCGGTGGGCAAACATCTTTAACAACCACAATGTTGTTGTCCACTGGCTTACTGGCTGCATTCAGCGCCTCACTCTGGGGCAAAGCACTGGAGGAATTTGAGCTGGAGTCGTCCTCCTCAACTCGAGCTTGTTCTGATAGAAGAGATATTCTGGATTAAATACAAATGGACAGAACAAAAGGCTGGGAATCTCTAGGCATCTCATGATTTGATTCCAATTCAGAGAGGTACCATGCAATTATGAAAAGATTATCAACACATCTTGATGCATCACAATTTTGCACGTTTAAAGATACACAGGATTTTCCTAAAAACAATGTATTGACTGATACAGAAGTAATCCATGTCTATTATCACTTATGACCCACTAAGAAGTGTGTGGAGAGACTCTGCCCTCTCCCTGCATTTTCTTATTTTCTGTGTTCAGAAGTTTATAGGCGTGTACCCCCCCAGCGCTCAGGTGAGGTCAGAGCTTTATAAAAAGGTAGTGACCAGGTGCCAGACTGTAAGCAGCAGGCATCCAAGAGGCACAGCACCTAAAAAATGCAAACATAGCATGGCAAAACACCAAACAAGAGAAAATCTGTGGTTGGCTTTTACTTGCACTTTTGCTGGCGTGCGTGTTTACCAACAGTAACCTACAATCCTGCATAGTATACCTTTAGTTTTGCTAATTGTTAATTAGTTTTCAGTGTGGACAGCATGTCAGAAAACAAGATGAATATGTTACTTTACTTCAAAAATCACATTCAAAGTTTGACTGCTGATGTACTTAAGTGTTTAGTGTGTAATGTTTTTCAGCTTATTTCTGCAAATAACCTGCTCTGGAAGTGGATACCAAGTCAGACGTCCCACTGGTCATAGATTTGCTGCAGGCTGCGGTTTCACCTGAGTGATGACAATTAATTAAAGAATATGAAGAGCTGTAACTGCCTGTTAAACCAATACAGTGGAAACTGCTTGTTGGGTTCTATTGACAATGGCATTGTCTATCTGCCCAGCCCTAGAATACAGTGTTCATTTTGGTCTTTTCATACATGACAACATGACATGACAAAACTACATTTTTTAACTTTACTCTCATTACACTTTGCCTGGCGTTAACCCGTCTGCTTCCAACTGGCTAACTGATGCTGTTGCTGCATGCATATTAAAGTCATGACTGAAAAAAAAATCAAAATCTGTAAATGAAAAATGATTTAAACTAAATAAATCTGACCTGGACAGACGTGATCACTACAAGCAAGATGTGAATTTTGGCTTCTTTTTCTTTCTGCTGTATTTTCTAAGTAATATCTGTTCTGAAATGTGCAAAGGTTTCATAAACACTCACTTTCAGCTTGTGTGAGTTGTACCATGGGGATCTCAGATTTAATCTGATTAATTTCGACACTGCTTTTCTCCCCTGCCGTTGTCCTTTTTACTCCTGCTTCACCTCCTTCCTCATCCACGCCTTCATCTGCTGTATCCACTTCTGCATCACCACACGTCTGCCCAGCCCCCTCTGCATCTTTGTTTCCTCCTCCACCTGCTTTCCGAACCTTCTTAGCTGCAGGAGCTGTGATGTTTTCTTTGGCTGTAGACACTGAGGTTGATGGTGTTGTGACATCAGCATCTGATGGTGGTGCAGAAGAGAAAAGAAGCTTCTGTCGTTCCTGCTCCTTAGCAAACAGTTGGAGCTGATCACTCACGCCAACACAACTGTCAAGAGAAGTGAGCAGAACAATAGGACTTGTCATGATGTGGTGTTAAAGTACGAATTTAGAAAGCTACACTTATTTATAGATACGCACTTATGGCTGATGTATTTGGTAGTCCTCTGCCGACCCTCGTCCTCCATGAATCCCTGCAGGGTGAAAAACATCACATATGTAAAATAATTAAGTAAAAAACGTAACACAGTATGTGATTAAACAGCCCTGAAATAAATACTATATAGATGATACTATCCAATATCCAACACCTCTCTGACAAAGTTTACACAAGATTAGATTCTGTAAAGCTGCACTTGGGCACAGCGGTGCTTTAAGCTAAATGCTAATATCAGCATGCTAACATGCCCACACTGGCAGTGTTGATGTTTACCATGTTGACCATCCTAATTTAGCATGCTAACATTTGTTAATTAGCACTTAACACAAATTGCAGCAGGGGCTGATGGGAATGTTATTAGTTTTTCATTATGGTTCTCGTTGAAAAGTAAAGGGATCAACGTCTATACTGAGTTCATACTGAGGGGAACGTCTGTACCAAGTTTTCTGGTAATTCATCCAATAGTTGCACAGACCTTTCACTTAAGGCCACTAATGTCAACCAGTCAAACAAACAAATCCATGAGCTTCCATCTGAGAATAAAACAAACTTTGTTTGACCCAATCAGATCACCAGCATCTCTGGTCATCACAGCATTTCCAAGAGGAAGTGGTTTCTTTGTTGTGGCTGACCTCTGCTGGAGGTTGTGTGGGAGGGACGCCCAAACATATCCAACAATTGAGAGTGTTCTGCCAGCGTGACTGCATTCACAAACTAACATCCCATTATGTAAGACATTTTTCCAAACTCTGTAACTGCATATTGATGATTCTAACAGCCTTCATCGGTTTTTCAAAGGAAGGAATAATAAATACAAAAAAGTCTTTCAGGTTAAAGGAACAAATTTATGTTGATGGCAAATGAAACGTCTCTGTATAAGAAATGTTTTATTAACAGTGAAGGTCTTACCTTTATAACACCGTCCCTCTCCAGCCTTCGGCAGATCATACGGGATTCCAGCTTGCCAACATTCATCCTAAACCCGATACCACGCTGAGGGATTCCCTTCGCACCAGCGGATAACACTACATTACAACAAAAAAGACACAGGCCGGACTTAGTTATATAGTTAAAAGAGAAAAGTCATCATTAGATAATTAAAGTGCAATCAATAACTGCTTGGACATTTCTTTGTTAACTTCTGTTGTCTCTGTCCTCCTGAACACTGGATCTAAATAGAAACAATGGCTTTATAATAATACATCAGACTTAATAGTTCTCAAAGACACGTACACACAGTAACACTAATTTCCTTATCTTTACCAATTAATCCATTTTATTTATTATAAAATCCCTGAAATCCGTTTGGTAAACATGGACAGTGATCAAACATACCAATGTGATAGGCCTGTGTAAGGACATCGCTCTCCATGATTCGGCCCTCTGGAGGAGGAGCTCTTCCTCTAGTTCCACTGTCCTCTTCTTCGTCGTCGTCCTCATCGTCATCATCCTCAGCGACGCCTTTCCTTGTGTACGGCTTTAACAGTCTCAAACAGCGCACCATCACCTTCTTTCCTGGAGAACAAAGTGAAACGATGACATGCATTTGTTAGGAAAGTGATAAGTGTAACACTGAATACAATCATCACAAAATTAAAACACATCAGCTACATGTGTTTCGGCAGTGATATTAGCATCTTTTAAATATGTTAAAAAGGAAGAAGTTTTCAACCACATCTGTGGAGTCTGGACCATGAGTTGAAAGCTCTGGAGAAAGTTGGTAAGTGGCCCTTAAAATAGTATCTTCTTTGTCAGGATACTTTTTTCATGTTAAAGCGTTACCTCTCATGCTCATCTGAATTTTGTATGTATAACATCAGTACATTATTTTAAAATATTCCTTTAACAAATACATGGTGATATTTCTGTCACTACATTTGTAACAAAATGAACCTTTTGTCGTATCATACCTCATATTAGACTACACCTATAAAAAACATACAACTTTTTGTTGTATTGCACAGTAAAAAAATATACAATCGTGCTGAGCAGTTAATAATTTAAATAATTTCTCAAGCAGAAATGACAGAAAATTCACAGGTCTCAGCTTCACACATATGTAGATTTGCTGCTTTTCTTTGTTTTAAGTAATCTATAGATTGACATCTTTGTGTTTTGGACTGTTGGCCAGGTGAAACAAACTATGTGAAGATGTCACATTTGGCTCAGGGAACTTATGAAGGGCATTATGGACAATTTCATTGTCTGTTTTTAAACTATTAATCAAGAAAATAAGTTGGTCCATGTTTATGTCCCAGTATATTCTAACATGATAATAACATGATGCCTGTGAATTTTATAAATTATCCCTAATGTTTTTGGTATTTTACTGATTTATTGTAACAAAAATATTAAGAAATAGTTTATAGTTTTACTGTTCAGCTTGAAATGTTCAGTCAGTCGCTTCAATTACCAATTTGAGATGACATCAAAATAAAAAAGCAGCAACAACTCAGTAAATGGAAGACAAAATGCAATTTTCAAATAAGACATTTACCACATGCTTACCATACCAATCATTAATACTGATAATAAAATCAACAAATAAATGTATTATCATAAGTGACTTGGTTTTGATTTCAATTTAACTTTTGATATTGTGATAATAAGGTATTATTATTTGAACATATCAAATATATGTGTCCAATGAACACATATTCCGTCATGTTGTGTTAATATGTAGTGGTACTTAAGTGGCACATTACCTTTCTTGTTAACACAGGGCCCCGCACCAGGATCCAAGTCCTCCAGAGGGTACTGGCAAAACTCAACCAACTTGGCAGATCGCATGTATTGAAACGCCCGTTTCATGGTACCATCATCCACACTCTGCAAGAAAACGCACAGTTATCACCACAAACAGAAAGACAAACACAAACAAACACAGACCAACAGACAATCACAGGGAGATACTCACAAGGTGTTCTCTGAGTGTGACCAAAGTGGCAAACTGACCAGGCGACTGCTGGAGAAGGTTGGACACGTACTCCATCAGTATGTCATACTTAGTCCTCCTGGAAGAGTAGAAAGGGGGTTAAGAAAAGTTTTTCCAGGAGAGTGACAGAGGCTACAGACTACAGGTGATCCTAAAACTTCATACTACATTTGTAAAAGCACAGACATCAGCTTTGTTCCTTATTAACATCTTCAGTATTGCAGAGTTGCATGTCTGTGAGAGAGAAAAGATGCATACAAGTGAACATTCTGAACTAAATGCTGCCATCAACACAATAACAGCGCTAACATGCTAATGATTACTATATTCACCGTCTCAGCAGATCAGAAGTACTTTCTTAATACATGGGGGGAATTAGCTCTAAACACGAAGGACAGCTAAAGCTCATGCGTATGTTATTAGTTTTGCAGGCGTTTAACCAAACTAGGGTTGGGTGATATAAAGAAAATCAAATATCACAATATTATTAGCCACATACTTCAATATCGATGTGACTATGACTCAGGTTTTCAGCATCAATGCAAGAATTTTATTTTCTCTGAGTCTAAACACAGTTTGGCCTGAGGGCTAGCTGAATCAATAGTCTGTCTGTTAACATCTAAAATGGATGAAATGGGAGAATATTTACTAAGCCTGCCTGCATAGCACTACTAAGAGTTTTTACCCTTGGTAACGTGCTGCTTGGTTAGAAAGCAGTGTCAAATACATGGCATGTCTGGAATTTAAGCCCACATTGTGTGGAAAGATGTCTTAGCATATTACTGGTGTTTCCACTCTTGCTCAAGATTGTCATTTTACAGACATTACAAGCAGCACTTGTTTGTTAGTTTAGTGAAATGAAGCCATGGTTTTGATTTTTTCTTCCTCTCCACCTTTAGTCTTTTTTGTTGCAAGTTTCCAGCAGCGTAGATGAATAAGTTTGGCATCACTGTTTTACAATGCACAACTGAAAACATGCCGACATCTATAAAAGGATTTGATAAACTCAAGAGGCATTTGACTCTGATTGATTGGACAGTTGAGACATTTTAGTCTCGATCAAAGTGGTGGGCTGATGGACAGACCATAAACAGACCTGTTTACGTGGAAGCGTTTGAGCAGCAGAAGAATGGAGTGTTGCTGTTGTCCTGACTTCACTCGAGTGCAGTGAGACTGCATGCTGATGAGTCCATGTTTGACAAGAGCCTTCCTCATGTAGTGCAACTTTCGGGCGTCGATCCTGTTGAAACACAACAATGATCTGCATCTTATACCAGAGTAAACACAGAGCAGCAACAACACTGTGCTAAATGAAAGTGTGTGCATACTTGAAAGAGCATCCATGGAGATCTCTTTGTAGCTCTCCTTGCCATCGAGCTCGGCCCACTCGCTCCAACACACAGTATGAGTCGTCATTCAGTTTCAAATCAGGATCGCTCTCATTACCAATCAAGGTTCTGAATCGCACTGTCTGAGATGCCACAACAACAAGCTTTCGGCCATATCTGAAAAAGTACAGGTTAGAAAGAAGCAGGGGAAATCAGACGAATGTACAGTTGCACTAAACACTTCAAAAACATAATGCAGTGAATAACACTGGGGGTCAACGCTTAGATATTTGTCTTGGTTTTGTAGTAAAAAAGACAGTGAATGGGTGCTGAATACATTTATACACTATCAAACAAACTCTACAAACCTTTCCAAAGCCTCCTGCAAGTTGAGCAGTGGAGTGAGGGACTTGGAGCGGACATGCTTGGTGATATCTGTCCTCTCTTTGAAGAATGCACAAGAGCCCTGTATTCCATTCTTGTTCTCTAGAATGATGTGGATCGGGTAGATGTCTTTGCGTGTGTCATAGAAGTTCTTTGTTGTTTCGATGCCGGTTTCCGGGTCAATATCTTTAAACCTGAAAACACACACATGCATGCAAACATAAAATTTACATCAGGGCATCAGAACTCCAAAACAAAGAGGCACAGGGATTGGAACATAGAAGATATTCAACAAACTCCTGAATGTCTTTCTTTACTTAAACTGAAACTCTATAATGAGGAAATATACTTTCACGAAACCATAATGATCCCAGTTCTCACATTGCAAGTCTGCAAACTTTATTGTATAAATAATAGTACTAAAAAACAAACAAACAAAATACTAATTTCCCACAAGATTTTTTTTAACCTGGCTTTAGGGATTTGCTTTCATTCAGCCACACGACCAGTTGTGAGGTTGGACTCTGATGTAGGGAGATAAAGCCCTTTCTTAATTTTTCTTAGTCTGTTTATTCCAAGTCTCCAAGTTCATGGAAGTATAGTATTAAATCTCTGAACTACTGCCATTAGATTTCCCTCGACTGGGAACAAAAACCATAGAAAACACACTGAACCACAGGATACAAGGCTATGTCCACATACCATTGTTAAAAGTCATACTATTAGAAAGACAAGACAAGACGAGCCTTTGTTATTAAAGGATCAGTTCAACTAAATTACAAAAATACCCCTCTTGGTATCTAACCTTTAAAAATCAAATTTGAAAAACTTAAGTGCAGCAGATGTTGCTTTTAAGGGAACAACACTCAGTCGTCTCTCAGTTACTGAGAAGTGCTTGTGGTCATTCATATGAGAGTGGAAAAAATAATAGAAAAACACCTCTTGGTATAATTGGGTAATTCAAGAGAAGCACAAAGTGCAACCTCCACAATGACCATTAAGTTGAGGTATGATTTATTGCAAGGCTGTTGTATGAGAATGCATTAATTTTAGCTGGGTGGACCATATAAACTCCCAGCTGAGTGCGTTTCTCTGGAAGAAAGCACTCCCACTAAAAATGTGCACAGCGCAGATTATAAATTATCTTGAATAACCAGGATGTTGTTTGGGGGTAAGTTAGGAAAATGGCATTTAAAAATGGTGTGTAAACTCTTCAAAAACATAATTAACTGAATATCTTTTGAGGTCAAAAAGACAGTTAATGGGTGCTGAATACATTTCTATACTATGAAACAAACAAACTGGCCATGAAAGACCTAACCTAATTTATTATTATTATTATTATTATTATTATTATTAATAAACATTGGGTTAGGCCTTTCACGGCCACCAAACAGTAAAGGAACAGACTACACAGACAGTCAGGACTGCAAAGAAAAATAATCATTGGTGCAAGCCTGCCCTGCATCCAGGTATTATTTATCTCCAGAGTCAGGAAACAGGCAGGTAACACCACTACCTGTTCAAACATCTTCCCTCTGGTAGGCCTTACAGAGCACTCCACACCAAAACAGCCAGACATAGGAACAGTTTCTTACACATTTACACTTAACATCAATGATATGGTGTCAACAACCCTGTGACACCAAACACCCACTGTACTTCAATGTACCTGAAATTTTAGACTTTTATAGTTTACACACGTTTTTTAGCATTTAAATACCCTCACTGTCAATGTGAACATAAGCACCGTGTATATACTGCTAAATCTGACTACCCCATGAAGCAGCCTGTCACATTAATAGCTCCATATTTATTCCAGCAGTATCTGCACTCTGCACCACTGCACTACTGACTACCTGATGCTGACTGTTAATACTGTTGTCTGTTATGTTTCATGTTATCTTGTTCAGATCTGCTGTCCTAATTTTTAGCTTTTATGTCTATGTCTGTGTTGGTACATTGAAAGTAGCAAAATAAACGGGGTCAAATTCCTAGAATGTGGCCAATAAAGATGTTTCTGGTTGTTATTTATGATAAGCAGAGCGTTAAACTCACCTGTCAAACAGCACCACATCGTCTCTCTCCTTCGGGAGTTGATAGACTTTCAGGTCTGTGTTGCTGATAACTGACCTCCAGATGAGCTCCTTGGTGCAGTCGTCGAGCTTCAGGGGGAACTTTGGCTTACTACTTTCTAGTCGTATCCACAGGGAGGGAATAGTTATCCCGTCCAGTCCCTCCAAAGCCACTTCATCCGCCACTATACTCAGCGGATCCATGGCATGCCACCGATTGAGCTAACGCTGTCAGCTAGCTAACATGCTAAAGCTAACACGCTAACTGGACAACAACAAGCTAAGCTAGCAGCTTGTGCGGTCGTTCCGGGTTCATAAATTCACCGGCTATTAACTGAGATTATCCGCGTACTGAAGTTACGTCAGACATGATAACGATCATAAACGATTAATTTAAAAAATGAAGAGAAAATTGTTCAAGAAATTCTTTCTCCAACTTCCAACCTGCAGCGTCTCTGTGTGCGTGCTTACGTCAAACTTTAACTTTGACCTCACGTTATAGTTACGTCCTTTCCCAAATAACAAAATCCACAAGGTGGAGTTAAAGTACAGTTTGTGAATTATCTTCATCCATGAATTAAAGTAGAATATTGTATTGTTTTTAACAGACACATAACACACTGTTTAGTCATACAAATGTTTGATTAAAACACACTGGTTCCACAGTACTGATGAAAAAGCGTACATATCTCTCAATAACTACGAGCAACTTTTTATCTATATCTAAAACTAAGTACATTTACTCGAGTAAGCTATTGCACAAATTTGAGCTATTTGTCCTTTACTTGAGCATTTCCTTAGTATGTAACTTAATATTTATATTACACTACATTTTTAGAAGGAAATATTGTACTTTTTATTCACTTAACTACTACAGTTATTTCTCAGATTAACATTTAGATAGACAAAATTTAGATCATGTTTACATTAAAATAAATATGATCACATCATAAAGTATGCATTATTATTGGTTAAACCACCCAATGGTATATAAAGTAGTTAAAATTAGATCCACATTGGCTGATGTAGTTACACTTGATATTAATGTAACACTGACCAGGGCCATTCTGCATAATGAGTACTTTTACTTTGACATTTTTAGTACATTTACTTAAGTTAACTTTTGAATGCATGACTTTTACTTGTTAATGGGTATTTTTACAGTTTGGTATATTGCTAAGTGATGTGAATACTCCTTCCACCTCTGCCTAATGTCCAGGGCCATCTCCAAGTATATTTATAGATTCATAGATTTTAATGCATTCTTGGTCAAAATGCATACACCTATTGTCTAATGACATTCAGATTCACATCCATAAACTTGCATCCTCACCAGTGCTAGGTAGTGCTCAGATCCTTTACTTCAGTTAAAGTAACAATACTACAAAATGAGGACAGATCAAGTTAAAGTCCTGCCTTCAAAATTTTTACTTCAGTAAAAATATGGAAGTATAAACATCAAAATATACTTAAAGTATCAAAAGTTATCACTTAGTCATCACTGTATCACTGCAAATTAGCTAAGGCTAGAAACCTGTATGCATTGCATCTACTTTGTATTTTACATATGAAGCAGCATCTTACGCATTGTCCTTGTCAATTAAGAAGATATATTATTCGACTACTGAGTATTAGTCAGATAATTAGACATGAACACATAGCATTATAATGTAAAATGTAAACAAGTGCATGTAATTTGTCATTTAGGAGCCAATTCTAACTACTTTTTCTGTATTACTCAGTGGTTTCGTCAGATTTAATATTGATCATATGTTTGTTTTAGGAAGTTTTCACCCACAAAGTAACTACAGCTGTCATTTTAATGTATTAAAAAGTAAAGTATTCATCAACATGTATTTTAGAATTATAGTAAAGTAGAAGAAAGCAGAAAATATTAACACTTAAGAACCTCAAAACTGTAAACACAATATTTGAGGAACTGTACTCCACCACTTACCCCAGTATTTTTGTTATGTAGCAGTAAAAGCACAGGCGTAAATAATAAAATCAAAAGGTGGCTGAATTCCATTTAGCTGCTTCAGTTTTAGGGTCCTGGTATTCTGCTTGTTGGCTCACTGGCACAGCTGAATACAACAGATCCATCTTTAATGTTATTAGTAACACCTGTGCCTTTCCAACTACGACAGGTCAAAATATCTGCTGTGAAACAGACCTATGGTGTTTAAAACACCAGGAGGCACCATCTACATTTATGGCAGAGAGGGTCAAAAGGCAACAAGCAGCATTATGCGCAAGATTGAGTATGTCAATAATGACAATTAGGAGACCACAGAAAATGATGCCAAAAACATAAAAGAGAGGAAGGATTTATTCAACATCTTTATTATGAAGTACCTTTTTAAAAGAAATGTACAAGTGGAACCAGCACAGTGACATCTTGGCGTTTACCTTTGAAAAACAGAAACACCATGGACATGTGGTGCAGGTATGAAGACACATATGAAATGATAATGTACATATTTACAGCAGAGGATCTATCAGAACAGAAGTGAGCAAGCATGACTGCAGCTAAAATACAACGGGACTGACTGAAAATAAAAACTTACATTAAAAGCATGGATTGGTTTAATAAAGATATTTCGAAAGATAACATGATAAAGGCACTGTGTTTCACACAAATTGACAACACAACAGACGCAGTTGTTTGTTTTGTCCATTGAATCATAATCACAAGAAACGACTCATTCAACTGTCCCTGGGCGTTCTAACAAAACAGATAAAATATATCAGAGGGCCGTAGCAGTTCGCACATAAACATTAAAACAAAATAGATAATTCAACTCATCAGGAAAACATTCCTTATAAAGAACATGCTTGGTGATTATTAAAATTACATTTTTTTTTATAAACAAATACATATCTAAATTTAAAATTTCATACTGAAGGCATAATGGGTTGAAGTGAGGACAAATGTTTCTTGATCCTATGTTTCCCTTTCTGGGCGCAAACCCAGGACAAATTGTATTTGACATTCCTGAATGACGTACGGTAGGACCTCTTTGTTTGATGAACACATTCAATTAACTACCAGCATAGAGAACACAAAACACTCAGTCAGGCCAACAGCTTGAGATCAATACTGAGGACAGACATGACGACAGGAGCAATGACGGGTTTTCATTGAGGACATAGCGGGTAAAAGTTAAAAAAAGTCAAATTACATTCAGCTTACATAGCTGGTGTGTGATCAGTGCACTGTCTGCACGGTGCTTTATGATACTGTGGCCTTGAGGCCTTACTGCAGTACTGTACTGATGCGAGACGTCTGAAGGAACAGTTTGACATTTGAAGAAATAGGCTTCTCACTGAGAGTTAAACTGATACCACTCATGCTTGCGTGTCAAATATGAAGCGACAACCAGCAGCCGGTTAGCCTAGCTTAGCATAGAGCCTGGAAACAGGGAAACAGCTAGCCTGGTTCTGTCCAAAGGGAACAAAACCCACTTTAAAGGCTCAACTAGTTGACATTTACATGTAACGTCTGAAAACTAAATTAAGTTCTGAGAAAACTGACAGAAAAATAAATTAGTAGCAATTCTGGTAATTGATTAAAATCATTTTTCAAGCAGAAATGCCACACATTTTCTGGTTTCACTTCCTACATTGGTCAAATTTTACTGCTTTTTTTCACCTTATGTGATAGTGATCCAAACATCCTTACATCTTGAACTAGTGGTCAGACAGAACAAGCAATTTTTAGAAATCTGTCATTGAACAATTTATAAACCAATGGTTTGATTAAGAAAATAATTAGCAGATTAATCAATAAAAAATAATTACTACTTGCAAATCCAGTTTGTACAATCTTTACAGAAACCCCTGAATGCAGCTTCATATCTGCCATACAGACACAACAGTGGTATCAATTTTCTCACCTAACTTTCAGCAAGAAAGGAAATCATTCCCAAAATGTCAAACAATTCTCTTGAGATTAGCTGCAGATTTTATGAAACTCAGTGTTCAGCTACAATGTCTGAAGTTAGGGAATCTACATGAGGAAGAAGATTCACTTCTGCTTATGATGAAAATAACACATTTCATGCTTGTGGACTTGGACTGCACAGACACACGCATGTAGGCATACAGGACGCATGATATGCTCTTTGGCTGAGTTCAGGCGTACATGACACAGGCTTTCACACTCACCAACACGCTTCAGAATAAGCATTCTAGATAGTAATGGCACTGGCCAGGGAGGCAGGCATCTAGACTGAGTTCTCAGTGTAGCAGAAAAATGTGACGTCTATGAGGTGACAGTGTGACCTGTTAAAAACAAAATATACTCTGGTCAAAGATGGCACACCTTTAGTGTGCGCTGCTCTTTCTCATGAGGATTTCTGATGGTGAAAAAAAAAAACAAAAGCCTATAATTAAAATGCATTGCGCAGGAGAACAGAACTACACACTCAAAGGTAAACAGTACAGAACTGAGGTGCAGGGATGTATTACAGAGGGGGAAAACAAACAAAATGGCTGCCCTGAAATGACTAATGAACTAGCTTCAAAACATACACAATAATACAACATTAAGTTGAGATATAACAAAATTAGGCTGCATTAATAAGTAATAGTACCTGCCTTGTACATACACAATTCAAATAAAATGAAACAAGTAGCTAGGATACCTGTCTTATCAAAAATATGTAGCTTTGGTAAACAAGTTATGTAGAGAACTGTCGTCTGAACATGGTGATGTGAGAGATCACTACATGACATCTAGGAATCAACGGGTGAGAACGTTTCTGTTTTGAGGCTATGAAGTCAACAAGAGGAGAAGCAGGCTTAAGTTCCACTCCCCAAAATCCTCTGTCCTCTCCTCGTCACCAGCTGATGAGGAACAGAGACAGCAAAAGGCAGCGAGACTCCCGAGTGGAACAAAACCGCTTTCTTTACTGTCCCGAGCACCGATTGAAGAGTTTCCGTGGTAATGTAGCAGCATCGTAATGGTCTGCGGAGGACAGACTCCTCCAGAGCAGAAGTGGAAGACTACTTTATCCTCTCTCCTTCCAGCAGTCCCCTCACCCTTTTCCATCCATCGCAGTGGAAGTGGAAGACTGGTCAGACATCAGATTTCAACAGCGCTCCTCGAATATCCACAGTGGAGACAAGACAGGTGAAATAATTTATGTTCCTTTCCTCCGCTCTGGCCAAGGTTCTTTGCTTTACGTGGGTTTGATCAAGGCGTGACGCCGACATCCAGATAGTCCATAAAAATATCCACCTCCTTAATACTCGAGCTTCTACCATGCAGCGCAATCTCCCCTCTGTCACACATTGCTCCTTCCATCTTTCTACTTTCTTTCGTTCGTTTTCTCGCAGCTGAATTTCTATCCAACCCCAATGTCCTCTTCCTATCTCCTCTTTTTTTCCAAATCTTAATCTTTTTCCCCAATTCTGTGTCTTCTTCCTGTTCCCAAATTTCAGTCAACCTTCTCCACCTTCCCGATGATCTTCTCCTCAAAGATGGGCAAGATGGCGTCATCGTCTCGAACCTCCTCGAACACTACACCACAGTCAAATTCATCACTCACTTTCTTAAAGTAGAACCTGCACACAAAAGAAAAACACAGACGTGCTTGGTTATTTCAAAGTCAAACAATGACAAATAAAGTTCCTTTAAAGTGGGACACTTCCACCCACATTATGCATCAGATGCTCTCACCTGTAATGGCCCTTTTTGGTAAGCAGCTCCTTGAACTGGCCCAAAGTCACCACACGGCCTTTGACTGATGTTCGGTACGGGATTGGCTCTCCACAGAAGTAGTAAGCGACTGTCATGTTCTCACACACTTGGCGCTTTCCAGACTTATGCCTTAGAGAGAAGATGATCCGTGTAAGTAAGAATCCATGCAACACAGACACAAGTTAAAGCCCTCTGAGGCAAATATGTGATTTCGGATTATACACATAAGAGTCGACACTTACCTCTGCTTGGCCTGCTGTAGTGCGTTCCTCCTCCTCTCCTCCTCCAGCCTCCTCCTAGCCTCCTCTAGCTGTGTGAGGGGGTTGGGAGCTGGGTTGGGAGGCATAGCTGGGTCCTGG
Source organism: Cephalopholis sonnerati (assembly GCA_019142605.1). Classification (NCBI taxonomy): domain Eukaryota; kingdom Metazoa; phylum Chordata; class Actinopteri; order Perciformes; family Serranidae; genus Cephalopholis; species Cephalopholis sonnerati. Next base: position 21,439,593 of record JAGQAX010000003.1, read on the forward strand.
ATGAAAGGGTGCGAGGGCTGGACCTGGGTGGACGACGAGCCGGGGATGGCGGGGGACACTGAAGAGGGGTTGTTCCGCAGCTGGGCCGAAACCCAAGGGTGCACGGCTCCAGGTCGCTCCACTGAAGTTGGACGTGGTGACTCGCTACTGGTTCCCGTTCTCCTGGAGCTACTGGTGCTGCCACTGGAAAACAACAGAGATGGAGACAGGATCAATGTCAAAGGACTACACAAATACACAAAAGGCAGTGTTGTACCCCCTATCTTCATGATGAAAAGGTGTTCATTAGCAGGCACACGTGGAGATGTAGCATAAATGTTTGTGCATTTTTGGGGGGGAGATTTTGCGGAAATAAAAGCAGATTTTCCTGAAATAGATTTTAATTTGAAAACATTCTAAATATATTTTACTATATGTAATCAACATTTTTACACTGACTAAATTTACATTTTACTAGACTTGGATCAAATGACTGCAATGTGAATGGAGGTCACTTGTAATGATAAACTTACTCATACATATGCCAAACATACAGCTTCTTTCAAGCCCTTTGTTTTGGTTTTCTGGCCTGCAACTTTAAGTCAAGTCAAGTCAAGTCAAGTTTATTTATAAAGCACATTTAAAACAACCAAGGTTGACCAAAGTGCTGCTTTTCAGAAACTGCCATAAGTGCACCCTCATTGGTTCAAATGAGTATTCTAGTTTTGAAGCCCTGATGTTTAAAACTGGTGGGTCAAGTCCAGTCCTCTGTGTTGTTGTCTATCGACCCCCTAGGCTGGATGCCATTTTCCTCTCAGAGTTTGCTGAGTTTATATCTGAAGTTATTGTAAATTATGACACAACTTTACTGTTTTGGGTTTCACTCTTGGCACACTTAAAGCCCCATTTCCTCAGCCAAACAAAAAACACGCCCTGTACACTACCTATCCTGCACCAGGGAGAGGACAGAGAGTCAGCATCTATTTAGTCAACATTGTGGAGCATTTGGCAGCTAAGAGCCACATTCTAGGAGACCTAAACAGGGCTAAAAGGAGAGTAAATATTGGATGTATATTCATCAGATGGACACAAACACGACTCCAGATGAGTGTTGATGTTGGTTCTGTGTCTGCTGAATGTGCAAATAAGCAACTATTTGCCACTTAGTTTACTCTATCACCTTGAATAAGTGACAATACGTTAGTGTTGAGTTTACAGCTTGTTTCTGCCTCCCCTAAAGCTCCACAAAAAAACAGTAATGTGATATTTAATGTTACATAGTTATTATGATACATGCCAGGATTCACTGATGTAGTGATGCCTCTGTTGTCCTGCATGTTTGTATTTTAGACATTAAGCCTGGTACATCAGTTTGTACTGGTCATTCTCTACAGCTTTAATCAAATATTTAAAATAACAAATCAAAATATCTTAAAGTATGTATCATAATATTACAAACCCATGTGAGGTCTTCCTTTGTCTGTCTCCTTCCATCATCCACTGCAGGATCTTCTGGTTTCTCTCCAGATCCTCCAGTGGTACCTGGCCCTCCATGCCACGCCCGCTCTCATCGCCTTTGCCTGACGTCTCTGATGTCTTCTTACAACCTCGCCGTGATAGCGTGCTACCTTTACTACTGCAGAATGAACAGGTGACATACACACAAACCAGTTGAGGTCATCTGAATAAAAGACAGCATGTACAGTTTGCCTAGCAACGAGCTAATGTCATCACATTCACCAACACCGGCGTACCTGTAACCCATGCCGTCAAGTGTGCTGGCTCCGGCCCCGTCAGCATAGTTACGACTTCTCCCTGCGTACTGGTTGGCTGGGTCTCCGTTCCACATGAAGTTGGCCTGAGACCTAGAGCCCACCTCTTCCTGCCCTTCTCTTCCTCTGTGGTGATACAGCTGCTTGTGGTGATGCATACCTGAGTAGACGTCACACAGCGAGACTTGTTAGTGACATGCCGGCCTCTCTTCAATACATCATACACAAGTTGGCTGTTCTTTTGTCCTACTGTACTTGGGCAAAACCACAGACAATCTCATGACCCAGGACAAATACCTTTACAAGGTACTTTTGGCTGAAAGCAAGAAAGCCATCACACGGAAATGGCTACAGGCAAGCCCCCCTTTAAAGGACGACTGAATTGCAGTTATTAACAATATTGACTAAATTGAGAAATCAGCTTTTCTTTAAGAATTCGACTTGATCAATGTGTAAAATATTGGAAAAAATGGTCTGTATACACAAAGAGATGTTGCCTATTGACTGGTTGGCTGAAAAACCCTGTTCTGTACCATTGTGTGGCTCTTACCACCCCCCCACCCAAACAAAAAACACACTACTGCTGGAGCTTCATTTGATACATCTGAAAAACACCCACTCAGAATCTGAAGCATAACATAAAAAACATGTTAATACAAAATGGTGCCCTGTATTCAGGACTTTGTAATATTATCTCACATGAATGAAGAGCCAATCTCTGCAGCTATGGCTCACCAGGAAATATTTAATATTTTCTTTGTAAAGAGAGGACTGTGGCTTGTTGAGATCTTTTTCTCCACCTTTAGCAAATCCCACAAAAGACCAAAACCGACTGTGACTTGAGCCAAACAAGTCTGTACTGTTCACAATAGTACCCAACAAGCACCATTTCCACCTGTTTGAGTAACATTTGCCAAAAACTACAGTGACCAGCTGTTTTAGGAAGTTACTGAGTGCCCCCACCCCTCACTGTCAGGGCAGGGATGTCAGAAAATAAAGACAGAGGACTACAGCATTGTTAGTTTGTTTTTTTTAAGGATTTGTTTATAATAAAAAAATGCAGATACCATGTGACAGCTGCAAAACCACAGAAGATTATGTGCTATCATCTGACATGAGAAGGAGTTATGGTACGTTAGTCAGGATGTGCCAATCAATGGATCTAATGGATGTCTCTCTTACCTTTGACCCCAGCAGGCGGCAGACTATGACCTCCCGCTCGGTGTGGCGGGTAGTGAGGTGGGCCGATCCCCCCGTCAGGTGAACGTGATGATTTTGGAGGAGTGTGTCGACCCCCTCCTCCTAAGGTGCTGTTAGTTGCCCCCGGTGACTGGCAGCCCGGCGTCTTCATCACGCGCTGTACGTGTTCATCCAAAATGGATTCCGGGTCGTCGTCATGGGAATCCTCCATGGCAACCAGGCCGCCATAGGTGGCGACTGTTGCCGTGTTAGCAGTGGTCTCTGAATAACGGGCGCCGTAGAGAGGTGGAAACGATGAGGGGAGGGGGAGTGGTATGCTATGAGAAGACATGGAGGTTGTCACGGAGATGTCAGCATCGTCACCCTCTTCTTCCTATAGGGACAAGGAGAAAAATACTTAATCTCTACCTCGACATGCGCATCGTTCAAACCAGTGGGTACACACAAGGACAAGGACTGCATTATATTATATTAAAATCCTGCCTTTATCAAACTTGTATATGCAGGTACATTTCAGTGAAATAATGCAAACGTTACTTCGTAATTTCTCCTTAAAAATAAATAATCTCCATTGAACATCACTGTGACAGCTCAGCAGCCCGTGAATTAATCTGGCTGAACTCACTGTTTTGTTATTTTTCAACAGATGCTTTGCCTCCAAGGGAGGAAAAGGAATAAACACGGCAATGTGTCATTTTGACAAATTTCATTATTAATCTGTATGCACAAATAACTACACGCATTAAGCATCTGGAGCTGGTGAATGGTGGATCCATAACCCTGTTAAGCTTTTGTTCTCGGTGTATACAGCTTGTTGTAGGGTGACAGTACAGCTGGTGATGACAAAGCTGCAGATCTGAGCGTATTCCGGCAGAAAATATCATAACATCTAAAAGCATAAAAGCCAAAGAACAGAAAACATTTCTTACATTATGTACATCAAGGTTTTATTTACTTTTGTGGTAGATAATAATTATGAACATGAACGCCTTTCACATGCTTTCACACCACTTGTCACCATCACACACTTGTGGCCGAGACTACCATATGAAGTGCCACCTGCTACTCAGATTATTAAACATTCACACGTACACCTGCTCCGATGGCACAGCCATAGGGAGCAATTTGGGGTTCAGTATCTTGCCCAAGGATACTGTGGACTGGAGGAGCCTGGGATCGGACTGCTGATCTTCCAATAAGCAGCAACCCGCTCTAACTCCTGAGCAACAGCTGCCCAACGTAAAATCTAATTTTAATATATTTTACAATAACAGCTGTAACTGAATCAGAAATTGTCAAGTTGACCATGACTCACTACTTTTGGCCGAATACTGGCATTTCGGAGGAGGGGATGAGATGTAGAATATGACAGTTTTGGTGCCTCTGCTTCCTGCTTCAGGGTGTCTACAGGTATCAGAAAACTTTAATGCTTTTTAAGACGTTTTGAAGGTAGTTTTTAACCAAACTCAACAGAAATTTGTTGCAATGAAATTGCAGGAGCAAGTGAAAACTGCATAAATAGTGTCTCGGATTCAGAGCTTATTATTGTAAGAGCTTATTATTATAAGCATTCAGTGTTTCCCACAGAATTATAATCTATATGTGATGGTCGGGTGGCTGGAGGCAGCAACAACCATTCGAAGCAGTGCTGAGGGACCATCTGTGTGAGCTGCACTCCTCCTGCTCTCTCTGCCCGGTTAGCACGACCTAGCACAACACGTGATCTCATTGCTAATGTTTTGCGTCATATTTTGCCGCATTGGCACAAGTCCCGCAGCTATCATCCAACATTGAGCCATTAATCTAACACTGACACGGAAAAGCTCAACTCTTGCTGTCACACCTGTTAATAATGGTTGAAAAGCATTAGCCATGTGATGCTAACAGCTAGCCCTGTCACTGTGTGAATGACTCTGTCCCAGACACACAGCTCCAGTCCCGCAACAGTAGTCTCAGGATAAAAAGAGAGTGACAAAGGGGCTGAGCGAATCAACTCGCTGCATGTAGCTCTACAATACCTGCTTTAAATAAATGAGTCAAATTTGCGATAAAGCTGCAGTGATTGGAGTGATTTTAGCAATTAAGACAATTTTAAATGCAAGACTGTTTAATGACTTTTAAGGCCTAATATTTATACAATTGAAATTGAGGCATCTTTAGACTTTTTAAGGACCTGCAGAGACACCCTGCACATTTTCAATATTCCTGTGTTTGATTATATCCTGTGATGAGAAAACATATCTACACTGACAGGGAAATAAAGAAAGTATATCCTGGTCAGAGTTCAGTTACAAGTCCTTTTTACAGAGACTGCACTACATGGTGCTATGAAGTCCCTTCTTCATACGTCCTTTGCATTTTTATACAGAACCAACCAATGATAGCATCATTTCTCTCCAGTGTGTGAATATACACTGAATCCCAAGAGCACAAACTAAAAAGAGGCGTGATTGGCGAAACAACACAACAGCGTTGGCCTCGATTGTGACATAACAACGAAATAAATGAACAATGGCATTAACGTGGCAGTAACAATCATTTACCATCTCTGTTATATGGCGGCTAATCTTGCCTGGAGGGTGAGGAACTCCCGAATCTCATTGTTTTCTTAATTTGTGGACATTTATGAGTTAGCCGCTAACTGCCAACAGCTACTTTAAATCTCAAAGCAAATCTCCCGTGGTGGGTTGCACGCATCACACATCATCAAAAGTCACACCCATCCAGCCCATGGTCCCGTCCTGCCGGCTGTCCTGTTTATACAGACAACATTTCGGCGCTGTAACTACCTCTCGTAGAGGCTTCAAGGTGAGACCACTGTGTCCCCTTCACGAGGTGGCATAACAGCCAATATTCCTGCCTTGACCAGGCAGTGTAAAAGGGCTAGAAAATCCTAGAGCAGCACTGGTGCCAATTTGCAGACAGCACCACACAGTTTCTCATTAATAAAAATCCACACTCTAGTTCTCTCTTTCCTGTAAATTTCACTCACAAGATTTCAGAGGAAACAACAACATCAGCACTGTGAGAATAACTGGAATGAACCACAGCTTAACTCAGTGTCTGAATCACCTCACAAGGAGCACAGTAATACACTCACCAGTCGTACTCTCTTCAGCCTCTCTTCGAGTCTTTCCTGAGCCTCTCTCTCTCTGAGAACCGTCTCCAGCCTGCTGATGAGCTCTGCTGCAAACCTCTCAGGCTCTACATGGATGTCCTTTGGCATGCGGTACGTGCGCTGTATATGTAAACACAAAAAATTACTTGCCACAAATTCCTATACAAGGCTGCAGCTAAAATTTAGTAAATGAGCATGCACGTTATTTTGACAAGTTGCAAAAATCTTGCTGGCATTTAAATGAGGTCACCAAGGTTCATGTTACTGTTAATGCTACATGAACAGCTATAAATGCTGACTTGCGGCTAAGTGAGAGGCGTCTTTATAACTTACAGGTATATGAGGTAGGGGCACACGTCCATTGGCTTTGGCACTTTCATGCATCTCTTTCCGATGCTGCTTCCGATATCTGTATGGAGGAATACCATCTCTGCACACAGACACAGAATAAACAACCATCAAATACAGATCTGATACAGATACAGCAACTGAATAAATAAATGTGATGAGTCATTCTGGGTTTATCTGTGTGTACTCACACACTGCTGTCGGTCAGTGACAGTGTGTCTGCATCGCTCGACATGCTCTGTTGCTCACTGTCATTGGCACTGGTTGCTGGAGCACGAGCGTAGCCCATGTTTGCGTAGTATGGGTTTACCGGCTCCCTCCATGGCCTGAGGATGAGCAGAGAGATTATGATGTAGTGAGCTCACATTCAAATGTTGATACATGTACACATTCATGCCCGCAGGCAAGGGTCAGCAGGAAGCTCGGAGTAGTGCATGAATTTTCAGTTGTTTTCCCATTACATTAAACACAGTTGCTCTGACAAGGACATGTCTCACCATTTTTTGTGTGCGGCTACTTCGAACTCAGTATGATTAGGTTATTGGCGGTTTTAACTATCTTATTAAAACTGTGTAATAATTTTTTATTCAATATTCAGATAATATTTATGTCTTTTTCACTGAATTCTTTAAAAACACTTAAATTTTATTTAGAAAATGAAATATTTAAAGCTTCAAACCAGGTGCAACAAGCCAACTACTGTTCAAGCTGATTAAAAAAAGAACGTTTTAAGCCTTGAAATGAAAAATACAGTTTATCAGTTCTAATGCCATGTCCCAGTGTTAATTATTTATCTCTTGTTACGTGCCAATTGTATGTCAAAATCCCCATCCTTTCTGTTATTGTAAAACCAAGTCACAGTTTCAAATGTTTGATGACTTCCTGTGCTAAGGGCATTTCCAAAAGTTTCCCCAATCAAATGAGACTTTGGCCGACTCGCCACACCAGTCATATAAAACCGCACTTCACCATTTGTAGCTGTAATAGCTAACAAAGCAATGTGGAGAGAGACAGGATGAGATGTGTGTTTAGATATCAGAAGGCAAAGCTTTTGCTTTCATTTCCAAAACAGTGTGGCGGAGGTCTCATTCATTCATGTCTCCCTCGTACTCCTCTGAGCTAATGGTAAGGGAGGAATGTGTGAAGCCAACAGTCTAACAGTAGCTCTGTGTCGCACTTAACTCTAAGCCTGCCCACACTAGTAACATTACTAAAGTTGGCTTAATGTCCATGAAAATGACTCAATACTGATATAAAAAATATGTCAATATCACACACTGGGATGGGAAATGATACAAACTCTAAGACACCACTGTCTTCTTTATGAATCAGAGCCTCAACACACACACCTGTACTCCCTGCTGTCCGGCCTCCTCCTGCTGGTCGAGGATCTCTGAGGTGCTGTCTGCATCAGCAGGCTGTGAGTCAGCCTACCAGCTGGTGTGTCTCCACACTCCTCCTCATCCTTCTCTTCCTCCACCTCCCTCACTCCTCCACCTCCACACCTGAGATCAGATTAAATTAGAACTGTTAGTCAAATATCAGACACACTCATTATTTCACACATTATAAGAATGCTTTAAAGTTTTGTTGGTGCTTTGCTGAGCAAATTATTGTCGAATTATTCCAGATAACAATAATGAATTCTGTGCAATATAAGACATTGACTATGCATCATCTCACCTCCACTCCACATCCTCAGCGAGTGTGGGTAAGTACCCAGGCACAGACTTGGCTGGCCCCGATGAAGGGCTCTGATCACTGGGGTTAGGCTTGGGGCTCTCTCCTCCTGTCCGTGTGTACTCCAGGTACAGATCCGACTTTAGGAACAAAGGGTAGGTGTTCTCCTCCATCATGCCCTGTATCTCTGTCTGGGCCTAAAACACACAAAGACAATGGTCATTTATTGGGACTCTGAGTAAACTAAATGATGCCTTGTTTACTTATTGCTGCCTTTAAATGAAACTCGTGAGATCCTGGTTACCACATAGGAAGCTGTGTACACGTCATACTTACTGTTCAAGCGGTTGAGTCGTGAGAGCACTGCTGCTAAACAATGGCGAAATGGGTGCTACTGTCGGCATCTAGAAGCCATCAAGGCTAACTCTAAGCAAGCTATTGAGTAGGTTATGTGATGCAAGAAATACAAAGACATAAGTACAAAATAAAAGATGAAGTCATTGGGAATACCGATATTTTCCTCAGACATATAAAATTGCGAAGAACTTTATCTGACTAAATTTACAATATATTAACTCATCATCCACCAAAAAACTAACGTTCAAAGCCTCCACAATTTCTGAACATGTTAGCAAATGTCACAACTTGTGAGCTCGGTGTGAAAGGTTTTGACCTTGCTCTAGACTCGGGACTTTTTACTTGCTTTTCAAAATAAACGTTAAAAACTAATATCCACTCCAGACCAACACAATGACACAGGGTAAACCCATATTTGTATAACTGACTACCTGGCTGGTCACACTTAATCCACACTGACACGCAGAGGTGTGTTATACCCACATGGATTTCAATCTTAATCTCAATTATCTGATGTGGTTTTGTGACAGTCTTCCTGTCTTTTCTAACCAACCAAAGGCCCTAATGCAAGCTGCACAGTATTTACTTAGCTTTGGTTCATGAAAGCTTAATAAAATAAAGTAAATCAGGGATGGAAATATATTTTACTGATGTTAGATCATCATTCAGCAGCAATAGAAAAAAACAGCAAGAGAGAGAGTGTGTGGGAAAACACTGGCAGCAGAGAAAACCAAAACTGAAACTATCCTCATTTGGTTTATTATGGTAATTATGTAATCTCATTCTGTGTAATTTGGTTGTTAAGCGGTGATGTGGAAGGAACTTAAGTCAGAGACTTGAGTCTCCGTTAATGAGACCTGTGATAAAAGTCTCGTATGTGTGTGGTCTGAACACACATTCAGTTGACGCACATCGAATCAAAGAAGAGCAATTAAGACGGAAAGAATGACAGAGATCAAGGGGCAAGAGAGAGGACACAGGTGGGCGAGTGAGTGAAAAACTAACCTGAAACTAAAACTTAACTTGATGTGGTCCTTTATTGTGGTTTAATTACTTGAGCAAGAAACATAAATCTGTGCTTTGGCAGTGATAAGGGTGAAACTGTAGATTAAGGTGTTTTCATATGCTATTCAAGTTTAACTACAAGGCTGAAAAGGCCTTAAATGACCACAAAACATGTCTGGGAAGCTAGGAACCTTCTGAGGTAATCGGGTACTGTAAGTGCATTTTGACTGCAGGAACTAGGGTCCAGTTTGAGTTCCTGCCCTCCCCTCTCCTTAGTGGAACAGTAGTGAATGTGGCTGACAGGTTTATCACAAGCCTTGAGCCTGCTACAACTGCAAACATCTCCCCATCAACATGATTAACCGTCCACTGAATACCGAACAAATACACACACAAACCTACTCTATAGTGCAAGAAAACTGCAATTTGGCATGTTCATTAACAAATACACTGGCTACAACTTCTGGCCTGTTCAAAGACCTGCTGCACGTTGAGATGGAAACAGATGTGGCCGTCAAGTTCCTCAAATCCAGGTGTATACACTGACATACAACTGAACTAGGATGGCTTTCGAGGCATGGCCAAAAACACTTAGTCCCAAACTGTGTACTGAAGAGAAGCAATGAACGTTGTGAGAAAAAAAAACAGTTTTCAGGACCAGTTTGCAGACAGCATAGCCATCAAAGCCAGATGTGGTACTTTTTGGATGTCATACTTTATCTTACTGTATCCTGTCAGGCTACACAGAATGTTGGTTTACATAGAAATGCCATTTTGCATAAGCCAGAGACAGCCTAAAATGTCAATTCCTTAGTCTGGCTGAAGACGACCATTTCAAAGAGGTGAGATGGACAAAATACAGCCTTTAAGAAATCAATAACATCTTCCACCAGCCTGTGTAAGCCACCATGCATAGCTCTTATTAGGAACAATTACAAAGATTAAATCAGGGTTTTAATTACCTGTTCAAACATCGCAGGATCTGGATGCGGCCTTCCCACACAGTCTCTGATGAAGCTCTTGGTGGCTGCTTTGATCTGCCTGGAGACAATCCCACTTCCATCTACAATGTACTTCCTGTAGATGGCCTTGGCCAGCTTTGCCCTCTTCTCTTGGCTGGTCTTCCTGAACCCCGAGCAAGCAAACCAGAAGTCGAGAAGGTCCGCACACCCTTCCTGGCACAGGAAGTTTCGGAACAGCTGGATGCCTTCTTGATCATCTAGGAGAGAGTGAAGCGACTCTGCCCACTTCAGGTAAGGTGGAGTTGGTGAAGCTGAGCCCTCAGGTTCATACCCCAAGTCCAGATCGGGGCGCCGCGGGGTCGCGGACGACGAGGAGGGAGTGTAACTTGACGGATCCCCCATTTTAGATGACGAGGATGACGGGGGATAGCCCAGCGTTTGGGAAAGGGTGTTTGGACGGGTGTTGGCTGACTGGACGGGGGGGTCCACATCAGATCCCTCCTCACCAGGAACTGGGGGTCGTGGAGCATCCTCGGTAAAGTGGGTAGGGCCGCTCAGGGAGGCCACAACCCCACCACCGCCCCTGTACCCATGTAATTCTCTGACAACACTCATGTCTCTGATTGCACAAGGCAGAGGTCAGATCTTCCCCTCTAGCAATGATTTTGCTGGCAAACAATTCACCCTGCAATGAAAACAAGACAAGCAGTTAGCTGATGCACAAAGGAACATTATCACTGAGATAAGATGATAGAGATGACTGTCTAATCCCTCACTGCCTTCACTGTCAGACCACACACATACATGCATACATACAGCAGCATTTACAAGCTAGAAAATGAGATGATGAGCAGAGCAGTTACATAAAAATAAAAGCAGGACATAAACAAGTGTGGCTTTGAATGAGGAAAATCTGATCACAAAAGCAACACATATGGCTAGAATGCTAACTTAGCATGCAAACATGCTAACCAATTAAAGTTAACCTGTGGTGTTATTAATACAGTCTCTTTATTGAATCTGGCAAGTAAAACTCCAGTTTGACCCAAAGTAATGTCATGTTGTGTGCGTAAATTTCCAAGCTTAAGTTCACCGTTAAGTTTTAGACGCCAGTTCAACAGCTAGCTTAAAAGGCAGCGCTAACAGTTGTCAAAACAAAGCTCCCACTTCGTGTAGCTACATCTCATTTTCTAAATAACCAACTAATGTTAACAAGCTAAGACAGCTAGCTAGCCTTGTAGCAATGCCACCACCAATGCCAGTGCTTTGAAGTGAGAATCTCATTCATCTTGGCCTGCAAAGACGGTGGGGGATGGGTACAGAAACAAACTCTACAACCACACAAGACGGGCCTGCGTGCAAAAACACTCCAACACCAGCCTACTTTATACATTTATTCGTGTCAGGCAAACTCGTACAGAAGCAACGCCAACTTTTCCCCGTGATAAACGCCAACAAACCAGCCGATCTAACATCAAACAAAATAAGAAAGCGAAGGCACGTTTTCCACTCTACTGGCTGCAGCGCCAGCTAGCTTGGTGTGTTAGCTAGTTTTGGTTAGCTTGTTAGCTTAGCTAGGTACACTAACGTCCCGTGTTTTCCCCAAAAGTGTCTGTCCTACCGTCTCTGAGAGCCCGATCCCCGTAATCCACTGCATTGGGGATACTGGCGCGAACTGTGTGCTCCAAAACGCAGCATATGGAAAGCTTTCTGATATTAAATATTAACGAAAATGACCCGTCGACTGCCCCCTTAACTCCCCATGGTGGCTGGTTTCTGAGCAATAATACAGAGCGAGAGAATACGTGCGTGCACGCAGACGCCGTGGAGTACGTTTATAGAACTACAACGACCAGAAGCGACACGCAGCGCGCCATCACTACAACAGAGGTAACACAAGTATTTACATTCCTCACCTCCTTTCCTTTATATTAGAAATACCACAATATGTAAAGACTTAATCAGAAGCAACAAACCTGCATTCAAAATGTAAAAGTATAATCAGCAAACTGTACTTAAAGTATGAAAGTAAATCATTCAATATATACTGGGAGTATACAGTTTGTACGAATTACATCATTGGATTATCATTACAGCACTGGTATGTGAGCAGTATTTCAATGTTTTATTTGGCTGTATGGGAGATAATTGTACCTATTCTATTTACTGTGGGCTGGTTTAACTTACTGTATAACAAAGCAGTGTATTCTGCAAAATAATTATTAGGGCTGCAGTTATTTTCATTGCTGATTAAACTGTCCATTTTCTGGTTAATTCTTTGATTGTTTTATCAATAAAATGCCAGAAATTAGTGAAACCTGCCCTGTCTAATTTACCCCACACAACATGTGCATGTAGGGCTCATGTAGGGAGCAAATGGGCTGAAAAATGGGCCCTATATAGCCCCGTTTCCAACAAGCATTACGATATAGTTCAGTTCAGTTTTCTTTTTTTCCGTTTCCACTGTGAAAAGTTGTGGATGGTACCAATGGAAACGTTCCATACCGTCCCCATTTTTGGTCCCCCCTGTGTTGTGGTACCTGGCACACAGATCTGGTACTAAAAGGTGGAGCTGTGAACACTGCAGTCTGTTGATTGGTCAATAGTGGATGGTCACTCTGCTCAGGGCTGAGCTGTGGCTGGTTTTTAAGCTTGTGTATCCACCGTTCATACCGTGGAGAGTTTTATTAGTAGACTGTAACTATAAAATGAAAGGATGTTTTGCTGCCTCTTGCAGCAGCTGTAGTCAGAGAAAAAATAACTTAATTCACTGGGCCGACTTCCGGCAACTTTTAAGGTGAAACATTAACTTGTAACATCACTCAATGCATGAGGTGACGACGTGAATCAATCAACACATCTTAAATATTCCATATGACAACTCTGACCATTACTTTAGTTTGTATATGACATGTGCTTTTAGTAATGAGTGGATCTTCAAGTGTTTATGTATATTAATTTCGGCCAGGTTATGTGAACTGCATATACTTTAATCCTCACTCAGAGAAAAAAAAAGCGTTGCAGAGCATTGTTCCTGTGGGCTCAGGCAACACTAAACCCCTGAGCTTGTCTGAGAAGGACTAAATGCATAAACCTGCTATTTTTAAATATCCCATGGAGAGACTCTCACTGCAGCCTGTTTTATTTTGTTCTGAAAACGTCAGAGTGCAGCCTCGTTCTGTGGACTGAGGTGCAGACTTTTCTCCGGTCACTGGTAATGAGGAAATACAGTGAGTGCTGGACGGAGCAGTGAGTGACAACAACCCCGCCCACACTGAAGAGTATTGTTTGCTGTGGAAACGCTGAGATTGTCCAGGGGTTCAAAAATGGCCTCATGCCTATTGCCCACATGGATGGGTTTACCCGAATGGGCCATGCATGGGTATTGGCCCAACACGGGGATCTTATCTGGAGCCCACTTTGGTAAAATTAACCATGTGGGCAATAGACATGGGGCCATTGTAGAACCTGTGAACAATCCCATTTTTCAGCCCATTTACAACCCAGATGGAACTCACATAAAAATGTTGGCTGGGCCTAAGGCTTGAGGTGATGTCTTGAAATGATACATGTTGTACAGTAAAAAGTACAATATTTCCCTTGTAATGTTGTGGGGTATAAAGTGCATAAAATTAAAATACTTATGTCCAGGATCTTTATAACTGTATAGGTACTGTAGTTGAGTAAATGTAGGCCTATGTACTGGCAGTGATGGGAAGGCTATTTTCGTAATATAATGCGTTACAGATTATTAGTTATCCTGTTAAAAACATAATAAGTAATGTAACTATATCAATTACTTCATTAAAAGTAATGTAAATCATTACAGTTGATTACTGTTTGATTATTTTTTCTAGCAAATGTTTTAAACTGGTCAATTAAGTTGAAAAATGTCTGGAAATAAGCAATGCTGAAAAAAGAAAACATTTCTGCACAGTGAAAAGATGCAACGCAACAAAATAAATGTTAGCATATATTCTTCATGTAAACCTTTTACTGAGACGAATATGTTCGGATGTTACTCCTCTGTAATAAAACAATTTGATTAGTAATTAAATCACATATTTTTTCTCAGTAACTGTAACGTATCACAGTTACATTTATTTTGTAATTTTAATGACATATAACTAGTTACATGTCACTTTTTACTCCCCAACACTGTGTACCATTAGGCTTGTTACTTTGCATCACTGCAGTTTACTGAGGTTAACACTGACAGTGTAATGGGGAATACAGTACTTGCGTGAAGAGTGGTGTCGCGTTAATGCTAAATACAAAGGCTGCAGTATTCAAGGATTTATTTCTTACAATGCCAGCAGACGACATCCTGTTATTATTATTATTATTATTATTATTTTGAATTCTAAACACTTCTCTCAATCCTCTGGTGACCATCGCTAAAACGAGTACTTACTTTCACTGGTATGTATATATGTACATTTACACACACCCACACACACACACACACACAAATAAGGATGATATGCTTTGTATTTACTGTGTATTCACCTGCAAAGTGTCTAATATCTGAAGCTGTCAGATAAATGTATCTAAGTAAAAAGCCAAAATGTAGTAGAGTGAAACTATAACATGGCATAATATTAAAATACTCACTGCATTGAAAAAGTTCAACTATTAAACTAGATCATAATGTTTCTATGTGTCGCAGCTCTATGTCAGCGTAACGAAATTACGCCCAACAGCGCCCCTACAGACACCAACGGGTCACTGCACAATGTCTCAACATGAATTAATTGCAATACAAACGCTCGCCTTCTAGCAGACTCTAATTAATAGTTATTACAGGGTGACTGATAAGCTGTTTGAAACACATACTGCCATTAAGCTAAATCAAAAGACAGAGTGCATTGAAACACAAAGACAAATGACAGAGCCACACACAGGAACATCACCACAGACAACATGAGCAGGTACTTTGCTGCGGGCAGTCAGCCGGTCCTCAGTGCGAGACAAATCTGAGATCCGCATGCCGGTTAGAAACACTGAAAGGATTGTCTTACCTCTGGACAGGTGTTCAGTTAGCGGAGCCCACCTCCACTGGAGCAGTGACTGACAGGACGGAGAGAGCGCACAGCTGCCACCTGAGCATCCTGCTTGTCACTCGCCTCCGCTGGGCTGTCAGTCAGGAGCACCGAGCTGCCACCGGTGTGTGTGTGTGTGGGTGTGTGTGTGTGAGAGAGAGAGAGAGAGAGAGAGAGAGAGAGAGAGAGAGAGAGAGAAAGAGAGATTAGACCACCGTTAACAGCCATTCATTTCCTCTTTGTTATCAATATATTAATACCTCTTACAAAAAGGAGCAATTCACATGTTGAATAGACTGTTTAATGCTGCTCCTCATGCACACTGTGAAACTAATGTGTTTCCACATGTGATGCTTCACACTTTGCATGAGAAATATCATGAAAATCACGTGGTTTAATGTAATCAAGTAATTTTACTTAATTACTGTACTTAAGTACAACCTTAAGTACAAATTTGACACCTTTTTAAATATGCAAAATCAGGCCTTTATGTTTACATGATATGATGCAGTACTATCTCACTAACTCACCCAGTGGTACACAAAGTATCTAAAATTGGCTCCACATTGATGAGCATTAAAAAGCTCCTCGTGTATTTGTTAGTAATTTAAAACAAAAATAATTATATAAAATTCTACAATAATTAAGCACTTTTGGAAGATTCTGCATTATGAGTAATTTCACTTAAAAAAAAAACCTTTTTATTTAAGAATATTTTTTAAGTTTAGGAACCAAAAAAAAAGAAAAAGAAAACAGTGCACAGGGGGAAAAAAGATCATGGGATGTTTACAAAGACATAACCAATTTTCCTAATTTCAAGTAAGGTGATATAGGTTTAAGGTGTCTCATTTGCTAAATAAACACACTATTTTCACCACCGTTTTTCTCCCAATTCTTTGAGAAGTCGTATGGGATATGTCATCTGTTCCAGAAGATGTAAGTGTGTAACAGTATTAACATATTGGCTAGCAGTGGGGCAGTTTTTGTGGAGCCAGTATTTTGTAATGGCCTTTCTATAAAGTATTTCTGATTCTGATTCACTGTCTCACCACCTGCTGTTTCCCAGCTCAAGAATGAACTTTGACCCTCAGTTAGTACCAATGCTTAAACCTACATGTTGCTTTTGTTATATTTGCTGTAACTCAATACATCGACATAAGACAGATAGTCTGTAATAAAAAAAAGAAGAAGTTTCTCCTCCTCCTCGTAATGCTTGTAATGTTATTTGCTAGAATCTCTGCAGCTGAAGTTAAACACCAATCAAAGCCGAGGAGTCTGTAACACAGCTGTCAATCGTGTCAGTAACTGCTGGTGAACTGCGGTCAAACTGTCAAACTGTCAAACTAGGCAGCGCTGATCAAATATGAATCAAGATTCTGTTTCTGCATTGCATTACTCACTTTAAATGTTTTCAGAAACATATTTTAGTGTACTGTTTAGCTGCAAAATGAGAAAGTCTGTGACTTGGCCACCATGTTGAAAAACAGTCAAGCCAAAACCACAGACCAGCTCACAGGCAGTGACTGACATTACTGGTTAGCTGTTTTTGTTCACATGCAGTGATGCCATTAGAAGCATTACAAAGAGGCAGAGGAACATGATTTTTTTTCTTACAGATTATCTGTCTCATACACTGCTGTGGGAATATAGTGACAGTTTCAGCAAATTTGACAAAAAGTTTATTTTATAAAAGTTACCAACTACAGCTTTACAGGAAACTGAGCCGTACAGAATAACAGAAAAAAATACAAGTATACAATTTTAGTTAATTTTCTCCTTTGAATATGAACAAAGACCTCTAAATCAAACCATGATGTGCAGTGGTTAAAGTCGTTTACCATGACTCCTGTAAGTCACACAGGCTAGCTGTCCCATGTGGAGAAGGCAGGGTCAGGTGGCTCAGGCGAAGTCCAGACATCCGTCCTCATCTCTGTCCACTTGTGGATGGACAGTTCTTCCATAGTAATCTGAACCTGGGGAACAGAAAAACAAGCTTCCAGAAACCAAACACAACTGTAGACATCTTCTCACATCCAAGCTGTAGCTCTCATTTATATCAGGTTTATGTTTAGAAATCAGCCCCAGAGAGGACCATATGTACAATTAGAGAAGAACAATATAAATACAATACTGATGAGGTGAAATTGAAATAAATCTTTTATGGAATTTTGGTCTGTTTAATAAGATAGCTTTCAACTGTGTTTTCTCAGGGTCTTAAAGATCAATTTAGGCTCATGCACAGCATTATTCTGTCATATACAAACTAAATAAATTATTTTATGTATCAGGATTTTCTTTTATATAAATAGAAAGCACCAGTATTCATTGCAAATTTGATGTTTTGCAGAGATATTGAGGATTTCAGTTAGAAATACAGTGTTTTTGTCAGTATCGCCCACACATCTAGAAACAATCTGAATGTCTCTGACAATCAGTGTGTTCAGCAAGAGGTCTAGAAAAGCCTTTCAGCAGGCACTTATGAGGACAGGCAGGGTTGTCTGAGAAAATGATGATGAAATGGATGTGTGTGTGTTTGATTGGCAGGCTTTACATGCCAAGCTAAACACGCTTCATTATGGAAATGTATTCATATCACTTTGGCTTATATCCTCGACAGTCAACAAACACACACACACACACGCACACACACACACACACACACACACACACACACACACACACACACACACACACACACACACACACACACGCATACACAGGTTCCTGCTGCAACAGGCTGGTGTTGTTATGGTTGCTGCAGTGCCCCCAGAGACAATGAGGAGAGGGAGGGGAGACAAAGAGAGAATACTGAGGAAGATGAACTTGACCTTTATGATGTCTTGGTGAGGAGGGGTTGGGGGCATGTTGGTACTTATGAATCTATAATGAATCTCAACTCTGTGTGTGTGTGTGTGTGTGTGTGTTTGTGTGGGTATAGCAGAGGTCTGAGCTCTTAGCTGAAGAAAGGTCATCAGTCAGGGGGGGCACTCATACACCTGGCCGCATGCTCCCCTTCCCCTCTCTGTATCTGTCTTTCTATCTGTCTAACTATCTTTATGAATCATCAGAGCTGGGCGATGTGTTGAAATATGCTCATTTGCTTTCTTGCCAAGAGTTAAAAGAGATTGTTGATACCACTCACACCTCCATCGTATGCTGAAGGCGTTTTCATATTAGGTGCGAATGATTCGTACTGTGCCTGAGTGCGATTGTCTCTCCACTCCCCTGCTGCTCAGCTTTCACATTAGTAATGTTGGTCCGCACCCGTGTACACTTGCATCATCATCTACATGAAATCTGTTTATGTTATCGCTGCAGTGTAAGAAAGCATGCCAATCTTAAGATCCCAAACCCAAACAATAGTGTCGACATCAGCCTTATGCCTTCTTTTGTTTATATATTGGAGACAACATCAGGTACGATCCACTCGCCTGCCTCTCTACTTAATCACCCACGGCCGTGCAGCACAGAGGATGAGATCAGCTCGTGCTGCTCGCATACGCAGATCTCAGAGGAGACTGGAGGCATTGAGAAATGCCTTCGCAACTCTACTCGCCAACTGTTAACTCAAGTTAAATAGCAGTCCATTTCCATGCGTTGGTACAGTCGGTTTTCACACCTGATAGGAACCATACTCAAGACAGATCGATGGACCGTGCTTAGTACACCATGTTCACTCCATCCAAATGAACTGGACTTTGGGATCAAGTGTGCATGGATTTGGGCCCAATCCCTGATGGGAAAGCTTCCTTATGCTGTGTTCACACTACAAGCGACCACACATCAGCATGACCGGCTACATTATCGCCACTTTGCCATTGAAGTGTTGCTAAAACGCTTGTTGCCCTGCAACAAAGCACCTTGACTCAATGTCATCTAGCTTAGCATAAAGACTGGAAGCAGGGAATCAGCTAGCCCGGCTCAGTCCAAACAAAGGTAACAAAATCCACCAACCAGCAAATCTAAAGCTCAGTAATTAAAATGCTACCCTCATTAAATCCGCACAAAAACTGAAGTGTAAAAAGGACATGATGTGGGTTTTACAGGAGATTATGTGTCAGACTGTTTGTTGGCCCGCATGTGCTGATTTGTGCTGGTTGCCTGGCAACCTTGCAGTGACGGTAAGACTCAAGACTACTTTTTTCTTTGTGGCTTTGGGGATCAAGTCAGGTTACATCGTGACATCATGCAGGACTTTTTATTTTAATGAGTGAACACTCAAAGTATGATGATTACCCTCCTTTTCAGTTAAAGCTAGATTTCAAAATCATCAGCAAACACTGCCAAAACAATTATATTCAGTTTGTATTCAGCTTTAAGTTAATTCTGATATACATGTGTCTGTATGCAGCATTAATCTTGGTGTCATGTTTTGAACAGCATGTCACCAAGCTTGTCCAAATTATGCTTTTATCACATCAGAAATATTGCTCAAATAAAATCTATTTTAACTTTTAGAGATACAGAAACTGTTGTACACGCTTTTATCTCTTCGTGTCTTGATTATTGCGACAGCCTTTATTCCTGTCTTAATCAAAAAACTGTGCAACGACTTCAGATTGTTCAGAACTCAGCCGCAAGGTTTTAAACCAAAACCAAGAAGCACGACCACATCACACCAGTTTTAGCCTCTTTACATTGGCTCCCTGTTTGTTTTAGGATTGACTTTAAAATCGTACTGATTACTTTTAAGGCTCTTCGTGGCTCAAGATCACATTTCAGACCTGTTAGTCCCTTATGAACCTCTGTGTTGTTTGAGATCCTCGGGCAGAGGTCTTCTGCTTGTTCCAGAGTCCAGACTCAAGACTAAAAGGGACAGAGCTTTTGCAAGCAGGGCTCCGAGGCTCTGGAATGACCTGCACGAGGATATAAGACTGTCTGAGTCACTGGCTTCGTTTAAGTCTTTCCTAAAAACGTACTTCAGTCAGAAAGCATATCTGGACTTTATCTGAGCTGTCTATTTTATTGCTATCTTGCTGATTTTATTTCCCATTTATTATCTTGATTTTGGTTTTGGCCTTCCTTATTTTATCTTTTACTAGATGATATTTTATGATGTTTGTTTTATTTTCGTGTTTTAAATGTGCTTAGTTTTATTGTTCAGCACTTTCTAACTGTGTTTTGACAGGTGCTATATAAATAAAGTTTATCATTACTATTATTATTATTATTTTTATAATGAGAATTTTAAGGCTGGTAATGTCATGTATGTATTTAGGGTTGGAAAATTTAAAAATACATATTCACCATGAGACAAGTAAAGGGTAAAATACAGCGAGTGGGTCATTATTGCAAAATGAAGTCCTTCAGGATGATTCAAGACCCCTCCACATCACACTGTCTGGGTTAATTTCACAATAATAACCTGCTTGTTGTACATTATCCCACTTAATAAATGGCTGCTTACTAAAGAAATCAATAGTTTGACACAAAATATTGATTTATAAATGATTTATTGCGTTAGCCACACATCTGTGATCAGAACTGCATCCATAGCAGCAGTCTGATATTTAGAAATTAACAGACTGTAGAAAGCTGTAATTGACAAGTCAGAATCAAGTATTCCACCACGCCATGTATTGAGATTTTGCTGCACGGTTATACTGGGGTGTCTCTCCTTTAAATATCTCTCACAGCAGACATTTTGAGGAAGAAGCTCAGGTGTAATTAATAACATTAACGATGGCGTGATGGCAGTGTGACCGTGAGCCAGCGTGCACAATGGCAGGACCTTTAAACTGAAGCAGCTGAACGGAATTCAGCCATCATTCATTTTATTATTCAATGTACTGTTTCCAACTGTGACGTATCAATATACTTTTTGTTAAACAGTCTATTGTGGAGAATGTTGAAAATCTAATTATTTTTATGCCCATATTGGACTTTTAAATAATTTTTGTATCCATGTACATCATCAGTTACCTTGATTATTCAAGTGTTTTTCAGTTTCTCAAGTGAATTTCCAGATAATGTGTAATACCACTACAAATATTTTGATATTGCCTTATAAAATGATAAATACAGCGGTAGATTTGATTCATATCATGCATTCTTCAAGGATTCAAGGTTTTATTAATGACATCATACAATACAGGATTGCACAATGAAATGTTTCTCTTCGTATATTTCTTTTCACTTTTTGTGCCTTGTGACACAAACTGACAGAATAACTGTTTTGGCTAAGAAAGTATCTGCAGCAGAAAATGAAAATTAAGCACTACAATGCAACTGATACTGATTAATTACACACTTAACCATGATCGATCTATATCCATCGACTGATGACCCTTGCTAGCTAGCTGGTTTGATCTATTTGCGCAGCTTCAATAAAGAGACAATAAAAAGAGTCCCATGAATTACTCTCTAAATATTGTCAAGTATGTGATGTAAACAACCATTTCCAGTGAAGATGAAAGTGGGTTATTAATTCTTAAATTGAGGCAGCCCCCTTGGACTACTGAGCCGCAGCTTTTTGTCAGTGTGTTGGTCCAGCTCAGGGGTCCCTTTGTTCCAGCTGCCACAGCAGATTTGGGCGTCTGTACGGAGGCCTGTCAGAAACAGGCTTATCTCTTGGGGGCCTCCCAGCACAAAGACCCATTTAGATGCTCATGGAGAGTGAAATCTTCATTATATACCTCTTGAAAGAGAAACAGACCTCTGCTCTTTAAGAAAATTAATTGGAGACAAGTATTTTGTTTGGCTGCTATGAATTCTCCAAAACGAGGGACAAGGACAATCTTGTACAGTGAAACCTTTTATTATGTTAGACATTAGGTCGGGAGATAATTGACGTTTCAGGTCTGTTTGTGTTCATGTTTACTTCAAATGTAGACACAAAGCTATGTCACAGAGCTATCAAGGACATTGACAGTTGAAGCTTATGTCCGACACCTCTATTATTGTCTTGATCCTACGGATTTTTCTCTGCCTTAAAATAATCCAAGTTACACTCTGCGGCAAGACGATATGTGCAATAAAGAAACCACTGTATCAGTATCATGGGTTTCCATCCATCCATGCAATTGTCTATTCGAGTATCTCTATATCAGCCATCCTTCCATCCACCTATCCATCCATCTGCTGGCCTTTCCCAGCCATGCCTGTAGTAAGAGTGTCAGTATATCTGCCATGGCGTCCTGCTGATGTGTATTGTGATGGGGCTGAATACTCAAGCTACCAATATGGCCTGCACCAATACTGGATTAGCCACAGTGGATTAGCTGCCTGCCCTCCTGCTGCTTATTCAAATATTGTTTCACGTATTGTCATCATTGGGGCAGAGCTCTGGCCCAGTAGCCTGCAAGCTACAGAATATTCTCAAAGAAAACCAGAAAAAAATGTCTTTGCTTTTCCCCCATTTCCCCACAAAAGCGTCCTATTTCATTTTTCAGCAAATGTGGAATTTGGACCACTGACGGTTTGGGAGGAAACGTCGATGGGTTCGGAGAGCGTCTGCAGCCCTAGAACAGGGAGAAAAAGGAGGATGGAAAGATGATGGAAAGCAAAACCCAACCAGGGCCAAAATCAGGCATGAAAGCGTGCCTTGATCTTTGATACATGGTGTTCTTCTTTTTTTCTCCTCTCTCCCTTTCTCTCTTTCACCCTCACACATACACTTGGGAGTCAAGGCAATTGATGTGCTGCCTTTGATGGCAAAGAGAGGCCTATATTAACAGCCAAAAGACCATGATGAAAGGGGCTGAGAAAAAGGAAGAAAATGGGTAGAAAATGTGTTATTAGAAAGAATGGCAACTCATGATAAATACTTGGGATGGAGTGATGGTAACCAGACATCGGGGCGTTGAGGGTTTGATGGTTTAACGGCAGCGGAGGAAAGGCTAAGGTAGACGGAAAGCTTACCGTGCTAGCCCGGCGGTAGTGGTGGCTGAGGTTGGCTTGGTGGTTCCAGTATGTCATGCTGGTGGTCATCCTGTTAGAATAAGGGAAGTGAATGCACTTGCTGCACGGCCAGGGTTCCTCCTGGGGATTCGGAGGTCTGGACGCCAGTGGACGTCCCATAGTAGGAGCAGTCGCCATCTTTGTCCCGTTGTTGTCTTGGATATCCTCTCCTGCGTCTTCATCCCTCCCTCTCTCCTTTGATCATGCCTCCCTCCCTTGCTCTCTGCCGTATGACATCATCACGCAGCGGTATCGACAAGCATCAAAGAACCTCTGGGCAGGACTGTGTATCTGTCGGTCTGTGCATTTGAAAGGGGTGTAAATATGGAGCATAAAGAGTCCTGGAACCCCCCCCACCCGCTCCCCGCATCCACTGTTCTCCTCTCCCTGCAGATGGATGGTTTATTGGGCCAATACAAAACTATACACACACATGCACACACCCACACCACCCATCTCTCAGACGGTTGTATCCCGAGGCCCCCTGCTGTGCCTGTAGCGTTTGATGATGTGTTTAACGGCTTCATTCATCCCAAAGCTTGTTCCTTTTCCCCACCATTGTTTTCACCCTCCTTCTCCATCTCTCCAAGCTGTAGCAGCAAACACGAATGTGTCCTTTGGTCAACTTTGTGGCTAAATGACAGTTAATTCCTTCTCAAACTGATCTAGCAACACTGCTCCTTGAGTGGCCACCCCTCCTTCCTCCCACTTTGACTCTCATCCCCTGCTCTTTCTCTCTTACCTCTTACAGCTGGTCGGTACCATTTCCAATCCTGTTAAAGTTGTATGTCCATTCGAGGAGCCCTTCTGTCTGTCTGTCATCTGCCTGAAAATCACATATACATGTTTCACTGTCACACTCTCAATCCTCTGCGGCAGCTGTTATCCAATCCAGTGAGATCTTACCCCCCAAAAACACACATAATTAGCACCAGAATGAGTAGCATTTGACCAAACATTCGTGTACCAGCAAACAGAATAAAGCCAATCAACTCTTTATCGGCAAAACTTTGACGTACATGTTATTTAAATAACAGTTAACAAATCTAACCTACAAAGAGAGCAGTAACTACAGAATTAGTTAGGTTCAAAGTTTTCAAGATCGCTGAGAAATAGTGTGACAGAAAGGCTGTAATGTACTGTTTTGCATTATTTTTAATTAATTTATTTATTTTAAGGCTGAATATTTTACCCCGACTTAACCACACCACAAATACATACCAGCATTAAAAGTTAGGATGGTAGTTAATTCTACCTGCTAAGCTAGGCTAGTTATCTCTCAGCCAAACTAATTCAGTATTTTAGCTATGATGGCTACATTTAGTTGTGTGGACTAAAAACTTAATTAGCATCAAATTTGATATTTCTCAATAACAAAGAGAGCTTTGTAAAAACAAAAAAAAGTGCCTTGAGTTTCAGCTAGGCTAGCAGTGGCTATCTCCTCTAGCTTCCACTTCCGTATAGTTTGCTATCTTGTTCTAGCTGTCTAGTTAAAGCTAATTCCCTCTGTGGCTTGGTCTTAAGCTTTATTTTGTAATTTTACATTCTTTTTTTATATGGTAAAACCCCTGACCAAATAAATACTGTGTTTTGGCTTTATGGTGCAGTCACAGCCTGTATAAACAAAGGTATCACACTATCTTTTGCTAATAGCTATTAAGCTAACATAAGCTAGCAAGCTAGTTAAACCCTATCGCTGAGTTATTATGTTGTATATTGTGTTGTTAATCCCTTAACAACAGGAGTAATTATATATTCCAGTTTCAAATGCATAATACATGAAAAAAACAAAAAACAAAGACACTGTCTGTGCGTTATATTAATGTTTATATGTTAGACTATTATCTTTACATATATTTGCATCATTGGGAACTTTTGCTTGTTGCCTGTTTAATATTTTTGCGCCTCCTGCATAAAACTGTACAGCTTATTCTGAAACAGCTACACTGCACATATTTGTTATGTTATAGTACTTTTCAAAAGTATCTGTCATATTTTTATTGTAATTTTTCTATTCCATATTTATGTTTTTGAGTGTTGGAGTACTTTGCATTATTTTTTATTCCTCTCAATGTGTTTATTGTATGTTTTATGTGTATACCAAATAACCAAAGCGAATTCCTTGTCAGTGAAAATTGACTCGGCAATAAATACTTTTGTGATTCTGATTTATAATGTTTAGTTTTTGTTGACATTTTCAATTGAAAGCTATACATCTCTTAAAGGTAGAATTTATAGCAGTGCTTTTGTATTGGACTACATTATATTGTAAAGGTGTTCCTAATAAATTGGCCACTGAGTGTATTAGAAAAAAAAAGTATTCATACATCGAAGTGCAAATTCATGCAAGTCTCATTAGTGAAATGGGGCTCTGATCCTCTTCCACTAAGCACTGATCATTGCAAAGTAAAAAGAAAGAAAAGTAATTAAAGCTTTCTAGAGTCACACAGCTGATGTCCCAGTTCCACCTCCTCTCCATAGTCTCCTGTTCCTCTATTTTCCCCAGCTTTTTATTCACGTCTTTACTCTGCACGCCGCCCTGCTGCCACTGTGCCCCCGTGTCCCCTCTCCTGTCTAACTAATTGTCAAGGTTCTTGTTAGTATTATGCTAAAATGCGTCTCTCTGCAGCAAAAGCCACCCAGTGATATGGAAAGCACCCTCAGCGAGGATTATACCGCTGATGAGAATGAGTGAGTCAATGTGAGTGTGTGTGGAAGGAAATAACTGCTCCTGAATTTCTTGTTCACTCGTGTTCTCTCCTCTCTCCACCTCAGCTCGACAAACTGTTTCTCAGCTTTCCTAAAAATCGTCCTCCCGTCCACGTTCCAGTCACATAAACAGTGATTTACATTCAAACGGCAAGTTCATCCCAGGTATTAAGAAAACTAATTTCACAACATTAATGGAGCCCTTAAAAATGCCCACTTATTTCCTGCACAAATTACTTCCCATAATCCTAATCAACTAAATCCGTCTGCTGATTGCTCCCCTCCTGCGGGGACAAATAGGAATGTTTGGAATCAATACGAGCACTCTTGGCCTACCTGTAGGATTGTTGGGGTAACAGCTAATAGCAGCGAGCTGACAGGCTGTAGAGGGTTGATAAGCATTTCTCATTATTGAACCCCATTCACATAGCTGGCTGCCACACACACATAGCACATACACACACACCGAATCTCTCAGAGAAATAGATGTCCTCCAAACCATATTCCCATCGCAACAATAGATATAAATAAATAAATCATTGGTGTGTGTGCATCTATTGACTATGCATGTGTTTGACAAAAGAGACAGCATCTGGAAAGCTACAAACTGACACCTTGGGATGGAAACAGAAAAGCCTCCCTATACAATAGCTCTGCGGTAAATACCAGTTTGACAAAGCTCATAATCGCTTTCTGTTGAGCTGTCAGACGTTTGGGTTCAACTCAGTGGTCATTTTTGAGGTCGTAAATTGTTGTTAAATAAACACCACATTCAGTGTCCATCAGCGTCCATGTTGGTCTACTTGTGACAACTTTGCCAGATGCCCAGCCCAATCCCTATAAAAATGTTAGTATTGCATGTTTTTGTAAACCATAAATACTTTACATTTGTGAATTATTTGTAGTGAAGGTGTGGTTAGGTTTAGGCACAAAAATCACTTGGATGTGGTTAGGACAAGATCATGTTTTGGCTGAAAACACCCACATTTGGTGGAACAAAAGCAGCTAGAAAAGCAGGGATGGGTAGGTGAAAAACACCCACGTTGGGTGGCTCAAACATCGCTGGGGAACGCAGAGATGTGACAGCAAAAGACACCTAAGTTAGGTGCCAAATGCTGCTGGGAAATGCTGCAGCGGGTCGCTGGAAAACAGCTGGTGTTGTTGGTTTCGAACAATGGTCTACAGCTTGGCAGGCATCTTGCGTAGTGACATGGCATCCACCAACCCCTCCACCATCTTCATCCGCTATATATTAGGCCTACATCACTTTAGAAACATTGATATGATATGTATGAAACTTGCAAATGTCACGTACTTGCGGTTTGCAGAAACGTACAATGCAAATGTTTTCTTCTGGCGACTGGGCTGAAGTGGCACAAGTGAATGCAGCTGTACTGTGTACATCTTCATGACTTTAGAGACTTTACCCTTTGCCGAATATTTGCAGCTCTTGTCTGATGCATCAGAAAGTCATGCAGCCTAATGTAACTCAATTAAAAATGCAAATAAGTACAAGTATATAAGCTTTAAAAGGTCAGTCAGTCCTGCATATGGCAAATAATTCAGAAATATTTGGACTGGGGAAGCACCGATAACACTTTTTTCTCTTAAATAACTGTGTTGTAAAGTCATATTGGCTGAAATCAGTGCCAGTAATGATACAAGGTAAAACAGGTCCCCTTTCGCTTTTTAAAAATTCTAAATTCCATACTTTTCTAGACTCAAATTTTGAGACATCTCAGTAGATTTTGTCAGACCATAATTGACATCTCAGTACAAATAGCTACATGTTTAATATGTAAATAAATGGTTTTAAAATCCAACTGTTAACATGTATGTTATACTCTGACTATATATGCATTCACGTTGCCAAATAATTGCCACAAGATTGTAACTAGGTGCTGTAGCTTAGAAAAATACATTAACACCAAGCCTTTATTTCTGACCCTGGAGCCTGGAGGATGTTGTGACAAGATGACAGTGCTTTTGCCCTTGCTTATGGCTTTAAATTGCTGCCTCCCCCATGCTGCAGATGTCGAATGACTTTACACAAGGTTTGTATCTAGCTTCTTTGTCCGTTTAGAATCCTTAGCCAACCAAGCTGTATTTTTGGGATTGTTAAACCAGCCATTGTAAAAATTGCATTTACCCATTGTGGCTGTTTAGTCCATCCTTTAATGCAGACAGTTAGATGACGTCTCCCTGTCAAATATCTCTGCCCAGAGAGGAAGAAAACTAACTGGTGCTACCTAGTGTTATTTTCCTTAAACGTATTAAATACATTATATTATATTATATTATATTATATTATATTATATTATATTATATTATTAGTCTCCCATATTTTTAGTCTCTTTAATAAATGAAAACAATAATGAGTAAAAAAAAAAGTAAATAATTTTATTTTCATGGCATGTGTGCAGCCTTGTTTATTCACTGTACTAATGTAAACAATGATAAATGCAGCTATAAAGGTATGGTTACCTTACACAGAAAAGATCTATACTTTTCTGATAACTACATAACTGAATAACTCATGAATGTTCAGAGAAGCTTAACATTTGGTTAGTTAGTTTAAAGTAGAAACTGTACGTTTTACATTTTAGAAAACAGAATAGGAGCAATTGTCTTTCTCCATAATCACTTTTCTTTTTTCCACACTTACCTAGGCCTGAAAAATACTAAAATCAAACTTCATATTTTTCCATACTGCAGAGGAACCCTGCATGCACAATACCAGGGCACTAAAAGTGAAGCAGCTAAATGGAATTCAGCCATCATTAATGTTATTACATACACCTGTGCTTTCCTATTGTGACATGTGAAAATATCGTCCTTGAAAAACGCCTTTGCAAGGCTTGTGCTGAGGGGATTCTTGTAAGGCAAAGACATGCATTTGTAAGGTATTATGCAGTGTTAACTACACATTAACAAAAAGTGTACATATTAATACACCAAAATCCCTTAATGCTTATACAAATACCATAAAATTTCAATTCATAGCTGGGGCTATTAAATCACTGAAATCAACGGTATAATATTTGGGACATGCATCTGTGTGGGACAGGCCTTTAATTCCTTTCACACCAAACTGCTGCTCAGCTAAGATCAAATTGTTTATTTAAACCAGTATGAATATTACTTGTTTGAAAATTACACTTCAGATAATAAATATATATAATAATATCAATTATGAACCATTCATTTGATCTAGTTTCGACAGACAGTGCATCAGAGAGAGATTGAGTTGCGGCACTTGAGGATTACGGCACACGGCATACCGACACAACACAGACTAGAGGAATATGAGTAACTCACAGGATAATTAAGGAAAAGACGCATAATTTGAGGTAGCAAACAACCCGGGTAGCCAAAAAAAAATAAACTGCTTAGCAACCAGACCAGGCGTCTAATTGAGACAGGCGTTTATTTGTCAAAATGTGTAGCAACACTGGGCTTGTAAAAGGGACTGGGTGTTTAATTGGGACTAGACTTTTTTTATATTTGAAGTTTTACGGTATTAATCTTGTTGTTTTTATCAGTGGTTTCCAAACAAGGGACTGGGAACCCTCCGAGGTGTTGAAAGATAAATCTGCTAAATGATGGACAGGAAAGTTGAAACAGTTTTAGTTATTAAACATGACAGATTTCTGTATCTGTGTCGTTGTCAGAGCTCCTTTCACTAGTTTGCAGTGGGAGGAACTCTGCTTGAAAAGGGGATGTTGTGTGCCTCCATGCAGCAATTACAATTAAGCAACATTTGGAGTTTTTTTGCTTAAATCATCAGGCCACTCACAATCACATTTAATAAAACCACACTGACGCAATTCTAATGAAGCAGATTAGCTGAATCTTTAAGTGCTAAACTCTTAATAAATAATAACTTCATAATTTATCATTATAAGCGTATTTAGTAATACATATGGAAGGTTATAATGCAATGCTTAAACCAGATTTTTAGAGGCTTCAGTGGTTATTTTAACCACACGTAAGTGAGTGAAAGTAGTCCTTGAAAATCCCTGAAGCTCAACAATTTCAGCCTCGATATGTTCATTCAACACTGTGAGAGAGAAGGCTACAGTCGTGAGGGGGCTGAGACCATTGTTGGGGTAAAGTGAGACAAATGAGACCCTGGAGAGTACTACTTAGCCACTCATAAAGGTCAGATATGGAGCCACACCAATGGATGCTAATCCTGACCCCGGGGACTGTGTGCACATGCGCCTGTGGATGCAATTGTTTCACAGGCCTGTGACATTTAAACCTGAATGAGCGTACAATCCTGGGTGACAGAACAGTGTGTACGTGTTTGTACACCTATTTGGCTGGAAAGCAGCGGGCTTTAGTGCCAACTGAGGTTTAATTAGAAATGGCCTTGGGGGCAATTACAACATCAGAGGCTATTTTCTCATATAGACAACACCAAACTGTTAGTGCTGTAAATATTAGCTTGGTTTTGATTATGGATTACATTTAAAACTGTCAGCTTCTATAGGATGCTTTTTATGACTTGAATAAAACATTTCAATAACCTTAATTTGTTACATGTTTTTTAAAAACCATTCAGCAATCATAACAACAGTCTTGTCATCTGGAGGAAATTATGCTTTTATTATGTCCTCTATTAAGATTTCACCTGACAGCAGAGGTATCATTAAGATTCCTTCACTGTGATATTATTATGAGGCATCACTGTACGTTAGCCATTATGTAGGCTAGTCACACAGTCTAATTGGTATTGCACTAATAACACACTGGCAGCCTGAAAACATTCAATCCTTTCCCCTTGTGTCGCAGCTATAAGCTTGTCAGCAGGTCACACTGATTGGGGCACCTGAGAGCCAGTGAGAACGCAATTTGTGAGTTTTAGCTGAATGCGGCGGAGATAACGACTGACAGGTCACAGCAACAGTTCAGCCCGAGTGTAATGAGCAGAGAGAAATTCACAATTCTGTTAACACGTGTGTGTGTGTTATGTGTGCAGGACAGAGATAGAGGACTGTGAAAGTCCTTACTGTGATTAATGGCCATCACTGAATGCAAGCACTGCGTACGAGATGCTGGTTACAGCGCACCATTTCTGCTTTAGAGAACATTTTTGAGTTTCTCTCAGATTTAGAAACTCAGTTTTGGCGTGTCTACACTCAAATCTACAAACAAAGCCAAGATCTCCTGGTGATATCTTCAAAAGACAAACCATTAAACTGTTTATGACCTTTGCAGAGGCTCAGTGGGCGCAGAGGAGAGACCCAGGATAACTCTACAGAGATATCAGCACACAAAACCTGTAAACTGAATACATGTAAAACTTGTGCAAGTGTCACGGATGCGAGACCTGTGCAAACACAGAGAACAGAACAACAGAAAGAAGCTCTCGTACTTTCATGTGTTTAGCCACACTAATGACGCTGCCCCCTGGATAGCAATGTCTGTTGGATGGTCCATCTCTTTGGTTTAGACTAAAATATCTCAACAACTATTTGAAGATTACCATGGACGTTTGTGCAGTCATGGTCCCCAGAGGACAAATCCTACTGACTTTAATGATCCTCTGACTTTTCCTGTAGCGCCAACATGAGGTTGACATTTGTGGCTTTAAGTTGAAATGTCTTAAGACGTATTGGATGGATTGAAATGTGGTGTCGTCACTGAGTTCCCTTATAACTTTGGTGATCCCCTGACTTGTCTTCTGGCGCCACCATCATTTAACTTGTCTTGTACTTTGGTCTGTGACCAAATACTTGCAGCTAGCCTTTGTCTTTAGCTCTAAATAGCACGTTAGGATGCTAACAGGCTAAAACTAAAACACTGAGCCTGATTAACTTACTATACTTGCAGTGGCCAAAAGTAACTGAGTAAATTTACCAGAGCACTGTACTTAAGTGCAATTTTGAGATAAGTGTGCTATAATTAAGTATTTCCATTTTGTGCTACTGTATTTTTCTACTTCACAAATTACGGTGTATTATTACAGATAAAGCTTCCCAGTACATAAAGTAATTCAAATGATCCCCACAGTTAACAGCTGCAACATTTAAGTAGTAAAAACATTACACATCAATAATTATAATTCATTATTCTGTATTTTAACTTTAAGCATATTTTGATGCTAATACTTCTGTATTTTTACTTAAGTGAATTTTACTTGTAACAGAGGTTGTTTTTTTTTAATAAAATGACATATGTAGTATAAATGCAGTAATATCTTAGTTCTTCTTCCATCAATGTATACTTGTAAACATCAGCTTGTTAGCATGCAGTTAGCATTAGGTCTATGCATTACTATATAGTCTGTAGTTACTTTATTTATTTATACTTAGTTACTTCTTTTCTACCCCAGAAAGACGCTGAAATACTCACTCTTTTATTACCAGCCGTTTAGACTACTGCAATTCCCTTTTCATCAGACTACCCAAACAGTAAGTAAGAAAACTACAGTTAGTCCAGAAAGCTGCAGCCAGAGTTTTGACTTAAACAAGGAAAATAGATCACATAACTCCACCACTTAAGTCACCACACTGGCTGCCTGTATCTTTTAGAATTGATTTTAAAGTTCTTATACTTGTTTATGAAGCTTTAAACGAACTTGCCCCTCCATACATCAGAGATTTTCTATCATTTTATGGTCCAGTCAGATCACTAAGGTCCTCCACTGCTTTACTTTTAAATGTTCCTCATGTGTCCCATAAAAGTACTGGTGAGAGCGTCTTCTGTTTTTAGGCCCCTAAACTGTGGAATTCGCTACTTCTGGATATTAGTATGGCGAGCTATCTCTGTATTTTCAAAAGTAAATTAAAGACCTATCTTTTTAATCTGGCTTTTAATGTGGAGTAACATCACAGTCTTGATTTTTAATTTTTAACCATTGATTTTTACCTTCTTTATCTCTCCTGTTCATTTTTTATTCTATTTTATTTATTTATTTACTCTTTTTATTCTATGGAGTTTTAATCATCTTTTTTGCTAGTTTGTTCTGTTTTGGTTAGTTTGCTTTTTTAATATTTTATTGTATTGTGTCTGTGTTGTTTCAGTTTTGCCATGTGAACACTCTGGGCTGCATGTTTGTATGAAAGGTGCTGTATAAATAAAGTTGAGTTCATTGGTTGATACTTTTGTTTCTTTATGTGAGGGATCATCCAGGACATTTCTCGCATAAATCTGATTAACAATAAAACACAACAAAATGTGACTAATTGTTAGGCTAAATATTGCCCAAAAAACACTTGCCCAGGATTGTAGAGGTTATTCACTTTTCATATCTCAAATACCTGTAAGTTCACCACATCTGTCACGAGACATCACACTACTGTCTGATACACCATCTATGAAATTAAAAGGTGTAGAATCATTACACTAAATCATTATTACTCAAAGCTGCAAAAGCTGCAGGACATTTAGAAAATGATTTACAACAGCCATTTATAGCAGGAATTAATGTAGCAAAGGAAATTAAAAGATTGTATCAGAGATTTCGATACATTTCTCAGCCTTGAGCAGTAACCACAGTGCACCTGCCACACAGACTATGTCTCCACAAAATGAGGGATTAACTCCATCTTGTGGTGCAGAGAAGAACTGAGAGTTCAGTGATGGTGTGAGCATTACACAATGTCAAACAGGACATTTAACCAGGTGGTGGGAAACGCAAGACCACGGACACCTGCGAGTGTATGAAGTAGCACGGTACTTACTTTATTATGTATATTTAAACACATCTTTCCTCTCATCTACTCCCCCCTGTTGTGTCAATCACTGAAGCATGATGTACCATAAAATGAGGATATGCAGCAAAACCAGTCAAACACAGGTAACTTTAATTCAGGGACTGCTTCAGATAAGAACAGTTACAAAAACCAGATTACTAAATGTGACACACCAGTTAACCATATGAATAAAAATGGCAAAAATAAAATGACACTGAAATTAAAAATCAAATTCTGTTAAAAAAAAACTGAGCTGATAGTTATGCTGCAGAACGGTGATATGTACAAATAATTCAACATCACTTATTTAAAAATGGACATCTCAATGAAGTTGGTACCAACGTATCATCGATATGCTTACGAATATTTTAAAAAGCCATTAAATTATATTAGGATTCTGAGTGATTCTTGTGAGACCTTCGTGGAGTCATATTAGCAGTCGTGAAAAATAAAACTAATTTAATCTTGCTTGAACCTTTCATTTAAAACAAAAACACTACAACGTAATGAAACTTATGATTATGGTTTTTATGCAAATTCAAAATCTGTCAGACACTCGGCTTCCAAAAAATGTGAGCCCTTACTCCCCGTCACCTTCAGTCTTATCAGCCTCCTTGTTGTCTTGTGGCACGTTGTTGTCCTTGTTGTCTTCGCCTTTCTTCTCTTCTTTGTTTGTGTCCTCTGCATCCTGTTTCTCGTTTCGCTCAGCTGTATTTGTATCTGCTTTTGCTGTGGTCACGTCAGGCTTTGGTGTGTCCTCTTTCACTACCTCCTGCACATTGTACTTTCTATACAGCGTATAGTCTTTTACCACACTGATGCAACACACTGCCTTGATGACCTCCACAATGATTGTCAGTTCTGGGTTGGTCAAATCAACCTTGTTCTTTGGGTTCAGCTTCCCCACCAGACCTGGAGATAAAAAATGTTCAGTGGTGATTAAAGGGGTGAAATTCACTTTTCTTTTTTTTCTCTCATCTGACAATATTATCAGACCACACTGGCCGAATTTTCAACACTACCTGCGATTGATTTGATGATTTCGTCCCTCTTGTTGTGGCTGCTGTTGCGAGCCTTGAAGGCGATCTGGTAGGTGCCGCAGTTTGGGGTTTTGAACCAAGGCTCCAGGAAAGTAGTCAGGTACTTCACCATGTCATCCTGGAAGGCCTTACATGTTCCAGTTACCTGGATGAGAAGAAAATACAGATTAAGTCACTGTGGGTGACAAGAAGTAAATTATTTTAATCTTTATATATACTTTAACAATATATTTGATTGTTATGACAGGGACAAAACAACTACAGCTCATTTTAATGAACTCAAAACATAACATCACAACACCTTAATTTCTTACTTTGAAAATGTAATATTATATATTTATTTATACATATTTCTTATTTTTGGTTTTATTTATAGATATTGTGTTATATATTGTCACATCATGCATATGTTTTTTTTTTACAGACTCCTTTTTTTTCTCTATGCTTACACATAAGAGCAACTGTAATGCATCACAATTCTCCCTGGGGATCAGTAAAATCTTTCTAATTCTGAACATCCTTCAATAATTCATTCATTCATTCTCTGTAACCGCTTATCCTCTTGAGGGTCGTGGCAGGGCTGGAGCCTATCTCAGCTGACATTGGGCGAGAGGCAGGGTACACCCTGGACAGGTCACCAGACTATCACAGGGCTGACACATAGAGACAGACAACCATTCACACTCACATTCACACCTACGGCCAATTTAGAGTCACCAGTTAACCTGCATGTCTTTGGACTGTGGGAGGAAGCTGGAGTACCCAGAGAAAACCCACGCTAACACGAGGAGAACATACAAACTCCACACAGAAAGGCTCACCCACCCTGGGGTCAAACCAGGAACCCTCTTGCTGTGCAGCGACAATGCTAACCACTGCATCACCGTCCCTCCATCTTTCTATAATGCATCTTTTAAATCTCACGGATCAAATCAAACTCACCGGTAGCATCCGAAGGATCACGCGTGACTTTTTCTTCTTGGTGGTGTGGAGATCGGACAGGATGTGATGCACCAACTTGTCAGATTCTAGGAGAGGATCAACAAATAGCAAATAATAATACTAAAACACAACAAATCATATTAATGCTTTGTTCAATAACAGGACTTACCCAGATTGTGAGTTTTGATGAAGATGACATTGTTTGCGCCGCTGTCCAAAGCCTGGAAGCGCCTCTCCTGTTTCGCTCCAGATGATTTCAGCTGTGCCACTTCCTTCTTCAGCGCTTCCTCGACATCTTCTTCATCAGCCTCCTCCTCTTCACTGCTGCTCCCATTGTTTTCTTGCAACTGTGATCATGAGAGTGGCATTTTATTTAAGCAATTTTAATAAGTTGTTTAATCCTAGAATGCAAGTTAAGTATTGAAAAATGCCCCTTATACTTTGAATACAATGTTTTTTTTTTGTCAACACATATGATGAGGTGGAACCAGCTAAATATACACAACTTTTGTTAAAAGATTTCAGGAACTAATAAATCATCCAAGCTGTTGTTGATTCAATTTCTGTCAACCAATGAATCAATGAATTGTTTTGCACTATACCAAATCACCACTTTACAAATATCTCGAAATTCCTGGCAAAACAACTGGCTGATCAAGTTTAATTCAAATTTATTGTCATGATAAAGTGCACTATAAAGAGCCTTTGCTCTGGCTACTTCCATGGAATACTCAAA
Organism: Cephalopholis sonnerati; assembly: GCA_019142605.1. NCBI lineage: Eukaryota > Metazoa > Chordata > Actinopteri > Perciformes > Serranidae > Cephalopholis > Cephalopholis sonnerati. The sequence goes on from JAGQAX010000003.1 coordinate 21,476,085, forward strand.
ACCACTGTGCAATTAAGAATACAATTAAAAAGTGGTAAAACATGCACTTCAGTCTGCACTTTCCCACCACTGTAAGGTGCAGGTCACATGCTCCAACTTACAGTAACATAAACGTGAAAAGGCCCAGTGAATAACTGTGAAATAAAGACATCTGATATGTGTAACAGGGGACATCTGAGTGCTCCTGGACTCACCTTCTCGGGCCCATAGAGCTTGTCTGCGTATTCATTGAGCAGATTGAAGGCCTCGGCGGTGCACTTCCTCTCGTTCATGTTGCATGTGATGAGGATCCCCTGCATGCCCACCTCCAGCTCCCGGGAGCCCTTCCACCGCTTGTTGTGGTGTCCGGCCGCGTACCGCTTCTTGCTCCGTTTCCTCGTCTCGTTGGACACGGCCGACATGTTAGCAGATAGGCTTTCGTTACAAATACAAACCTTGCGTTAGAGCTCAGCAGCAGCAGCAGCGGGCTACAGTGTTGTTTTGGTTACTCCCCCTCGGCTTTATTAGCCGTTAGCTTCACAGTCCCGGAAGAGGTTTACGGTGTTTTAAAGCTGCAGAGACTACAATGTAAAAGCCATGTAAAGTTTAACTAACGATATAAGCTCCCCGCCCACACGTGTGTTCAAGTCGAGCCTGAAGCTGTTTGAGGGAGCGATGTCTCATTCAGTCACAACACAGCACGTTTTTGGTTGTCCTGTACGGCGGGTGAGGAGGGACAAAAGTCACCCGGCGTTTTCGCGAAACATTGTCCACCTTACGTTTAATGCAATGACTGTACACACGCTATACACAGGGGCGTAGGGATCGTTTCAACATACAGGGGGACACATATGAAACAGGGGGGTTTGGCAGTCCTCCGCCACAAAATCTGGAGTTTCAAAAACATAGTTTCCTGCTTTCTGGTGAATTTTTATGCAACAATCTTTGTATTAGCTACATTCATTTGTTTTGTAAATGTCTTTATTTGGTCAAAATAAAAATCCTCTGCTACTTTAGAGCATAGAGTGTGTTTCATCTTATGAATATCTGGGTATTCTGTTAGATGATTGTCTTTCTTTTAAGCCACACATTGAAAAAGCTGAAACTGAAACTGTTTTTTTTTCTTCTAGAAATAGAAACTGCTTCTCTTTCTTTGCCAAAAAAAGACTTGTCTCTGCCACATTCGTGACTGTGCTTGATTATATATGAATGCAGCCACCCAGTGTTTGCATGCTCTGGACTCTGTGTACCATGGTGCACTGAGATTTATTACCAACTGTAAGCCACAAACTCATCACTGTGTCCTGTATGCTCGGGGTGGGCTGGGTCTCTTTAGTTTCGTAGACTTTGTCATTGGCATTCTCTTGTTTACAAATCTGTTATTAGCTTACTTCCAGCATGATCATGTGTGTACATTAAGCAAAAAATTTGAAAATGAATATACTCTTCATTCTCAAAAGATGTTTTTATTGTCTGTACCAAGGGTACGTACAGAGTTTGGTAAGTGAGCGTTTGTGTATGTAGCTCCTTGTATGTGGAATCTTCTGCAGAGGGACTGAAAGTTGCACTGTTTGGTTCCTCTCAGCCATTTCAAAGTATCGTTGCAAGATTTTTGTACACAGTCCTCTATATGCTAGTGTCAAGGTGTATGTTAGCTGGTCTTTGTAATCATGTGTAGTTGCTGTTTTTTGTTTTATTTTGTTTTAATGGTACATTTATAGTATATATTAGCATATTTTGGGGGTTTTCTTTGTAGCAATCTTACTTTGTGGTTTATTTTGCTTATTTTGGAGCTGTACATTTTTATTCTGTATTTTCGCTGTGTTGTCTGTAACTTATGTTGCTGCCTGTCTTGGCCAGGACACACTTGAAGAAGAGATTTTTTAATCTCAAAAAGTTTTTCTGGTTAAATAAAGGTTACAAAAAAAACTTCAACATTTTATTGGCACAGACAATTGCACGTTTTAAATGTGGAGGGGGACTATGTTTCCTGTACCCCCCTAAAAAAATAATTAAAAACACACACACCTATGGCTGTATACTTCATAAAAACTGGTGGAGGGATGTTGCTAAATACATTTACTAAAGTCATGTACTTACATTTTTTTGCCTCTTTATACTCCAACACATTTATCTGACAGCTTTAGTTACCTTGTAGATTTATACTATTGATACAAAATAAAAATCAACTTATAAATTATGATGTATTATTTTAGATTAGGCTACTGGACAGCAAATAAAGACATTAAAATTAGTTCCACCTTTACCAGCTGCAACATTGAAGTGATGATGTTATTCTGAAATGGGCCATATTCTGCATGAGTACTTTTACTATCGGTACTTTGAGTATACTTTGATGTTATGCAGAACTTTTACCAGTAATTTTTTTTTGCACTGTAGTATTTCTAAGATCTAAACACTTCTTCCACCACTAATAAAACCAACTGTTTAGTAAAAACTGAGAACAGAATTAAAAGATTAATGAATGGAATAAAGTCAGGATTAAAGGAGTCACTTCATCATGTTATTTTATTATTTTATATTTTATTTGATCTCCACTGCACATTTCCAAAATAATATTACTGTACAATACATAGAAAATGAAATTTATTATTAACATTCATTATTGGTTGATTATTTTTTTTTAGTAAAATTCACATCACTACATACTTTCATATCAACTCATTTCATTTGTCGATTGGCATTTTCATTGACGCTCTCTGCAATTTTACATCCTAAAATGTATCACTAATTTTAACAAACAGCCAAACATTCAAAAGTATTTAACTCATAATGATCTTCATTCAGTTATAATTTTTAACCACTCATCCACGCTTATCCTCCATCCTTGTGGAGGAGCCTATCCCAGCTGACAGAGCACAAGGCGGAGTACACCCTGGACAGGTCACCAGACTATCACAGGGCTGACACAGAGACACACAACCATTCACACTCACATTCACACCTACGGACAATTTAGAGTCACCAATTAACCTGCATGTCTTTGGACTGTGGGAGTAAGCCTGAGAGCCTTGAGAAAACGTGGGTGGAACATACAAACTCTACACAGAAGGACACCGGCTGGTTCCAACCAGGACCCTCTTGCTGTAAGGTGACATTGTAATTTGATAAAAGGCAATGAATTGTCTAAATTGGTCTAATTAAATTAATGGAGCATTTACCATGTCAATAAAAATTACAGCTTTGATTTGTGCTGCTGTATGAACTTCATAACAAGAGATGTTCTTAGTGGTTGTGTGTATGGCACAAACAATTGAACAAACAAAACATAATTATTGAGGTATCTTTGAGACAACTGTTTAACAGAGCACTGATGACATCATAAAGTCTGTGTGCCTGAGACAGAACACACACTCTAAGCTTTATTCTCCAAGTTAATAGCTCTTCCTCAGCGTTGACCTCTGCGGTGGCCGACAGCTCAGAGTGGAGTTGATCTGACAGAGTGAGACAGAGGAGCCGACAGCAGGACAGGACACTGGACTGTTCTTCATCAGAGCTGACTCCCACTTAAAGAACTCACATCCCTTCTGGATCCTGCCTCCGCTGCCTGACCGGCGGACTGGACAGCAGTAAAACCCTCGCCCGTGGTTTGGCCCACCGTTGGATACGACCTGAAGCTTTGCACGACGCCCACATGCACACAGTGGGGATGTTATCCTTTGCCCTCCTTTCATTGTCACAGAAACAGAGGAACGATTTGTGCCTGAGGAGAGTGTGTTGGTCGACAGAGAGGAGAGGGCATTCCTGGAGGTGCTAAAAGAGCCATGAGATGAGGGACGGGAAGGTTTTGCTGGGTCGGTGTAGATGGTAAATGAAGATTTTGGAGTCTCTTTATGCTTTGTGTGTTGTGTGACGACTGCTTTGGGCCTGGCAAATGAGGTATAAGGGGTGGAGGTCTTTTCAGGGATGAAGGGTTTGTGCCTGAATAGAAGGGGTGTTTTAAGTCCTGTTTTGTGCTGATTTGATTTGGAGTATTGAGTCACAGTTTTAGGCACAGCAAAATAAACATTAGGCTCCAAGATCGCTGAATTCTGCCTGCTTTCATTTAAGTGATTAGAGACATTAACATGGGATGTCATCTTTTTTGTAGGTAGAGACATCACTGATGATTCACTGGTTATCTTAGGAGTTTTAAAGTTGTTTTCAACGCTCACTGTTCCTCTTATATTGTCCCTTAATGTGACCTGACCGCCTGCTGAGTGTGTATCATCAGGCTGGTCCCACACATGACATTCACTGCCAAAATCTGATACATAATCAACATCAAATTCTCTCCGTGTTTCACTGACGACATCACCATCATCCTCCAACACCACATCATCATATGAACCACACCTTTCCTCTGTTTCCACGAAGATTTCTGCACCTTCCTCTTCATCCACACATCCTACTGCTGCTCCTGGGAGCTGGTTGGGCGGAGGCAGATTTGAAAAACAGTCCACAGTAGTAGAACACAGAACAAGGCTGCTGTTGTTGTTGTTATTGGGAGGTGATGAACGATTTATGATAACTGAAGGGGAAATATTAGCTGTTACTGCTGTAACTGACCTGCTGCGTCCCCAGAGTGGTGTAGTTGTACCATTCAGCAGTGTCTTTGGTGCGATCAGGCTTTGAACAGAACTTGAGTTCTCCTTTGTGTCTGAATCCCTCTTAATGTCCTCTGCACATGATTTTATTTGACATGATTTGGGAGGAATCTTGGATGATGAAGGTTTATTGGTGGCAAATGTGTTTTCCTCTTTATTGTTGTTGGGTTTTTCTTTTATGCTTTCTGTCGTTGTGTTTCCAAACATGGGTCTGACCATTGATGGGGTCTACAAGAGGATAAGATGAGAGATATAATCAGTAACTCAAATAAATTCTGTTAGTAGTGATGCTATGCTGCATGTTCGCTTATCTTTCTTTTCTCTTGTGTCTAGAAAGATCAAACACAAATGTCTAAAAGCTAATCACGTAAAGTTATGCATTTGTTTATTTATGTGTAAAAAAAAGAAGCTGTACAACAACAACAAAAAAAAAATCAATAAAAATTCTACATGGTGGATCGATCTGAACCGAACAAGCTCCATCCATAAAGACCTCCATACAGTCATCATCCATAACAGGTCTTGCTCGGGGGAACAAAAGGGAGGCCCGGGGGTTTAGGAGTTGGGATGCATCGCTGGACGGCGGCCACTCACCCTCTCTAGGCTCCTAGTGATCTTCATCACGCACCCATCCCTCATCATCCTCGCTGCCAAATGAGCTGTATTTCGGGAGTCATCCAAACCTGAAGAAGGAGGAAAAAAGAGACACACATGACTAGATGAAGTATTTTCTATGTACTGTAGATATACAGAGTAATTTGACGAAATAACATTTGACTTTTTTTAATACCAGAATGTTCTCTCCCTGAAAACTGTATTCCCAGATCTTGTAGTGCTCCGTTGAGGCCTTTGGGTTTCCGATCGTAAAACAACTGAAAAAAATACAAAAAAATGGGGGTTAACCACAGCATGAGCAGTGCTGAAAGAATAAGGTTTAGTCTAAGTGATTAGTTAATTGATAGAAAGTTTTATCAGCGAATACGTGGTTAATCAAAATACTTTCTCAGTTCACAGCTTTTTACATGTGAAGCTTTGCTGCTTTTCCTGGTTACATGTCATTAATAACTGAATGCTTTTGGGTTTTTGGACTGCTGGCCAGACCAAATAAGCAAATCAAATACTTTACTTTGGGCTTTGGTAACTTATGATTGAAATTTGCCATGACTATACAACTTCATTAATTAATTTTACGTTCTAAGCCATTAGGAAAATATCTGGTAAACTGAACCATTGCAGAAATAACTGTTAGGTAAAGCCATTAGTACGAGTGAGAAAGCAACAGAAAGAGAACAGAGGTGTAAAGACAAAGCAACTGAGATTTTGCTTACCCTGTAGGTGCTTCTCAGGTCTATCCAGCTGTTGAGCACATCAGGTTTGTGGAGCTGCTTGCGTTTGCATTCGTACTGCAAACAAACTCCAAGATCCCAGTCTGATACGCAACGCAGATGGAGGCACATTAAAATGAATGTGTGTTTTAGTCAAACTTCTCCACTTCAGAGTAAATATAAACCATGCTTTTATGGAAAGGCAGCCTATTCAGTGCACATAATGTAACAGAGCTACAGACCCAGATAGTTCAGTGTTATCGTAAAACATCCGTAATGTTTGAAAATAAATAAAGGCATTCTAGTGTGCTCTTGTCTTCAGTACAGGTAAGATCCTCACTAACTATGGCACAGACCAAGCGTGATGGGTTTATGTAAATGAAGTAAGGTTACCAAACGAGTTGTAGACTTTTACCTGACCATGTGAGGAAAGTACACAGTTTTTGAGAAGGTGAAGGTGCAGAAGATCTCTGTTGTCTGTTGGGAAAGACCACACCCTTCTCGAGCTGCAGGTTTTGCAGCCAGCGGCTGAACCGAGAAAGACAGATTTGAAGGGGGATCCCTGCCTCAACTTGCATCTGTGAGACAGAGAAATGAAGCTGTCAGATGTAATGTACAGCACACAGCACCAGAAGTGCACTGATATGTTTGTAGCAGTGTATTTATGCAGTATCATTGACACCTGTGTAATCCCAGTCAGCTCTGTGCAGAACTCAGACAGGATGGGATGCTCTTGGGGTTGAACATACGTATGAAACTCGGACTCGACCTCCCCTGTGGATGTGTTCAGAAGAACAGCAGGAAACTCAACTGTGTGGAAGACAGACAGGAAAGAGGGGCATGTATGTTATAAGCAATGAGGATGAAAAGAAGAATGGTCACACCGCATGTGACATATTAAAGGGCTACTTACTAATTTCCTGGCTGTAGTTGTTCTTCTCTCTCCAGCAAGTGGATTCAAAATCAATCACGATCAGGTATGAAAACGTTTGATCTGAAAGAAAGCACAGTGTTAAACTTTGGAAAGTGCAACCGTGTTTTCCAGTGTAAAAATGCACTGACAAGGAGATCGAGTTTAAACATGCACTCTCTGTATGCACATTATGAATACAAATAACCTTACTTACTTGATAACAATGATTTCTTTGACCCATTAGAGGACTGACTCCGCTGCCTCAATAATCCCAATTCTCTGTGGAGGCAGGAAGGGATTCATGAGCCTCTGTTAGAAGTGCAGTAACGTTACTACTACTACTACAATAACTACTGCTACTAGCGTTACGTGCTGTTGCCCATTTCAAACACAATTTAAGTTAGCATCAATTAGAAATAATATAAATAATACTAATTACTATTTTTATTAATAAATACAACAAATGTAGAACCTAGCTTACGTTAGTTACTAAAACATTTAAAGCTAGTAAATGTGTCGTGTCTTTGTGTTCCGAGTGGCTAACGCTAAATGCTAACGGCTCGTGGCTAATGGTTACTTACTTGGCCAGTTTCTTTGTAGACATAACGTTAGCAGTTAGCAATTAACTTAATAAAATGTGAAACAAGACAAAGATATTAGTCCTGCTTCAAAACACAGCAACGCCGCGCTGTTTTTTTGAATGTTCATCCATCAGTCTGAGCTTGATTAGCTGAGGCTGGTAGTCCGTAAAAATCAATTGCAGAAACAGTCGATCACAGAAAACGGCAAAGTTGAACAACATACGTCAGTTCCGGTTTTACCATCTTTTCATAAAAACAAAAGCATAGATTTCCTCAGCCCATATAAAACAACACAAATAAAAACACTTATAAGCCGATATGGTGTCAGTGTGATTTTTTATGGGTAAAATTTGTCAAATTGATAAAAATCTAGGCATTTCAGCGACACTCACTGACTGAAAGACATCACCACAGTCAATGCAATAGTTTATTTTTGGAGCTACAAACCGGAAGTAGCGCTTGTAGTTTATGTTACTTTGTATCACCACTGTAACGTGCTGTAGTTCCTGCTAAACATGTGTTTTTAGCTTCTACCAAGGCTAGAATAACATGAATGTGGAAGCTGCAGGACAAATAACATCTGGTATGTATACACGTTTTTCTTGTTACTATTCTCACGCGTGGACCCAACCTATTAATACCCTCCATTTACAATTTTAGAACTGTAAATTATTTTTAAAAATGTATTAGCTAGCTAGTAAGAGTGTAGTGTTTCCTGTGTAACTGTTACTCTTAATTTTCCTCCTTAGTTTTAGCACTTTGTACACCTGTAAAACTTCAGATTCACTTTTTTAAAAATGTGGACTGTGCCACACTGGAATCAATTCCCTCGCATCTACAGATATAACCTTAAACTTACTTTATTTACCAGACAGTTTCAGCACAAATAAAGCAAACACACTATGATACAGTCACCAGATTTGCTTTTGATGCACACTACTTATCCTGCTAATGACTGTGTTGCTTTACAGCTAAAGTAATCTAAATAACCAAATCACCAGCATGTTATTCTATATATTCCAATAAATAAATACATAAAATAAAACTAGGTTTTACCTGGTGAAGGATGAAGTTGTTCCAGAATAACAGTCAGTCAAATAGTTGCTGATTGGCCTGGGTATCTTTTACTATTTTTCAATACCAATGCCAGTATGATAGGCTACCTATATTAAAACATGACTTGTGTCTGTGCATCACATTGAGGAATATATGTATATATTATTGTTACACAAACCCTCAGATGTCTATGATGTAATATACCTGCAGAATTACTTTAAAGCTTCTTTTCTTTGTCTATTTCTCGGCCTTAATTGTTTTATTGTTTTATTGTGTTATGTGTATTTTTTTTTTCTAAAATACAGCTGAAAATGATCATTTGAACAAGGAAATATCTGATTAAAGAATAAGTAAACAGTACTTAAAAATGTAGTGAGCTTTAATTCAAAGACCCCAGTTTGCCAAACACAGGACTCCCTGTTCAACCTTCATAAATAAAACAATACAAATTATAGGAGGAATATGTCTTAATCAAATGTACAGTTTGACATTTGACAGCTACGAGACAATGTCATTTCAAATGTCTTTTTAAACAAATCTCCCCGTAGAAACATCACTTTAAACATGGAGCCTTCAGCAGCAGCAGCATGCAACGGAAAGAAAAGAAAGAACACCACCACCACAGCACACAAGAAAGCCAAGAGATTAAAAACTGGTCAGGAAAGTGAGGAGACGCCGGAGTGTGGACATTCCTCCCGCTTACCGAAGATCTCTGTGCTGCTCGACCGCCTTCAACAACCAATTACACTGAATGAGCTGACAGAGCTGCTGCATTATGCTGCTCTGGGGAAAACAGGTGGCATTAAACAGCCCAGGTAATGACTGTGGCAGTATGGTGTAATCTACTTCATCAGTTCTATTCAAATAACTCTCTGTATTGCACTTTTACTGTGTCCCTGTGCTCCAGCAATAATCTAAATGATCCTTTTAAAGTCTACACCACTTAAACTCTTCAAGTCTTCTCATCTTTTTCCCCCTGTGTCTCCTGTAGTTGGTGTCGTCTCCGCCATCAGAGGGAGATTAAAGCTGTGAATGTGGTGATTGTGGAGGGCCTGACCCAGAGTCACTTTTACAATCACTACCTCAGCCTGCGACACCTCAGGACCAACTACACCACTGTAAGGAACAAGAAGAGATGTATACTCATTTGCACAGTGTCAGTGTTTTGGATTAACATTTGTCCGTGTTGTTTTTTTTCTGACTGGATTAGAGGGTGACTTTTACTCCATCATCTACCGACCTGGTGTCAGGAATCTTCAGCAGTGAAGTTCCTAAATCGGATGGTACATCTTTTTCTCAAAGACACGGTGAAAACAGTGAATTGGACAAAGGTGAGAATGTGTGGATGTGTTTTGAGTGTTTAAACCTGGGTAGTAAATAAATATATTATCAGTATAACATGAGACCAGGTGTTGTCTTAGACTGTAGTTTTTAAAAAATGATGATGTAGCCCACACGACTTCACCCTTCCCAATTCCATTAATGGCTGCTATATAATTGAGTGTTTGAATATTTTCTGAACTTATTATATTTGTTGTGGGTGATGTAATAAACAATGATTGTTTCATATCTACACTGTAATTGACTGTTAGTCAAAATAATCTTATTGTCTTTAATTAATTATCCTCTGAATGCTCTAATTTTCATCCACTGAATATTATCACACTATAATATTGTGGCATGAAGTCAAAAATATTACACCACTCAGCAGTAGTTTTGTTTTCTGTCAGTGTTTCTACTCTTACCTTTTATTGTGTGTGTGTTTGTGTTACTGTGCACTGCTGCAGCACTATGGACTCACCCAATAATCACCAAGTTTGGGACACAGAAGAGAGGACTGACTGCGTATGTTCTCACTCAGGAGGAGATGATTAAGAGACACTATCCCGTCAAAGGTGAGTCTTTCTTTTTGAGTACATCAGCAGTAAGCGGACTAAACAAAGTATTCCCTCGCTCTATGCTTTCATGGCTTTTTTACTGCTAACTGTATCATAGAAGTCATACTGTACGTTACTGTTTTCCAAAAGCTTTGTTTACCCTGTGTTCCGAGATATTTCTACAATAGAGATGTTTTTTTTAGATAAAAAAAAACTCCATCTTTGGGTGTCAAAACTTGTGTTGGGTTAGCGTAGATGTGGTCGCACTCTTTCTTGGTTGATTTCTCTGTCTCCATCTCTGTGATCTCACTTCTTTTTTTTGTTTCTGTTTGCACAGGAATGCCAGGCTTTGAAGAGTTTGTGTGCACAGACAGTATTGACAGCGTGACTGACAACAGCCCTCTGTATGGGCTTGACTGTGAAATGGTGAGATGCTCCCAGTTACATACTTCAGTCCCATTTTTCATTGTAGAATCCAGTCATGTATTTTTTAAAAAAATCAATACTGCAGTATGTGCTGTGACAAATCCATGTGTCATACATAATGCAGTGTGTCTCTAGTGCAGTGCCCTTGATGCACCAGTTTTACAGTTCCATCTTAAGTGATATGTCATGACTACACTGGCAGAATTTGTATTATTATGGATGTATTTTTTTCATAAATTTATAGCACATTCTGTCAGGTCAGAGTGTAAAATACTGTATGATTAATACTGTAAATATGTTTTTTTTGTCAAGTAGGAACAACCAGTTGCTGTGCTTAAAGACAAGGCAGCCAGTTTTATTATGTTTTTAATAGCCTTTTTTTTCAAACTGACAAAATGCTACTTTAATCCAAGCATATTTTTAAAGAGTACTTTAAAGAATTTTGGTTCGACTCGTAGTTCATTCAAAGAACAGCTCAAACTGTCAGACTGACGCATCTCTCTTTAGATAACTGTATTCTGCTTGACCTCCAACCTTTTAAAACCAAACCATGTCTAAACTGTGGATCAAACACTCTTTTTTTTATGATTAATATTTTACTTTAGGTCCCAGCCTCTTGTAATGGTGATACTGTGGCATATGTGGGCAAGATGTTATTAGAAGTTTGTGTTTTGAGTTATTCGGTCTCTATCCCTGCTCCAGTTGTTAATCAGTGTGTTCATGTTGTGTTTCAGTGTCTAACAGAAAAGGGGAATGAGTTGGCTCGCGTCTCTCTGGTGGACAGTGATGGAAACTGTGTGCTGGACGAGCTGGTGAAACCTCAAAATCGAATCCTCAATTACCTCACCAGGTACACACACACATACGCACACACTCACAGACATACACTGTAGTATTTAAGCAAAATTCATCAGTGTATGTCTGCGGCCTCGTGCCTACAGCCAAATCACAGCTGGGCTGATATTCAGTATAAACATGTGACCTCGAGTGTGATATTGCTTTTATACTTCAGTTCTACAAGTGGCATTTATTAGTTAACAATAATAAGCAACAACAATCATTTATTTGGCTCCACCAACACAGATAGCTCTGCAGCTAGACTGAGTGTTGTCAAGTTACACAGAAACCTTCCCTTTGCCCTCCCTGACAACCATTTATAATTTGACTTAAATGTTATTTGTAGAAATATGTTCATCTTTGTGCTGCAAAGTTTGTTATTACAACAGTTAATGTAGGCTAATTACAGTAGTAGTTAATGTAATTAATGGTTTAAAACTCCTGTAAATGCTTAGAAAAATAAGTACAAGTGATGTTATACTGTTATACTATCAGTATTCATGGAAAGCTTCTTATCCAGTCAGATCACTTCTCAGAGCTAACTGCTGCATAAATAATTTAGATAAGCATCAATCACTATGTTAAAAGGTTATAACACATTCTTGTTGCCTGTGCTGCTGGGCACCTTCTGACAGGTTCTCTGGTATAACCGCAGCGATGTTGCGACCAATCAAAACCACCCTGCGAGATGTTCAAGTGAAGCTCAGGAAGTTGTTGCCGAATGATGCAGTTTTGGTCGGGCATTCACTCAACAACGACCTCGTGGCTCTGAAAGTGAGTTTCTACTGACTGTTTGATTTCTGCTTGTAACAATGTAGTCATCAGGACATGCTTGAGTTCTGACTTACAGATGTTACAGATTATGAAACAGATTTATGTTGCAGAACTTAGTTTTCCCCTCTTTCCTCTCCCATTAATCATCTCAGGATCCAGCGAAATTTATCTTGTCCTCCTTTGGAGAGGCCGGGCCCTTAGGTTGAACACCACGGGACTGAAATACAATACTGTGTTAAAGTAGTGTATAAAAGTAAATCTCTGGTGTATCGACTTTAAAAATGTTTTGTACAGTAAGTTAGGAACTTTATTGTCCATTATAAGGGAGTATTTTTGTGCCTTCACTGCTCACAAAATATTAATAAACAGACATTTTGAGTAGACACCAGGAACAAGACATTTGTAACGTGTCAGTAACTCATTTCAGTTGCAGTTACATTGTCAAAAATGTTTATCTCAAGATCTCAGAAAGTGATTTTACTCCCTTCATGCCAGCAATCATTGTAAAGTAGTCATATTTTCCTATAAAAGTTTGAAGTTTTGCCCTGTATTGTGTTTGTGTCCCCCCTGCAGCTGATCCACCAGCATGTAATCGACACCTCGCTGCTGTACAGGAGAGAGTTTGGACAGAGGTTTAAGCTGAAGGTCCTGGCTGAGACAGTGCTAAAGTAAGTTGAGTCTCTCTGTGTCTCCTCCGTCTCTCTGTCTCCCTCACCCAACACGGCTTATAATTAAATTTCCCACTTGTGTCCCAGGAGGCAAATACAAACTGAAGAGAAGAAGGGTCATAATCCCATTGAGGACGCTGTGGCAGCTCTGGAACTGGCTCAGTACTTCATTAAAACAGGACCTCGTCAGGTCACACATCGCTTTCTAACACACACACACCTACACACACACACACACACACACACACACACACACAGTTTATATAACTTGTCCTGTGTGTGCCCGCCATCAGGTTGTAGAACTTCATCTGGAGGAGCTGTGGGGATATACGATCATGGAGGAGTCCACTGACTGTGCACCTGCACCCACACCAAGTCACAGGTATACTACATTATACAATCGCTACACCTCTTTTATTCACACCATGTCCAAAGTTAGTCCAGTAAACCGTATCTTTCCTCTGGGCTTTTTGCCTCTATGATGGGTCAGCAATTTCCACACCTAAGGATGGAGCTTTTCAAAAATGCTCCCCATAGTGGATCAATACAAAATGCAGCCCTTTGGACTGGTGAAATATAGCTTTTGAGAATGTCTACTCAAATGTCTATGATTTAGTTGTCCCATGGAATCATTTCAGCTACAGCACAAGGGTTTATGAGGTTAAACACCTCCATTGAATCCAAAATTATAGACTTGTGGGAGAAATATATCTTCTGTCACCACTTACAGCATTAAAATCCAATCGAAACAAATCTATGCAAGGATTCTGTTCTGCATTTACAATGAGAAACCCATCTCATTGCGCGTTCTGCTGTAGTTAGATCTGACATATTCTCCGTCTTCATTTCTCCTGTAGGTTTTCTGACATCCTACAGACACTTGGCCGGTCAATAGCCTTTATAGGAAAGCGTTGTGACATCAGCCTGGATCTGTCCAATCAGCTGTGGCACGGCTCTGACAAAGAGGTAAGATGTTAGAAGTTGTAACTCTGGGGCTGCTGCCTTCTGACCTTCAAATACCCTTGGTTTTCGACACAAAATATGTATTGATCTGTTTTTCATTTGTTGTCGTAAAAGTTTGCTGGTCTTCAAGCATTTGGTTTTTATGAATAATCTTTGCTGCCTAATTTAATTACAGACTATAAAGTGAAAAAGAGATGAATGAAGTTGTTCTTTTTGTTCAAGAGATGACTTAAATTATTATCTCTGTCAGGCGGGATTGTGCGTTTGGTCTGTCCGCAGCTTATCTTGCATACTACTGGACCCATCAGCCTAATAATATCTTGTGCACAGTTATGACTTTGGCATCAGCAATGATGTGGGCATTGTGCCATCCCGTTAAGGTGGAAAACGAGCTGAGCCAGAGGGCAAAGCTCTCGATTTAGCGGCCCATCTGTGTTTCAGCACTCACCTGTGGTCATGAGCTTTGGTTGATGACTCAAAGACTGAGATTGCGGATACAAGCGGCCAAAATGAGATTTGTCTACAGGTTGACTGGGCTCAAGAAGAGCTCTGACTTCTGGAGGGAGCTCGCAGTAGAGCCGCTGCTCCTTTGCTTCAAAAGGGGCCAATTAAGGTGGTTCAGGCAAAGGCCACATTTTTTGGGCCATGACAGGACAATATTTTGGCCTTTGTCGTGGCTCAAAAACTGACATCCATAGAAAAGCTTGGTCCCATTTTGAACTGGAGAATCTGCAGATTAATTCCATACCTGACATATTGCGATCCACTAAAGTTAGACATGATGCCAGAAGGAAGAAATCCCCATTTTTTCTTAACTTCGCCACCATATTGACTGTAAGAGAGTGGATGGGACTTTAGGGTGAGATTCAGCTCTTCTTTGTTTGGGAGGTGAGGAAAGGTTTTATTGGATGTTGTGTTTCAGGTTTGTCTCCACAAAGCCTGTCTACTCTGGTTACACCTTGATAATGTAACCTGTATATTGTGTCTTTACTTAACTGACATGCATACATGGACACAAAGCCTATCCTGCATTCCCTGTTCCCCAACCACGTCCCCAGACACACCTGTTAACATACCATTGGTGAATATATGTGTAATGTAGCCCTTTTTCTTCCACTCACTATGAGTCCTGCACCTTTCTTCTGTTTCCGTTATATCCCCCCTTTAACACCCACTTTTCCCTCTCTCTATCTGTTACTTTATCTCATCTCCTTCAGGTGCTGGCCTCTTTCAGGAGACAGACCAAGTGCCCGTTCCTCTCAGTGCTCCAGTTTTCTTCCCTCTCTGACCATCTGAAGAAGTGCATCCCTTATCAGGAGCAGCAGTACCAGAGGGTGAGGCATTCATTCAGAACGTCTGATGAATTTAAAGTGCCTGAGTGTTGTTTTAACGTGCTACTTAATCTGTGTGTTTACACTGCAGGTGTGTGCAAACCTGCGCGATATGTGTGTAGTGTTTGCCGGGCCGTTCCCTGCAGGTTTCTCGGAGAGAGAAGTGAAGCGGCTGTTTTGTTGCTGTGGACCGGTTTGGAAAATCAAAATGTTGAAAACAGCTGTCAGGGTATATCTCACCTACATTATCCTGTATTTACATTTCATGAACTTCTATCTGCATTTCTGTCACGGATAAAGACGTCATCAACTGAATACCTTTTAAGACATGTTTATAATTGCTGCTTCAGTCCGTCTTAAAATAGAACTGTAAAAGCTGTTTTCCCCCGTCTTGGATGTGCTCTATTAATCTTACCTATATTTTCTGACAATGTTTGGTCTCCAGGTTCATGCAGAGGTAGAGTTTGAGCTGCTTGAGGGAGCTATGCTGGCTTTACAAACTTTGAATGGACTTAATGTGCAGGGACAGTCCATCAAGGTAACACTCTGCCCTTTTACTGTCACTTAAACTTATTCCAAAACTTTTGTAGTCGGCTGTATCTGCAACATGTTTCTCTTGTGTGTGCCTTTTCTAGGTCCAGAGACCTGTCTACGAGTCAATGCTGGACTTGGATCTGACTCTTGATGCTTTGATGGGTGACAGTCTCAATGCCAGTCATCTCTATGCTGTTAAATTAAAATCCAGTATTGTCGAGGGCATACACACTCCTGTAAGGGTCAATGGACACATGTCAGAGGCTGAATGTTTAGACAGTACATCCATTAAAGCAGCTAACATGTTGCCCCCAGCAAAAGTAAACGGTCAACGATTGGAGCCTACGACCACCACAAAGTCTAAACTGTCTGAGGAGACAGTCAGAGAGACATTTGGTCACTTTGGTACGGTGGAGAGAGTCGTCCTGCCTGCCAGACATGGAAAACATGCAAGACATGGATACATAAGTGAGTTAAAAGTTATTATCTCTTGCCTCGTACGTGTGGAGTCTTCAATATTCAAACACAAGTGTTTCATGTTGACAGAGTTTGAGAGCTCAGAGGGCAAACACGCAGCCCTCAGCTCCTCCGAGGATCTTAGGAAGGAAAACTACCTCGTCTGTCCATCCCTAACTCCACCACACTTACCCTCATGGGTTGCCATGACAACACCAGTCACCACAGAGGATCCTGACAAGGAAGAAGCAGAAGACGAGGGAAGGTCCCACACGCACACCAGTTCTCAGGTAAAGACAAGGGTGACTCCAGCTGGTTGTCACACATTCCAAGAGATGGAAATTAAGAACCAATTCCACTTCTTAATTGTCTGATCCGTTGGAATCGTTTGCTGCCAAGTCCTTTTATTGATGCCGGCATGCGTCTATGTTGATGGAAACTTTCAACAAGAAGGAGTCATGGTGGAGAGGAGGAAACAGTTCCAAAGAATGGCTTCATTTTATGAAGAAAGATGACAGCAGTGCTGTTTGTAATGTCTGTATAAAGATAATTTCAAGTAAGGGTGTAAACACCAGCAGTATGCTTAAACATCTGTCTATGCAGCATGGGCTTACATTGCAGGAATGACTTATATTTGACACTACGCAGAGTGCCACTGCTTCTCAACTGAGCAGCACATCCATTACTGAGAGTTAATATTCATGTTGTAGTAACATTAGTGCCATGCAGGCATGCTCAGCAAATATTCTCTCATTTCATTAATTTTAGATGACAACAGATTATTGCTACAGCTAGCTCTCAGGTCAAACTGCGTTCAGACTCAGAAGACATGTTGAGAACCTCATTAGGCCTATTTTTTTTTCCACACAGTGAAGTGATCAGGAATCAGTAAGGGAACTGATAAAGAATCGGCCCAATAAGTAGAATCCCTGATGGCACTGGTATCAATAAAATCTTTCCTGAAAAAGGAGTCAGTGCCAGTGAAAATGTGTGTTCTCTGTGTTGTGCTCAGACAGTTTAATCTCTTTTGCCCCAGTAGTGTTAAGACTCTGAAGAATAATCGTCTCTCCATTTTTCATCCATCCAGAAATGTTGTTTCAGCCACACGGGGGTACTGGTGTAGCTGTAGTTTTATATACTTACTTTTATATGGTAGCTTGAACATCACAGTTACCTTTCAGCTGGCAGGCTCAGCCACTTCTCAGCAGATATTTTCTAGACTAAAATCTCAGAGAGAGAACTGAGCTTTTAATATATAAAGGCTGGCTTTGTGTGTCTAATTCTGGTCTGTCTTGCTTTCTTAAAGAAAACATTCAAATCTGAATGTTTATCCTGCAGAACGCACACAGAAAAAGTGACAATGCTTTTGGGCTGGTTGGAATTCAAGCATGATGAGAAGAAAAGCTATAAAGTGCACATAAAGCAGAGTAATTAGTACTTTGTGATTTGATCTTTCATACAGTTAGTGTTGATAGTTTATTTGTCCTTGAGAAGGAAATTCTTTTCCACAGCAGGTACATACAAAAAAAAGGAAAAAAAATATGGGTTGGTATTTGACGTCTGAGAAGGAGGTTAGCTGGGATAGGCTCCAGCCTCCCCGCGACCCCCAACAGGATAAGTGGCTACAGAAAATGAATTAATATAAGTTTGTCAGTTTGCCTAGTGTAATGCCAAGGTATCCGAGAGACTCCACCGCCTATACCTTTTCCTCTTTGATGGTGAGACCAGAGCAGACCAGTGTTTTGGGGGGTCTCAAGAGCAGTTCTTTAGTTTTTGGGATGTTAAGATGAAGGAAATTAGGCTGAGAGTCACTTTTGTTATTAAGTAGTGCGAGGATTGCTGTGCCATTTGCATATTTAAAGTAGATAGTAGTGGTGGACGGACTCCGACAGTCGTTGGTATACAAAGTGTAAAGAAATGGACCGTGGACCTGTGGAGCGCCGCTATTGAGAGTAATAAAGTGTGACAGTGAGTTTTCAACCTTTACTGCTTGAGGTCTGTTGGAGAGGAAGTTATGGATGCAGTAACTAAGTGCTGACGTAACTTGTAGGTGCTGCAGTTTCTTGATTACGTGATGACGGTGAATTGTGTTGAAGTATTTATTAAACAAATGTAATGAAGACTCGAATGTCTGATCTATGTAGGACCAGGAAATGGATCTCATGATGGAGAAGTTGGACCGTCGCCTGCGGAAGCTCTTCAGATCTCTCCCAGAGGGCACCTTGTCTGTGGTCGTGCTGCTCGGACACACCAGGTGAGGACTCTGACAAAGCCTGTGAAAAATCTGCTACTTGAATAAATATTGACACACCTCTTCTCTTCCCTAGTGCTCATGGCCACCTTCCTGGTTTGTGCCTTATGGAGGTCAAGCAAGGCTCATGAGGAGACCCAGTCCTCTGTGGGAACGAGCGCTGCCTAGTTTGACAATTTGACTGCAGTTCACCAGCAGTAATTAACATGGCTGACAGCCGCGTTGGAGACTCCTCAGCTCTGATTGGTTGCTTCTGTTGAGACGTGGTGGATTCTTGCAAAATGCCTTTGGAAGCACTACAAGGAGGAACATGGTTTTTCAGACTGTTTCATGTAAAAAAAAAAAACGTGTTTCAGCAATTATGACAAGAGGCGTTTTTATTAAAGTTACCAGCTGTAGCTTTAGTGACGGCTCTGTTTCTTTTTTTTTTTAGTGTTCAGGTTAGCATGGTCAATACCAGGAGGCTGAAATTGAAGCAGCTAAATGGAATTCAGCCATCATTGGTTTTATTTTTTTTAATGCCTATGGTATTTATATAGAAGAATGACTTTGTGCAAAGACAATTTAGGTTGGTAGACTCACATTTTTAGATCATTACAGAATGTCAATATTAAAGCACAATGCAAGTGTTAAACATTTTTTAATAGACGTTTATGGTACAGCAGGTTCTGCTGTTCAGTAAGGTTAGTATTGTCCCATTGTTTCGAGCAGGGTTGGAGAGAATACTAAAATATTTTACCTGAATACAAATAAATATTTATATAAAAATACTATTTAAATATCAAAATGTATCTTTAATTACTTTAGTCAAATCAATTTTCTTTCACTGTTTCAACAGGCAGAACAGTTTTATACTGTGTTCCAGGGACCTGTCGTCATCTTTATCAACAAAATAATTTAAAGTGTGCTGAGCTTAAGTCCTCAGATCAGTTTTTTTAACAGTCATCAAATGTTATTTTAGATAATTACCAGAAAATAAACAGTAGCTGTAAATAATATCATTTGAGTGTCCAAGTGTAAACATCTCAGTCTGTGTAACCATGGTGTTCTGAAGTGACTAAGTGTGGTGAGTTTGAGAACAGCAAAGACAAAAAACAGAGATACTAAGAAACATTCTTTAATTTTTTCCCCTTTTCAAGGAAATATTTAAGTATTTTTAAACTTTATGTCATACAAAAATGTATACGTCTTTGTAACGTTTACACCTTTTGCATTAGAACATACTTTGACATTGTTGCAGGTTGACACAGTTACAAAACATTTAACACAAAAAAAGGTAAAGAAAATTAATTCTGTACAAAAAGAAAACAAGCACCTCTTATGAAGGATCAAAATGCCACCAATAATAAACATCACATTATCATTGATAAGCTTATATATGTTTGATAAAACCGGGGGAGTTGACAGAACTTATACATTAATTTAAAAAAAAGGGGGAAAAAATATTTGACTGCATTAAAATACTAAATAACCCGGATGTTGTAAACTACAGGACCTGTCCGGGGCTATTTTATCTCTCAGGGATTATTAAACGGATTCACAGGGATACAAAGACCGGAGAAAAAGATCATCTCCCTCACATGCACAAACTCGCACACAACTCACACTCACAAAATATAAGACTGATTGGAGGTGACAGTGTCGTTAAAAATGATGAATGGTTTCAAAGTGACAACATGGCTGTGGTGGCAGATTCCAGTCTGAACAACACATTAGAGAATAAATGAACATTTCTGGAGTTTAGCTTTTAAGATTCTAGTGAAGTGTGTGTGTGTTTACCCGGAAGAGTTGCCTGCTCCTCTGATATAAGATCAAAATATGGCAGCTGTCGTTATGGCTTGTGTTCTCTCTTTCAATAGTCCAGTCAAGTAGCTTGGCTGGTAGCTTTGGACACGGTATCCACAGCTGTTGAGTGAACGAATGGATTTAGGGCGTGCACCACTCCCAGTGATGTACGACCTTACAGGAGAGCGCCCCAAGTGCTTAAGAAGAGACTGAGCGGGAGCTCAGTGTGGGACAGTGGCCTCTCCACTCCTCACCTCTTGCTACCAAACTTCTGGGACTTCAAACAGCGACGTTGTAGATTCAGCACCTGTACAGAAGAAGAACGGACATGCACAGATAAGGACAAGAAATGCACCATTAGTATTTTAGTTTTCAAGTTTACCCTTAAATCTAATTGGGTACATTTAAAGATTCAGTGTGTAAGATTTGGGGGATTTAGGCATATAGTGGAGACGACTGCATATTGCAACATGCTAAAAATTCTCCTGGTTAGAATTCCTTAGGTTTTCATTGTTCAGGAGATCTTTACCAGGAGCCAAATTATCTGCAGAGGTCTCTCCCTCTCCAAAACAAACATACCTGTTGATTTAAATAAGTAAAAACACTGAATAAAGCAGTTTCACATTACAAATCAGTGTTTCTCTCAGGCTGCTTGGCATGTGGGAGACAGGCAGCTCACCCAGAACCTGCTAACGTGAGCTCACCTTTTTTTTTAATAATTTAAGATTGAGACATTTGGAAGGTTTTCACTGGGAGCAGAATTATCTGCAGAGGCCTTTACCTCTTCAAAACAAAATGGACCCAGTGATTTAAACCAGTAAAAACACTTAATAAAGCAGTTTCATGTTAAAAAAAAAAAAAAAAAAAAAAAAATTCTGATGCTGCTCATCACAGATGGGCATACAGTGGCTGATTTGAAAATGCAGATGGCTCTATCTAGAGCAAGGGTTTACTTTGTCCATTCTGGGCTACTGTAGAAACTATATGGCGATCAGGACCCACTCCCCATGAAGATATTAACGGTTCACGCTAAGGTAACAAAACCATAATTATTCTTATTTTCAGGTGATTATACACTGAAGAAAACATACCTATTATATTAGATTCCATTTCTACAAATATATCCCCCTACATGAGACAAGTTGGACCTTTCAGCTTTTGAACCCAATGTTTTTTTGGACAAGTTGGGCTACTGCCAGTGAAATGCAAGCCAGGTGGCTTGCCCGATCTAAGTTGATCCTCTTGAAACATCTCAAATCACGAGTGCGTTCCGAATCGCAAATGTTTTCATTTTAATTTTACTACGTACTGCAGCTGCCCTAAAAAAAAGTACGCATTGTTGCATACAGTATGCACACATTAAGGACACACTACTTCCTCATAACATTATGCCCTGGACTTTAACCCTGTTACTCATATATCCAAATAAAACAAAATGCCGTTCACTGAGCTCGCCAGAGACATAGGTCAACCTGAACAGCTCTGTTGTTGTTGTTATTTTGCAATAAGTAATGACTGCATTCATTGTAGATGCGAACATATTAATGGTAGTAACATTACACAGGCTATACATTTCTCTGTCGTTTATTTATTCAATTAAAATGTGATTAATCATACGCTGCGCAGAGTATTGTGGGTCAGAATAGCCAGAAAAACATGCTGGCTTGCATACTGCAAAATCCAACCGAATGTAGTAGGTACTTTTAGCATACTGCATTTGACATACTATGTATTGGGACATAGTAAATCTTCTCCTGGCATGCTATATGGTATGGTAGTATAGGTATTGGAACACACAGCATGTTTCTAACATTACCCACTTACTTCCTAACTTACTCCTCTTCATCCCCTGTGGGACATAAGGCTGCCAATGAGATCTCTTATTTGCATTTTGCCCTTGGCAATATGCCGTGCCTCTCCACATGACAGGTGCATCTTGTCCAGTTGACACACTAGCATGATTGCTTCTAGCTTTTTGGGGTCCCTATAAAAATCTTGTTTTGTACTCCTATGTCAATCACTCATGAATAAATACCAAATCTGCACCATAGTCCACATGCTTGGGAGACCAAATGCTACTTCTTACACATAAAACATGGGAACAACATTGCATTGCTTTAGATGATGTAGACAGGAAGTGAGTTAGCTGTAAGTTTCGCCATCGTCGTGCTGATTCTGGCCATCATTTCTCAACATTTTGTGAATCTATATTTTGACAAGTCATGCTGCATTAGCTCCTCACAGTTCCTGTTTGCACTGTAACTGAATGTACAGATAAAAATACCTGCATTACTTCTAAAACGGAGCAGCTGAGGTCATAAGAAGCATCTTTTCCATTCGAACTGTGTCAACCTGATTCAAAGTGCCATCAAACCCTCGCACTGACAAACACACCTTCAGACTTCTTTTTCTTGTTCTTTTGACCTTTCCTCCCGTGGGCTGTCGGGGCTTGTTGCCAGGTGACCGTCCCCTCAGCATCACTGCCCTCAGGAGTTTGCTTCTCATCGTCAGGGATTGGACTTGACCCTGATGAATCGGATGCCTCTCTGCAGGGCACAGCAACCGTTAAGAGACTTGTATCACAGCAAACAGAACAACAGTGACAGCGTAAATGATCACCTCTGTTTTACTTACGTCGTCTTGAGCCATCCTTCTGAGGTCTTGCTCTCAATAGCTTCTGTATTTGCCTGTCCACATTTGTCTAAAAAAAAAAAAAAAAAAACACAATGACAACCAGTGTATGAGAGCCTGAATTAGACATCCTTATACAGCTTATATACTTGTACTTAATTAGGAGGGACTTAATGTGTAACGCCAAGCCTCACAAAGCTTAGGCTGGCAAAGCAGCCTAAAAACTAAGACATGTGGGAAGAAAATGACACGATGGCCAGTAAATGACAAAGAAATCATCATGGAAAATTGACATATTTTGAGACTTCAAAAAGCCGAACTGGAAGAAAAATCTGAAATATGGCAATGATTTAAGACTCATGACGACATCACAGTCGAGCTGAAAATGACTTTACCAAATGTAATGCATGATTCATGGAAATATTTTAACCATTACTGTTATTTTATGTTACAAAATTCTTGCCAAAGAGCAAAAGACGTCCTCCCTTAACTCATGTGAAATGCAAAACTATCCAAAAAGAAATGTTTTGGGAGAATGTCGTCAATCAAAAATGCCAAAAATGCATCTGACCTGTTCATTCTGCAGCAGGTGGCTGATAATAAAATGTATCTGATAAATAAATCTGATGGTAAACAAATTACCCAGCCTTCCTGGATTTAGTAAATCTCATTGGTGGTGATGATTATTCACAATACCACCTGCCCTCTCCCTCAGGCACACTGAATCTCCGCTAAGTACTTTCTTTGGGGGGAAAACCTGCTTCATGTTACCACGCTGCAGCAGGAAAGTATCTCTGCACACATGCATTCACACACCATCGGTTTTCATCTTCTTGCTGCCTGTGCTATCCGGGTATGAGTAGTGACTCCAGCCGTCTGTAACTGGAGCTTCTCCAGACCCCTGCTCTCCCTGAACGGGGCTGATGCTGCGTTTCCTCAAACCCCTAGAACAAAAAATAAACCATACGTGCATCACTATAAATAGAGACTGTGCATATCTGAAGAAACTCCAAAACTAAGGAGGTAAATACACTGAATGTTATATTGCAAACGCAGGGTGTGCCAGCGCAGGTGTACCTGGGATATCCAAAACCAGCAGACGTAGCAGAGGTGAAGTGAGGTTTCACCCAGCCGTCCTCTCCCCAAGATTTGGGCGTTTGGCCGAGCTTCTCCTTGTCCTGCTGCTTACCCTGGATGTACTCTGCATACGTCTGGATCCTGTAACTCTCTGCATAGCGGCTGGTGTTCATAGCTGCGTGATGAGACGAAGATGTTAGCAGGCTGCATCAACATTTTCTGTCCTGTAGTGTGTGTTTGTATTCAGCTAGGGTTTGACACTCACCTATCTGTACCTGGTCTGTCTGACTCAGGGACACAAATGCTGATGTATCATCTATCCAAGAAACCTGGATGTTTCCTATGAGGATAGTAGAGGTAGAGATTAAGTGATAAAATATGGGTCATACTTGTGTGCAGGCAGAATTATCAGACAAAATCATGTCTTACCAAAGGCACTGAAGAGCTGGTAGAGGTCACTAGTCTTCCACTCTTTTGGGAAGGTGACGTACAGGACATGGTCTCTTTTAGGTTGCACTGTGGGAATAGAGAGGAAAAAACAGTGGGTGTTGATAGTATATCAGGCCTGTGACTTTGTTTTGGGGCTGTCCTGCCTCCCAGTGGTCAAAAATCAATTGATGCAGCTTTAAAAAAAAAAAAAAAATCCTGAGGAGATTTCTGGTAAACAAACTAAGCTGTGTTTACATTTTTGGTTTCATGCCCCATGATCATATTGAATGCATTTCCTTCCTTAACATATTTACAAAGCTGTGTTAATAACTAATAATTTATATTTTAAAAATGTCCAGTGTGTAGGATTTAGTGGCATCTAGCTGTAATGGTTGCAGACTGTAAACAACTAAAACTTCTGTGTGCCAAGCACGTAGGAGAACTACGGTGGCCAACGCAAAAACGTGAATAGCCCTATCTAGAGCCAGTGTTTGGTTTATCCATTCTAGGCTACTGTAGAACATGGTGGACTCTGAAAGAGGACCTGCTCTGTATGTAGATATAAATGGCTCATTCTAAGATAACAAAAATTCAACAATTCTTAGCTTCGGGTGATTATAAACTAATGAAAACATAGATGTAAATATTATATTCTATTTCTGCAAATATATCCCTTTAAATTTGACACACTGGACCTTTAAATAATGCAGTTTAACATCAATGTGGAATAGTGCACATGTGGCAGCAGGGATATGTATCCTGTGTAGGCTACACAAACACAGCACCACAGTGCTACTAGCATTTAAAACCTCCACAGGGTACCTTTAAAAATGTGGCAAGTAGTCAATGCATAAATCCTGACATATCGCCCTGCTGTGCAACATTGTCTTACTCACAATCTGGTCCTGTGATGTTGAGGTAGGGAATGTCTATTATCCTCATCAGGAAAAGCCTTGAGAACAAAACAGAAGTATTAAATTCATGGTTTAAAAAGATTTTTAGCAGTTTATTAAAAGGGAGCAGCAAATATAGTAAATTTAAGTGCATCTCTTACTTGTTGAAGAAAGGCTCAATTAGTTTAGAGCGAGCAGAGATGTATGCTTTTGGTGGAGTCAAGAAAGAGCCTGTAAAGAGAGTGTTGAGCAGACCAAGTCAAACAATGCTTATTTAGAGTTTTTTTTTTTATTTATTTGCGAGCATGTTCAGTGTGATTGTATGTTACCCAGGTAGTTGGCCATTGAGATGAAACAGAGGCCAGTGATGTAGGCATCGTACCCGGCCTCGTGGAGCTGCTCCTGGGCTGTGTCATAACTGGGGAACCCCTCTGCCGTTTCTGACAGGAACAGTACAAAGAACAAAAAAAGGTGTCGGCGAGATTTTGAAGGCTGAGAGTGGTTCAGGCAAATGTTAGAGTATTTACTCACCAACTTGTGGTGACTTGAAGGGGCTCTCCTTCAGCTGTTTCTCCAGCTCTGCCAGAGAGGTGTTCGTGATCATTTCCTAAAACACGAAAATAAATAAAACTTGTCACTCATCTGTTTTACTTTTTTAAAAATAACATATTAAGAGACACTAAATCTTTGACAAAAATGTTGACATACTTCAGAGCTACTTGTTTGCTTGGGGCTCTGACCAGTGATGCAACGTGACCTTCTGCTTTTAGGGTCATCTTGTCAAAAAGGCCCAACAAATTTTACCTTGAGTGCCTTTGCGTTTTAACTACAATAATAATGTCCAATCAGTTAACTTTGAGAGTAATTTATTTTTTACCTTCCTAAAATATCTCAATCACCAACAACAAATTGGCACCCCTGGTACTCTACAGCACTGAAGGAGATCATATACCTTAAAGGGCTGAGTGGAAGCCATCAGCTTTGTGTCCAGAAGTCTGCAGGTGGATAGATAGACAATAAGGTGTTTAATAACAGAAAATCGTCTGTTGTGAGGACAAGTAAAATATTTTAGCAAAAGGGGATGAGTACATACCTTGGGAAGACACACATCGTGACCTCTTTAAAGTCTGGAAGATCCTGAAGAAAACAGCATTGATGCAAATCATTCAGAAATCACATTATGAAGTAATAACATGCCATTTCATTTGCTAAATTATTCTATCTGAAGTTTTTACCTCTGGCAGAGGGCAGTAGAACTGGTGGATGGTGTGCATCACATCCAACAGCATGTTGTGACCGACCACGAGTTTACCCTGTGTGTCGGATGAAAGGGGTTAATGGTACAGGTCAGATTTTCCAAAGCCAAAATATGAAAGAACAAATAGAAAGTCCTAAATTAGCAACAGAAGGATGCAATTTTGGTGCAATTAAGTCCAATAATAATACAATGAACAATGAGTTATGTATTCCAATTGCTAAATAATACAATTCTTAGGATTATAATCAAAATTCAAGATTTGAAACTTGGAGACAATTTACAGTTTGAAAAATAAAGCTGAGGTGACTCACAGATTTAGAGATGGCGTGGATGACCCTGGAGAAGCCAACAGCATCATTTAGCTCCTCCTGTTGGGGGTGGAGAGGTGTGGGGCAAAAATATTAGAATCAATATCTAGGGCATCCTTTAAGGGAAACTTTGCCCATTTTCAACCAGCTCTGTGTCATCACAGTGTGTGCACATGAACAATGTATGGAGTCCCTCCTGGAACTCCTTGTTAATTTGCTGGTAGACTTTAATGACAAGTCTTTGCGTCACCTAGCAGACTTTTGCCGGTGGATAGGCTAGAAGATCTGAGTGCTCGCTGCGCTGGGGAAAGCCGAACACTTTCATCTGCACACACTGCTGATTTTCAGCCAGCTCTATGTCATCGCAAAGGTTCCCTTTAAGTTCTTCATAATGAAAGACAAGAATTAGGACAAGAATGTGACTAACACTTTAATTTAATGTAAATCTTGATACCAAACTCACCTGCTCTCTCTCTTGTTTCTGCTGTTCCCTCCTCTTCCTCTCTTCTTCATCTACTTTGCTGACCTGGATGTATCGCTCCTTCTGCACACATAAAGCACTTGCATCAATATTTTACACATTTAACACAAGAAAAAAGAGGAAGATTGGTGGAAATAAAACATGTTTGTACCTTGTCTGTTTCCACAGTTTCCACATGCAGCCCCTTGGGAAATCTGTGAAAACAAGACAAATCTTAATCATCACAAAAACAACAACAACAACACGACAACAACAGCAAGTGTTGCGTGACACTCACTTCCAGTTCAGTGTCTGGTATATCAGCTTCCTCTGAAACCTGGTGGGGAAATATAAATATAAGTAGAGATAAGAAAATTATACAAAATGTACATGATAAATACAAAGTCTGTATTTTGAGAGAAGGTCTACCTTACCCAGTGCATGGCTCCAAGTCCAAAGTCTTCTCTGAGTTACTGAAGAGAGCCTCAACTTTCTCTCTGTGAGGAAAAGAGAGTATAAATGATCAAAACACAAAAGGGCAGACACTTGTGATGGGGTCTCCGTCCAGCTGGCAATGCCCAGTATACTTCAAAGGAAAGGTAACCAAATAGGCAAGCCACCTCAGCTGGCTCTTACTGATGTGAGGGACCTAGTTGCTGCCACAACACAGTCCTCATACACAACACTGTCAGCACCCACAGCTCTTTATATCACTATGGTCTGAAACAAGAGCCATATTACTGCCTTCATTGTACATATTTTACACAAAAATGTACTCCATATGTGCTGCAACACTTACATCACCCTGTTGATGAAGTCTTTATGTTCCTCGGGGACATGTGCAGGGCCTTTAGAAGAGGATGGTGAGACGTAGGATGGCGTCCCTACACCATTAGCATGTTGGTTTCTTCTCTCCTCTGTCTGCTCCCTCAGCTGGGCTTCCTCCTCTTGGTTTAGGTATGGGATTCCTTTGAAAACAGTCTCAATGTCATGTCTCTGTAGTGACCTAGACACCCACAAAACTAGATAGTTTATTGCATTGTGTTTTTTTCTTGTGTTTTTTAAACTCTGTAACATTATTACCGCTGGAAAAAGGTTGAGAGTGAACTGAGACAGTTAGAGCTCTTGCAGGCTCTGCTTAACCTGCATAGCTTTTATGTGAAGTTAGGGATAGATGTAATCAATATAACCTTCTACCTACAGCAGACTCCACAGCATTACATACAAAGTCTTACTGCCAAACTGTAAAAGTCATCGAAGTTTCTATAAAGACTAGCCTAATAATCAGACTGAAATGCCATTTCGTGGGCAGCGATTCAGAGGTCTGGATCCAGGCTGACAAAAGGACCACTATCTCAAGTCTGAGAGAAGAGCAAGTGGCCTGGGGCCAGCTGTTCCAGTATGACAGCTTTCCTAAATCCCACACTGAGGCTGAGGTACTGCTCAAAAGTTTTAAATGCTAGTGCCAGTATCAAAGTTTCTCTACTGAATCCAAAGTGTTTTTCTGTACCAAAATTGGTAAAACTTCAAATGTTTAATGTTTTATTAAAAACATATCCATATTCTTTGCCTAAAGCAGTACGAAATTATTCACAGAATATATACCAAAAGAAAAACTGTTCAAGCATTCACTACTGACTTTCCATAATGATTATGTGATGCTGTAAACTCAAATATTGGAGTTTGGTACCAAGCACTACACATCACAAGACAAAAACAGTGTTTCACTGTCACTTTTTGATGCACTCACCATGACAGAACACCTTGTTGAAGTCAAATCCCTGACTGGCCAGGAAGTCAATACTGGAACTCTGAAATGACAAATCGTGAAATGATAATCGTCCGTTTTCACAACTCTCAAACAAAAAACAAATATGCATGTGATCTTTTTACCGCTATGCAGGTTTCATCAGGAACAATCCAAGTTACAGTCACTGTTACAAATCTTGTTTATCTCAGTTCACAGTGAAGCAATCCAATGATCCACAGGAGCAACACGCACTTACTTGACAGATGAACTTTACGTCTGGGGACGTCCTGTTGAACGGTTTCGGGAATATATAAAAATTAAAAGGCTTTGTGATATACCTGTAGAGATGTGAATAGAGGAAACGAGGGTAAGTGAAACATTCCAGTAGCTGGTAATTTAATACACTAACCGGCATATGATTCATAAGACCCTGGATAACTTTAATTATTAACATCTATTTGACAGACATTTTTGTATCCAATGGAACATAACCTGCTAGATAACTCCAGGGAAAAAAGTGGGTTCTATTAACCCGACAGTTTCCCTTTGCTAGAGCATTATGTGGCTCTGGTTTGTTGTAGAGCACTAGATTAAACACATTACTTTAAAAAAGATGCATTATCAGAGCATAAGTCCAGATAAACAATGACTCAAGGCTTGATTTTGACAAAACAGGGCCTCAAGATCTGGTAATAACACAGCACCACCCTCATCATGTCAGTTGATATTTGCTTGACTGTTGCATATTTGCAAAAAAAAAATGTCTGTTTAATTAGTTAAACTAGTTTTTGGGTCCCCTGTAGCTCTGGAGCCCCAGGGCAGTTGCCCATCTGGTCATCCCGCCTTGCTTATATTAAGACATGGTACACAACGAGTACTTGTGATTTGGCAGTGTGAAAACACACAAACATTTATTTTGTCCAGTTGCTGAGTCCAAAACTGTCTCCCAGAGAACTCATAACAAGCTGGCTTTTTCTCTGTACTGTACAATAAACCAGTCTGGTCTCAAAATGTTTAATTTTTCCTTCATATGAGCTATCAGTTTGACAGTGTTCTGTCTCCTTTAGGAGAAGGTACTTCTAATTTGTCCCCAATATCAATATCAGTGAGTGTGTTTTTTAAACAAATTATGACCCCGGATGTTGCATCATTGCATCCTCTTTTTATGTGATTCATGGTGACAGTAGATATGGATCTTGTATTATATATGGTGTATTGTATGCATTTGTGTTGGACTACTTTCAATAAAGCAAATCATCCCTCAGGGACATTAAAGGTCCGATATTGTAAAAAGTCAGATTTCCATGTAATTTTTAATATAAAGCAGGTAAAGGTTCTATATAAATTCTGTCAAAGTATAAAAACTGCTAAACCCACAGAGAAATGCATGCAGCCCATACTCTGAAACTGTGCCATTAAACAAGTCGTCAGGATTTCAGTGAAGCTGTAATGTCACAACTATAGCCTCTTTTACACTGCCAGATTATAAGCGAATGTTGGGCTGTTTTGCTGGCAAGCTGCGAGCGTTTAGACACACAGAGCCGGATCGGCGAGTTGATCCAAGGTGCCCAATTTTCCACCTCGTAGGGTAGTCATATTGGCAGAACGTTTTTGGTTTAAAAAGAGCAAGGCGCCCTTCCGCCACTGGAGGGGCTGTTGATGACTTGTGGGAGGGGCTGTTGATGATGCTGCACGTGCGACCCTCTGGTGTGGACTTCAAAACAGGAAACAGCTGATAGCAGGAATGAGTATCTAGCAGCACTAGGGAAACGCAAACCAGAAGATGAGCAACTGGGGGGATAAAGAATTGCGCACCCTCCTTGCCCTCGCTAACGAGGAGGCCATTAACCGTCAGATGACGGGAACCGTGAAGGACGGGCCAATGTACGAGCGAATCGCAGAAGGACTGAACAGCCGCGGCTTCCCTTGGAGCAAGGCGCAAGACGTCACTGTTTACGTCACACGCTGAGCTATGTTTTGTTACTTGCTCACGCCCCCCATTGCCCCGAAAAAGGCACATTCTGTATAAACAAAAGTAAGCAGGCGGCATTTTGCTGCACTCCCCGATTTTGTTTTTATACTGCCAATGCTGAACGAAGACTAATTGGGCTTTCCTGCAAATTTGCACAATTCCTATTTAAAAAGGGCTTACATTACAAAGACCTTCTCAAACTTGACACATTAACATTCTAAATGGGTCCCGGTCTCTAACACAGCTGTCAATCATGTCAATCGCTCTGTGAACTGCGGTCAAATTGTCACACTAGGCAGCAGTGATCAAATAGGAATCAAGATTCTGTAACAGCATTGCCTGTTTCTCGTCTTAAATGTTTTCAGAGACGTATTTTAGTGCACTGTTTAGCTGTAAAATCAGCAAGTTGGTCCAGCGGGTGGGCGGTGCTTGGTATTCTGGTAAGCTGGATCCAACATGGTGACCTGGTCACAAAACGTTCTCATTTTAAAGCTAAACCATACACTAAAATAAGTCTGAGAACATCTGAGATGAGAAATGGGCAGTGCAGTTGCAAAATCTTGATTCGTATCTGATCTGCGCTGCCTAGTCTGATAGTTTGACCGCAGTTCACGAGCACTGACTGACATGACTGACAGCTTCTTTAGAGACTCCTTAGCTCCAACTGGTTGTTTTCATGCACAAGCAGTGAAGTCATCACAAATGCTCCAAGGCAGTAGAACAGGTAGAGGTGTATGGTTTATTTCCCCACAGATTATCTGTCTCATTTTGCTCTGTGGGTATAAGTACATTTTAAACAAATAAAAGGTTATTTTTTGTAGAAGTTACCAACTGTAGCTTAAAAGAGACAGGCGCTGAACGGAGTGTTTCGGACAAGAGACAAAAATAGGGTTTCTTAAACATTACATCATTACATGTTCAAGCAGAAACCATGGATTTGAAAAAATTTGCATAATATGGGACCTTTAAAGTTTTTTTTAATCTTGAATCAGATCTAGGATTATGAATTTATTTAGAAGATACTCACTTTGACTTTGTCTGGTCGTACTTGAATGTACATAATCCGAACTGGAACAGCAGAAAGTCCATGGAGTGCTGGTGGAGACACACACACACACACACACACACACACACACACACACACACACACACACACACACACAGAGGGAGAGTTAAAATGAGATACACAGACTGGGCTATGGAGGGAAAGCAGGATGGAGGTGTGCATTAATCCATCTCCTCTGCTAACCTTTTTAAGCTTCGTGTATCGCTCCTCCGGTGTGTCCAGCCCGTTGGTGAGTGCACTGACATTAGGACCGTCGCTTATCCCTAAAAACACACATATAACACATGTCACAAATTATACTCACGCCGTTGTCTATTTCAACCCCAATTCCTGCTTTTACGTTACCTGAAAATTCTCCATCGATGGCAAGGAAGTCAGCCTCCTCTATCGCGCTGTACACCGTGTTTAAGCTGTCTTTATAATCTGCAGGGAGAAAGGTAAAGTGTGTTAACACCAGCAGCTATGTTAGCGTGATGAGGGGCGCGTGCTAGCCAGCAGAGGAGCACATCACCCCGCAGCCTTGCAGCTACCTAGCTAGCTACATAGCAACACAAAAAGCAGAGGAACAGAAGAGGCTAGTCAGGTTTAAATAAATCTCAGGTCACTACTCTGCTGTGCGTTATCGAGATGTCCACAGCCAGCTCAAAATACGGTGAGTAAAATGTGGCTGGCTACTTACTCTGGCGTGTCACCTCCATCCCTGCACAATGACTGAACCCGGCTGACAGCTAACGTTAGCTAGCCTACGTCAACTGGCTTTTAACCGTTTTACAAACACTTCCGGTGCCAGGAGACATGAGTGTGTTTGTTCAAGCTGTGGTGTTTAAATGAGATATATTAGATTTAACGGTTAAAATAACATCCTTTAAAACAAAATATTACGTTATTTTGTTATTTTTTTCGTGTTAGCTTAGATGATGGAGAGAGAGGGGGATTAAACTGAACTGATTTTGAGGTGCGTTTTACTGCTTTTCTTTTTATTCTTAATATTTTTGATTAAAAGTTTGGTTGTAAATGTATGCAGTCAAACCACTTATTCAACTAAGGTCAAGGAAAAATACACCCAAAGTAAGAGCCTAAAACGACTATAACAATGACCTTCTCATAATTCATAATCAGAGTACTTTATTGATCCCAAAGGAAAATTGTGGGGACTATATCAGGACTAGTTCATTTCAATTAAGGTCATAAAGGTCATAAAATTACAACTGACATTTGTACAAATCATTGCAGTCATTGTTTATTATTTACAGGATTTTTTGTTGTATTTTGTTTCTCAATTTTACTTGCATCATTTGTGTAATGATGTATACCTTTGGAAATCAGTGATGGAAGAAGTAGCCTACCCAGATCTGCTACTTAAAGGACTACTTCACCTACAACAAGACAATTTGTATATAAATTGGTCATGTTGTGTTACCTTCAGTTCATGAAGAAAACTTTTCTCACATGCCTCCACAGAAAACGGTAAACATATTGATTCATTGATTGACTGGGGACCAGGTTTAACAACAGCCAAATTATATCAAAACATCTGTTTACAAACTCTCACAACTCGCGCAGTATAAACCAAGTGTCATTTATCCTGTCGTATGCTCTGTACTTCCTAAAACATAACCAGCCTATTAAAACTGAAGTGAAAGTGAAACTTATCCATGCTCTGCTATGTATTTATATTAAATTGTTCTTTTCCTTTATAAGTGAATGAAATAAAGAATAAAAAAAACAGGCTCCAGTACAATTTTTTAAAATATTTATTTATTACAAAACTGCATGTGTTTGGGTTGCAGAAGATGAGAAGTTATTTTGTGAGTGAATATTCTGTTAAGTAAAAGCAGATATACCATATTCTAAAATACTCCATTAAAAAGACCAGAATTTGTGTTACTTTAAGTGTTATCAGCAAAATGTACTTCAGGTGTCAAAAGTAAAAGTACTTATTGTGAAAACGCCTCCTTTAAGTGTTAGTATATAATAAGATATTAATATAGAATAGTAGCCCACCCGTAAAACTTCAGTTAAAAGCCTAGTCCCAATTAAACGGCCAGTTTCTTTTACTAGCCCGGTGTGGTTACACATTTTGACAAATAAACATCTGTCTCAATTAGAGGCCTGGTTTGGTTACCAAGCAATATTTTTTTAATAAAAGTTCTTCGGATGTGTAAAACCGGGTTGTTGGCTACATCAAATTATGTGTCCATTCCTCGACTATCCTGTAGGTTTATCATATTCCTCTAGTCTGTACGGGTCCTCAGATCAAAAGAATGAAAAGCATTTTTCACAGAAAATAATCCAAGTTGTGAGTGTTGTTTTAACAGGATAAAGTGGTGTTGTGTCGGTATGTCGGGTGCCGTAATCCTCAAGTGCCTTAACTCAGTCTCTTTCTGATGTGCTGTTGGAGCTAGATAAAGTGATGGATTCATAACTGATATACGATCTGAAGTCTAATTTTTAAGCAAGTAATATTCACACCACTTTAAATAAACAATTTCTATTGTATTTCCCAATTTTTGCTGAGCAACAGTTTTGTGTGAAAGGAATTAAAGGCCTGTCCCAAATATAGGCCTGTTGATTTCAGTGACTTAAAGCAAATAATAGCTACTAATTGAAGTTTTATGCTGAAATGTAGTGGAGTCTCTACAGTCTATGAGTGGAGCAGAAGTATAAAGTTTAGAATAGTAATACTCAAGTTAAGTACGTAGTTAAGATAAGGCTACATCAAATTAAGGAAGCAAGATGCTCTCGAAATGCCGTTGTACTGTGGCCTAATGCAGGGACATCAGCTTTTAACTCCTTATGTTTTTCATGTACACAAAATAACACACATTTATAATTTATGGTCTCCGCTTTAATATTCTTTATGCTCAGAGGAGACTGGACCCATTAAATTTGAGACAAAGGCAAGGAAACAAGGAACAGACGCTGGACAAAATCCATCGCAGTCTATCACACTGTAATGTACTTCCACTAAAACCTCCTTGAATATGAGCAGGATTTGTGGCTCTCACTGTGGATCATAGTTGGATCTGTTACATTTATGAGCTGAAGTTCCTGATGTGATTTAAGGTGGTGTCTCTGAAGTCAGGCTGGCGATATCACTGCCACCGAGTTTCTAAGAGGCAGAGCAACCCCTGTGATTATGATCCACAGTTTGTATGCTAAAATGAACATAAAAATGTATCTTTCATGAGAAGATGTCTTTGTGGTGAATGCAGGGGTGAGATATTCATTCCACTGAAATGCAAAGATGACATTTCAAAAAGTATGGACAGGAGGAGTTTGTCTTTTATTTAATGAAGGGAATCAGGAAGAAGCTTCATCTCTCGTGTCTGATGTTTTCTCCAGGGGTGTAATTTTGTAGAATTATATGTTTTTTGACAGTATTCTCACAAATGTGCGATACACATTCCTTCCTGTAGCCGTCAGATGTACTGTATGTCAAATATAGTTATCTGTGCATGCAGTGAGCTGCATCCTGTATGCCTTTAAGTTTTATTACTGTTATTATTTAGTTGTATTATCCTGTGGGCCTGGATGTAAACAGGATATTCACTTCCTCTAGATTATTATTATTATTATTATATTCTTTTAAGTTGACAAGAAGCAGAGGAAAATATAATTACAATTTCTGCAACTGAGATCAAAATAATTCCATGAAAGCATCTCACTTTAGAACAAACAAAAGAAAAGCTGAAGAGAGAGGAAACAAACATCAGGATGACAAAGATATGAGTGACATGGGAAAAAATAGATTATAGCAGAGCACAATGCGGTGACAAATGCTTACATAAGTGATAAATGACAAGGCAAATTAAACAGATTTAATTAAATATGGTTGATGAGTGGAAGTGAGAGTGGGAGGGAGCGTGTGCGTGTGTGCGTGTGTGCGTGTGTATTTCTATGTGTGTGCGCTGAACTTTAACAGAGGGCACTTGAATCACAATTGATCCATGGGATGCCTTTATTTTTGAATGACCTTTAAGGTGTCATTTCACATTTACTGCTGTTGTGGGTTTTTCAGCCCACACACTCTGCGCCAGAATCTGTGATGTGCTGCTGAAAAAAACTGCAAACATATTCAGTCAACTTTCTCCAGCTTGTTGTTTTCAGGTCTGTTACACGTGTGAACAGAAATGTCATCACAAACAGCTGAGCTAAACCTCAATGAGTTTATCGTTTTTTTGTGAAAAACACGTCCCCCTAAAAGGTTTTCCCACTCTTTTCACCATCAGCCATCAGTGTACTGATCTGCCGAGTGACTCAGAGATGAGACACTCACTCTTGTTCGATTGCACGTATCCACTATCAGTCTCGGAAAATCAATTTCTCTGAATGAATGAAAATGACTTTTGCTCCCTGCTGAGTAGTGAAGTGTATTATATAGAGAAACCTTTAAAACCCCCAAAATGGGAATTTTATACCTTTAAAGCAGAGGTTTATATGTCTTAAAGCATTACCTACGTGCCCATATATGCATTGAACTAACTTTTGGCAGTGGTGGAACATAACTGTGTAGGCACAACTTTTAGATATAGATTTTTGCTTGGGTATTTCCATGTTATGCTACTTTATACTTCTACTTTACTTCACTTTGGAGGCCAATATTGTACTTTTTACTCCATTACATTAAGTTAAAAGCTTTAGTTACTCATGACTTTACAGGCTCATAATTCTTAATAGAAAATCTTATCAACTTATATATTATGATATCCTATCATAGCATAAGCTACCCATAACGTAGGCCCCAGCGATATGGAGAAAAATCAAATATCACAAGAAATTTGAGCATCAAGATTGATATTGCGACAATATTGCAGGGTTGACTATTGGTGCTTTCAAAGAATATTTACACAATGAGATTTTAGATATATAATCACCAGTAATGTGGATGTAATGACTAAATGGGTAAAGACAAATGATAGAACAGTCTGGTAAACTTAGAATACTAAATCACGTTACTGTAATGCAGCCTTTAAAACCCGAAAAAAACACATATAATGATATCTAAAATCTAAGACGATCACTCATCTCATATCACGATATCGATATTATTTCAATATATTGCCTAGCCCCAATATAAAGTAATTAAAATGAGCTCCACATTTACCAGCTGCAACATTAAAGTTATGAACACATCAATGCAATAATTGTAATCCAAAAATATAATAAATACTACTCTGAAAATGGGCCACAGTACATAATCTGTACTCTAATTTTGCTACTTTAAGTTTGTGATGATAATGCCTTTGTATTTTTACTTGAGAACATTTTTGCATGCCGGACTTTCACTGGTACGCTGCAGTATTGCTACTTTTACTTTAGTGAAAGATCTGAATATTTCTCCCACCACTGATTTTAGTTGCTGTAATCATTCGTGCTGTCCATAGTGGATGACTTAGTCTAAAAATGACTTAGTCCAAAATATCTAAATATTACTGTTTTCTGCTGCGGCTCATTAAGGAAACTCTGTCTGTGGAAACATACACAGAGGAAAGAGGACAGTAGATTTTGTCCCCCATCGCTTACATTGAATTCTCTTTATGAAGGGATCTCTTTGCAGCCCGTATGGACAGCAGGAAAGATTACAGCAACCAAAAGCAATCTATCATGCACATATGTAAATGTCGGTATTGTTTTAAGGCAGACTTCAAAGGATGTGAACCTGTCCTTTAATGGACAGCGACAGTGGAGCGATGACAGGAAATGAGAGGAGGGAGAGACGGAGATGAGGAATGACATATGAACAGAAGTGCCCAGCTGGATGCAAACTGCTGCTATCACACACACTTTGTCATGAGGAATGAAGGTCAGTTGTGTGTATAATACCATAATATGTGGTCATATGTTAGGTAATAAGATGTGTGTTTTACAGTTGCTAACAATCACAGCCAGATTTACCCACAGTGGCCTTGGGGCACAAATGTGTATGTAGTCATTCCTGCCACAGCTGTCAATCAAATTCTGTGCACACACTACACATGACGACAGTGTCATTATATTTTGCCTGGAGCCCCAACCTGTCCTGCTGTGTTGGAATATCAATTGGCCACAGATTTGTGGTGTTTCTCAAATTAATTTATGGTCATTTCAGTAAACACAAATACATTTATAGGAACATGTACCAGGTTTATAGTCTGATAATCAAACTGAATTGCTGTTTTGTTCCACTTTTATCACTCAGTGTGATGGAGTGTTCTTGTCAGCCATTTTCTGTCTGCCCTAACCTGATCAGCAGTGACTGACATATATTTTCCACCAGCGTCACTTTCAGTGTATCTAAAGTTTTGTTAGCTGTTATTATGAGCAGTTATTGTTTTATAAGTCAGTGCATCCTAATTTAAGACTTTTTATTTCTGTAACTTTACTCAGTTTTCTCACCAATCTCAGCCACACTTTGGAGAAACCTCAGCTAACACTGTTGTGTTGTATATAATTTAAATACACCAGGCAGATTTTAACTTAAGACAGACTATCGTCCACCATTATCAAGGCTGTATCCCCCTGCTGCCTGGTTTGATTTGCTGTAACACCAATGTTGGAAAGGTTTTTTTTTTTAATGTAGAAGGTTATGTATTACCCTGTTAAAAATTTAATGCTGAAAAATGTCTGGAAATAGGTTATACCAAAAGAAGGCATTCCTGCATGGCGAAAAGATGCAAACAACAGAATGAACATTATATTCTACATATAAACTTTTTTTTACCAAAAAGAATATATTCCAATGTAACCCCTTTGTAATCACCAATATTTTGATTAGTAACAGCAATTAATTACATACTTTTTCTCAGCAATTCTAACAAAATCAAGCAGTGCCAAAAGCACAGCTTTTCGAAATTAGATGCTTTTTAATTTGGATGTCACATTGCAACTTTTAAGCAAAGCCTTTTGTAGTTACTGTGGAGCAAAAAGAGGCTAAAAGCTGAACAGGAATTTTAACTTTAACGTCTTTATACACACCTTTTGTAAAGATTGTAAAGATTGTTTTGCTGCAACTGCATACCAGAACCATTTTTACTTCTTTCCTTTACGAGTACTTAAGGTTAAAAAAAATCCAAAACATCCCCAAACTTCATAAAGTGCCCATCAGATTTGAAAATATTCCTTGGTTGGACTATAATCTGAACTAGACAGCCACCACAGGAGGGCACTATACTCCACCATTTTAGACAGGTTGTTATCTCGCTTTTAGAGAGCCCCTCCCCTCTTCCCATTCACACGCACACGCACACACGCACACACACACACACACACACACACACACACACACACCTGCATGTGGATGCTTGAGCTCACTATAAAGCCTCTCTGCTCCCTCCATTTTTTTCCTTTTTCATCAAAGCACCTCATAGCTTTTACAGTCAAAAGGAGCACAATGGGGAAGTCACAGACTGGGCAGAGTCAGGAAGTGAATGAAAGAATGAAATTCAGTCAGGGTGAGGGATGAGTGGTGGGATGGAGAGGCAGTAGGGGTGGAGGAGAGAAAGGGGAGCTGCAGTTTAAGGTAAAAGCAGGCTGAGGGGAGACCATTATCTGTCAAGTGAGCGTGTTGGTGTGTGAGTCGTTTGTTTACTGATCCAACGAGTAGCCTTTTGATGGAGCGCACAAAGACACTGAAGAGAGGCCACAGGGGATAGACGTATTAAAGAAGGAAAATATGTTAGTGAAAGAAGCAATCAGGAAGGTTGGATGAAGGTCAAGGGTGATGAGAGGCTGGAGGTTTATAATGCAGCAGGTGTAAAAAAAATATAAAGAACACTTGAGACTGAAGTATCAAAAAGCAAAGAGTGTGGTTGTAATGTGACTGTTAGTGGTTCAGTAAACATTTTCTGGGCTGTCACACACATAAAAGCGTACACATACACACAGAGAGAGGGGAGCTCACATTTTTTGTAACCTGCTCAGACAGTCGTGTTATTGCTCTCCTAATCATGCGTGAGATTAGGTGGCAGCACACAAGCAAAAACCTGCTGTTGACACGTCCTATTCCATTTCATCACACACATGCGCACAGACGCTCTCTGTTTTAACTGGTCCTCAAGTGAATAGAAACTGATTTGCTTTCGGGCCAAATAGAGGAATGAATAAGTGTGGTTTATCACTCTATAATTGTGGGGTGTGGATGGGAAAGGAACAGAGACGCGGCTGTGAAAGGGATAAAAGTTTTTCAGAGTTGTGGAAGTGCAACAGATAAGTAAGAACAAAGAATAAATTGATGGCAATTTAGGAAGAGGAGCTTTGCTGGCTGCCTCTCTCTGGTCTGGTTCTTTGTTTAAAAAGAACTTGTGGGAGGATGAGGGGTTTGACTCGGATGAAAGGAAAAGCTGGAGTGAATCTCAGCTGTGGAGACAAGGAGGAGGAAGTCTCACTCTCAGAGGTGAGACTCATAGAATTTGTGCCCACGGTTTTCCGTCACTAGTGTACAGAAATGGCTTCGCTTATTACATCTGGGACTCTAAATTTATCTCACATGATCAGAGAAGTGCTGCTAATTCTGAAAATGACTCCTCATCTCCAGCTATTTCTGGGTTCCCCATTGTTTGCTGCAGATGCGACTGAGATCTCAAGCCAAACACATATGTACAAAAGCAGAATCCAGTTTTTGACTCAGTGAGTTTTGCGCACAGCTCACAGGCACGCAAGGATAACAGAGACTTAGTTTTTAGTACAAAGGCAGAGCACAAGGTACACAAGAGACATCAGACAATGCATATTACTTCATTTAAACTATATACACAAAATCGAAACTATTTACAGTATGTGCAACTGAGCAAAAAGCACAAAGAAAAGAGATGCATAGAATTAAAATGAACAAAAACTATAATAATAAAAATTAAAGGTAAGTAGCACTTCTTACAATTGGTATATTAAAGGTTCTGTATGCAACATGCATATCTCTCTGTGTGCGACAATCCGTGCTTCTCTGTACTTTGATGTGGTGAACTGGTCTGGCAGCATGTGCATATTAAATCAGCACATTGTCTGTCTGTGGTTTAAAAGTCACCAATCAATTGGTTGAGTTAAGGATACTGATTGCACTTGGGATGAAGGACTTCTTAAATACATTTTTAGGTGAAAGAGTTACTCTATAACGCCTCCCGGAGCTCAAGAGCTCAAACTGGCTGAAGAGAGGAGCTATCTGCCAAGATACTCTTTGCTTTCTTCCTAGTCCTTTCTGCAAAGAGTTGGGTCAAGGGCTTTTGTGGCCTGCCAACTATTTCACTTGCCAGTGTCACAATCCTAGAGAGTTTATTCTTAAATGTACAGTTGAGGTGACCGTACCAGGCAGGAAGGTTAAAGGTTAAAACACTCAACCATAGTTTGGTACACTCATTCTAAGATCTGTAGACTAACACCAAGGCCACTGA
The DNA here is from genome assembly GCA_019142605.1 of Cephalopholis sonnerati. NCBI lineage: Eukaryota > Metazoa > Chordata > Actinopteri > Perciformes > Serranidae > Cephalopholis > Cephalopholis sonnerati. Next base: position 21,517,657 of record JAGQAX010000003.1, read on the forward strand.
GTTTCCTAAGAAGATAAGTCGCTGTAAGCATTTCGTGAAAATATACTCAGTATCTCCAAAGAAGCTCACATGGGAGTCCAGAACTGTACCAAGGTATTTAAAATTTTCCACAGTTTCAACATGGTGGCCATCAGGTAAAACTGGCTCTGTCTTCATATCTTGTTTCATGCAAATAATCAATTCTTTAGTCTCATGTGCTGAGTTTTTGCATTGAGCCCCTCTAAGAAAGAGTCAAATGATGGTGTGTAATGTGATAAGAGTTGCTAACAGTGATGAACCTACAGACAGTTACAACCTGACTGTGCAGTTTCTTTTAACTCTATAAAGCATTTTAGCATCTTTCAGCTCTTTGCTTTGGTTTTACAGCCCACAACTTTACCATTTTGGTTCAGCCTCACCAATGCTGTTTTCAGATGCAGCTGCTTTTGTAACAGTTTATAAAAATAAGCAACTAGCTACTGAACATAGTAAAGCATTAAGCAGCTAAAAACTGTGTATATTCCTCAGGAGTTGGTGGAGACCAAAATAGAGCTAAAAGGAGAGTGAATATTGGACTTGAATTAATCACACAGTTAATGCTGCCCCTTATATGATGGATGTTTAAATAAAACCACTGTTTACTTATAAGTTCTCAATCTCAGCTTTACAAGGTGGTAAAATCATACTGTAATGTTGTGTCTACAGCTTGCTGCACAACAAAATGAGCCTGGTCTCACACTGAAGTTGTTGAAATCTGGCACTTGGACACTGACTTGCAGCTTCAGAAACCAATGAAAAAAGGCATCCTTAATGTCAACGTGATAGACGTCCGGTTGCCGTTATAGTTCAACGGCACGCAGTGGCATCAGGGGGAAATGCAGTAGGACAAGGATGAAAGTTAAGGTGGTGAAAGTCAGACTTGGGCAAGCAGGAGGGTGGTGGGTAGGTCCAACAAACACTGACATTCACCTGAGAGAGCGGTGTTCCCCTCCCGTAAGATTCGAAAGCCAAACCCTGTTCTTTTTTTCCTAAACCTAACCATGTGCTTTTGGTGTTGAAGGAAAAAAAAAACGTAAATTTGTGGTATTGTACGTTTATCTTGAAAGAGACCGTATGTAAACCTTAAATTTCCTGTGAAAACGGGAATTATATTTTGAAAGAACACAATGCATGTAACAGGCAGAACTTGACAAGGTGTCACAGAACGTCAACAACCAGTGCACCCAGGGTACCTTGCACGACTAAGTGGATGTGGAAAGTAATAACCAAATGTCAATATGTGACGAAGTTGGAGTGAGAATGTCTTGACAAGACCTCTTCTCTCTGTCTTACCCTGAACGTGGACTGTTAGCTCATTTAGCACTTTAGTAAAAAGAGTGCAGGACCAGATGTTGTCCCTCAAACAGTACATGCAGTGATACTCAGCTTATGGCCCATGGGCCAGATGTGGCCCACATATGTTGCAGGGTGGCCCACTGACCATTTCCCAATTTATGATTCAAATGAATTTATTCACACTGGGATTTTTTTTGTACTTTGAATGTAAATAAGGTACCAAAATGCACAATAAGCATCAAAATAGATCCTGTTTATTAAAAAACAAAAGTGTCAGGGAAGATTTTCCAGCCCCCTGACTAAGCACCAAATGTTCTTAAATCCTAGAAACACCCCTGTGTACACCTGACTTGCGCTGGGCTGCAGGGACTGGATTTGCCTCATTTATTCATCTGATATTATTAATGTTAGTTTATTAACTGGCCGCTGGCCTCCTGTCATTTTGCAAAAGTGGCCCCCAGGCAAAGCAAGTTTAGTTTCCCTGAGTATGTGCCCATTTGTAATGAAAGCATGAAACTGAATCAGACATTTTCAGTTAGCCTAACTGAGTTGTGGCAGTGCAGCTTCAGTGTCAACAGTCATATGAGAACTCCTGTGAGGTACGATGGGGTGTTAAACCCTAAAATGATACAGAGTTTGGTGTCATTGCCAGCAAGACCCAAAGTGACCTAACAGGGCCACAGGAGAATATGACTGCAATGTCAAAGCCAAATTAAGAGCCTCAAAACTATCTTTAGAAGCTAAAGATGTGTCCGGATAACATTTTATACAGAGCGACTGAAAACACCAAATTCAGCTGTGATCCACTAAAGCTGTGTTACGATGCCATATGAGCATAAAGTTTGTTACCCCTTTGGCATGGAGGTGATAGCAGTTGTTCTCGCTTTGTGTTACACATGAAACAGACGTCAACATGGGTATTTTATTGACTATAACTTCTAATAGAACTCTCACACAGATGCACATTTGCACACACACGCACATACACACACACACGCACACACACACAGAGCTGAGCATTGGGTGATGATAATCTCAGCCTGTGATGGCACTCACTGCCACAGTAATTTTATGAATCACTTCCAATTTCCCAGGCCTCTGACTCTGCAAGATAGGAGGCAGTTACCATACAGTTTTCTAAAAAACTGCCTGTGTTATCCCCATTATAATATCCAATACGACCTCTAGCTGCAAGATACTGTAGAGATAGATAGATAGATAGATAGATAGATAGATAGATAGATAGATAGATAGATAGACTTTCTAAACAGCGTCATATTGCTGTTACACTGTCTTTCATCATTCAGCTGAGAGAAGGCATGCGCTCCTGCTAACTTTCTCTCTTATACACTTTCTTTATCTTGCACATGCAGGTACACACACTGATGCGTGATCCTTGCCAGTGCTCAAAACATAATTACCAATAATGTGAAGGTTTATAGAGGCTGATAACATTCAGATGTTATAGCCTTGAGACAGCAAACAGTAACAGCAAATACAGAGGTGGAGCATCTTGTGAAAGACTTGTTATATTATTATGATTGGTGTCCAGTCACCGAGCAGGATAAAATGCCATCGACCAACCAGGTAACTTAAACTTGGACTGCAGTATTGTGTTGTCACGATACTGGAATTTGTAGCTTTAAGACAGTACCTCAATATCTTTTTTGTTAACACAGGGAAAAACTGACATTGAGGGCATAACATTAAATTAAAAAAAAAGGTTTGTTAATAGCAGAGGAGAGCAGAATGACTGTAATAAATATTAACAGTGAGAGACTGTAAGAAACTGCAGCTGGTGATGGTTTGTTGATGCTACAGAAAATGAGTATTAAAGTATTCAAAATGATTACGCATCAATAAATCAATATTTTTGACAACACTATTGCAGTAATGTATTTTTTGACCACCTGGGGCTAAACAGAGCATGGACATATAATCACCTGATAAAGTTGTTATTGTGAATGTGTTAGCAACCTGTTGCCTGTTTACACATTTAACAGACACATTAGCATTCATTTGCAGTTGTGGTTCTAGTTCAATATTCACTTTTGCCCTGGTCCAGTCTCTACTACCTCCTGAAGGAAATATCAGGCTTTTAAGCTGCTAAATGCTCCACTATATTCACCTGCTGGTTGCTAACTTTGTCAGTCTGCTGTTTGGTGCAGGACAGGTACTGTACAATTGCTTATGAAAGCCTATTGCAAAAAACAGCTGCCTGAAAACTAGGCTGATGAGAGCCAGGAGAGTGAATCAATACAGTTTAGCTGTGGGCCAGAAAAAAGAAACAACGAGCTGAAAAACACTAAAATTCTCCGACAGCTGAGGGAAACTGAAGGATTAGGTGATGATTCTTAGTAGGCTCGTCACTATGTGCAACTCCAGGACATACTCCTGGATCAACATCCCACATCATGTTGCAATCAACCAATCACAGCCCTCTGACATCATCAGTTTGCTGCTCCTGTGCTCCTTTCAAAATTCCTTTGTGCTTCATATGTTAACTAAACTAGTTTTCTAAATTTAAGTTAACACAATTAAACAAAATTCTTGGTAACACTAAACAAAAATCCTGTAAACTACTTCAGGGTTAGGAATTAGCCTGCTAAGTAGACATGCTATGCTAATGAATAAACCTGCCAATAGATTAGAATATTGTAAAGTTAGCTTGCTAAGTAGGCAGGCTATGCTAACAAGTGAACTGTTCAGTAACAAAGAGTTTCTTAATTCCTTTTTTCCATGTTGATCCTGGATAGATTTAGTTAGGTTTATCCAGGACCATCATCATCATCATCATCATCACACTGATTCTGGATTTTTTGTTTATGCTGACATCAACATAGCAGTGATGGTCCTGATCAACATAAGCACTGCAATCCCGCGAAAAGTAGTTTTGAATAGGTTATTAAAAAGGAAGGAAAATGTGTCATTTGCAGGTCTTTGCAACTGTAAAATGACATCACCCTTACTCTTAATGTCAATGAACAATATCTGAGCCTATTGGCAAGCTAACCCTGTAGTAGCTTACAAGGTTTTTGGAATTTGGAAAACTAGCTTAGCCCTGAAGAAGCACAAAGGAAGCACAGAAGCAGCACACTGATGATGTCAGAGGGCTGTGATTGGTTGATTGCAATGTTGGTCCGGGAACGTGATGTGGGATGTTGATCCAGGAGCAGGTCCTACTTGGCAAAATCACATTGTGCTGAGCTACTCTGTCAGTATTACACATTAAAGTGTCAAATTTGTTGTTAATACAAACATACTGACATGTGAAGCTTTAAATTGTTTACTTAGTTATGTAATTTACCTTTGTGCCACTGTCAACAACAACAGGTGTGACCCAACAGCCTGATCAACATTTCAGTATCCAAGTATGGAGAGCATCTCCAGTGGTACAGACACCAGCTTGAGATATTTTAGCTCTCGGGGGATATATTGGAATTTTTTAATAGATCAGTTCAGTGATTTTCAAAAGAGTGTGTGGTTTAAAGCTGTTTGTTTATAAAATTATTACTGTTACACCCCCTGGTTCTGACTCTGCAGCCAAGATTCAAAGTTTAAATGGAGAGCTTTTTAAAGAATATTTCCACAGAGATGAAGAAAAAAAAAAGCAGTGTTGCCACTTCATTTAACTGAAAAATGGCTTTCAGGCACTGCTGGATCTAGATTTCTTTCTCGTTCTGACTGGATAGACTTGATGAATTAATCAATTTTTCATCCAAACACAACATTTGAGACAAACTGTTAAATTTCAAAGAACCACTTTTTCTTCAGCTCAACACCAGTAATACATGTTTGCTTAAAAACCTAAAAGACCGCTTTTTATTTTTGTGAATGGACATTATTGGCTTATTTGTATGAATATCTGCAAAGAAATGGCTGCATTTAGTTTGAATTAGTATCTTTTAACTAAGGAGATACACATTCGAGGGAGAATGGTAAACACACTCTCCATCTATAGATGTAGGTTTTGGGGTTTTGCAGGGGGCACGTCCCTTATGTATTTATGTGCATTTGTCCCTCCCAACAAAAACTTGAAAGTAGCAGAGGACTTTTACTTTAAAGGACCATGAGAACGTGACTCATAGATGCAACCTGAAAAGCAACCTGCAACCTGCCAAAACCCACAGAGAACAAGGCTATGATAAGGCTATGCTCTAATAGATAGTGCAGAGAAAGCTGGCTGCTGCTGCAGGATGAGTCCAGGGGAGGACTGGAGTTAACATGGAGGAAGCTGCTCTGATACAGCAACAAATTGTCAAGAGAATAAAATAAACCAAAAGCTTGAATTCTTGACTGGTAATACAGCAGAGTATCAGGGTCACTTTTAAAAGAAAATCAGAGATTTTGATGATTACATCAAAATATTATGAATAAAAGCTGTGATATTTCAAGAATAAAGTCATAATAGAATAGGTTGCCTCAAGTCATAATGATCCATACCCTCCAGCTATTTAGACCTGTAAAAAGTTTGAACTGCAGTGTGGTGTCTTTTCTCTGGTTACCACTGAAAAGCTTTGGGAAGTGGCTTCGAGCTATGCTTTATCTGAGGTGGTGAAGTTAATATTTGTGAGGACAATAAGCCACATAATAGTGAGATCTATGCCTGATCAGAGGTGTTTTCAGTTAGGTTTTTTTTTTGCCTCCAATGAAGAGCAGCGTACAGCCGCCTCCCTAAACTTCCTCTCACCCTGAAACCACAGTCTCATACGGGCTCTGTGTCTCTGCTGGTCTGAGTGGGATGCTGCCATAGCAGCAGACCAATAACGTAATGTAGAGCTCGATCGTCTCTTAAAGTATTATGACTTAATTCTAGAAATCTCAGAGAACACAGATGTTGAATTTGCTTTGAATGTTCAGAAAGTTTTGAACATGTGCAGAAATCTTGCTAAAACCCTTCTGAGCTGTTACAGTGCAGGGGTTTATAAATTAATTAAAATGAATCCATTTTTCATTGACGTGAAAAGATGATACATTTAAAAAAGGTAACTTCCCCAAACCAAAGACACAAAAGAGGATGGAAGAGTAAATCATGCCAACATGTAGTTATGCCCCACCCTTTGGTGGCCCTATGGGGCAAACAATACCCCACCACTGACCCAAAATAACCTCATAAGACACCTTTAAAACACTCAAATCCATGGGGCAAATAAAACAAACAAACAAGACAACAAAAATGCCAGGCTGAGAGGCAGCAGGACCAGCACTCCCTACACCAGAGGCCTCTCTCCTCTGCTGCTGGCCCAGCACCTCATAAGCACCTCCTCCATGCCAGGTGCAGTGCACCTCGTTGAGCAATGCAGCACACCTGGGCAGATCTACAATGGAGGGTAAAGGGACAGCAGCACAGAACACACACAGCCATAACACATGTGTGTTGACTTAGCAGAGATCACATGAAATGATAATTTAGAGAATCAGTGAATAGTCACTGCCCCTTGAAACTTGTGTTTCCACCATAAAATGGTAAAAATTCACCCAAATGCAGTATTTGATGCTCAAAATTTCCTGGTGGAGGACCTCCAGACTTAATATGTGTTGCCTAGGGTGACCAGACGTCCCGCTTTGTGCGGGACAGTCCCGCATTTCCATTACTTTTCACACATCCTGCAAATTGAGATGGTGTCCCGCATTGTTGTTGACAGTCAGGCTTCAGTTTTGAAATGCATGTTTTATAATCTGACAAATGGCTGTGTGGAAAAAGCAGTGAGTGCTGTCATCAGGGGGCGGGCTGTGTGATCATGTCAATCAAACTGGGACGTGGAATTCCTCAGTTTAAGGGCGCGTCCACCAACAATAAACTAATGCAAAACAGCGAAACATGGAGGAAAGGGAGGAAACAACGACCCGTACTAAGGCTAAGAAAAGGAAACGCAGCTACAACAAAGACTGGGAAGCTATCTATCCGTGGGTGAAACCAGTGCAAGGCGAGTCTGAGAAAGTTTTTTGTGAAGACTGTTATGTGCTGCTGAATCAACCAGACGGCAAAGCATAGTAATGTTATAAGCTGAGGGGCAGAATAGAAATGTTTTATTTTTTAAAGTTATTTTAGACTATCTTGATGCATTGGTATCCCACATTGTCCCACACAAACGTAGCCTTTGTCCCACATCTGGTGAGTTGGGATCTGGTCACCCTAGTGTTGCCATCAACCTACGCCCTTGTCTCCATCCTGTAATAGAAATAAAAATACCTTTCAATTTAATGTCATCCAATACAGCTCAAGTCTCTGTGTGTTGAGCTCTCAGTACTTTTGTAGCTTCTAATTGAATCTCTGTAGTTTGGAGTTTAGTTTCTCTCCTGCATCCTGTTTTTACTTTAAATATCTGCTTTATTTTACTATTTCATGTTTGCTGTCTGCTGTATTAGAGGTTGTGTGAAGTTGCTGCTCGAAAACTAATTTCCTTTAAAACATTTCGTTATTTAATAAAAGTTTTTATGTAACAAAATAATGGGGGACTTTTATTGTGAAGAATCTATAGGAAATGAAATGTGTTTATTACTAAATTAATGTTATTATTTGATATTAGCTTTTCTTTGATAAAGTCAAGGTTAATAATACAGCAAGGAAGAAGAGTAAAAGCAGAAACAGCCACAGTGAGATGTTGATGAAGAGCTGCAGACAACAGGCTCTTACTACACCTCTGCAAACAGCTCACCTTTAACAGGTTAACTTCTTTTACCTGCGCTGCTGTGATGGAGAAACACATGCAGCAAAAATAACAGTGGACTTTAGCTGTGGATCAGCCTGCTGCTTTTAAACGTCATCATCCAAGACAAGCCGTCATCAGGTAAAGACACACCTACAAGTGAGTAGCCCTGTTGTAATGGAAATGCAAATCCCTACTGCACTGGGTTGATGGCGTGCTCCCTTGCCCCCCCCCAAATCACCAACCAACTACCTAACATGTGAGCCAGCTGAAATAGCTCTCATGTAATAGCTCTCAAGACATCTTGCACAGTTAGCTTGGTAGTTTGCTGGATGAAAGGAAAATAGGTTGACACACTTATTTCAGGAGATGCTGACTCCTGTCTTATAAATATCTGCAAACCATGTCTCTGTGGAGCAGTTTCCGCTACGGTTGAGCAACACGGCTACACAGCTAATAGGTTATGATAGCTTCCTCTGTTTTGAACTCTCTGACTCTGTGTTCCCTCAAAGGTCAACCCTGTCAAGTAAGGGCATACGAATGTGGCATTAGAAGCTCAAAGAAAACCTGATTAGAAACATCACAAAAGTAGGATTTTTTTTGAAGGAGTATGGTATGTGTTGCATTAGATTGCAAAGGTAACCAGCTCTTCCTGCAGTTGTGGGCCTAATAGCCTCCCTCATCCATTTACTACACTTAACAGTAAAAAGTCTGGCTCCAAATGCTCAACATAAAAGCTCGGACAAATCTCACTGACGGGTAACCACTGGAAACTCACAGCCACTGACTGTATTTGCATCGACTGCTACAGTCTTTTACTTTTATCTGTCCTTTCCATGGTTATATATGAGAGTTGATTCATGCACAGTCATAGCTCATGCATCATCAAGCAGCTGGATGGCTGTATGTGACGCAAAATGCTATAAAAATTCTATGAGTCATAGTTTGATAAAGGTATGTGAGAAGCGCTCTTCAATAATGAGATTCACGTCGTTAATTCAAAGCTATGACCTTATTTTAATTAAGCTGATTTGAGCCAGATTTTTACGTGGCAGTTTCCTATATGTTGTCTTAATTGGATGATTGTCAGAATATTGCTTTAAACATCGTCATATCGTCCATTATACCTTCACACTGTGGGGGTGGATGGTAACCCGCTAATCAGGGTGGGTGGGTTTGTGTATGTTTGTGTATGTGTGTATCAAAGAAAGAGAGAATACACTTTAATGAGTGTATTTGAGCAGTGTTTTAATGAAGCTGGTGTGTTCTGACGCTCATAAGTGTACCTTGTGTATAGGCTTGTGTATGTGATGTGGCTCAATTATCTTCAGCTGGTGCGTGGGCAAAGCATGCGAGTGACACTGACATGAAAACACTGTGCATTATTTATAAAGAACCAGTTGTTGCAGGGAGCGGTATACGAATGCACACACACAAGTATGGGTGAGTACCTTCCCACACAGCACATTAGTTGGCCCTTCAGTCTGATAACAGTCGGTCCGTCAGTCACTCAGTTAGTTGAAGAGTCACTTTGATGTCAGTCACTTTATCAGTTAGCCTGTCACACTCACACACATGCTCACCTTTTAGCCATGTGAGCAGCATGGCTCTAGATATGGCAGTGTTGGTCGGTTGGTTGGTCCAGACTGATATACATTTCAACAGCTATAGGATGGCTTGCCATGAAATTTGGTACATGTGTGCATGGTCCTAAGAGGATGGATCTCAATTACTCCTGTGATCTCCCTGACTTTTCCACTAGCACCACAAGCAGGTCAAAGTTTTCACGTATTTTGTGAAATATCTCACCATCTACATGATGCCATCCATCCATCCATTTTATCCGCTTATCCAGGGCTGGGTCGCAGGGGCAACAGGCCAAGCAAAGCACCCCAGATGTTTCTCTCCTCAGCAATGCTTTCCAGCTCCTCTTGGGGGACCCCAAGGCATTATCAGGCACCCAAGAGGCATCCTGATCAGATGCCCGAACCACCTCAGCTGACCCCTTTTGATGCGAAGGAGCAGCGGCTCTACTCCGAGCTCCCTCCGGATGTCCGAGCTCCTTACCCTATCTCTAAGGCTGAGCCCAGCCACCCCACAGAGGAAACTCATTTAGGCCGCGTATCTGCGATCTCATTCTTTCAGTTACTACCCAGAGCTCATGACCATAGGTGAGGGTTGGGACGTAGATGGACCAGTTAATCAAAAGCTTCACTTTCTGGCTCAGCACCTGCACCACTGCAGAAGCTGCAAACACCAAAATTCACCCAGGAGAGCGGTGCTCGCATCCTGTAAGATTCTAAAGCCAAACCCTGTTCTTTATTCCTAAACCTTACCACATGTGTTTGTTGTCTAAACCCAATGTGCGTTAGTTGCTGGAGGAAAAAAAAACATCAATTCGTGGTGTTGTGGTGACGTAGTATGTTTATTTGAAAGAGACAGTATGTAAGTATGTAACCTCATATCTGGAGGAGGAAGGTGCATGACCAAACGCTGATGTGTGACAAGGTCAGAATGAGAATGTGTTGGTTTGGTTAATTCACATAACCTATTGCATGTCAATTTTTTGCTCACATGTAATAAGTAATATATTATTAGTTTGTAACCATAAGTTGCTGTCCACATGGAGTAATCAAGATTAGTTAGAAAACTTTTTTATCATTAGTATTCAGATAATGCAATATTTTAATATTTTAATAGTTAATAGAGGATCATTTTGTAATATAAAGCTTCAAACTACTGTTTAATGAAATACAACACAACTTCTTTGTAACGTCCATGTTGTTTCCACAGTACAACTTAAAGCTCATGAACACGCCAAAGTCGGAAAAACAACTTCCCAACTTGGGAAACAGAACTATCCGAGGAGCATGTGAAAGCAGCACTGATACCTGGAAAAACAAATGACATTCCCATCATCCTCAAATGTAGTTTGTTTAGTGCAAATAGCATTCTACGAAAATGTGTTAGCACCAAACACCACTGTGCTTAAGTGGCCTGATGGCATACATTTTTGTGTTTAGACAATGAAACAGCTACCTGTGCTGGAGTGTTTGTTGTCAGCAAGAGGAAACAAAGACCAAAAGAGAAACTCAACTTGCAGTATTTAATATGCTGTTTGACTGCTAAGTCATCTGTAAGAAGTGCAGTAAAGAAACACCAAAGCAGCGACTGCTTATCATAACAGAGGTGATATAAGGCACTGAGATGGGAATTAAATAATTTTGTGCAACATTACTAGATTACAGAGTCCTCATGAATTTGTCAAGCACCGTGTGAGACGTACTGATTTAAAAATTTCACGGGTGTAGTCTGTGTTTGGTGTCCTTTCTTCACCTCTGCTGCCTCTCCCGCCGTAACCTTGTCTTTTGCTTTGTCCTCACTCTGTGCTATTGACATCTCTTTTATCATTTATATAATATTATCATGCTCCTTTTTCACTTTTGTCTTTTCAGTCCAAATCTGTCTGTCTGTCTCAGTCAGCGTCCTCAAGTGTAACTGTCCAACCAGCTTCTCGGTTAAAGCTTGAACTATATGTCTGCATCCTGGTATATGGGAGTCCTGTAGTGGACATGTGGTCTTTAATAGCGGAGGTATTACTGGTCTTTCATTCACTTTATAAATGATAGAGAGTGTGATAGAGAGTGTGAGCAGAAGGCTTGCTGTAGAAATGGTCCTGGTCTTCAACTTGCTTGATGAAAGTTGACGTTTTTTATTTTGATCAAAGAAATACACACATTTAAGAGTCTTCTCTTTAAATCCACTTACAACAACCTTTGTAGATTTCATCCACGCTTGTCACCATTTTGCATGTAGCTAGCTGGCTATGTATGAAGATGACAACCCCATTTATAAGCCCATCTGATTGGTGGATTGTTTCTCCAGCCATGAAAACAAGACGTCTGGAACCAGATAAACAGTCAGTTGCTAAATTTAAAACAATCAGCAAACATACGCTGCTTGGTGCCATGTTGAACAGCGGTGTTTTTTTAATCAGTTATGTTCATTATAAAACTAAACAATGTCCTGTACATGACCCTATGAATTGGAGGAGCCATCTCTGAAGTGACTTAATTTAAAGGGACAGTTCACTCCAAATCAAAAATACATATTTTTCTTCCTACCCATAGTGCTGTTTATCAATCTAGATTATTTTGGTGTGAGTTGCAGAGTGTTGGAGATATCAGCTGTAGTGATGTCTGCCTTCTCTCAGTATAATGGAACCAGATGTTAATAAGCTTGTGGTGCTCAAAGCGCCAAAGAAAAAATAAATTGAAAAACTCAACAGCAATGTCTGTCTCTAGAAATTATGACACGGTTACTCAAGATAATCCACAGACCTTGTTGTGAGCAGTTTCATATAAGAGCTATTTTATTTCTACCAATTTACACAAGCCAGCCGAATTAGTGTGTAGCTACTGCTAGCTCACCTCGCACCACTGAGCTAGCTAACATTACAGCTCAGCCGAGGTGTTCACATCTTGTGCTGTCACGAGTATGAGCCTCTCGTCTATGAGAAGATGCGTGCCTCTGTGTGTGTGATGATATGTAACTGAGTTTAAATAGATAATTCCCCTTGCAGGCCTGTTTCCTGTTTTTTTTTAATGAGTATTGTCAGTAAGTTCAGAGCGCAGAGAATGACATCTGTGGGTAACTGTAGCTAATTGCTGTCTTGAGACAGTGCACGTGCCATGTTGTGTGTGTCATCATCCTGGTCTGTAAACACCACAGTACAGCTTGTGTACCGTCAGCTGACTGCTCTAACTGCATACTTGCTTTGTGTGTGTTCATTTGTTATCTACACACTGTGCAATAAATGTGTAGTTGACTGGACAACTGCCATTGTCATCGATCATTGAACACAACGCAGACAGCAACACTCACAGATGAGGTTGGTGGGTTTGTTTGGTGGAGAGAAAATAGTTCCTGCATGGAAATGCTCACAACAGAGTCTGTGGATTATTGTGATTGTCTTAATTTTTATTTATGGGTTTGATTGTAGGTGCAAAAAAGAACATGCAGGTTGTATTGTGGGTGACGGATGATATAGGAGTTAAGAAAATGACAATAATAGCAATATAATGTTGTCACGTTTTAATCTTCTGACTGCCAACTTTCTGTGTTAGCTCTGTCCTCTGCGCTACCTGGAATATCAGAGCCACTTCAGTCAGGTGTGTTACTAAACTGTGGAGATGTGAACAACAATAGGAAAATAAAATTGTAAAAAAAAATTGTTTTGTTGTAAAATATCACAGTTCCACAGGTATGATATGTCCCAAAATTATTATTTCAAACATGTTGCTTTACCAAATTATTTGAACATGGCATGGCAGGAGGCCCCGGGGCAGACCCAGAACACGCTGGAGGGATTACAAATCTCGCCTGGCCTGGGAACGCCTCAGGGTCCCCCAGGAAGAGCTGGAAAGTGCTGCTGGGGAGAAGGATGTCTGGAATACTTTGCTCAGCCTGCTGCTCCCCGTGACCTGGCTTCGGATAAGCAGTTGAAGATGGATGGATGGATTGTTATTACAGAATGTTAGGTTTTGGGTTGGGCTGTGGATTTTGTGTCGGCAGGTCGGGCCAGGTTGTGGAAGAAGCTTGTCATACATGTGGGTGGCTGGGCGGGTGTGGTATTGCATGTCACAGTTCTGGTTCAGGAGCAGGTCTTCAAAATCAGACCCATGCAGGAGTCTGGCAGGCATCACTATGACTGACATCTCCAGCACTTGGCACCTCACACCAAAACAACCTTGACTGATGAATAGCACTACAGGTAGGAGGGAAAATATGTATTTTTGATTTTGCTGGTGAACTGTTCTTTTAAGTCAAAACCATGGTGTCTGTGCTGAAGTATGATCAAGGCCTTAAGCCAAATATTCTTTGTGCCATGCCTCTGCTGCTCTGTATGCCCATAATTCATCTTCCTCTGTGACGCTGTGTTATGAGTTAGGACAAGCATTCAACAGAAACAATACAGAACTGTTTAATGGTGGCAGTCAAGAACACAGGAACAAGAAATCCTGCCAGGAACACACACACACACACACACACACACACACACACACACACACACACACACACACACACACACACACACACACACCTGTTTCATCATTTTTACCACAGTTTAGATAAAAGGCCTTTTTGTCAGTATAGAGTAGGCTACATACAAATAAGATCATCTATCTATCTGTGTGTAAGGAAAACTCAGAGAGAAGAGAGAATTTATGGTAAACGTTGCACACGCACACACACACACACACACACACGCACGCACGAACGCACACACACGCACACAGAGCTAATCTCAGACGGCCTTGTGTTGAGGGAGGATTCAGAGGTAGCTTGAGCCTTGAAGGGAAAGAAAAGGGACGATGAAGAGAGAGGAAAAAAAGGAGAGGGAAGAAATGAGAAATAATGAGAGGGGGATCATGTGAGGGTTTGGGGCTGTTCTCAGTTTTTAATTTGACAATAGCCGACACACACAAACACACACCTAAACCCACATACACACACGTTTATGTCTTCTTTTTCGTCTGATATACACAAAATAGACATTAAACTTTAATTTCTTCTCTGTGGTTGGTTTTTATTTTATTGCAGATTTACTCTGTGAGTGTGTTTATGCATGTGTGTATATTTAAACGATTGGTGTGCGACTGTGTGATCTTCCACATAAAAGAGTTTACCACACACATGCTTAAAGGATGGATTGATTATGTCCTGTAAACTGACATCCAACACATCGTGGCCTTGACATGCATCCCGGAGACAAGCAGGAAATGAGATTGTGTTTTACTGGCGTGTCACACATATACACACACACTAACACACACACACACACACACACACATAGGGGAGGAAAAAGTCTCATTTGTATCTGGGGGCTGAAATTCAACATTTGCTCATTAAAACCACTGTCAGAAATGTAATGTGATATATAGTGCAAAATTTGTCATCTCACACACCGTGTAAAAGGGAGAAAATTATCTGGTGCTGACAAATGTGTGTGTGTGTGTGTGTGTTTCTGTGTGTGGGCTAGGATTGCAACTTCTATAACAGGAGATTGTCTTGTTTGTCGGCTCCATGTCACAATGTATTTCAATATTTAGTGATTGCAAAACATTTCTGTGAGTTTAATTTGAGCTCGCTATTTACTTCAAAGCTATTTCCTTTTCTCTCCCAGTGCCCAATGAATTTCATACACTTTGTCCCCTGCTGCTTAGAATAATGTTTTACACTCATTTTTGCTCATGTGAAGGTCTATAAAATGAATCTTTTCACAGCTAACCATTTTAAAAGGAACTGAAATTAAATGTGTTTGAAATGAAATACCAACTTTAGTGAAGATTTCTCGTCTCATTAAATGTTCCCACTAATTCAGGGCCAATCAAGATGATGCTCAGTGCATGCATTAAATTCAAGCAAAGGATAGTATTTTATATTTTCAAGACTAACTAACATCCTCTCCAAACCAAAAATGATTTGAATAGTTTGCATTTAATTTAAATTGCAGCTTTCCTGTAAAGTTTCAGGAACAGTTTCAACACTTGGCAGTGAGAGCCAAGGCCCAGTTGTTTAAGGTAATATAATCGTATGTCTGCTATCGGATTGGATCAAATCTTGAAAATGGGTTGTTCAAAAGCAAAAAAGGATTCTGAAATCATATTGAATCACATAATGTTTACCAAGGGCGGCACGGTGGTGTGGTGGTTAGCACTGTCGCCTCACAGCAAGAGGGTTCCTGGTTCGATCCCGGGTGCGGGAGCCCTTCTGTGCGGAGTTTGCATGTTCTCTCCTGGTACTCCGGGTACTCCGGCTTCCTCCCACAGTCCAAAGACATGCAGGTTGGGGATAGGTTAATTGATTATTCTAAAAATTGCCCATAGGTGTGAATGTGAGCGTGAATGGTTGTCTGTCTCTATGTGTCAGCCCTGTGATAGTCTGGCGACCTGTCCAGGGTGTACCCTGCCTCTCGCCCAATGTCAGCTGGGATAGGCTCCAGCCCCCCCGCGACCCTCAAGAGGATAAGCGGTTAGGAAATGGATGGATGGATGTTTACCAGTTTTGGTTTTGATCTGGATCAAACCTCCATGTGTTCAAACTTTTTAGTAGGACTGGGATTCTGAGCAGAAGACTGAATTCAGGATAAATTTCAGGAACTTAAACTTTTAAATTGGTCAAATATATGTATACATTTATTGATTTCCCACTTGATTTGTTTAACTGTTACATCGATTAAATAGATAAAATAGATTTTAGGCTGCCTATGAAGCCTTTTGGTGAGGTTAAGTATAAAAAAGAACTCTAACTTTCATTTATGACTTTACATTAACGACTATGTTTACATGCACAAAATATTGTTTCTAGCCCTTATTCTAAAAATAAAAAATGTTCCTACTAAGCTGTTTAAATGTCTGATAAGAATGACTACTCCACCGACATTTCCATTTACACAAGCAGTGCACACTCAGATTAATATGCCCTAAGATGAAAATTTCTTTTAAACTATAGAAAATGTGAAACAGCTGGAGCCATTGTGTCATTTTGCTTCTTTGCATCAAAATAGGATTTTAAAAAAAGTTTCTTACTGGTGGCGAACATACTTAACAGTGCATGCACAGCCTCCCTGTGTCATTCCCTCAGCCATCATCTTGAAAAGGTTAGCAGTGCAATATTTGCACATATCCAAAAACTTGTTGATATCATCATCTTTCACAATGTTCAAAGGTATGTGTGTTTCTTCTTCTCTGAGCAGAAATGTGGGCTCTCCTGTCTCCTGAGCATGCATCTTTACCCCAGCCTGGCAAACTGTTAGTATTCAACAAATCCATGACAATGCACAGAACTGACCGTTAACAGGCAAGAGGCTGTGTGTCCAAAACTGCAGTGAAAACTCCAACTGAGATGCATGTTCATGTATACATGTCCAAAGAATGCACCTAAAACCCAACTAATACCAGCATATTCCATACCTTAATCACAAAATGCCACATTCTGAAAATCCAAACAGGTCGTGCTGTTTACATGACCTGTATCAAATTCAGAATATTGTCATAGTCAGAATATTAGGGGAATATCAGTGTGCATGTAAAGATATGCGATGACAGTCAAAAGTAGTTTCTAATAATTGCATCCCCTGTGCTGTTTTCTGTTTATTCAAGTAAAAACACTTAACATGACCCCACACTGACTATTCCTTTTTTTATACTTCGCAAACTACATTTTGATTTGTTGTCTCATTTAGAGAACTGGTTAACTGTATTTGATAATCTTGAATCATTTGTATCTGGATCACGCTGATTCAATCCAATGTTGCTTTAAAAACTGGCACAATAATTAAGATGGTTTAGCTGATATTGGATAGCAAACATGGGAGATCCAAATGCGGATCATTCTGATCCAGATTACATCTCTTGAACGACTGGGCCCAGGTAAATGCAGCTTAAATATTACTGTCCATCAGGAGCAGCATTGTGTGACTCATACTCAAGTGACTTGATACAGATTTATGGACGAACAAATGCCAGCTCATTAATCAAACTGTTTTCATTGTATCCTGGAGCATAAACATCTCAATCATAAACTTTGTTTGTGTAGCACTTGAAAAAGAGGTTTACAAGATGACTGATTAATAAAAACATAATGCAGCACCTGCTAATGGTGACACAAACTGTAGGCTAAGTGTCTGAAATCTGAATTTAATGAGTTATATGATGAAGTGAAAGAGTGAAGAGTGAACACAGTCTGTGTTTACCTCCCTCTCTTCCTGGCTTTGTTGCACCTGCTAGGGTGGGGCCAGTAAGTAATGCCTTTATCATCCTTATTCGTACATTGAGGTTGGTGACCTCATGTTACTCTCAGCTTGGCTTATTCTCCATCAAACTTAAGTAGAGATCTAAACAGCTGGAGCGAGTGAGCACACGGGGGTGAGCCATAAAAAATGTAAACAGAATGTGTTCACGAGTTTAATAGCCAGGACTGCAAAAGTAGTATCTCTCTTAGATTTAAGGGTAGTCTGTGGTGTAGCTACAGTATGAAGCCTTAGCTTTACCACAGACTTTGTTGAATATGGTTTTGCAAGGTCAGAAATATAGTCCAGGTTTGTGGCATTCAGATACTTTTTGTATGAATAAAGCATTTTAAAGTTGAGTGCGAAAGTTTATCCTTGACAAAAAAAATTTCAACATGAGGTCCACTCACCAGCATCTATCTTCCTGTGAATTGTTCTCGGAGCTGTGTGTATGTATGTTGAAGTAACTTTAACCTTGTCTGATATTCAAACAGAACTGTCAAGTTGCCCTGTTTCCTTCAGTGTGACACTGGGGAGGAGGCTTCGATTTTTCTGAACCAATAACTAACACCAACATATCCACCTGAAACATAATTTGATGCCAACATACTTGTATTGCTTGGGTTTTAAGAGTGAAGTGAAATTAAGTGATGCTATGCTATGTTGGGTGATGTTGAGAGGACGTGTGGATTTAGAACAGCCTTGATAGCAGCGCCACTGTCTTGTCTACAGTGCTCGCCATTGTTGTTATTACTCCTCACTGGTTCTGGTGCTTGACAACAAGGTTAATCATGCCCGTGGTGCTGATCGGCTAATCGTTAGTCCCCCCCATGGTGCTTTTTGGTCATTTTTTATTTCAACTGAGAAGCTGCTGTTTCATGTCACGATGCCAGACGAATCCCTCTACTCTGTGGAGTGGGCAAGTTCCAGCAAATTCTGGACCAGGGCAAACTTAAAACTGGACTCAAATTCCTTGTATGTGTACACATACAGTACTTGGCCAATAAAGCTGATCCTTATTCCTCATTGGTGTACTCAGTTGTCATGGAGTTTGCTCAGTTGTCATGGAGATGGCTCAGTTGTTGTGATAAGTCCATGACAGCTGAGTTCAATCCAACCAGTGAAGATATGAAATGCAGTTGAAAGGTCCAGGAAAAGGGAGAATGGACTCTGGGCCGAGATTATTTTTTTGGCCAAATTTTAAAATGGATTTCTAAAAGAACTGGGAGCCAGTGCACTGAGGCTAAACTGGAGTCATTTCAGTAAAATGGTTTGTTGGAAGTCTGGCAGCAGAGCTTTGAACAAGCTGTAGGCAGTTTATTGAAAACTGAGACTTGCAAAAAGTGGAGTAGAGAAATCTAAATGAAAGTTATGATTGTTGCACTGCACATTAATGTAATGAATGAACATTATGTTATCACTTCAGTGGTGCCATATCGGTTAAATAACACCAGCGCTCATAAGCATAAGGACAATTAAACAGAGAAGATCTCAGTGAGGCAGAAATTGAGATACAACACTGTGCTTGTCAAAAAACAAGAAGCCGAGCGGTTTGCAGCGGAAGCATTACATCATCAAAAAAGATTATAAATGGAAAGTGAGCACAAGGCAGACGATTGCCATCGCATCTTTGCAAAGAACTTTTACTTAAAGTATGTTGAAATTAAGCATGAAGATGGGGAGCAACTGATAGTGTCTGAGGAATCTACTAACTAGACTTCCTTAAATCCTAATTTTGCAAACATCCATATGAATTAATGAATCACAAAAAGTGAAATGATTAATTGTCTCCCAGCCGATTAAATCAGTGCTTATTCTAGTCCACTGGGCACAGACATAACTCACAGCTTGAACCAATAATAGACACACTGACCGGGGCTGGAGGCCCAGGCCTCTCTTAATTATTACACCACTCATGCCTGCGTAGAGCAGAACCGAACTGTAGCCTGTGAGAAAATACACAAACGCACACACTCGGAGAGCAGTTTTTAATTCCCCACACACAGTGCAATCCTTGTTCATAAGAGTGGAAGGTGAGCTATATGCTGCGGGTTCATACGTCCCAGAGTGAGCTGTTTTTCATCCCAGATGAGATGCTCAATCCTCGGCATCTCTTCCTTCAGCATCCCCTCCTCCCATTACCCTCAGAAAACTAGTCCATATATCCTCCCCTTGACATTTATAGCATGAGCTGTTGCACCTTTTTGTACTATCTGCACATATATACTCTTCCTGTTTCTCTCTCCCACATATGCACATACTGCACATGCACAGAATCACATTTAGATAAAAAAACAGAGCTATAAATGATCTCAGGTCAGCAGTAGGTCACAAGCATGAAGATGAAATCCTGTCTGTGATGTTTTCTTATTTTAGATTATTCCTCGCAAATATATTCATGACTTCCCCACACGGTATTATTGGTATTATCATGTTATTTTTTAGGACCTCCTAAGTATCTGCAGTTGTAGCCTTGGCAGTTATCCATGAATCAGATCAGTTCTTTTTAACAACAGGAAATTCAGCAGGGTACAACAAATAAAATGAAAACTGTCTTTTAATATCCGAAATATTTATATGCAATCACCTGGAAAACAAAGGAGACTATTTGACTTTTTGTGGGCTTTGCTCAGCTTTAGCCAAATACACATGCTTTCCTCACATGCTATTTTGGTTTCCTTTTGCCCACAGACTAGCCACAGTAGCTGCTGCCCACCCTCAGAGCAGCCGTCGTAGCAGTTTGTGAACTGGAGCGTGTGCAGCACCACATGTGAGGCTGAATAGCAGGGTATGAATCTAAAAAAACCTTGAATTTATGTAAATTGTCATGCACAGAAAGAGATGTGAGTGCTACCTCATGAGCAGATATGCAAATGTGGTGCTTTTGAGTGTCAAATGTGTCAAAGGAAGTCCCAGCCAGTATAGAAAAATGGAATAGGAATGAAATTGTTGGAGGTCTTTAAAGCCGGGCTGCAGTAACTAACTGTGCAGCTGCTTAACACACCAGTCCGTGTGCAGTGGAGCCAAAGAAAAAAACTTTAGAGAGCTCCAGTGAAAAATGAAATTATCATAGGCTGTGTCTGATGATGACTACAGGTAATGACATGTACTCCTGCATTTTATGAAACCCATTTGAACGGCGGCTGCTAATGTCAAACCATCTTGACACAATGCAAATGGCAGGTACATTATCACATAATGCACATGCAGAAAGCATCAGCATTACCCAAACCATTAAACTTTCCTCCTGTTTTTTGTCAGACACAGAGGAACATTAACATACATTTGGAGTGATATTTCTGTCCACATGTAAGGCCAACATTTGTTTCATTCATTCATTCATTCATTCATTATCTCTGCCAGGCATTAACTTTGAAGGGATCATACATTTGGTTGTGTGTGTGTGTGTGTGTGTGTGTGTGTGTAGATCTGTCTGTCTGAAGCTAATCTTACAAACTACTGGACCAATCAGCCTCACATTTTGTGTGTACATTTATGACTGTGTATGCTCAAAGACGTCTTGTGGTTGTAGTGATTCACAATTGTTGAAAAACTTGTTTTATACAATGTTTATGGACTGCTGACTCCGCGCTCCTCTTTATCGGCCAGTAGGGATTGCTGTCACGACCCATCAAGCTCTCTGAGTTCATGTTTATTTGTCATCCTTGTGTTTCCTGGTCTCGAGCCCGGTCTCACTCCAAAGTTGTCGAAATCCGGCACTTGGGCAGTGACTTGCGGCATCAGAAACCAACAAAAAAGCGGCATGATGCGCGGGACAAGGACGAAAGTTAAGGCAGCAAAAGTCCGAGTGGGGTGAGCGGGAGGGGTGGTGAATGGGTCCAACAAACACGGACTTTCACCCAAGAGGGCGGTGTTCGCGTCCATAAGATTCTTAGGCCAAACCCTGTTCTTTTATCCTAAACCTAACCACGTGCTTTCGTTGATGACGGAAAAAAACTGTCAATTCACAGTGTTGTACCGACGCTATTATTTTTAAAGAGACTGTATGTAAACAGTAAGTTTCCTGTGAAAATGGAAGTATATTTTGAAAGAAGACAATGCATGCAACAGGTAGAACTGGACATGGTATCCCAGAACGTCAACAACCAACACACCCAGGGTACCTTGCACATCGTGGAAAGTCCGTGACCAAACGTCAATATGTGATGAGGTCGAAGTGAGAATGTGTTGGAGGTTGTGGGCTCGTCTTGTTTGAGATCCCATGTCCTGTCAAGTTTCCCTCCATTGTGGTTACTTGCCCCGCCCTAATGTGTTTCACTTGTGTCTTTTTGCCTGTTGGTTTGGATACTTTTGCCTGTTTGACTGCTTACCTGTGTACTGACCTGAGCCTGATTGAAGACCCTGAACTTTCATCCAAGTCTGTGTCTGTTTGTGAGTCCTTCTCCAGTTTGTGCTTCACAAGTCACAAGTTTTCCAAAAATTGGCTCAGCTAAAACAACAGGCCTTACCTAGTCTGTGGCTGCATGTGCTGCATGACATCATACCACATCACGAGCATTTCTGAAGCGAGCGTTTTGCCTACCCGATTTTGTAGACTTGCAGATTTTGTTGATTTGGCCATTTTTCCTTCATATTTGTGCTTCGACTGTAAGTAAGTAAACAGGGTACCTCATTAAATAGTTTCTTTTTGTTTTCTATTTTAATTATGTTGTTTCCTATTGTTGCTCTGCAGCTACAAAGTTAATGCAGTTAAAAGTCCAATTATGAACAACATGGATCAAAGATTGTGGCTGTGTTTTAGTGATTTAAAAAACATCCATTCTCATAATTATATCATTGGCTATGTATTAACTTGTATGGGCAGTGGTGTAGTGGTAGTTGGTGAGGTGAGTGTACTACTCAGTAGATGGGCAGGTTACAGAGGAGGAAGTGGGCATACTCTCCTATACATTCCAATGGCTATTTGGCTGATAGGTGGGTATACTGTAAACAGCTAGAAAAAGAGGTGGGTACACCCTGTATATCTGCGTATACCCTCCACCACAGCACTGCTGCTGAGGAAAATAACTGGCTCTCTGTCCACTATGTTCAGCAGCTAAATGCTAACTCTGTCTGTCTGCTGTTTGCTGCTGGACAAGTAGTGCACAGCAGGTTTATCAGAGCTTTTGGCTGAAAACAGCTGCATGCTGCGTCTGAAAACAATGCTGATGAGAGCTGAAAGAGTGAACCAAAACAAAAACATTGTGCCAGTAAAACTAAAACAATGAGCTGATGCTAAAATGGTCCATAGAGCTTCTGAAGAGTATTGGAGAGATGGGTGATAATAAGTTTATCACGTCAACAGGTTTCCTATTACTTTTTTTTTTTTTTTTTTTTTTTAATGCCACTCGGAATTAAATTTAAGACCAATTTTACAATATACAAAATTGGAGAAGAAAAAATGCTTTGATTCCCCTTCGTGAGTTTGAGTTTCTTAAGCATTGCCTTTTACCTGTTTCAGCCATGCTGCTAAATCTTGGTTGAATAGACAATTTTGAATTTTCCATAGTGACAGCTAGCAAGCAAACAGTGAATCCTCTGCCCTGAGTATCCCAGCTGGATAAAATATGAGTATTGCTGGTTCCACTGTCCTGATCTACGCGATGTTAATGCATTCGATGTTAAGGCATTCGATAAATTATTTAAGAAAAACTGCTGTTCACAGTTATTTTGAGATTTTACAATTCAATGTCATAAAAAACGAAAATATTTTCAGAAACGTATTTTAGTGTACTGTTTGACTGTAATACAAGATCACTTGTCACCAGCAGGCCACCATAATGTTTCTGGACAGGCAACTTGCATTTCGTCACCCACCAGCGGGAGTGTTTATTGGGCCACTGCAGCTCAGTGCATTCTGGTAGTTGTAGGTTTTCTACCTCTTGAGCAAAAGCAAATGCCACATTCCTTTTTCTCTTTTTTCCTTGGTCATATAAAACCAATTTAAAAACTATTTGTATCTTTCGACTGCATAGACAGCATAATTTTATGAAAAGACTATCTGTCCAGCAGTGAGGTACTTCTTTAGGGATCTGCAGGAACCATCCTCCATCCTGTCGTTATCATGCACAGATACATTGATCAGTGAATGTGATCTTGAGTTTTGCAGAATCAAGAACATCAGTATTCTGTCTGGTAATACAACTGAACCATGCAGGTAGTTTCAGTTTTATTTCAGGGGGGTTGGAGATCTCATTCTCAGCCGCTAACCTAATGGAGGTGAATGGATTTTTGTTTGTGCTCTTTGAAACACTGAGAAAAAAAAATAAAAATTCAATTTAAAAAAAGTCACTTTCTTTGGTAGAAATCAGAAAGTGGCTCCAATGAAAACTGCTCATGAGGTCTGTGGTTTAAGATATTGTTTCTGGAAAGATATTGCTGTTGATTTTTTTTTCAATACTTTGAGAGCACCAGATGAAAATCCATTTATCTCTATCCATTGTACTGTACGTGTAGGCAGGCAGTTTAGAGACTGCTATTAAAAAGGCTGAGCAAATCAGAACAAAACTATTTGCATGAGTACATATGTACTAGAAGTGGTAAGCAGGAACATTTTGGGGGGGGATTAGATGAGGAAAATGGTAAAGACATAATTTTTGAAAGCAGTAAGTTACTACTTACTGCTGCTCTGGAAATAGCTGAAATGGTGGGAGGGATCATTTTTGTAAATTGTTGGCTCTTGGGATTCCTTCATCATGGCAGCGAGGCAAAGATCACTGATATCTCTGAAAGATTCTTGGATATTACAATCACAGGACATCTGCTGCTACTAATGCTCTCCCTTAGGAGTTACGAGGACTGCATATTAAGGAATGAGTGGTCATGGTGTAGATTATAAAAACACTGAGTTTATATTTAATCACATTCATGCCTGCACTAATATTCTGAGGCCTAACAGTTGAGTTTGCTGAGACGAGTTTGCTGACAGGAAGCTTCCCTCCACCCAGAGCACACATTCATAAACAAAGTCATAACACAGCGACCTTCACCCAAACATATTCTTGGTATCATACAGTTGATGCGATTTTATGGTTGACCAATAACCTTTAACCCATCGACCCTCCATGTAAAAGCCTGCAATCTCAGAGAGAGCTTCTCCGCAGCAGTGGTGAACTATAAAATAAATGAATAAATTCCTGTATATTTTTTTTATGTTTCTCCACTGTTAAAATGTTAATTCAACAGCCTGTAGCTGAGTCTTTCATAACTGCTGCCAGTTCATTGTATCCCCAACTCAATCCATCTTCATATTCAGTGTGTGTGTGTGTCTGATTGTGTGTGCGCACCAAGGTTTATTGCAATTAGACAAGAAAATGTGGTTATTCTGTGGGCTCCAAGCTAATTTTCATGCAGCTAACAGTTTTATTTTCCTACAGTTCCTGTTAGACAAAGACTCCTTGCAGTTGTGTGTGTGTGTGTGTGTGTGTGTGTGTGTGTGTGTTTGCAGATGCAGTGCAGTATGTGTGTATGCATTGTAAAGTAAGATTCAATAGACAGACATTAATCGATGAGTAATTAGCTAACAATGCATCACCCAAGACACACAAACAATGCTCAAAAGACAGACACACATTACAGAACAAACTCATTGATTATTGCCTATAGATCTGTGCTTCAAAATGCACACATACATGCAATATTCACACACACATAAGCACAAGCAGGGTGGGGGGCTGGTGCTCTACATCCCTGTGAGTGCATGTAATTTTAGCAAAAATACACACAGCACCATACAGCATAAGCCTCTTACAACATAATTAACAAACAGCACTCCAGAATAGAATATGATGATACGGCACATTTCTCGAATGTTCCCTGCAAAACACAAAAACAAGCGTGTACCATTTAAATAAGCCTAATAAAATGAATAAACACAGGGCGCTGATAAACAGAAACGCTGTGATGTTTCTAACAGAAAGCGAAACAATTCCTGTGATCATCGCTGAACTGCGCTGTAAAGAAAATAGTGTAATCTGAAAAGGAGCTTTCCTTGTGTAGCTTCAGGCTATAATGTGTATACTGTGTGTTTATAGGGCAGGGACGCTAATACAACATGACTCCCAGACTGAGGTAGAAGGTGGTTTATACGGCTTTCTGCCCGATCAACCTAAAGTCATAAGGACTTTTCTCTTATTATGTCTCTCCTCTTTTTATTGTCCACAGCAGAGGCCCATTGTTGTGATCACTCTGCTGCACTTTAATGTGTTTTCTTTGGGTTTTATTATTTTTTTCTTCAGTGTGGATTAACATCAGCTTTCCGAGGGGGCATTTCGAAGCCCGAGCTCTGTTCCAATCGAGCAAGAGGTTCCTGCCGAGGTCCCCTCTCAGAGCAATGCAAAATAAAAAAATCTTTGCCATTATTATATGCGTGGCTCCAATCAGTCGGGGTCATGTGTGATCACTGCTGCGGTATGCCTTCAATATGGGCATTCCTGCAGTGTTACCTGTCACGGTAACTTCAAGGGAAATGGAGGGATTTTTAATGCATTGCAGCCTGGTAAAATTACAACTGATAAGAAAGTCAAATTTATTTATGAGGCACAAGGCATACATTTAGGCAGTTTTCAAAGTGCTTTACATACAAAAAAAATATTTAATTCAAATTATAATCAAAAATACAGATTTGTGCTCTAAGGCAAGAAGGAAATGCATTAATATAATAGACTATAATACATTTAAAATAGTTTAATAGAGACACAAAAGAGTGAAAAAGGAAGAGATTATATCAAACTCACACCATGAAATACTAATTGATTTTAAGATAGAAAATAAAGCCTATGATGACTTAATTTGTCATTTTCTGAAATATTCTGGTATAAAAACCATGTTGTCAGGAGACTGTGAGTCTAGAACTTGAGTTTAAGAATGGGTGACAAGAACCTTTCTGTATTTCTGTCCAACAAATACAAAGTATCTGCCACTGAAGCTCACTGATAATGCTAAAGTAAATAATGTCTTTTTCTACAGATGTCTTCTAATGGACAGTAGGAATCATTGTGGCTTTTTATTTAATCCAGACATCGGCAATGTGAATAAGAACATGATCCTTTTGTAAGTAACTGCCGAGTCCCTGTAAGCTGAGTCCCAGAGTTACTGCACATCTACACTAACCTTAAGAGTATATCCCTTTGGCAGTTAGTGTAAAAAAAAATGTGTGTAACCATTTTGTGCCAACAGCAAATGATACGTGATGAGCCCAGGCAGGCTGCAGTGTGGTAAGCTTCAAACTTAGATGGTGTTTGATTTCTCTGGAACTGTCTCGCACATGTCCATCATTTATTTGATGTCTTCCAGCTGTGAGCAGCTTTCTCGTAAACTTTAACTTCAACTTCAGCTTAAACTATTTTATTATTATCCCAGAGGAAATGTGGTCACAGGAGCACTCTGATGAGATCTGCAATCAATAGTCAAGGACATAAAATCAATAAAGTATACAGCAAAAACAACAAATAAAAACAGAATATTACTTTTTTTTTTTTTTTTAAAAAGATAAGTTGTAGACCAACTACAAATATAGAACCCAATAAAGTGCAGGTATGCGAGTCTCCATTACATTAAAATATTCTTTTATTTTTAAGCCCTGTGTGTCTTCATTTTGAGCATGCTGCAGTGGCGGCCTGAAGGAAGAGGGGATCAAACTCTTATGAGGTGGGTGATGACGACAATTAAAAGTCAGTTGAGTCCATAGCTTGTAAAGACGATAGACGTAGCTACTGTGACTACACCCATTTGTTTGTGGACTTTGGTTTTGAAGCCTCAAGTTTGACATTTTGGCTGTAGCTGTATTGGATTTTTGAAGCCAGAAGTGACCACATTTGGATGAGGCTGGAACTGCAGAGGAGCCGAGGACTGGATCTGACTGAGGAGCCGAGGACACTATCGGCAGACAGCCTGTCACTCAAAATGGCCTACCCTTTATTATGTGTAACTTTAATCCTTAATAAATAGGTGATTTATATAAAAATCAACCCTCGTACAGTTGTCATGAATGTTGGAAATAGCTTTAGAGAGCAAAACTGTTTTTTGTACCAGGCTGTAAAAACATGTTTATTTCTGCTGTTAAGTTGGGCATAAACATGAAGGTCTATGTCAGGTGTTAGCAACCTTTACTATCAAAAAAGCCATTTTTGACCAAAAGTAATAATAATTAAAAAAATCAATGTGAAGCTGCAAAACATATTTGACCCTTGTAATGAAGGTGAAACAGCCTATTAAGTCTAAATTAGCATTATTATTTATGATTATTTGGTTCTTTAACTTTGGAGAGCTGCAGTGAAAGCAAACAAATCTGTCACTGTATTACTAAATTCTTTCTTTTATTGTGAGTCTTTTACTTTTTTGGATTTAGCATCTATAGCTAACCAGCTAGGAAGATGCAAGACTAGCCACAGCTATAGAGGTTTAGCAAAATTTCAAGGAAAAGGTGCCAGGCAGTGGATGTATAACACACATTTTTTTTTGGTATAGACGCATCACATTTCTACAGTTTGTGAATGTAAGAATTTCTTCAGGCCTACAACACTGATAAATAAAATAAAATAGTTTAAAAAAAAAGTTAGTCATTTCCATATATTTTTGTATATTTTTATATTTTATATTATATTTTCCATATATTTAAATTGGCTGCCTGTGGCTCCTGAGCTGCAGGTTGCCTACCCCTGGTCTAGGTAGATTGATTGGCTTCTGGAGCCAGCCTCAAGTGGCCAACAAAGGAACTGCAGTTTTTGGCAATTCTGTGTTTGCTTGATTTTTTATTTAGCAGACTGAGGCAACCAAATTGAGTGGTATGGAGAATGTGAAGGTACGTCACACCATGGGCGGGGGGGGGGGGCATCTTGTGAGATACGCTGTCTCTTATCTCTATTTACAAACTATGTCTTGGGCTGCCACGTTATATGGATCTGTGTTGTTAACTGTGATTAGTGTGTCCAAATACCTTGCCTAAAACTGCAGCAGACACAGATAACACAGCACAATCTTCACAAGATGGCGCCCCCACTCAAACCATTTAACACAGCATGACGTCAACTTCACATTCTCTTTAAAACATCAACACCACAATCAAGAATCAAGCATGTTTCGTATGCATACTCACGTGTTTGAGAATATTTGTTTTTGTCAGCAGTGGATATGGGGATCAGACACCAAACTGCTGGATTAAAACAAACAATATAAAATATTAAGACAATATCATGAACTAATCTGCTGGGACGACACAAATATTGACAGTATTTCTGGAAAGAGAGGTTGAGTGGAGCTGTATGCATTAGCAATCATTAGAAGATCTTAAACATATTGACACTCAGCTGTGGTGGTTCCCGCCTTGACTAAACATTTTGTAACCTTTAGGTATAACTGCCCTCTAGAGAGGTGTGAGTATGCGTGTGGTTTTTAATTTCCCCTATTGAAATCCACAGAGAGAAAGGTGGGTGCCAAGTCTCTCCTAATATTCCTTTATGAGATTCTGTGTATTTCTGTGTGTGTGTGTATGTGTGCGTGGGTGTATGAGGGTAGCCGCAGGTAAACCTCAGGGGAGGGGTTATGCATAACTGAAAAGCCACTGTAAGCTGAAAGAAAAGTTTCCCTAAATGCTGGTAATATGCTTAGCCAGGAGTTTGACTGGGGAAAATTATTCACAAAGTAGCCAGTAAGGAAAAATCCAGATACTGGGACAGAACCATTAAGATAACATGAATCAACACACACACACACAAGTGATTTCAAACACAGAACAGCTGACAGAGCTTCACAGTCAGTATCATGGCAGCGTATAAATATTTCTTACCCTGTCCATTTCCTCATGAGCTAATGCTTCGTCCCATTTACCGTGGTAGTCAGAAGTCAGAGCTGGGAATGACGTCACACCTGAGTTGATATATTGCAGTACAAGAAGTTGGGTTGCCAAATGTGTAACGTCGTCATAGGTAAAAATCTGTTTACATTTTTATAACTGCAAATGAAATCGACTTGTTGTGACTAGGCATGGCTACTATATTTTCCAAGGTGTTATCCAAGCAACATGCCACACCCACCTGGAGGAGGACGGCAGTCATAATTGTGTTCCTGCACCATCGCTGCCGCAACTAACAACACCTTGGTTTTCCAACTTCTAGAACTGGAATGTGGTCACGTGGGTGTGAAATCATTCCCAGCTCCAACTTCTGACTTCTGGAGTACATAGGCCTATCTCACATATCACGAACGGCAACTGGATGTAGGTAAAAATCTGCATCCAGTTATTTGCGCTATCTTAACTTGTGGGTAGAAACAATGGTGGAGTCAAGAAGTAGTCAGGCATGTAGTGTTCCCTTTTGCTCAAATAAAAACAAGAAACAGCTGTATTTGTCATTCCACGGCTTTCCAACCAACGACGATGTGAAGGAGATGGGTTTTGTCCATAAGAAGAGATGAGGGAGTGGGATTTACTGTGAAGAGAGGCAGCACTTTAGTGTGTGCCTTGCACTTTAAGGAAGAAGTATTATTCCACCCAGAGTCTGGTCAGAAACTTTGAAACCTCAGGCTGAACCATCAAGATTTCAATGGATCAACAGGGGAGAATGTAAACAGCGCCAGACTCAAACAGCCAGAGGAAGTGGTTGTGATGTGGAGGAAACAGCACACACCGAAATGGAGTGTGTTCCTGCGGCAGTGATGGTGAAGGAACACAACTATGACTGCCGGCCTCCTCCAGGTGAGTGTACAGTAGCATGTTACTTATGACTTTGTTAAATACAGTAGCCGTGCTTAGTCACAACAAATCAATTTCAATTGCAGTCATAAAACTGTAAATACATTTTTACTTAAGACAACGTTACACACTTGACAACCTAATGTTGTGGAATAGCTCTCCAGTCTTAATGTTGGCTTGACTCCTAGCATAACGGGGACACAGCATAATACCTGTCAAAGCCCGGTTAGCCATTGTCAGCCTCTGTTTGAAATATCAGTTGATAACAACACAGTATGCAATGCTTTGCACATACAAACAGAAGTTTGATGGTATGTGTGTACGACTGACTTAATGAGACACAAATAAGACAGAAGTGCTGAAGAAGCAGCAGCAGAAGTTACCACAGCTTTCAATTACTGTTTTTAGGTTGGGGCTTGTGAGGTTTGCCCAAATTTCCAAGTTGGAAATGAGACTTGAGGCATTCCAGTTGAAATATCCAGCTGGGACCTTGAAAATTATGACTTGCCAATTTAAATGGAATGCACCATAAGGTTCAACGTTCATTCTCCATTTTGAAAACAGCAGCTGAATAAACAATCTCACAGCTGTTCAGAAGCTCTTTAATCTAAAGGCTGAGTATCGTTCACACGCTGCTTCAACATGAGAAAAAATCCTTTCTTCTTTACAGTTGCTTAGCTTGGAAAATCACCGCTCAGGGGTTGGGGTTTAGTGAACATTCAATTAAGACAATTGCAGTTAGAGTATGAGGCTATAATATTGGTTTTAATGAGTTGAAATACCTTTTTATTTTCCCACATATCAGCACAGCACACCCAGTTTGAGTTGTGTCTGTTCTTGTATAGCTTGTTTGATGGTTGTATTAAAGAAAACTACTCACTATTTACAGGGATGTCAAGTGGTAATGCTTAGCATACAGATATAGAGAGAGTGATGTTTGAGAGATGCAGGGAAAGGGTGTATTATATGCAACAATTCCATCAGACAAGTCCCGCGCTACCAGCACCCAAATTAAACAAATTTTGAGCAGTGGAGGTTTCAGATTGTGTTGATTGCCGCTGGGAAGGATTTATTAAGGGCGGAGAACGATGACAGTCTATCGCTGTCCCCCGAAGAAAGCAGCGTTTGGACAGGCTGGATGGGGATTTGCCTGAGGCCCTACTAAGAAACAGAAGGAACAGCTGTCCTTGACACATACACTGCACACAAATACCCATGCAGGCACGCAGACAAAGACACGTACGTGGACACGTACATGCACATGCGCACGCACACACACTCCAACTAATCCTGTCTATTGTTGCCTGAGGGCACATTTTTGCAGAGAGGGAAGCTTTTCCACAGGACGGGCACAGGAGAAGCCCACAAGGGCCAACACACTCATATCACAACCTCAGATCTCCTGCACTGCATGACAGGTGGAGAGGAACTCACGTGAGGTTCAATTTATGCATGCTTTTCATGAATGCCTTTGTTCGAGCACAACCACTTCAATCTTGTAACCTTTTGAAGAGAGAAAAGCTTCCTTTTTTGTTTTCTTGCATGAACTTTCTATAACACTCTGGTCTCTCTTGACCTCTCTCTCTGTTTGTTTTGTTTCTCTATTTGAATAAGCCTATAGCCGAAGATTCCTGCAGGACTTGTTAACATAGCAGGCCATTAAATGGACTCATTTAAAACAGACACTGCTTAAGTCGTCTGAGAACGGATAAATCAATGTTTCTCTCTCTCTCTCACGCACACACACACACACACACACACACACACACACACACACACACACACACACACACATAAACAGATCCAAGGTCTTGGTGCCGGTGAGTTATAGCAGCCATTAGGTTTTCACATGGAGCGTTTCTTGCATATTGGCTCCTGGAGTTTCCCCCTGAAACTGTTCATTCTTCTCCTCTATCAGTGTTTACACTTACAGTAAAATGCCAAGGCAGATTCAAGGTCTTGGTAGCTGGGTGGCTTGTAACCACATGTCAGTGTTGTGCTTAAAAGTCAAAAGCAATATAAAGACTCCAACATAAAAGAAATCTTCAAATAACTAGCAGAGTGCGGCAGCATTTTGGCATCCTGAAAGATAAAGTATCTATGGAAAAAGATAATAATCTCCATTACAGATGTAACATCCCATACAGTCTGAGTCAACCAGCTAGCATCAAAACCATTTAAGTGAGCGAGCTTAAATCTTCAAAAATGCTTAAAAGGCTTTATGAAGCTGTGAACCAGCTCAGGCTGATGTAAGACATAACTTTATCAGGAGTTGCAATATTTGCCGGCATCTGAAAGCAGATTATTAGAAGCTTGTCGGAAAGATTCCAGTCTAAAGGCACAGATATAACAGAGCCCCCACCATGAAGCAAAGAGAGCAATCAAACCCTGTTAGTAAATGTGGAATATTTCAACTGATGGATCCTGATACAAACATAAATGGTTGTTTGTTTCTGGGAAAGAAAGTATTTTCAAGATCTGACCCTCAAGCACACTCCAGCCCAAAATCCACCATCTTATATGACTAGACGATGGAACTGTACTTTAAAATGTAGCCCAGACTGCATGCCCACAGTGATGCTCAGTAATCCAGACAGTAGAGAAATAGAAGTCAAGGCAGCTGGATTGGAAAAGATTTTCATCTTGATACACCTGTGCACATCCAGCTACCTTCAACTCAGTACTTTTAGAACTTTAATTCACAATCTGGGGGGTCATGACCCACACAAGGGGTCGTGAGATGAATCAGAGGGATCACAAAATGATAAGTGTAGAAAAAAATTTAAAAAAATACAGGTTGTTTGTGCAAGCAGCTTTTACGACCTATATTTGTGTTTAGTGTCGGAGGCAACCTGTAGTGGCTGCAGTAATTATGATGGAACAAAGGAGGATGCGAGGTGGAGTATGGGGGGTTGATTTTTTATATAACTCAACCGTGAACTTTTATTAAGGCTTAAAGTAAGACATTATTAGGAGTGGGCTGCTTTGAGTGACAGGCCATCTGCTGATAGTCCTCTGCATCCTTTTCCAGATCCACCCCTCGCTCCTGCACAGCATCAGCCTCTTGCTCAAATCAACTCCCTCTTCCTGAAGTTGCGAACTCCAGATTTCAAAATAGGAGTCCACAAACCAAAGGGTGACTTTGTGGTAGCTACATCCATTATTTTTATAGTCTATGCAAACAACATATGTGGTCTTATGGATTACAGGAGTAGCTCTCAATGGGTCCACATTTCTTGTCAGTCATTAGTTCAAGGTCCACACAGTTTAATATATTCAGCATCATACTTGCATTTTGCCATTGACAGCTAGTTTGCTGTCTCTGTCAAGTAGCTGTCCATTAGTCACTGACTCTACAGCAAGAAACAGCACTTCAAAATAAAAGCTCTGTGTCAGAAATTCACTGTACTTCAAAATAAATTGTGTTTTTTTTTTTTTACAAACTTTGACATATTTGCGAATTGCATGCAGTCCATTGAGAGTGGACCCGCGACCCACTTTTGGACCAGGACCCACCAGTTGGGAACCACTGGGTAGAGGACTTGTTGCTATATTCACATCTTTGCTTTTTTCTCTTAAGATGCTGTATAGTTTTTGCTCTTCAGACCTCTAAAAGTTAGCAAAGTAAAACAGTCTGTGATGGGAAAAGTCACTCTTTGAATGAACCACTATTGTGCACGCAGAGGACACTGCTATGTATCAGGGGAAAAGAAGGTTGGGAACCACTGCTCTAGAAATCCCTGACAGTACTTTTAAGTTCAGTTCAGGTGTGCCTCAGACTCTGCAGTTGGAGAGGCCGTTGGTGCAACACCTCCGTATTTAAAAACTGAGCAGTGAGCAAAATTCCTGCAAAAATATTTACCTCCAGATGCACCTGCTGATGTTGTTTGTAATTAAAACTGCTCTGAGCTGAAGAGGAGGAATTTAAAAAATACAACTCTCCTCTGACAACTGAGGAGTTGTAAGTCCCCTAGTGCTAAATATAAATTCACATCTAATCTCACCAGACCCGGGAAATGTACTTACCTTGCAGTTCAACAACTTGGATGACGAAACTACCAAGTTGTGCGAGAAGATACTGATCAGGATATGAAAACTCTTCACGTCTGCAACCTCAAACTGTTCAACCCCATCATGCTGAGGACCGAGGAGTCTTAGAAAAAGAGAAATTCCTGCATATGCTGTAGATGAAGTTTGCCAGATTAATAAAACACAATGCACCACTATGTGTGGTCTTAGTCCTTTAAAGGAAGGTGAGGAGATAATTGAGTGACACC
Organism: Cephalopholis sonnerati; assembly: GCA_019142605.1. Taxonomy (NCBI): domain Eukaryota; kingdom Metazoa; phylum Chordata; class Actinopteri; order Perciformes; family Serranidae; genus Cephalopholis; species Cephalopholis sonnerati. The sequence continues at coordinate 21,552,379 of JAGQAX010000003.1, forward strand.
TGTGATTGTGGGCGGGGCAAAAACACACCAAACAATCCAGAAAAGAGGAGCACAGAAAGGAGAGAGGAGAAAGGTCTTAAATAAAGAGGATATTTAAAATCCAATCCAGTTTCTGAACACTGTGCCTTCACTCTGACAGAAGCAGAGAAAAAGCACACAAGAATGACAAAGAAAAAGTACATTTGGAGGAATGTGAGTGCCAGTTTGTATGCAGAGGCGGCTGGAGTTCCTACTTGAGCAGCCATGTGCTGCCAGGCAGAGTGCTGATCCCCGGAGCTGCTATGATTGATTCTTTTTTTAATCTCCACCTTTTTCTGCCTGGATTTAACCCTCAACTGTTTTCTTCACTTTACTGGATATTCTCATTTGCCCAAAGGAACCATCTCCAGTAAGTCTCTGTTTTATTGGTCTCTCTACTGGCTTCTTGACACAGTTTGGCCTTTAATACACTGACATGGTTCTGCTGTTTATGAACTGAGGAAAGCTCATTGTCTGCATGGATTATTTTTTGATAATTAATTATAATATTCCACTGTGATGTGTTTTAATACACTAGTTTTGCATCTGTCCATTTATCTTTCATTTTGTTGTGCTCTGAGAGTAAATAGGGGTCTGTACAAAAATGTTTGGGGTGGAGGAGGATTATGTATTTTGTCTTTTTAAGGAAACACACTGTAGTTTCATAAAATGTTGTTCCGTCTGGATAAAGTGTTAAAAAATAATGGCTTCAATGTGTGCAATAAGTCTTAAATGCGCTCTTTGCCATCTGCAGAGGAGGACAGTTATGTCTAAGGTTTATTTGTCAGCATCCAAGGGCGTGGTACTCATTTCAACATCAGAGGGGACACATGAAAGGGGAGGTTGTACGGTCTTTCACCAGAAAATTTTGAGCATCAAACACTTAATTTTTTGCATTCTGGTGAATTTTTATGCACCAATTTTGCCTTTTCTGCATCCCTTTATGGCGTAAATGTCTTTAATTTTGTCAAAATTAAAGTCATGTTTTTATTGACTGCTAAACATTGAAGGAGACATGCCCCCTGTGTCCCCCCTGAAATCTACATCTACACCCCCATCATTATTGTGATCTCTATCAGTGGCCGCTCCTACTGAATTATCACGAGGAATAAAATTAAATGTATTAGTTTATTATATAATATGAGTTGCCAACATGTGTTATTCCGTTAATATACTGAGTTAAAGAGTTAAATTAGTCTACACCATCTTAAAATCCTCATGCTCCGCTCCCTTGAATTATTGATGGGGAAACGAGCTGTACCAACTCAATACTGTTATTTTGAGATATTGGGGTGGGAGGCTGTTGCAGTTTTTTTGTAAGTCAAGGAGAGTATTTAAAGGAAATAATGCTGGGGATGTTGTTGGTTTTTTAAAACATATAACATAAGGTTCAGCCCTCCTTCCCATCACTGGTAATATTTGGGACAGAATTGGGGGATGACTCTTCCATCAAATGTGCATCCTTTACTTTTAATACTATTAATTTAATATTTAAGTACACGAAACACATGTATGTATGCTGTGGGTTATGAGACAGCGGGCACAGATATTCAAAAAGCCCCACCATCTCTCCTACACAGGAGAAACACACCCAGTCTTTGTGCTGGTTTTGCCTCTTTGTAGTTGTTATGCATCTTTGTAGTAGTAAGTTTGTGTGCCCTCGTGATTATTTGTCTCTTTACATTGGTTTTGTGTCTCTTTGAAGTCTTTTTGTGTCTCTTTAGGGTCATTTTGTGTCACTGAGGTATATTTATGTATTTTTGGTTGTTTAGTGTTTCTCTGAGGTAATTTTGTGCATCTCTTTGTGGTAGTTGAGCATCTCTTTGAAGTCATTGTTTTTCTTTTTGAGGTATATTTATGTAATTTTTGGTTGGTTATGTCTCCTCGTAGTCGTTTTGTGTCTCTTTGGAGTTCCTTTGTATCTCTTTGTCGTGGTTTTGTGTCTCTTTAGGGTCATTTTGTGTCTCTATGAGGTATATTTGTGTATTTTTGGTTGTTTGGTGTTTCTCTGAGGTAATTTTGTGTCTCTTTGATGTATATTTGTGTTTCTTGGTTAATTTGTGTCTCTTTGTAGTTCCGTTGCATCTCTTTGTTATCGTTTTGTGTCTCTTTGAGGTATATTTGTGTATTTTTGGTTGTTTGGTGTTTCTCTGAGGTAATTTTGTGTGTCTTTGTGGTAGTTGAGCATCTCTTTGAAGTCATTGTTTTTCTTTTTGAGGTATATTTGTATAATTTTTTGTTGGTTATGTCTTGTCGTAGTCTTTTTGTGTCTCTTTGGATTTGCTTTGCATTTCTTTGCGATGGTTTTGTGTCTCTTTGAGGTATATTGTTGTCTTTTTTGTAGTTGTTTCTGTCTCTTTGCAGTTCCTGTGCATCTCTTTGTGGTGGTTTTGTGTCTCTTTGGGTATATTTGTGTATTTTTTGGGGGCATTTTGTCTCTGTGGTAGTTTACTGTCTCTTTGAGCCATATTTGTGTCTTTTTTGGATGTTTTCTGTCTCTCTGTAGTTTCTTTGCATCTCTTTGTGATGGTTTTGTGTCTCTTTAGAGTCATTCTGTTTGTCTTTGAGGTGTATTTGTGACTTTATTGGTTGCTTTGTGTCTCTTTGTTGTTCCTTTGCATCCCCTCATGGCTGTTTTGAGTCTCTTCCTTGTCAGCACATGTTAATTTGAGTGACATTTTGTGTGTGACAGCCAAGGGGGCCCTGACACTTTGTGCCCCTGGGCCTAGTTGGCCCATTCAGTAATCTATCCATGTAACTAAGTCTACAAGCTACACATATCCACATGTTGCTTCTTCCGGACTACCACGCAGGCAAGATTTAGTTGCACACATTAATATCATTTAGACTTTATTGGTTAATGTGGTCAGACTCATTTTAAAGTAGAGGAAGTTAGATAACTGATTAGCAAAGTCGCAAATGAGTCAGCCTCATTCGAACACACACATGCACACACACACATGAACACAGACATGCACACACACGCACATCCTCTGGTGAATATGGATGAGAGTTGATGCTTCCTAGTGGGATGACAGACTGTTTTCAACCCCCTTTGATCTGTATGGCTGCTCCTGTATCCCCCGACTTCACACATACACACACACGCACACACACACACACACACACATGCACGCACACAAACAGACACACTGTCCCTTTGAACCCTGGCCAAGATGGTGGGTCAGGAGCACACAGTGTCCAAAACAGGACAGGAAATGGATCTGGTCCATGTAGAGAACAGCATCAGCAAACTCTTGTTTACATGTTGAGAAGAGAAGAGGGAAAAGACGGACACTGAGAGGCAAAGACATGGAGGAGAGGACAATGTGGGAAAAATAACAGCTGAGGAGAGTGTGATATCTGTCAAGCCTTTCTAGTACTGTTAGAGAGATTCTTTGTTGAGGGTTGACAGTAAATGCAGCTAAGTATATTTTGCGCGTATGCACAGCTTGTGTGTGTTTGAGCTGCACTTGTGTGCGCACCGCTGCAAGTGTTTGTGTGTACTTTTTACTTGTGCGTCTGTATGTGTCTGTCTGTTGAATAGGCTTCTTGTCATTGACCTAAAAACAGTGTGAGAGCCTGCCAGTGTCGCTTAAATCCTCTTTTCTTCTCCATTCCCCCGGTCTCTGTCTTCTAGTCGGTGCACACACTCGTCTGTGTGTATGCGTGTGAGTGTTTCCGAGAGTGGTGTGTGTGCGCACGCGTCAGTTGCTGTCTCTATTTAAACATCATACAGACTCACAAATGGCGTTCCTGCCAACAGAGATGAGAGCATACTGTTCACAAAGACTCTTACTCTCCCACTCTTTCTCTCTCCCACTCTCCTTCTTCAGTCCCTCCTTTATACTTTGAGGTACCCATGGGATATCATTAGTGTTATTACCGTATTGAGATAAATGAGAGCACGCACGTATTCATGTGTGTGTGCACTTATGTGTGTGTGAACAGCATGATGGAGGTGCTGAGATTCCGCTTGTCCAAACCCACCCCGAAGGGTTGGGTATAATTACAGAGTAAGAGCGATCACAGAAGCTGCTTTCAAGATTTCAAGTGTTTTTTCCTGCATCCTGCGACCCCTTCATTCTCTCCTCCATCATTTTGTGTATACACATCTGTGTGTGTGTGAGTGCGTGATTTTTTTTTTTTTAGCTTTACGAAAGTTAGAGTGAGGTGCTTGTGTTTTGTCAGCCTCGTGAAGGCAGTGTGATGTTGCATCACCAAATCTCTCCTTAAGGGGTGAGGGTTAAGCATAATTACGGCTGCTGCTTTCATGTTTTCTCTCGCCTCGGCTAGTCTTCGCTGCCACCGCTGGCCTTTCGTTCCGTATCAAAGGAGACTTTGGTCCTCTGGGGGCTGCAGACCCAGGCACACATGACACAGATTAACACACACACTGCTCACACATACACATTCATCAGGATTTTATTTGGCGATTTGCATCAGTTAGTTTTTTTCTAATGTTGTAATTTCAATCTTGCACGCACACATCAGGATTTCATTTACATTTTAATACTGTTTATTATTAATTTTGAGTCATATTCACTTTGGCTTTAGATTAACTCAGATGTAGCTTCGACTAGTTTCTATTTTTAGGTTTATATTTTATTTTCTGAATAACCTCTTGTATATGAGAAGAATGGTGTGTATCATGGTGACTGTATATCCTTTAATGGAATTACGCTACTGTAAGATTTCATATATCCCATAATGACTGTGAATATAAGCTGTGATGCTTTGCCAAGGCGCATGAAGCTATGCTTGTTGAGCTTTCCATTCTCGTAATGCACATACCAGTATGCAGGTTACAATGATAATGGTGGCAGATTCACCACAAGAAAGTCATAGTAATTTTTGAAACAATGGGGTCCTTTATTTCAGGCGGCTTTTCATTTCTAGCCAACCACCGTCGATTTCCAAATCTAAAGCTTGACTGATCTGCTCGGCCTGGTTACGGTTGCTAAGCTGTGATTGGACTGTTGCTGGTCAGGGGAGGGGTTTAGCAAATGGTCAGTTATATATTTGTATGTTTTTCTCAAGTCCTGCAGTTTGGATTTGACCAAACAACAAACAACAACAAAACTGTGCAGCCCTGCTTTGCTTTACGGCCTTGATAAACACACAAACAACAACACATTGAACACAAATGAGGGTGACATTCCTAACAGCTGCACAGAGGTCAAAAGTGACACAACAATGCCTGACAGACTTCCTCCTCACCTTCATTTTCCTCCTCTCTCAAGCTGTCAATCATCTTAAACCCTCCACCTGTCAGAATTTCTTTCCGTTTGTCTGTCCATCCGTCTGCCGGCCGGCTCGCTCAGCCTGCCGGTCTGTTTCTCGGTCTGTCTCTGTTGGCATGACGATACTGCAGCGTTAGGATTGTGTGCATGTTGTCTGTATCTTACAGAGGATATGACCATGTATGTTTCTTTTATAGGACATGTGTGGAATCATGATATCAATGGTATAACAGCAGAGGACAACAGTGGGTGTTAACATGATTCTTTCGTATTTGCAGGGACGCTATAGGATTATATTTGTTTTTATTATCATGTATGTGTGTTTATAGTGATCATATAGAGTATGCATACATCATGACAACATACAGTATGTATTCATATTGTGATGGCTGTATATTTTACTATACATACATTTGTACGTAGAATTAGAAATTTAAGTGACAGAAATTACCTGTCTTTTCTCTTTTTGTAAAACACAAGCTAAATATCCGTGCAGGTATTAGCGACTGCTATGGCAGAAGCTAATGGGGATCCGATAACTTAACAAAATTAAATATATAGATATGTATGTATATATATCGGTAAATACTGGAAAGAAACACCAATATCTACCAAAAAATATTTTTTAAAATTGTATTCTCAGAATTGAGCAAGGAGATATTTCTGACTTCCATTTTTGTTTTGGATAAGATTTTTTTCAGATATGACTTGGGAAACATGTTAAATGGGTTATATTGTGCAGCAGAGAAAATACTTTGTCATTCAGATGGAAATACATGTTTTTTTTATTTTTATTTTAGAAAAGCAGTAAGTGTTGTTTTCAAATATGGCTGTGTATTTATATTTATCAGAAGAGGAAATCCTTAGGTCTGTATATAAAGTAATTAAAATAAGTTCCACCTTTATCAGCTGAACATCACAGTGATGAACACATTAATGCAGCAATAATTAGAATCCAGTCATAATATGTATTATTCTGCAATAGGCCATTCTGCATAATGAGCACTTTTACGTTTGGTATTTTAACCATACTTTGATGTGAATACTTTTTGACTGAGTATTTTTTTTAAACTGTAGTATTGCTACTTTTACTGTAAAACATATACTACAAATACTTCTTCCACCGCTCCATACATTTTGGGCAACAAATATCATGTCTCTGATTTCATAAGTCAGCATAATAAATGCTGAAATGCAGCTTATAAAATTCCATTTACCATGGTAGTAGTGCCCATAATTTCCTGATCTTTGCATCTATGTACATGAATAATACATATGAGTACATGCAGTAATTATCTGTGTTGGTCTGCAGAGATTTGGTGCATACAAGTTACATACAGTACAGTGTTTGTAAAACTGGCATTAACACATATTGTATTTTAATATGAGTTCCCTACGGCTGTGTGGATGTCTTTATTGGCTACGTACACTTTACTGTAGTAGTCCAGTTTGTTAGTCTATCCCATGACACCTCTCACTCATAATTAATCAATTCACACTCTGTTAACACGATAGTGTAGCCCCTCCAGTATTCCTACACATAAAGGTCATTAAGATCGTGTTTACTTGAGGACACAGACACGCACAATGGTTAAATCAAAGTCAACAGCAACCTTCAGTGGTGGAATTTACTGTAACTAAGTACATGTACTTACAGTAAGTACAGTTTTTGTGGTATTTGTACTTTACCTGATTGTTTCCAGTTTATGCTACTTTATATTTGTAGTTCACTACATTTCAATATGTACAGTATTGTACTCTTTACTCCACTACGTTTATTTTCTGTTTATGTTTTACTGATTCAGATTAATACAAAATATATAAATAATGGTAGTATATATAGGAGTTAAAATAGAACTAACACTGATGTGGGAAAGATTGCTTTTAGATTCTTTGGACCAAACATCTGGAAGAAATTGTAGTGTACTCTGAAGCTCGATACTCTGGTTCCAATGTGTCAATTCCAAATCTAGTCAAAAACCTGACCGTGACTGTTTTAACTTGTTTTAACTGACTCATTATTGTATGATACGATATGATACGATACGATATGATATATTATAGATGTGTATTATGCTTTGTATATTATGTATGTTATGTATATTATTATATGTTTTGTGTCATTATTTAAGTCCTCAGGTCTCTCTGGACGTACCTGATTAAAGTTAATATCAGTTAAGTAAAATTTTGAATTCAGGACTTCTACTTGTAATGGGGTATTTCTGCACATTGCATCCTTTTCTAAAGTAAGAGATCTGAACACTTCCTCTGCTGGCAACATTTGAGTCTTAAATTTTCCTCTGACAATTGGAAAGACGCTCACAGGAGACATCCACCTAAAACATTTTAACAGCATTTGTCAAAGTGAGTAGAGTATTTGCTGTTTCTTGTTTCCACAGAAAACTGGCCAGAGGTAGTTTAATATCTTGATGTGATGTGACACCAATGTGTTTCTAATGTATAGCTGCCAAAGAGTCAAACTTTTTTTCATTTTTAGCAATCCAAGACATCAGCAGTAATCATTAGGACTCAACATTTGGCAGTGATATTCAACAGTTAGAGTGGCAAAATCCATCGTAGACAAGGAAGAGATAACCATTTATAGCCGCAGTAGATGACAATGCAGAACATAAACAAGACATGACACATCCTGACTAATGGGGCATCACTCTTACTTTTAAGACACTTGGTCTGGTATCACTATCACTACAGTTTTATAGTCCTGTCTGCTTGTATGACTCACAGCTGAAGGCAACAGCTTCATTTTCCAGGTGTTGTTGAAAGTCACTCTATAAAGTATGAAAAACCTGACTGATGGAGGCAGATGAGGCAGGGTGAGAAAAGAGCTAAAACAGACTGTTACATTAGCACCAGGTGGTGCAAATCACTGTTTTCACAGAGAATATATTTGATGATACATCTCGACTATTTGACTCAAGAGTGCACATTGTTTTCCTCTCGTTTGATTCAGTGAATGATGGTTTGATTCAGAAAAGATTAGCTGAGTATTCAACAAATAAATAAGTGAAATAAAGTGAGACTGTCACTATTCTCCTCCGAGCTAAGAAGTCAATAGTAGAGTTATATTTTACCACAGTCTTATGAGCTTTTTGCGGACCATTTAATCCCATCTCAGAGTCTTTCTCAGTGGATGGAGTTTGCTCAGTTGTCATCCGGTGATCTAAGGATGAAACAAAGTCATGGTTTTAGGTTTCTATTAATTAAAAAACGTCCTGATGATACTAAAGCAGCTTTAAATCAATGGAAAAAAGTGTTTTCTGATGTCACTGCAGGATCACGGCCAGGCATTGTGAACATTCAGGACTCAGCCCATAGTGGAGTCTGGGGAGATTTCCCCAATATATGGCAGTTCTATGCAGTACTTTTCAAGCCATCTCAGATAATAGAACGCCTAAAACTCTGTACATCATTTGGGGAAAAACATGATAGTTGCCAAGGACGTAATCCTGCTGAGCCTATATCCCATTTTGTGTCTAATTGTTCTCCGCGTGTCTTCATCATTCTGAAACTACAACACAACAAATGTTGAGGATGACTGAGTTTCACTTCTGCCACCTAAAATGAGGCAAAAATGTCACTATATTTAGGTTACATATAGGCAGGGTAGAAATTTGATGTAAGCAGCATTACCAATCTTGAGATCTATTTTTGCTGTATTATGCAAATCTCCTACACCTAAATCCATGCCATAATAATGTGGGCTGCTCTACTTCCAAATCATGGATCCCAAGCAATGCAAAGCAAAAATATGATCTTCAATACTCTGAAGTGAATATTAGGCCAACAGGTAGGGCTGGGCGATATGGACAAAAATTCATATCTCGGTATTTACAGGCTGAATGGTGATACATGATATATATCTTGGTATTTTCTCAGAAATGGGCAAGGGTTAGGGTTAGCAAGTCAAAGCCATATTTGAGATGTCACAAGCACTTTTATAAAAACAGACTGTGATCAAAATAAAATGCAAAGACAGGGCTTTTATTCCCCTGTTTGAAAATATACAGCTGCACAACATGTAAATGAAAAATTATATATAATAAATCGCAGGGCTGTACGTTAACGTTTTTGCACATAGCAGTGGAGCTACAGAGGTTTAAAGGTTTGCAGCACAGGACACAAAACTATAACATGACTACAGAAGTATCAAATAGGCTTAAATCCATTTTAGCATGTAACAATTAGAAATCTTTGTAGGGGGAGCTAAAAAGTAGTTTTCCATGGCCTGTCACATGAATCTAGTGCTGGAAAATGATTTACATCTTTTTATTTATTTAGGCTATTGATCTTATTTATACAGATAGCATCAACAGAGAGGCCGAGGGAGGGAAGGAGCATTTTTTAAACACATCTGTCACCTGCATCCAGGCGCTGTCTCAGTGTCACACATCAGACTACAAGTACCAAGAAGAACAGCAACGTGCTATGATCCACCTCACACACAAACTAGCAGCGCAGTGCTGGATTGCACGTGTGCTATTTTAGAAATGTTATCGCACTGTCGCACTGTAGGCTAATTAACAGACAGATTAAACTGAGTAGCGGCTCTGTGTCTCTCTTGGTGTTGCCCCAGAACTTGTGAGTGAGTGAGTGAGTGGGGCGGAGCTGCGCGGGCAGAGTGAGAGAGGAGAAATGCACAAAGCACATTCAGAGCTACAGATGCCACCTCCCTGCTCTGCCTGTGGTCGACAGCATAAATCCCTCTCAGTGGTAGTAATGGTTGTAGTTGAGAGTCAGTAGTGTCAGTGATAGTAGTGACACTTCAAGATCCATTTTTGCAGTCTGTGCGGGGGAGGAATGTTTGGGTTCAGTTGGAATAATACAGATAGTAATATTGATTATTGCTAAAAACAAGAGACGTGTTGATTGATTGTCTTTTGGCAGATCCTATGTGTTAATGTGGTGTAATGAATAATCAATACACTGAATCGTTACACCTCTATTTAACACCTTAATCACAGGCCAAGTGTTTAGATGCACTAAATATCACAGATTATAGCAGTAAGTCATGTTTTTCAAATCATGTGGATTTTCTCAGTCGATCCATCTTCACTTGATGAGAACTTTTTTTTTTTTAATTTGTAGACTACATAATACCAGAGTCAGGTCTGTAATCCCTGAAACTCCAGATGTCTTCATTTTAAGACACCACAAAGAAACAGGAACAAGTTTTCTCATTAAAAATGATGTGGATTTGTCATATTTCATTTATTTGTTTCAATGCATTCTGTATACTGTCAGGAAGTCATTTTTGAGGGAAAAATGCTAAAGCTTTTTTTTTTTATGTGTTTTTTATTCGGCCTAAAAAGTAGTCAGGTTTCAACATATAGAATCAGACCTACTAGAATCTGCTTGTTTTTAAGCATAGAAACCTCCAGGTTACTTAAAGTTAAGTTTTTATTTGTCCAGGTTGATTTGGTGACAGCAGCAGTTTAGCGCTACAGGTCACAGAGTCCTGGATGCAGCAAACACTCACTGAACAGGAACACAACAGAACAGCAATCTGTTCTCAGTGCAGCCAAACAAACTCATGTTTTAATAAAGAAGTCAGACACTAATTGGCCTTTTCCCATCATGTCATAAGCAACCGTGATCTGATTTCATGCTGCGCAGTTTCCCACACAACAGCAGGACACAGTAACAGGAGTTGGTGAGGAACTGGAGGTGTGCGGCCTGTCGCCTGCAGCTCTTCATCTAACAGCTCACTGTGGCTGCTCCGTCTTGTCCCATTACTCCTTGCAACATTTAAAACTGATCCGCTGTCAAAAAAAAAAAAAATGCTGAAAATGAGTGTTGTCTTGTTTTGTAGATGCATTTTTGATGAATGAGTGTGGTTTTGGTGCTAACCTCACCGATGAATTCTCTGCATTTCATTTGACTGCTTCACCAGTCTTAATGTCAAGCAGCTGCAGTGGGAAAAAACTTCATAAAGTGTGAATGAAAGTGAACAGTAAACTGTGAAGCTGATTTCAGTTGGATACAATTACAGATAGTAACATGGAGTACATAAATGCATCGTTTCCTGTGGAACTGGACGCCTTCCTGTGCATGAGGGTGTCATAGAAAATGTAGCAATGTACATTTACTCAAGTATTGTACTTAAGTAGAAATCTGAGGTACTTAAATTTGACTTGAGTCTTCCCATTGTACAGTGTGCAACTTTATACTTAGACCCCACCGCATCTCACAGGTGAATATAGTACTTTTTGTTTTCACGTCATTTGTCCGACAGCCTGAATTACTCTTCAGATAAGTTTTCATCCCTTTGCTGTCCATTAACAAAACACCTATTTATTTAATTTTTGCAAATCCTTTCTGACCAATATTCAATTGAATACAGTATAAAAACAAGATATGAAATGTTTAAACTGATGAACTTTATTTATTTATTTTAATAAATATAACATATTCTGAATTTGACGCCTGCAGCACGGTCCAAAAAAGCTGCAACAGGGGCAACAAAAGACTGTGAATGCTCAAAAACATCTGTTTGAAACATTCCCCAGGTAAACAGGATAACTGGTAACAGGTGATAGTATCATCAATAAGTACAAAAGAGCATCTTCAACAGGCTCAGTCGTTCACAAGCAGGGATGGTCACTTTGTGAAAAACAGTCTAAAAGTTTGAGAACAATGTTTCTCAATGCACAGTTGCAGGGATTTAGGGATTTCACCATCTACAGTCCATAATATCATCAAAAGATTCAGAGGATCTGGAGAAATCTCTGCATGTAAGGGGCAAGGCTGAAAACCAACAGTGAATACCAGTGAGTTTTGATCCCTCAGGCAGCACTGCATTAAAAACTGACTTGATTATATAAAGGATATTACTACACGGGCTTGGAGACACTTTGGAAAAAACATTGTCGGTAAACACAGTTTGTTATTGCATCTACAAATGCAAGTTAAGCCTCAGTCATGCAAAGTGAAAGTCATATATCAACAACATCCACAAATGCCGCCGACTTCTCTGATCCTGAGCTCATCTGAGATAGACTAAGACAAATTGCAAAAGTGAAATGTGGTCTCATGAGTCCACATTTCACATTGTTTTGTAAATCGTGGACGGCATGTCCTGCGGGCTAAAGAGGAAATGAAAAATTCAGATTGTTACCAGCACAAAATTCAAAAGCCAGTATCTGTGATGGTATGGGGGTGTGTTGGTGCCCGTGGCATCATGGGTAACCTGCACATCTGTGAAGGCACCAAAGGTACATCGGGGTTTTGGAGCAACAGATGCTGCCATCCAGGTGTGTTTTTCAGGGACGTTCCTGCTGATTCCAGCAAGACAATGAGACACATTCTGCACGTGTTACAACGGTGTGCGTATAGACTGACCTGCCTGCAGTCCAGACCTGTCTCACATTGAAAATCTGTGGTGTATTATGAAGCGCACAATGCAGCAATGGATGCCCCGGACTGTTGAGCAGCTGAAGTCATATATCAAGCAAGAATTGGAAAGAATTTCACTTTAAAACTTCAACAATTAGTGCCCTCAGTTCCCGAACGCTTACTCAGTGTTGTTAAAAGGAAAGGTGATGTAACACGGTGGTAAACATGCACCTGTCCCAACTTTTTTGGAACGTGTTGCAGGCATCAAATTCAGAGTGTATATTTATACAAAACAAAAAAAGCTTAATGAGTTTAAACATTAAATATCTTGTCTTTGGACTGTGTACGTCAAAAAAGATGAGCAAATTATTGCATTCTGTTTTTATTCATGTTTTACACAGTGTTCAAACATTTTAAATTTGGGTTGTATATTTTGCTGATAACACTTACACACTGTTACTTAAGTAAGGCTTTAAATGCAGGACTTTTAGTTACAAAGAATACCACTAATTTTGCGGTATTAGTACTTTTACTCACATTAAGTATTTCAGTACCTCTTTGGCCACGTCTGAGTGTAAATACATTGAATGGCTGTCTTGCTGAAAACATGCTGACCATTAATAGTCTCAAAACTGGGGTCTGACTTTCAGAAAACATGAACAATTGTAGCTGTAAACCTCTAAATTCCATTTAAAAAAATTCAGTGGACGTGACCTCAGCGTCCTCTGTCCCTGTCTGTTTTGATGCAATGCTCCCTCCAGCAGCACTACGGCATCATGCATATTAGAAAATGGTCTGTCATCTAATCGACCTTTTTATCCAATCAATAATAATCTGATGCTTCCTTCATCCCCCATGGAGACATTATCCAACAGGTCAGAGGTCAGGTCAAAGGTCAGCTGCTCACAGCGTCCCTGGAGCTGATCCAAATTATTTAGTGTGTCAGTCATGAACTCTTTAGCGTGGCCTATTCTATTCTATTCTATTTTCTCCACACATGTACAGACACACACAGGAGGAGGGCTTCATGTGAATGTATGATGTCTTTATTATGTGTCTTCTCTTTTTTCCCCCTCCCTGACCTCCTCCGCCTCTCATCCTCCTAATTCCTTATTCCTCAATCATGCAACATGAGGGTCACGAGGGTACGGTTCACTCCAATGTCAGCCATCACCTACAGCCTTTTAGCGTCAGATTACGGGGTTTAGCCTATATATAGTCTCCATATCCACTAATACGACATATGATGTAAGCCAGGGAACATACAACAGTGGATTTATGTTATCTGTGAAAAAGGGCGGTTAATTTAAGACACTGAACAAGAGCTTTTTTTTTAATGACGGTACATGTGCATGTTATACTGTTAATACGTGTGTTCATCCATTCATCTCTCTTTCAAGTCGTTTATGTATCTGCCTCCATGCCTGCGTGAATGCACGTGTGCCTGTGTGTGTGTGTGTGTGTGTGTGTGTGCCTGGACTAAAGAGGCAGTTAATCTGACCATGTCTGCTGGCAGGACATCAGGTCGCCCCATAGTGCATTTAGGCAAACAGCCAACCTCAAATAACATTGGACTGTTCATTCTGGTGGGACTACAGTGCAGCTTTGCCTCCAGGAGGACCTGATGCATCCACCAGCAGCACCAGCAGCAGCAGCAGCAGCTGGAGTGCAGAGAAACACCCAGAAATGTGGGTTCCCATCATTCCTAAAAAATACTAATGCTGTTTGACTCCCCAGCAGCCTGGATTTCATACAATTTCGTCAAGAACTTTCCCACTTTGGGTTTGATAGTACAGTACTTATCAGGCTATCTCGCTCTCCAAATGGGAAAGCATCTAATCTAAATGACTGTCTGCGGCGCTTCAAGTGCCATGCAACCCTCTCTCCTCTACCGGAACAGCTGGCTGGCGGTCGCTTCAGTTCAGAGGAAGAGGCGACGGATTGAGGGTGATTGAGGCACATATAGAAAGAGAGAAGGGGGAGAGGAGGGAGAGAGAAACTGAATTCCAGCGAATTAATCACCGTCTGTTCTTCTGTGTGTGTGTGTGTGAGAGAGAGAGAGAGAGAGTCAAAGGCAGTCAAATAGAGAGAGAGGAAGAGGAGGGAGGAAGAGGAGGGGGGAGTGGAGCCTGACGCAGTGTGAGAGGCAGAAACTGAGAGGAGAGAGACGGAGAACGAGGGAGACAGCGGCGAGAAGGCAGCACATCACACCAGGCGCCGTTTTGCATCCCAAAAAATCTTGACGCCACACTGGCTGCTGCTGCTGCTGCTGCTGAGCTCTGTCCCCAGTCACCGCAGAGGAGACACGTGCAGGCTGGGACCAAATCAGTGACAGACAAAGACTGAAGACAAAAAAAAAAATATCAGCAACATCAACACAGCCACACATACTGCCAGAGGCACCGAGCGGAGCGTTTTGCCGAGGAAGACCCTGCGAGGCGCCTTCCTCCACGTTGGCATCTGGACCAGGTAAAGTGAAAAGCAGACGCGAACATCTGTAGATTGCGCACGAAGCGTTTGGCTTCATTTCATGTGCCTTGCCTTGTGATGGCTGGACTCGCAGTGCGTAGGCAACTTTGAAATACGCAAACAGCTCTGGCATTCCTGCGGTTCTGAAATCATCGACTCTGAACCCATCTGTGTGCGTGCGCGTGTGTGTGTGTGGTTCTCCTTCTCTCTGTGTGTGTGTGTGTGTGTGTGTGTGTAGTCGTGATGAATGACGGGAATTTGCTGGTTGGCTATTACCGGGCAGCCTTGCTTGTCTTATCTCCATCCCGCTGTGTCCATTGATAATGCGGGCGCAGATACACAGATCCACATTTACATGATCCGCTCCTGGTGAGTGTGTGCGGCGCCTGAACGTCCCGTGCTCCGGTCTGTGCAGCCTAGAGCTGAGCAACTTTGATCCGAGTCTGCTCAGCATTTAGAGACATGACTGAGACGTGTTATTAATTTCGCACATTGGTATTAATTTAGTTTTTGTCCCGGGACGGGCTGCAGTGATGGAGTGAGAGACCGGCACGGTTTCACCCTCATACCCGCACCGCAGTCCAGCGGGCTGAGCGTTCAGCACCCTGGACAGCGGCTCTACACATTCTGGGCTGCAGGCGAACAACTCTCTTTTCTCCCTCTCATGTGTCTTTAAAATTACAGTTTCATCTGTATGTTATTGTCATCATGTTTCCTTTTTGAGATCTGAGAAGTCTGTGCTAGTAAACACTTTAATACATCAGGCCTAGAACTACATTACTTCATATTCTAAGTTGCCAGAATGAGGATGCGTCCTCTGGAAGTGCAACTATGCAAAGGTTTTAGTGTTTCCATGTTCATATCAACATGCAGAACATCCAACCGCAAGTGCTTGTGCAAGCAAGAGGTTGACCATGTTCAGACAGGGGACACATTAAAGGGGCACTCCAGTGATTTAGTGTTGCATCTCCATAAAGTTGGAGGACTCATGAGAGACAGATTAAAAAAAGGGGGCAGCAGAGGCTGTGATATCCCTATTTAATCCCTAATGCTACGCTTGTAATGCAACTGAAATGTGTCTTTCATCAGACGTCATCAGAATTATGTGCTTCAAATTTTGGAAAGCTTCTCCAGAGCCGCAGAAGACAATGAGGAACTGTTTTTGTGTAGTGCTCATCCTGACACAGTGTGTGTGTAGAATTGATGGAATGCTCCTTTAAAAGGAAAACCCTGAATAAATGAGTGCCGATTCTTCCATAAAGGGCATGAGGGGGTCACTGAATGGTTTAAGAAGCATGGAAATTATGTGAATCTGCTGCTTTCACAGTCGCTAGCTCTCAACCCAGCTAAACACCTTTGGGAGATTTTGAAGTGACGTGCTCGATAGTGCCCTCCCTACCATATCATTTGGAAGGATGGTGTTTGTCCCTCCAGTAGAGCAGAGACTTGTAGAATAAATGCCAAGTGGCTTGCGGCGGTGGCCAAACTTTATCTTCATCCATTTGTACGTTTATTATCACTTTGGCATAAACGTATAAGCCAGTTAAAAAATGGCTGTGCAGCAAAAGTCTGGTCTTGATGTGCTGTTAAAGCAAAGTAGCCCACAGAGTGCATGTGTGTGCCACAGAGTCGCTCAGCCAGTTAAATTTTGGCCGCTGTGCCCTCTGCCTCCTGCCTTTTGCCCCACTATCTGTTGTAACGGATGTTGTTGCCACTTTGTCCCATAGGGCATGGACTACTAACAGAGTTTTTCCACTGACTGACTCCAATTGTTGGCTGAGTGCCACAGCGGGAGAGAGGGAAAGAAAATGAAGACAGAAAGATTGATAGAAAGAAAGAGAGAGAGGAGCAGGGTCCCACTCCTCTCACACCATGAATAGACATGAGGTAGTCCCACTAAAACAGAACAGGCCTCAGTGACTCATTTTGGGGACATTATGCATTTGGGCGTGAGAAATGGTTGGCTGGCTCTTTTCAAGGCCAGAGATCCTCAGTCACAGCGAAGTCTTTAGTTGTCCTGGGAATTCATTGATAACTATCTCAGAGGTCGCTCATCTTGCTTTCATCCTGCATTAGTACTGCAGTGCTTGCTGCAGCAGACTTTTTCCAGTCTCAAGAGTTGTAAGAGCAGAACAAAGGGGCCTCGAAACCTGTGGTTACTAAACTGCTCTGTTTGATTCTTGAGAGCTAACAACTTTATAAAGCTAAACAAAATCTCTCTACAAGCAGCGACACGGTGAAAGCTTTTTGTGCTGCCGCAGCAGAAATGTCAAAAAATGGTGGGGCTCTAATGGTTACATCTGTAATAAGGCAGGTGGCAACATTAAAAATCAGCAGTAATGAAAAGTGACAACTTTAGTAGAGAGGAACTGCCAAGAGTGTCTGAGAGTACAAAATGAATGAAAAGGGACGGGTTTAATGTCTGTGCTGTCTTGTCATTGCACCCGGTTGTTCTTCTCATTTCACCTGAAGTTGTAAAGGTGGTTTTCTTTTCTCCGTGTATCGTTTACCGCAGACCCAGGAGGCGGCTATCCATCCATGGTACAGTCTTAGTACCTAGAGGCATAACTGTGGGGCAAGTTCTCCAGGAATACTAAAGAAACACTGCTGTGTAATGGGAGATCCCTCCTTGCTCTCCCATCCGTTTAGTGCATTTTTCGCCCCTTTAGCTGCCACTGCAAGGGAGCGACATGAAGAACGTATCTGTTGAAATCCCAGGCTAAATTTCAAAATCAACTCTCATCAGTTATTATTTGTCAAAGCCATCCATATTTCAACAGAAACTAGCTCCCCATATTAAACATGTTGGTGCACAGAGAGCCGGCAGTATCTCTTGTCATAATGTTGATCTTTGTTGAGAGGGAATACCCCGTGGTGTGGAAGCAAATCTGCATGCAGAGTTAACATGGCACCTCCCTGCTGACTGGGTCTGAATGTGGAGACATTTTTCTTTTTTACTCCGCTATTGTTGAGAAATTGTCTACTGTTACATTTATTCATTTGCTGTTTTGTTATTGAAATACGATCGGAATACAAATAAGTTGTAAACAAATCTTAGATTAGGTTACTTGTCATGAAAAATGAACCCAAACACACACACACACACACGCACACTCACATTTAAATTCGGTGTAAACATTTTAACACACAAACACACCCATGCTCGTGATCAACACACACCACGGTGCATATACACACCTAAGTGAACAGAGCTTCTTGACAGGAGGGTAAGAGGGATGTGTAGCAGACATGTGCGCGCTGCAGACACACACTTCCGAGCACAGGATGCACACGCTCAAGCGAGCACATGGATTAATAATGTACCATATTCCCTGTAGGAGGCTAGTTAGCATTTCAGGAAGATTGCACTAACACTGGGGAACTGTAATTAGGAAGTTATTGTTGCAAGTTGCAACTCACACACACACACACACGCACACACGCACACACAAAGCACAGTATGCAAATAGTGAAGGGAGGGGGGTGCAATTTGTATTTGTATTTATTAGGATCTCCATACATCAGCGACTCTTCCTGGGGTCCACACATAAACATTAAAAAAATTACAGGAAGGCATTAACACATAAAAAAAGACAAACACCCCCTGACTATTTACTCTAATAAGTGCATTTAAATTCACTATACATTTTATATTTTACAAATGTTGTTTATGTGACTTGAGTAAAATTTTAAATGCAGGACTTTTGTTTGTAATAATGCATTTTTAAAGTGTGGTGTTGTTAATTTTCCTGCTTATACAACTATATTTGAATTTGTATATTTAAATATGAAATATAGACGCAGAATAATATAAAAAAAAATTGTATTTGAATTACAGAGCCCCAAATTTATTCTAAAGGTCCAGTTTGTAAGATTTAGTGAGATGTATTGGCAGAAATGAAATATAATATATATTTCATTTTCAGGTATAATCACCTGAAAATAAGAATTATTGTGTTTTTGTTACCTTAGAATGAGCCATTTGTATCTACATAGAGAGCGGGTCCTCGTCCATGGAGTCTACCATGTTGCATTGCAATGTTTCTACAGTAGCCTAGAAAGGACAAACCAAATACTGGCTCCAGATAGGGCCATTCACATTTTCATGTAGGCCACCGTAGTTAGTAGCCCCTCTGCTACGAGCTAAACTGTGTCGGAGAAACGCTACTTTTAACATGAAACTGCTTTATTTAGTGTTTTTACTGATTTTAATCGCCTCATCTGTTTGCTTTGGAGAGGAGGAGACCTCTGCGGGTAATTCGGCTTCTGGTAAAAACCTCCTGATCAATGAACACAAAAGAAATCCTGACTGAGAGTTCACACATGGTGCCTGGAGAAGTTTCACTTGGTTGCCATCTGCAGTCCTCACTGTTAGATGCCATCAAATCCTACACACTGCTCTGTTAAATATATATAAAAATTATATAAAATAATAGTTTTTCAGTTTGCATGAGATCTTAATCTTGTCCACACACGTTTGATTGTCTGTCTTGTTTGTACAAGATAAAAAAAGAGAAAGAAATGTAATCTTTTGGATTATCTAACCATGTGTCTCTGAGATTTGTGCCCCCACCTTAATGTAACAGAGTTGAATGGAAAACAGTTTGTGCTGCTCACAGAGTTGAAAAGTTGCATTTAAAAAATTCAACAGTAACATCTGTCATTTCCAGAGACGGCACCCTCCTCAGTAGAAAGTATAAAAGAAAGTTCCATTGTATTTGGGTGGAAGCAGTGATTTTAAGGAGGGATATCTCAGAACCTGTGATCACGCTTAATTAGGCCTTTTAACATAGTGCATATACAGGCAACTTGTGGATGTAGGTCCATGCTCTCATAACCCCGAATTAAACCTCCTTCTCCTTGCTGAAATGGTGCTTAAACTTTTTTGGCCCACGGCTCATCAAAATTGGATGGTTTTCGTCTGGGAATCCTAGAAACTAGAATCACTTTGTGTCTCAAGCCGTAGTTTAAGAATTCCTGAGAGCCGGTTTCGTTAACCCAAGCGTTACGGTTTGAAACAATGAGACAACCCAGCGGTGACCTCATACCTCATGTTCATAGCGTGAATGATGAATGAGCTGCTTAATGTATGCTGACGCATGTCTTGCTGATGCCAGTATGCCAGAACTAGCGCTAATCCCGACCCAAACTCTCCAGCAAAGGTCTCACACCTTCTCTTTTTATTTCTCTCTCCCCTCCCCAAACACCTTTTCCCTCCTCCCCTCTTTTCCCTCTCATCTCTCGCCATCTTTCTATACCGTCCACAATACACACGCACTATTCATGCAGCCTGTGTGTGTGTGTGTGTGTGTGTATGTGTGTGTGTGTATTGAGTCAGCTAGTTTGTATGCCGGCTGCTGCTATACCAGCCTCTCTCTGGAAATCAAGGAGAGATCGTGGTGTGTATGCTGAGAGAGGAAGAGGAAGAAAGAGCAGGGGGAGGAGAGGAGGCGAAGAGGGCTAGAGGTGATAGAGGCAGAAAGATAGATAGAGAGAGGGATAGGGATGCCACAGGGTGAAATGAAAAGGCAGAGGAAAAAAATAACAAAAGGGTGGGAAAGATGGAGAAAGCGTTCAATAGATGTGTTTTCCTCCCAGCCTCCTCGTCTCTATTCTGTTTCATTGCCTCTGCCCTCTGTTCTGCAGACAGCACTGCCTCTCTGGCAGAGCTAGTTTGGAAACACTGTGGCCTGGCTTGAAAAAAAAAACCCTCTGATGTTCTGCTCTGAGGTGCTCTTCAGGGCTAAGAGGAGAAATCTCTCTGGCTGTCCCATTAACTACTAGAGACTGGACTATTGAAATCGTATTACCTCCCCTGGCTGAGCAGCACATCGGCACTTCCTCCATTTCCCGACAAAGATCTGTCGTTCAAACCCCAAGATACCAGCAGCAGGAGAGCAACAGGGAGATTGTTTTTTGATTTGTCGCTTGTCTCTTATCTTTCAGGCATCTCTCTCTGTTCTCTCTTTTCTGGTGACAAATTTCTCCAGGGTTTGGGCGTCATTTGTATCCCCTTCCTGTTGCTTGAAATATCCTGAGAGCAGACCTGACAGAGACAATGACAGAGAAGAAGGGCGAAGATAATTCTCTCTGTTAGCCAACAGATAACATTCATATTTGAGGGACCATTTAAAAATTGAAATGTTTTCGCTCACTGTTTGAAAATCCATTAGTATGTCCATTTAAAAGCCTGAAGCTCATTTTGCAACCAGTTGACAATCTGTGGCTCTTTCATAGAATAAGGCTGTCTACACATAACCAGATGTTTTTGAAAACAAGTATTTTCCCCTCTGTTTGGGAAAAAAAAATACAAAAACAACTCAAACAAATGCTCGCTAAACCAGTGGGAAGCAATACCTGTATAAAAATATGGAGAAAGTGTCTTCACTTCTTCCTATTGTGCAAAATTGAAGCCAACATATACCAGATACGACCACCGCCATTTAATTAAGTCATATGGAGCCAGAGACTGTTCTCGCCTATACACCTGTCTGACCAATCGTGAGCAGTGTCATTGATTACGAGCACACCAATAAAAACACAGTTGTTAATCATGACGTCAGACCCCCTTTTTATAGCACCAAATAACTCATTCAAACCAAACTTATCAGAAAAATGAACACTTGAACATACAGCAGTGATAAGAACTGCCTAAAATGACAAAAATTTATTTGACTCTTACTGATGTGTAATTTTTTATTTTGGCCCCCGTCCCATCTGCTAACATGGAGGGGGCGGGGTTTATGACTTCCACTGCAGCCAGCCAAGAGGAGACATTTCAGAGGTTTTGGCTTCACTTCGGGGAGCTGTCCTTCCCTACATCTTTATTATACAGTCTATGGTCGATAGCAGTAAAGACTACAGAGAAGAAGATTCTGAGCATGCACAGTGAGCTCATTTTTCTTTAACAGAAATCTATTAACAAATCAGACAACAGTAAAAAAAAAAAAAGTACCTATTTATACATATTTCATACCTATTAATTTAATATATTTCTAGTACATGGCCCAAGATGCTATTGCAAAACTGAAATGTAACTCATAAATGTGGACAGATGATGATATAACAAATGTAAACAAGCTGGTAGTCCACAATTGTTGTCATTACTAGTGCATGCTCATTACACTAAGAATCAATGGGCATGCACGACATCATCGTTTCCCAAATACTCTATTTTACACATTCACAAGATACAAAGAAACCTGAGTTTTGAAAAGTCTGCACGTGAACGAGAGGCCAAAACACATTTGTTTTCAAAAATAACTGTATATGTGCTGACAGGGCCTGAGATGTAAAGAAAACACTCATCCTCTTGAGTCTGGAAATATTTACAACAAAGATTCAGAGATCGTACTTCCTACACTGTGATGACTTTTTCTAAGCTGTGTGAGACCCGCACATATCTTACACTAGCTCCCATTTTTCAAAATAACATGTTTTGTTGGCATTCAGAAAGTGCAATTGGCCTTCCTCCGACAACAACTGTCCAGTCAACCTTTATTATAGGCATTATATGCACAGGAAGGAGAACTGAATCAAACAGTATATATACTTTAACATCAGTGGCAAATGTTACAATGTACCGGCTAACTAGCTTCCTGCCAGCGTTTCACACCATGTCATTTTGTAGGGTTACAGTTATGTTTATAAAAAGCCCTGTTCACAATAGCACAGTATTTTCCCACTTCATGGAAGCTGGTTCTGGATGCTATATCATAGTTTAAGATGTGTCTCTGTCCTGCTCGTGGAGTTGGGAAAGTTTACATACTGATGAAGCAAGTGAAATTTGTTGTAACACACTGGTTATTTCCAGAGGTGTAGTGCGATTTGTTTAAGTATAGCAGTGCATCTGTGATGAATGTGTGAAGTTATGGCTCGTTTTGTAACCACTCTTCCTGCTATGGCAAGTTTAATGTATAAGTCAAATACAACTATAAAATAAAAGGATGTTTTGATGCTTATTCATCTGTACTAGGTAACAGTTAGCAGCTATCGTCTGAGAAATAGTAATTTATTCTACTGTACTGCTCAAAGTCTACTGGAGGCTACCAGCAGCTTTTAAGGTGGAATGTTTTCTTGCATGCTACTCAATGCACGAGTTCAATCTACAATCCTTAAATGTCAACAGGACAACTTTGACCATTCCTTTCATTTATTTATTTTTTAAAACCCTTTTACAATGTTCACTTTTTAGAATTCGTCAGCTGGAAACATTAAAAGGTCATTGGGGTAAATTTAGCTTATTTAACTAGCTACAGCGAATAAACTCTCCCAGTGACAGTTGTCATTTCATCTGACAAAATCCACATTCACTGGCTAGAAATGTGAGAACTGTTTATTGTTGTTGTTGTTTCAAATATTTCAAGTGTTGAATCTGCCGCTGTTATCACTGTAAACTGATGTGCCAGGCATGCCAGAACGGAAAACTTTCATCCGTAGCAACAGTAACTAAGGGAGGCCAACAGTTAATAACGGTCAATTATATAGGACACTGCAATTATTAGGACGGCAGTAAAACTTGAAATCTCTGACAGCAGTCTTAAGCTCTTTGTTTCTTTCTTTGTGTGTTATCAGAGGGAGTCCCTGTGGGGCTGAAGCTACTTTATGTGCAGTTGAGATACATGTGTGAACTGGGCATCATCTACAAAGAGAAAAATCATATTTCTTGTGGTTTCACTCTGTCG
Organism: Cephalopholis sonnerati; assembly: GCA_019142605.1. Taxonomy (NCBI): domain Eukaryota; kingdom Metazoa; phylum Chordata; class Actinopteri; order Perciformes; family Serranidae; genus Cephalopholis; species Cephalopholis sonnerati. The sequence continues at coordinate 21,576,146 of JAGQAX010000003.1, forward strand.
AGTCATGTCAAGTCAAGTTTGTTTGTATAGCCCAATATCCTATTCAGTGTCTCAATGGGCTTTCCAGGCCCACAACAGCTCTGAGCCCAAGCTTTCTATGAAGATGAGAAGAAACCCCCCAAAATGTTGCCGCATAAAAAATAGAACAAACTTTGAGAGGAAATTTAAGGAGAGATTCTCCCTCTGCCGCAGTATGTATGTCAGCGGCAAAATATCTTCAGATGTGTGCACGATCGAGATATGTCTATGAGTTGGATGTTTCGACTCTGTGTAAGAGTGTGAAATAGCTCAGTTTGAAAGGAAGAGTGGGGAAAAAAAAGTTGAGGAAGGGTCAACTATGCCGTATTTCGAACTGCGTCACCAGGGTGGTTCAAATAAAAGGAATGAGGTTGCTTTGTTTCATGATGAAGTGCTACTATTATTCTGAACGCAGCCTGACTTAAGCAATGATGACAAATATACTGACTAACTAGCTGAGATGATAAACAGATTATCAAGCCCTTAGTTAATACTATATAGCATACAATTCAGTCTAGCTTGGAAATGATGAGATGAGGCTCTTTACTCGGAGTAATGTGACTTAAGTGAACAAAACAAAGGTACATTCCAGCTCACGTTCAGGTGCAATTTGGCTGCTAGACGTAAGCTAAACTCTCCCTGCTGACCAAAACATTACAATTTTCCTTCTTTTTCGTTAAGCATAATGTGTAGCAAAGGATTATGGGTATTGAAGTCTCTCAACATAAATACAAAGTACTTGCATCCAAATTCCTATTACAGTACTTCTTTTTCTTTACAGTCCATACATGAACTTAAATGTATTATTGGCCTTTCACTTGTTTCCCATTTTAATGAAATAGTAACTTATTAAAACAAGCTCTAACGAAGATATGTCACAACAATGATAAAATCTAGCTCACATCTTGTCTAGTATTGTTGTATATTATTGCACCCTGAAAGCTCTTTTTTTTCTTACATGAAAAAATCTGCCAGTGCAGCAAAATTATATGAACTGCTTTCCAATTATTTTTAGAAATTTCTCGAGATGGCTGAATATCTTGAAAGAACACAGAATGAGACAGATTGCTGTACAAAAATAAAAAACTACTCCAATAACGTGGACTTAGGAGTCAAATAACCACACAAAAAAGAAACAATAACACGGTTACACTAACTTGAACATAAATTCCCACAACACTAAACACACCACACCAACATACAATATAGAATCAGTGAGGAATATTACACAAAGAAAATAGAGTAGAGAACACAAGTGTTTCAGAATTTAAACGTGTGACTAACTGTTAATAAGTATTTTACTTCTTATGTTTATTGAAACAACTCCTGAGATGTGCAGCGCACTGCTGTCTTTGCTGATATTAGATTTATTTAAACACTGAAAAAACAAAACAAAGCGTTACTAAAACAGTTTAATTGATGTAGTTTCCACTTCATCAGTATTATCTGCTTGGCTGACAGGCAAGTCAGTTTAATAATTAGGTGTACAATTTAAAGATACTATGCAGGATTTTCCTATAAGCAACAGACATACAGAAGTAATCTCTCTTAATCATCACTAATGACCTATTTGAAGTGTCTGGTGGTGTATTTTTCTGCAGAGACTCTGCACTCCACCTGTATTTACCTATCTGTACCTGTAGACAGCTCCAAAAAAAATGCAAATACAGCAAGCGAAGGCTAAACAAGAGTGAATGTAGGGTTGGCTTTTACTTCCACTTTTGCTCTTGAATGTGTCACCAACAATTCTGCAAAGTACACCTTTAAGAACGTAGAGCAGAATGTGTGGAAATTCTTAAAACTGTTGATTTATGTTGGATAAAATATGAAATTATCTGCACTACACTTGAATATTGTTCACTTGCTTTAAGGAAATTGATAGATGTTTAATGGCTGATAAGACAGAGACGCAGTGTGTGCATACTAATACAAAAACAGTGCCTGCAGTCTATAAACTTAATGGTGTAAGCTAATGCATACTGACATTTAATGGTAGAGGTGACATTGACAGATTTTTTACTGCTGCCTGTTTTTTAAAGCTCTCTGACCAAACATGGAAGGTGTTTCTGCTTCATTGATGTTTCTGTTGTGTTGCTTTTGTAACATGTTCCTTTTTTTTAATGTTTTTTTTTGTTGTTGTTGTTGTTGTTTAATTTAGCACTCCAGTTATTCACAAGCTTTGTGAAATCAGCCAATTGGCAATCACAACAGGGGCTAAACCATACAAACCTTTTGTCAATTAGCGCTCAGTAACACCAGGGGAAAATACCAGTGCTTGTCAGCCAAGTGTTCATGTGTGTGTTTGGGTGTGTGTGTGTGTGAGTGTCTCTGTTTTGTATGAATCAATAAGTGACTGAGTATATTTGTGAAGGAGGGCTTCTTGTTCCTATGTGTTTAAGTGAGGTGGAGTCAGAGGTCATATGTGTAGGTGTATGTCTATATAGGTATATATTCTGTGTGTGTGTGTGTTTGTGTGTGTGTGTGTGTGTGTGTGTGTGTGTGTGTAGGAGTGTAGGAAGTAATGTCGAAAGGTGTGTGTGTCAGGACAAACTAAATATCCCTCCTTGTATAATCCTTTAATTTCCCAGAGCGCTGTTCATTTTATCCAGTTTTGTGGCCAAGTTGCAGACATACTGGAGTGTGTGTGTGTGTGTGTGTGTGTGTGTGTGTGTGTGTGTGTGTGTGTGTGTGTGTGTGTGTGTGTGTGAGTGAGAGAGAGAGAGAGAGACAGTGCATACAGTACATTCATGTGTCAGAGTCGAACCAGAGAAAACGAAAGGAAATGAAAGAGAAACAGCCGTTCTGACAGCTGTTGGCAGTATGTACTTTAGGTGTTGGAGGTGTGACATGCTCTGTATTTCTGCGTGTGTGTGTGTTGAGGCATATGCTGGGTGTTAAATTTGTGAGTGAAAGCAATATTAGGTGTATTCGATTTTATAATGGCCGCCTGTAGTCAGCCTATCATTTTCTCCCTTTGTCACTGTCACTTTTCTGTCTCTCGGGCATTGTGTTGTGATGTGACATGTTGTCTTCAGATTGGTTTTGTTTGGAGAGCTTTACTCAAAACCTTAAGAATTTACTCCTTAATTTCAGCTTGTCTGAGGAGGTAAAAAACACGTTGTTCAGAGCTGTGTTAAAACTACAGCTGTCCAGTCAAGGGCTGCGCTAAGGACTTTCCTCCTTATCACTAAATCTGCCAATTGTTTTCTTGATGAAACGTGTTGATTAAGGATTGGTCTATTAATAGGAAGGTTCCTGTTCATCTCATTCTGCCAACATTGAGCGAGTGCAGCATTAGCTGTGTTAGTAGGCGGATTTTGTTACTGTCAGATGGAGCCAGGCTAGCTGTTAGCAGGGTTTGTAGTCTTTGTGCTAAGCTAAGCTAACAGGCTGCTGGCAGACATGAGAGAACTCTCAACAAAACAGCTAAGATATCAGTCTATTTCTTTAAACCTTCTAATATTAGGTTCAGGGTGTCTGCAGGTCCTTAAAAAGTTTTAAAATGTCAACTTTAGATTTTATGACAATAAGGCCTTAAAAGTCATTGAACAGTTTTAGATTTAAATTTGAGATCTTAACTACTACAAACATTTTATCTAATTCAATTTACCCATTTAAACTTTCTTTCTGTGACAATGAGTGAAGCCTTTCTATGTAAAATCCACATTTCTAATGTAACAAATCTAAAACTATAATACTGTCATTTTAGTTCATACCTCCACATACTTGTTGGCAAAATGTAGATCACCTTAACTCACTCACATAACCATATTCCTACATAACACTCACCTCTGCACAAGAACACATTTATGCTACTTACCTGCAGTGCTGACCTGTGATAAGTTAAAAAGGATTTATCCAAAAATCAGTCCTAAATTTGGTCAAAAGTTGTCTTGAAAGGGTCTTAAAAAGCATTCAGTTTCACTGTCTGATAGCTGTAGACACTCTGAGTTTTGATCAAAAAATCATGTGATGAGTTTAACATACTTAACAGTTTTTGTACTTGTAAAACAAGTTTTTAAACATAAATCAAATATTAAATTGATTTTTTTTTTTAAATCAAATGTGAACATATTAAATTGCTGTTAAAACAGGTACTCAGCATTTGTAGAAAGTACAGTAGGCTAACTAAGCACATTGACTCAAGCACTGTACTTGTATTTCAATTTTCTGCTACTTTATACTTTTACTTCATGTTTCAGAGGGAAATGTTGTATTTTTTACTCCACTACATTTATTTGGCAGCTGTAGTTATTGTTCAGATTTAGATAAGTAATACTAAATATAATTGACATATGAATTATAGGCTATTATTGTAGATTAAGAAACCTGGCAGTATATAAATTTATTAAAATTAGCCCCACATTTACCAGCTGCTTTATAGCTGCTATAAAGTGATCCTTACACATAAATGCATCAATAATTATATCCAGTTATAGAATATAATTATTCTAAAATGGGCCATTTTGCATAATAAGTATTTTACTTTTTAAACTTTAAAGGTGCTACATACAAGATTTAAAGTCTGGGATTGCCAGCACAAGACCCTTAACTGTAATGTCACAGGCAAACATGGAGGTGCCAGCTGAAAGAGCTAATAGTGTTAACCCTGGGGGCAGGGGTTGGGTGTTAAGCTTCTGTAATGATGCCAGTCCGCCACTGTGGGTCGTGATGATGTCATCAGCAGTAACCACTGTATGAGCTCAGTGTAGAGTGGCAGCATTTAGCTAGCTGGTGGGACATCGAGGGAGGAACTCGCATGCACTAATATGCATGCACAGCTGACCCGGCTATAAAACAAAGAACAGAGAAGCTCAGATTACAACACAATCACACGACAACATTAATACACTATATCTTTCCATAGCAAGTAGTGGTTTGCTCAGTCGGCAACCTCTGAGGCTGAAAAATTAAGCCAATGTTGAAGTACCAAAAACTGCAGTTCACTGAATGGCCACTTGAGGCTGGCTCCAAAACAGAGTAAATATCCATAGACCCCCATGTTACAATGCCCAAACATGCAGAAATAAACATGTTTACAGCCTGGTACAAAAAACAGTTTTGGTCACTATAGCTTATTTCAACATTCATGACAACTGTAAAGGTTGCGATTTCTTTGATAACTTACCCGTTTACATTTTATCAAGGCCTAGAGTTACGCATATTTACGGGCAGGGCCACTTGAGTGACAGGCTGTCTGCGAGGCGTCACCACAATTTGAGTCAGATCTGGCCCTTACACCTTCACAGCTTCAACCTCTCGTCCAAATATGGTCACTTCTGACCCCAAAAATCCAAGATGGCGACAGCTAAAATGCGGAGGAATCCACAAACCAATGGATGACGTCTTGGTAGCGACGTTGATATTTATTCAGTTCGTGGGTTTGCTGCTATATTGATGTTCAAAATCTCCCGCATATTTTGTTTCTAATACTTTTGTAGTTTTACTTGAGTACAATTTTGAATGTGTCACTTTTACCTGTTACAGAGTGTTTCTGCACTGCTGTATTGCTGCTTTCACTTAAGTAAAAGATGTGAGCTTCTCCCTCCACTGGTATTCAGTGTAGCAGCACACACTTGTTAACGGTGCAGTATCTAATTATGGAGACAGGTAGCTGATTCTTGGTCCAACTACCAACCCAAAGTTGTCAGAATTTGATGACCTTGGGTTGGTAGGAATGTGACTAAACAATCAACTATCTTTCTCCAGCATTATATTCTTCACTTTACCAAAACACAGTTTACACATTTTCAGCAGGTGATAACAAAATAAAAAGTAGACACATACTTCCATCCTTATTTCTCTATCCCCCTAAGATCTCCCACAGACATTCATTACCATGACAACCCTTAGAATCCTGGGTAACGACAAACAAGAAGCGCTGTCGACCGCTTAGGATTGTTCTAGTATACCAGAGCTACAGCAAAGCATGGCTCTGCTCTGATACAGAGAAACTTAACCAGGACCTAGGTTTTATAAGGTGTAAAAGGAACAAACCAGAGAGAAATTACAAACTGTGAGCAGCAAAAAGCTACAATAAGGATCACTTAGACTGTTAAGTACTGTAATAATATGTCCTTGTCATTTTGTCCATCCTCTAAAAATACTGTTCCTCTGCCAGTCTTTTTTAATAGCAGTGGAAGTAGTGTAATTTTCTTATCAGTCATACTGTATGTGGATTAGGGGGGTTTTGAAGGTGGACCATGTTATCCAGTCCCCGTATGTGCAGTTTTTAATAGTCTTTCCTGCAGAATCAAGCCCACAAGTCAGTGAATCAGGAACTAAAACCATGTTATTTTCAAATATATCATCTTGTGTGCTGTGTGTAAGGTTATAAAAAACATCAGATAATTGCTGAAAAAATGCCACGTAGTTTAGTTATACTAGGCAAGGCGAGACAATTTCATTTACATCGCACATTTCAGTACAATCAGCTCAATTTGCTTTGCATTAAAGTGCATCCAGAAACAACAACAGACAGAGACATGCACAGAAACATGAAGCAACAAGTCACATGTACCAAAAGAACAGAATGATTATAGGGATGTTGGTTTTATGTGAAACCAACGTAAAAGGTTGTATACATAATCCAGACAACTTCAGGGCTGTGTCTGAAGTCACTTATGACTCGCTATATAGTTCACTATACACGGAGTTCACCATTTTGTTGTGCTGTCTGAATGCAGCACTACAAAACCGATGGTCACTCAGCAAGCAATATATCCCATCATGCGTTGTGCCAGAGGAACAGACGGACTATATGGAACGGACACTGAGACAGATGAGAGGAGAGGGTGCAGCTCAATTACAACCTGCTGCACATGTTCAACCTATAATGACATGTTGAAATTTGGTTTATCAGTTTCATTGCCATGTAATAAACTGTCAATTTAATGTAAAGTTTTTGGCCCCAAAAGAGATAAAAATGAATTGGCAATTGACCCTTCGCTAAGTCCAGCCCCCAGACACAGACTGGCTGGTTTGACAACACAGCTGTGCTCCATTGACTCTAATGCAGTCGTTTCAGATTTCCTTCATTTTCAGGCTGGTTTTGTGGATTTGGAGCTAAATGTTGTGCCTGGGGCACGTCGTGTATTAATGATACTCGTTACCTGGAGAGGTTGGAGAAAGATATACGTTTCTTCCCTGTTCCAAAACCAAAATCAAACCCTGAAAAGTGTAGGGTTAGCTAGCTAGCTACTGAAGATATAGCCTACTGAATGTATACACATGCTGCTTTTGCTTTGTAATGCTTATAACAGTGAAACAAAGACCGACTCTGCTGTACAGGAACCAGTGAAGGGAAGCAGGGGAACTTTGCTCATATTCAACCAGCTGTGTGTCATCACAGTGTGTGCAGATGAACGTTGTTTGACTTCCCCCAGAGATCCCTGCCCATCTGGTGACACACAGCTGGTTCAATATGAGCAAAGTTTCCCTTTATATTCATCGTCTTCTGTGTTGATCAGCAGTGATGTGGTGGTTCACTTTTACACTGTGACCTGTAGCCTATAGTTGGGCTTTAGCTTCTAACTATCTTTGTCTTTTGAACCTGTTGTTGCTGCTGAGTCAGTTTGACATCCTGGATATATCCTTCAAACACAGACTGTAGACCCCTCTGTCTGCTTCTCTCTGGAATCACTCTTTCATTTTTCCAAAAATATGATAATATTTATTCAGGGAGTGCAGTTAGTTACAGTGTGGGCTACATTCTTACTCCAACAGCTTGTCGTACCATTGCAAAAGGACGGGGCTTAGCGAAAGGTCAAGGTCAAAGGCATTTTTTAGTGCTTGCAGAGTAGGGCTAATAACACTAGCTCACGTTAGCCTGCTGGGTCACTACTAGCCGTGATTTGTGCCGTAAGGGTGCATAATGTTACATGTTAAATTCACAAGTTACTACATGACTGACCGATGAAACAAACTTCAACATATAAAATGTTAAACAGAACATTACTTACATTAGTAAGACAGGTTGCAATTACGCTGCTCTCTCCTCTTGTCTGTCTGACAGCGTAACTTTATTAATAGGCCTATGTTTAATGTGAGCAGAGCAGCGCATCTCAACACAACATAAATGGCCATAAAGTACTTTGTAATGCTATTTATTAATTTGGGGAAAATATGCTCAGTATAATTTCATGTTTTATCATATGCATGTCAGTGTTTGTTATGGATGGTTCACCAGCCGACGTTGATATAACATGTTTTAATGGTGCGACAGCAATGATGTAATGGCGCTGAGAAAATAACCTGAGCAGTGTCTTAAAGTGTTTTTTGATGTTGCGGATGAGCTCACTGTGTAGTGCTCTACTTACAACTCCCTATATAGTGAGTGGGGTATGGTGAATGAGTGAATGATTTTGGACACAGCCCAGGTGTCATGTAAACAAATGCACATAACTTGTTGCTAGGCGACACTGGCTGGTCAACCACTGTATACAGTGCACTGCCATTTACACCACAGGTCTGCAGCTGAACCAGAGGAGCTGAGCAACGACAGGTGGTGAACTGGGAGTTGGCCGCTGTTCAGAATCACCTGTTACAAAATGAAGACAAAGGAAGTCTCTTTCAATACGAAGTAAAAAAAAAAAAAAAAAAAGGTATTCATTACATATTCTGATTGAGAACCACTGACTTCAATTTGAATAGAGTATAGAGAGCAATCATTTTCTTCATTCAAGGGAGGCTTAAAACATCATATTTTCATTAAATCTGGACCTAATAACCTGTTTTGAGGACGTGAATGTGTAGTTAATATCTCCATATTTGTCAATCACTGGCTGGCCTTTCGTTCTGGCTTCATACCTTCTGTGTTGATGCTGCCTTTCTCATAAATATTGCGCACATAAAAGGAGAGCAGGCTTGTTTATGAGATATGAAAACCAGCAATTCTAAAGAGATGTTTTTATTTCTAAAAGCCCACAAACATACGGATTTAGAAAAGTTTAGAGAGCAAAAATAATACTTAGATCTTATCCGCCATGAACACAAAAATGGAGAGATGCAATTTTGGCTGAACTTCCAGATAAAATCAGAGTAGCATATCATGGAGTATAAAGCGCACACACACACACACACACACACACACACACACACACACACACACACACACACACACACACACGCGGCAGCAGCATGATGATGTCAGGACCAAAGTCACATCATCTTGGAGAGAAAACAGGCCAGAATCTCATCACTGCATCCTGAAATGAGATTACCACCCCAGCCTTGCTTTTATATAGAAGTCAATATATCATTCATCCTGCCTCTGCCTCCTTCCCCTGCAAATTGTATTAAATCCCAGATATGTCCCTTAGAATAAAGACCGGCTTGCTGGGTGGGGTGGTGGGATGAGAGACAGAGGGAGAGAGAAAGAGAGATGCGAGTGTTCGGGACTTCACAGAGCGCAGAGCCTCTTTCTGCGTCACTCAGAGCAAGCTCAGTCAAGGACACATTGAGACGTGTAAACTCAAAATATCACACACGGGAGTTCGTATCTGTTGTGTGTCTTCGTCTGTATGCATGTCACACAAAGTTGGGTGCGCCATTACGTCTTTGTGCCACACACAGAGGAATGCACACTGTGAACAAAGCTAATGCTCTCAAACCAGTGCCCCCACGCTGTGTGGACCAAAGTATCCAGACAGAGCTTTGGATACTGAGAACACAAGAAATAAAACACAATACACAGGAAGGCAAATAGAAGACAAGATCCTTCCCTTTATAGATTTTCTTTATGTTGTAAGATAAGGGCTGTACTGTGCTGCCTATGGTATGTGCATGATCCAAGCACACACGTGGAGATGCATACTGAATACACACTTGCACAGATACATGCACATCTGCACATTTGATAAAAAAAAACTATGTAATCAACAAAGTAAACTTTTACTTTCCTCCCTCTCTCCATGTTTTCTGGCTGCTCTTTGTACTGAATAAATAATATCCAACCATGTAAGTAACCAGTGTTTTGGGGGAAACATACACGGGCTCTTTCAGCTAACAGCAAGCTGCTTTTTTGCTCCTGCCAGTCTTGTGAGAAACACTCTCTGCTATAAGCATCATAAAAGACAGAGTCTTTATTTGGAAGTAGTTCATTTAGGAGAAAAGGAATATTTGCACCTATAATATTAAATATGCTGAGTAAAGGTACACAAAAATTTTAGTAGGTACCAAGAAACTATTCAGAAAAAACCTGATAATTAATACTTGCTGAATTACTCCGATTTGCAGACTGGTTGATTACCTAAAGCCAAAAAACTATTTGATTTAGGGATGCACCAATATGGATTTTTTCAAACGATACTGCTAATTACCTGCTTCTTGGAGCCACTGCCTTTTTATAAATACACCCAGGCGCTATCTTCCCATCCCACGATAGATTAGCTTACAACTACCAGGTAAAATAGCGATGCGCTATTGATTAACCTCACACATTAAAACAAGCGACTGTCTCACACACACACACACGCAGCCAGAGAGGTAACGATCCATATAATCGCTAACTGTATCATCACATGACTACCGGTTATTAATAAGTTTAACAACAGAGTCGAGCCTTTTAAAGTTTGATGTGGGTTGTAAGCCGCTGCTGCCAATTAGTTTATGCTAACGGTCTGGAGATGGTACATCAGTACTGTGTCTAACACGTGTTGGGCTGTTGGAGATCAGACCGTTGGTGCAATCCTGTTGTATTGCTCTGGAACTGTGAAAGACATCCACACCATGACATGTTTTGCCCTCCAGACAGCGTGCTGCAGTTGTTGTTGTTCTTCTTTGTGTTTATTGGTGGCTCCGAAACCAAGTTTTAAGGTACATGTACTGCCACCCACTGCGTCAGGCTGTATAGATGAAATGAAAGCAGTCTGGCCTCATATTATCGGCACTATTTATCAGCTATAATTTTAATTATTAGGATATTAGGATCATGCGTAATTATAAAAATGGCCTTTTGTTGGCTCGATATCTATCATGCATCCCTAATTTGATGATCACGGTAGTTGATTAATTCCCTGTCAATCAATAACCCAACTGCCACAAAAAATGTTGGTGTTGTACATTTCTGCAAACCACAGACAATTACATTTGTATGTTATTATGTAGCGGATATGTTGAAACAGCCCCTTTTCACTCCCAACTCGTCAGATACTGCCGCTCCATCAATGATTTCGGCATCAGATACTGATGTACAGAGTCACCTCTCACAGCCGTGTGATATGCACCAGGTGGCGGCTATTTCTGATGACACTGGCAATTACTCTAGCATAACAAGCAAGAAAGTCCCTATAGGGTGGGCGAGATTGGTGGTAGATGCAAACAAACACAAGACTTTCATCCGAGAGCCCACTGTTAGTTTCCTGTGTGAAACCAAAAGTTGATAAAGTTATTCTAAGAGCAGTGTAGTGTGCTAGTATGTGGAGTGGGCTACACTTGTAACGTATGTCACACGACATATGCCATTTGAGGTGATATTACGTTAGTAATGAGCAGAAACTGTACATTTTCTGTGAAAACGGAAATGTATTTTGAAAAGACACAATGCATGTAACAAGCGTCAATGGAGACGCTGTCCTTGAACGTCCAAAACCGACGCAGGAGGCTACATAGCACGTCATATTTTGATGTTAAGGTCCAATGACAAAACAGCAGTATTTGATGAGTTGGGATGAGAATGGGTTGGTTGAAACTTTTCATTTCAACAACACTGTGATTAATTTGTGGTTAGGTTTAGGCACAAGCACCCACCGGGTTATGGTTAGGAAAAGATCATGTTCTGGCTTGAAATTCCAGGTTTTGGCGGCACTATCCTGGCAGGAATTAGGTGAAATCTAACTGCTGTTTGTGGCCTGCAGCTTGGCAGGCATCTCAGCTAGGTGACCTGCCACTCACCATCCCTTCCAACTCCTAATGACAATGTCAGCTCATGTATTCTGTCACTTTAGAAACGGTGATGTCATACCAATGAGAGGTGCAAATGTAACGTGTTCGTGGTTTGCAGAAGAAGAAACATACAATTTCAACATTTTCTTCTGGCAACTGGGCTGCCAACGACTAATCAATTAACTGACCAGTTGTTGCAGCTTTAGTTTAGACTAGGTCACGTAGTTTAAATTGGGTATTCATCACGCTACAGTATACAGTGATGTTTTTCAACTTGTTGAGAGCCTGTTTCAACATGACGCCCTCATGCACAAAACCAGGTCAATAAAGAAATTATTTTCAGCTTGGTGAGAAAGAACTTGCCCGCACAGAGCCCTGACCTCAACCCCATCCAACACCTCTGTGATGAAGTAGAACGCTGACTGCAAGCCAGACCTTAGCCGTGTTCGTACAGACAACGGCAATGTGGGAAAAAAAATGCAGTCCTCTCATCCACCCCTGCTGAGCCAACGCAGAGCGCTCCTGCAAATAAACACAGGGTCGTCCTGCAGGAAAGTTGAAAAAGTAGGCTCAACTTTTGCCGCAGCACAATGCGGCGTGATCGGGCATGGTGCTGCGTTGAGCAGTCAAATACATGCAGGCGCTCTTTCATGATGGATTATGTTGTAACGTGAGCACCGTATTTCTGATGTTTACTATTGGCACCGCAGTTTACAGACAATAAAAATGCCACAATACAAAATACAGGAGAGAGCAGCAGAGACAAAACACCAGACTATGCACACATACAGCTCAGTGCTTCCAGCCACAGAGAACATTATCCCCACAGGAAGAAACAGAAAAAGTCTACTGTCCTTACACTGTACCTCATCACACAGCAGTGTGACTCACCCACCCTTGTCTTCCCTCTCTGGTCTACAGTTGCCAACTCAGCTATTTAGCTCACGTCTGCCCTCTCTGACCATGCATGGCCTCACCCCTCCTTTCTCCCCCACGCTCTCCTCTGTTCTCCTCTTCTCTCCCTCTCTCTCTATTGGCTTCTGCTGCGCTCTAACTCTTAACAAAACCACTCACGTGCACCAGCACATACGTGCACACACATGCATTTAAGGCACTTTATGTACTTAAGATGCAAATGCAACATAAAAGAGTGTCCTGATCAGCAGAAGGTCCTGAAGCCAATCACTGTAATGAGCTCCTGTGGGATGTGCGCATGTCTGGATTGCATATGATTGTACTCGTGTGTCCTGTCTGTGTGCGTGTATGAGTGTGTGTGTGTGAAAGGATCTCTCTATGATGGCCGAACAGTTGACTACTGTCCGTCTGTCCACATTTTCTACAATTAGAACTGAGTGACTGTCGGAATATTTGGCTCTTCTTCTTCTTCCACCCTCACAGCCCTTTGATGTGTGCAGCCAGCAGCTGTGTTTCAATGGGCCGGGAGCCAATCAGAAGCCAACTAGGGCTCCTTATACTTTGGCCCAAAACTGCAAAACACTGGACTCTTTGATTTGAGTGACATGATCATTTTGTGTTCAGTTGACGATAAAATGGAACAGAAAGTGAGGTCTGCTGAGGATTGGAGGGTTTTTGATGAATGTGTAAATAGTGCATCCATCATGTTTCTGGCCTACATCTGGCCACTGGAGCCTCTCTGTATATGCATATAAAGTAGACCCATATATGCATATTATCACACCAAGTTCCCGTGCTTTAATTAGTATCTGGAGGGACTTTTCAAACAGCTAAAATAGGAAATCTAAATGAACCACAGGGGTGCTGCAATAACCTGGCAAGCCTACAAGAGTGGAGTCCAGAAAACATCCAAGAATCGATTGAGCCGGCTAATGTACAAGCTGGACAAATTAATGAACTATGGGGGATGTTTAGACCATGACGTGACTCACAGTCCCTCAAAAAATATTTAACATGACTATTAAACTCTTAAGTCCATATAACACTGTGTAACTTAATGATGATTGTTTTGGAGAAACGTGACAATGCTTCTTAAATGGTCACAGTCTTTTTCTAGCTTTTAATAATCAGAGGCAAAGACCAGTGACAGACCAGTAAAGGATTTTTTTTGTCCCAGCTCAGAATCAGTAGGCGTCATGCTGTCTGAGTGAAAGAGAAAACTGCCACATATTTGCTTTCATGTTCACAGTAGCACCAGAGACAGTCTTTTTCCTGCTTTGGTAACTCCGTGCTTCAACATGGTCGTGAGTCAGACGGCATTTTTTGTGGAATTCTTTTTTCCCACTCGTAACAATGATTGTCCAAGCAGTATGAAAGATGTTGAGCATGAAAAAATGGAATCAGTTTTTCTACATTATTGTGTGGATTGAGCTGCAGATTGCAACCAGCTGAAACTTCTACTGGTTAGAATCCCCTTCATTTTCTTTCTTCCTGAGGTTTTCACTTGGAGCTGAATTATCTGCAGAGGTCTCTCTCTCTCCTTAACAAATGGGACTGGTGATCTGAACTAGTAAAAACACTGAATAAAGTAGTTTCACATTACAAATCAGTGTTTCTCTAACGCTGTTTGGCACGTCACAGATGGGCCACTAGAATGTTTGGTTTGTTTTTTTTCTGATAACTTAAGATTCAGACATTCAGGAGGTTTTTACTGGGAGCTGAGTTATCTGCAGAGGTCTTTTCCTCTCCAAAACAAATGGACCTGATGATTTAACCGGTAAAAACACTGAATAAAGTAGTTTCAAGTTACAAATCATTGTTTCTTCAATGCTGTTTGGTATGTCAGGGACACCTTGCCAATGTATGCTCACCTTTTTCCATTAGTAACTTCAGATCCAGACGTTCAGGAGGTTTTTACTGGGCACTATATTATCTGCAGAGATCTCTTCCTCTCCAAAACAAATGGACCTGGTGATTTAAACTGGTAAAAGCACTGAATAAAGTAGAAAAAAAAAAGTGTTTTTCCAATGCTCGTGGTGTCTTCTAACTTAAGTGGCCAATGCAAAAATGCAAAAACATGAATAGTCCTATCTAGAGCCTGGGTATGTTTTGTCCATTCTAGGCCACTGCAAAAACATGGTAATGCAACATGGCAATCTCTATCTATATCTTCTGCTGATTTATCCCCCCATACCCTACACACTGGACCTTTAAGTTAACTGCAAACTTAAGTCTTCTTGGCTCAGAGTCCCAGACTAAAGGAGGCGCCTGTCAGTCATTTATATAACCAGACAGTGTAGCAATAGCTCGTAGGGAAAGTAATGAAATATATTTTCTTTGCAATAATAAGCCTTTGTGTGCTTTGTATTCATAATTGACATCTTTTCTTCTTGGCTCATAGACTTGCTACTCCCAAAAGCTGGAAACACGCAATAATATCTGAGTTAATTGTTGAACCTGAGGCTCTGTGGTGAATAATGATGTTAACAGGGCGCAATAAGCTACTGAGGCTTTTAGGTTTTCTCTGAGGGTCTTAAAAAAGTTTATTTAGTTAGTTAAGGAGCTGATGTAGACACATGTGCACAATATTGGTATACATGCGTTATCAGTTTATGTAGGCCTACACAGCTCTTACAGTGGGTTTGTTGGGGCATGTTATTAGTAATGTGTTGTTCAAATTAGGTTCTTTGCTGATGAATTCTTTCAGTCAAACCATTTTAACCAACCAAACTATCATCAACAGCTTATTTAAGATATTGATCTTTAATCATGTAGCTCTGTGTTGTCCATCCGTGTCGTTACATGAATAATGAAATATTCTTGGGCCAGTGGAAGGAGTAGAATAGCCTCTATTTATGCGCATTTTCAATTAGCACATAAAAAATCGAGTGGAAACACTGAAGATTTAAAAGAATCTTGAAATATCACAGAAAAGGTTAGGCTTGGGGAAGGTGGAATAGTTGGTGCAACAGTAAAAGGTAAATGTGTCTCGGTGCAATAGAAACAGATTCAGTGAATAAATGATGATGTACGGTCAATGCATAGGCCGCAGCAAGGTCTCTGAATGGTTTTTATCATGCTCACCATGAAACTTCAATCAGTAGCCCAGGCTATCATTTGCTTAGATCACTGAACTCAACAGGCCTTTATTTGGGACAGGCCTTTAATTCCTTTTACAGAAAAACTTTTGTTCAGCAAACACAGGAAATACGATCATATTGTTTATTTGAACTAGTATTAATATAGCTTGTATAAAACTTTGAAGAACATATTAATTATGTGTTTTATTATGACACTTGTTTCATGGCACTCGAGGATAACGGCACTCAGCATACCGACACAACACCACGTTATCCTATTAGAACAATTTTCATAACTTTGAATAATTTTCATCAAAACCGCTTTTGATTCTTTTGATTGGTGGCGGACTAAAGAAATAAATTTTGTAGCCACACCAGGCTAGTAAAAGAGACTGGGTGTTTAATTGGGACTAGGTTTTTAACTGAAGTTTTACGGTATGTCAGCAGAACTTTTCCAGGAGCACACAGCTGTAATATTAGTTGTTCCAAAACTGTCTATTTCCGTAGTCCAGTGCTTTTAATTATTATAATCCATCATTTTTCTTTGTTTGAGGCTGGACCAGCTAATTTAATATGTCATCTTGTTGTGCCTTCTTCTGCAGTGGCATTTGGAGAATTAGCACCACCTACTTCTTATCTTCTGCTTATTCGCAGAACAGTAGTGGATGGAACGGCACATAAATTCACTTTTTTTTTGCTGATTTTCTGAAAATTGGGTAAAACTTTTTTGCTACATTTGGATGAAATTCCAACTTTTGTTTACTTTCGTAAAAACAGAAATACAAAAATGTACGAACAGAACAATGTTGGTTACATTAAACTACACTATACTATACGGTCCTGTAGTGTACTATTGTCACACATTATACATTTTGTCATACTGTTTCTACCATGGTAGCTATCCATGTAATTTTTCTCAGTGTATTATGCAACATAGATAAAGTTCCAAAAAAGAAGCACTTTCTTTATGGCAGTGCTGAATTTTTACATGAGTTTTGCATCTGTGTGTTAAAGTATTTTAATCTGTTATTTATTTAATTTGGTGGATTATCCAAATCCAGCCATATATATGAAGATTTCATTCATATCACCACACACATTGTCATCTATAACAACATATTATTTATCGATAATGCAGATTTTATTTGTATCGTGCTTAAAACCTTAATTCGCTGGGCTCTTAAATAAATGTAGTGGAGTGAAAGTGGAATATATGTCTCTGAAGTGTGTTGAAGTACATGTGTAAAGAAGTGTAAGATGAGGCTTGAGATGAGCACCTCAATCGTGTAATGACTCTACTTGTGTAAATATACTTAGTTACATTCCATCACTGCCTTGGTCTCAGAGGAAATGCTACGGGAACAAATTGTGCAAATGCTCTTTTACACATCAGCTTGTATGTGCACCACAATGAAAAGGTCAGACATTTTCCTGTAAATTGACCTGTTTTATCACCCTCTTAAGACCACACTCGATCAGTCCTCTAATGTTTCCCCTTGTGACCGGTTTTCAGGAGCACATATCCACCGAACGGGTCATCCTTGGCCATCTGCTGCTTGTCACCGGCTGATTACTGCGCTTGTCTCCCCGCTTTGTCTGTCACCTGGTTGCTAGAGAAACAGCATGACATGACCATGAACATCCAGTCTCCTGAATTGTCCTTGAGCCAGAAACTGATTCCTTACCAGCTCTAAATAAGGCTACTGCTCTGTAGCTGGAGGGCAACCGAAAAGAGATCTCCCTAGAGGGATAAACAGAGTATCACATTATTGCTAATTATTATCAGTGGCCCTGATGTGCCGATGATGAACACCTGATTTAATTATCATTGAAGAGTCTTTTTCTTATCAGCCTTATCGCAGCAGTGAGGTGTTAAAAGTGCAGCAAAATTAGGAAGTAGATTTTGGAAGTGCTGTTTCCCCTCTGAACAGCCTGGTCTCCTAACCTGAAATAATCATGCTTTAAAAGGATCTTGTTACATATTGCACGATGGCCCAGTGAATACAAATGACTGAATGCGCAGATCTTATAAATGTCAAGGAAATTCCTGCCAATCCGTGTCCGTATGTGTACATAATTAATGAAGTAGCGGTACTCTGAAAAGGGGGGGACATAGGTCGAGCTTAGAGAGACTGGCATTGCCATAGGAACCAGCTGCACCCACGCATTCATGGAGGGAAGGCAGGCAGAGTCACAGAGAGACGGGGAGAACAAGAGAGTGAAAAAGAGAACGAGTGAGATGTGAGAGTGATGTCTTTGATGTGACTAGCAGCCTCGGGTCTCTAATCTCTTCCTTCTAAATATTTTTCTGCTTATGCGATGAGATTTACCCTCTTTTTTGACCAAAAAAAAAAAAAAAAATCCCCCCATTTACATGTTCTTTGCATCCGTGACAGATGTCCTTGGGCAGAGTGAACATGGAGATGAGACTTAAGTCAGAGATATGAAACGGAGAGCATGCTTTAAAACAGGAAATGATGTCAGTCAGTCCACCTCTGTGTGCTGCTATGTGAGGGTGGGGGGGTGGGTGATACCTGCAGGGTGCCTCAAACAGGAAGAAGCCTCCAGGCAAGCAGAAACGCACTGTAGGATTTTATATGCATTGGACATTTGGGGGCCCATGTGTCACATCTTATCAGGCTGCCCAGAGTATCTTAGCAGCCGCCCCAAGTCTGCTGCGTGATAGCTCTGTCTGTCACATACTGTAGCTGTACTGAAAATACTGTGGTGTCATTTTGTTTGGCTGAGCATTGATCTCTCTCATCTCGCTCACAGCAAGCCCATCAAATATTCCTTTTATCAAATCCAAGCTCCCATCAATTACTAACTAGGCTTGGGCACAGAACTTTGTTTTTTCTGTTGGATTTATCAACTTGTTTCCATACAGTAGAGACAACAGTCATGTTTTAGCTGTAACAGGGCGTGTTCATAAAAACCCAGTAGGCAATATTTTATTCTGTTAGATGGGCAACTTGCTGTGAAATGAGTCTATGGAATGATTTTGAAGAGATTCAGATCTCTGCTGTGCAATATGTAGCACCGGGAAGATTGTCTATCCAACCTCAGAGCTCTAAAATGTATCTGTAGCGCCAAATACTAAAAAATCAAGTACCGACAGGTGACACTGAATGTCTGATCAGATTTGTGATCTTGATTTACTAATTTTTTACACATTTTTTGAATCTCATTTCTCTGTCCTGTCACATTTCTGTATTATCATCTACTGTATGTCAGTTATTCTCTCATCTCTTTCATGTTATGTCTGTATTTTCATGTCATTTTTAAAATTCTGATTTATCTATCTCATTGTTTTACTTATTTTATTTTGTATAATCTTCAGTATCTCATGACATTTTCTCTGTTTTATTTCATGTTTTGTATCTTGGTTATTTTTTCCCCCTCATTGTCTTAATCTCATTTATTACCATACTTTCTTGTATCTCATTTCAGTATCTCATCTCATTTCCCATCTTTATCTACTTTCGTCATTTCTACGTCTTATTTTTTTCAAGCTCATTTCTTTAATCTCACCAATTTTAGAAATTAAATTCCTCAATTCCATTTCATTTCATGTATCTCATTTTTGTTTCTCATCACATCTCTTTGACCTTAGGTCTTCATCATGTCTCATTTCTTGTATCAGTTTTCTTTCTCATCGCATCTCTCAAATCTCATTTCTATTTCTCATCTCTCTTCTCATTTTTTAAAATTTCTTTAAATAACTAATCTAATATTTTCATCATTTAATGTCATTTCACTTTCTAAATGTGTATCTTTCTTTATCATCAGATTTTTATATCTCTTTTCTTGATGTCATCTCTTTTATCACGTTTCTCTTATCTCGTATCATTTTGTCAGTCTCTGTGTCATCTCTTCTTTAGTATTATTTCTGTAATTTTCTCTGTTTAATTTCTTTAATCTGACCTCTTTAATCTCCTCTCCACTTTTTTAAACTCATATCTGCATGAATTTTTTATGACTTATTTCTCTATTTGATCTCATTTCTCTTTTCATCTCATTATCTCATCGATCACTTGTTATCTAACCAACTCAGGAATACTGTTAAGATAACAGTTGAGCTGTTTCTCCGTTCTATAATACTGGCACTTTTGAGATACAACCTGTTCGTGTGGCACTGTGACAGTCTGCGGAAAGGCAGGAAAGAAAGTGTAGAATGATAAGGAGGGTAAGAGAGGTCAGTGCGAATGATAAAGAGGAAGTTCGATGTCGTCTTGACGCCCGTGCTGACGGGACCATCTGTCAAACGCACCTATCGTCCAGCTCGCCTGCAGTCACCTCACTCATTATCATCACTACAGCCTGATGGATGGACTTGTGTGGTGGTATGTGTCAAGCCTGAGTCAACACCACAGTGACTGTGTGATATGTCGGGTGAGGCGGGGGACGAGAGTGCTTCCAGCGGGTTTTGTCATTAGATAATTGTGCGTATGTTGTTGGCACAAAACAACACGTATGCTTCAGGGCTGTACAGGCTATCATTCCCCCCACGCCTTTGTTCCCACTCTTCCTGTTCCTCAAGATGGAAAGTCTTTGCTCTTTCCTTTCATTTACTGTCCTTTCCGTCGCCTCACTTCCCTGTCCTTTCCCTTCACTTTTCCTCTCCTGATCTGTCGTTTCCTTTTATTTTCTTTCCTTCTTTGTCCTGTCTTGTCCTTTCCTTTCTCTTCCATTTCTCTTCTGTCTTTTCCTTTTTTTTCCCTGTTTCCTGTCTTGAACATCCTGCGTCTTTCTTGCCCCTGTCATGTTTGGTGAATTCAATTAAAAATGGATGTTGAACTTTTTCAGTGATAAAGTTCTGTGCACAAGCTTCATTGCTTAGTGATTAAACTTGTGTCTGACAGTAGCTTTTTGAAACCCTTCTCCCCTGAGGCTGAGAGAATGACAAAAACAAATATTAGGAAAAAGATTTGGGTCGTTCGCTTGTCGCAAAAGAACTGCCTTGTTGTCTTTGTTTGCTGAGAAAAGATCTGGGTTTAAACTATGATATTTGACCACCTGAGCCGGATGTCATGTCATGTGCTGTGAGTTCTGCAGTAGTTTAACAAAACCTGACTGCCTCTGCGGCTTGTTTGAATCCCAATGAAGACCACAAGATCGAATTGTTCTCCTTCATTAATGCTTCTTCTTATTCTCTTTGAGTCATCCCTCCCAACTCTTTTACTTTTATCAAAATACAGTATTTCTCCCGCTCCTCTTCCCCACAGTCTCTCTCTCTCACACACTTTCTGTGTCTAACCCTACCTCCTTAAAAGTGATCTATACCACCAGAGGGGTAATTTGCTTTAGCTCAAATCCTAGATGAAAGCCATTTTTCACCCAACAGAGTCAGGACGGCTACATATTCAAGTGCTAAGAGCAATATATTTCACAGAACGGAGGTGGGAATGGGAGGAATAGTAAAGACCGATGGGGGAAGGGTTCAGAAAAACCTACAGTTCTGAATGTAGTTCATAGTATCGGGGACATTCTGCGCCACTTTTCCTTTTCATTCCTGACATCAAACAAAATAGATGGCATTGTTTTTGTGTGTTTTTCTGGTGATGAGAATGTGTTAATTAACCAAGGAATGCCTTCATTCGTGCAGAGAGAATAATGAGGAGGAGAAACACTTACTCATGCATTATTCATTTAGGGAACCATTTTATTTTGTGCTCATTTCTAAAGTCCAGAAGATAAAGCACCGGTCTGGTGTTTTGCTCCTATGAGCCAGTCAGAGATTACCGTACTGTGATTCAGGCAAAGAAAGCTACTGTCGATCTGACGACTGTCTACATATCAGCTTTTATTTCACACTCCACTTTAGTAATGTATGGGCGGTCACAGTTGGGTCCAAATCATCCTGCAGCCCAGGGAGTGGCTGCTTTACTGCTGTGGCGAGAAAGAGTTATTATAGCCCTCTCTCTTCCTGCTCCAGTATTGGCACTCTAGAGTGATGTTGGGCCAAATGACTTTACATATTTAATGTATTGCCACAGGCTGGAAGGCAACAGGCATCCACTCCTCGCATTGTGCACTACTTGTCCCTTATGCCTTCTAACAGCAGACCTAAATGATGCTGCTGGAGGGATTCTCAGCTCTGCCCTGGGCTTGTCCACATGCCATTTTAAAGACTGCGCTGTGGTTTCAGGTTTGAATTTGAAAAGAACCTTAGCAGATGTGCATGTTCTCCGGCTGAGTGAAATCAAAGTGTTTTGCTCCTCAAGGAGCGTCACGACTGAGCTGTAAGGCATGTGCTGCTCCATTGGCTTTGTGCTCGCTGTGAAATAACTGTAAACTGCCTTTGAGATTTTCACACGCAACTTGATTGAATCAAATGTTGTTTGGCTCATTTTGTCATCCGAGCTCGGGTTAAATTTTGTTGTATACCATTCTGCTCAGTGACGTGCAATGTTAGCATATGAAGAGCATCATAAACACAGGAGAGGGTTGAGTTTGGGATGTTATTAGTTTCTGCTTCTCTAATCTCTGCACAGAAGGTGAATATTACGTTGCTATCTCTCTGAAGATTGTGTGTGTGTGTGTGTGTGTGTGTGTGTGTGTGTGTGTGTTTGCACTTATGAGTCTATGCAAAAGGTAAAATGCGTGTTACTCATCAGACCAGTGGTCCTTGACAGTCTAACATCTGACACACAGACACACACCCACGTGCACTCATTTTTGTTTCTCTATACTTTTGAGGACCCTCGTGGACAGTGAATTTCCTAAGCCTCTAACTCCTAACATTAACCTTAAAACCAATGGGGATATTTATTGTACTAGGCCTGTTGCAACTTACAGTCAACACAATTTCTCAATTTTATTTTCATTCCCTCTTCCCATTTTTTGCAATGCTGAACAGGGACGCCTTAACATGTATAATGCATGAGCCCAAACATGCAATTTCCACCAGTGGGGCTTTTCATGCATTTTACATGTGCAAAAAGTAAATAACGACAAAGACAATTTGACTTTTAGCAGCTAAAGAGGGGACACATATCCTGAGTAAATATCCCCCAAAGTGTTAACAATCAAACAAAGTGAGGACCAACACCAATGTGCTCACTTTACAGTAATATTTTTACTCTCACAGTCTACAAATCTAACTGGTTCTCAAAAGAGCACATTCAATTTCATACCTTTTCCCCCAACTCTGAATTTAAATGTAACCATCACAACTAGATGTCTCATTCCAACCCTTATCCTACCTAAAGGTTCTATTTTTCAAGATTTCAGTCCTGGTTATAATCCTTAAAATTTCAGCCACAGTTGGTTTTGCCACACTTAAATAGAGATGACAGTGAGGGTGCTTTTATTATACAGATACCAGAGCTGGGTCTAGATGAAAAAAAAAGTAAAGTGAGCGGTATTCACCACAGGTTACAGCAAAGGCACCCCGAGCAGCTGCTCTGTCACAGTTGCAACAGAAGAAGAGCACCTCATGTATCTGTTGACAGTGCAGCCAAACAAACAAGGCTCACCCTTTGCATCACAAATGTTGTCTTGCATTATGTAAAGTGTGCACATACAGTGTTTTTTGTCTTCTGTACCATTTCTCAGTATGTGTATCTGTACCTACTGTATGTATGCATGTATTGTTTTTCTGGTGAACCCCTAGTGTGTCTGTTCACAATTTGCATCCCTCTCAGAAAATTTAAACCAGTAAGTAAACCTACTATAATAATTACAGAGTAGAAATACCTTAAATAGTTTCAGCTACAAAATGCTGGTCATGAATGACATCAAAAACAGGTCTGAAGTTGTGTAATCTTAAGTATTATAACTTTAACCTGATTCTTCACTTAAAACTAAAACCAGATCATAGCCTGACCCAGCGCCATCAGTTTAAACAAATGTCTTCACCCCAAGACACACAAGCATCTCACTAAAATGGAAGGAGTCTCTGTCTGTCCCTCTAAACAACCATTCATCTGACCGCATTCACACTTGGCGGGTGCTGAGGACACAAGGAAGTGCAGTGTTGAGTGCGAGCTCTTCAGATCTACTGGACATATTTGTTAGAGGTGCGTTACCCCGTGAAGTGCACACTGTAAAGTGTGCTGAGAGGCGACCCCCTTAGCTGTCACACTGCCGAATGGCATATGTGGCAACAGCACATTCAACAACAGATGCAGAGAGAGACCAAAGAGACCAGAGATGTTACACTTCAGCAAACTCAAACTTCCGGAATAAGCGCTATTATTCCCTGGAATCGCACGGCTTTGACTTCATTGAGGCCAAAAACTCTTCATGGGAGCTTTTGCGCTTACATGATGCCTATACTGAATTTGAATTTATTTATTTGATAGGGCGATAATTAAACAGCTCAAATACAGAGCATGAAACTGATGAGCTGCACAATAAGTTTATAGCTGTTGCTAATTTTCAAATCTTGTCCCTAGTTGGGCTTTAACATTCATTCATTCATTCATTTTCCGTAGCTGCTTATCCTGTTGGGGGTTGCAGGTGTGCTGGAGCATATCCCGGCTGACATTTGGCGAGAGGCAGGGTACACCCTGGACAGGTCACCAGACTATCACAGGGCTGACACACAGAGACAGACAACCATTCACACTCACATTCACATCTATAGCTAATTTAGAGTCACCAGTTAACCTGCATGTCTTTGGACTGTGGGAGGAAGCTGGAGTACCTGGAGAACACTCACGCCGACATGGGGAGAAGATACAAACGCTGCACATAAGGGCTCCGCCACCCGGGCGTTTTAACCAGGAACCCTCTGTGAGGCAACAATGCTAACCACTGCACCATCATGCTGCCCTTTGTACAGTGTAATTTAAATATACAGCTTTCAGTATTCTAATGCATTATAGATATAGAAATACAATAAAATACACATCACACAGTGCACTAATACACCTGCTCTGCTCTATCACTGCTATGTGGCACAAATGACAGGTGTATTGTACAGGTCTAGTGGTGTAGTGGTAGCTGATGAGGAGGTTGTACTGCTAGATGGGTAGGTCACAGAGGAGGAAGTGGGTATATATTTCAGTGGCTTTTTGGCTGATAGGTGTGTGCACTGTACACAGCCAGAAGACAAGATGGTTATTCTCTGTATACCTGCGTATACCCTCCACTTCACTACTGCTCAGGACCCAAGTAAGTGCAGTGTAGAGTGTGTAGTTGTGGACGAGCGGTTCTTGAGAAAGCTGCAAGCAGCAGTACCAGAGGCTGAGCAGTCAGCCTGTTACACACAGGCACGTTTTGAATGGGCACTTCACTGGCATATACAAATTGTGATAACATCTTTGTTGCACTAGTGGTTTTTACATAAAGTTTTAATGTTCTCATGAATCTTTAATCAGACTCACGATGAGTCCAATCAACCTAAGAGCATGTGTGTGTAAGTGTGTGATACAGCAATATGCATGTGCAGGCCTGAAAGACCGACTGAGTGCAGTCTGAAAGACAGAAAGCTAAAAACAAACCAGACAGCATCTTGTGTTCCAATGGCTCTTTGCACAGTAGAAAAGGCAAGTGACATTAAAGAGGAATTCACCCTCAGAGACTGTTGCATCATTTTCAGCCATTAAGCTCTGATGTTCAGTGCATTCCAAGAATTATTATGCGATAAAGTGCTGTAATTTACTCGCCTCTGCATACCCTCATGTACTTTTAGTTCAGTTAGCAATTTCCTCCTGAGACACCAGTATGAGTTGGTGTCATTCAGCTGTGAATTATACACTACTGTGTATCCCACGAGTGAGATTTCCTGGTCAAGAAAACGTGAGGGCCACACTGTTAACAGATGAAGAAAACGTGCCCTGTGGCTGCATTAAGTTTTGGTCTGTTGAGGCTGCTCTTGCGGGAGAGACTGGTTTGATTTCCTATTTTTGTAATGGATTTTGTAAGATTGTTGAACCTCAGTGAGTCTGGAAGAAAGAAAAAGAAGCCTTTTGCTTTATATTTTTGGATTACTTTAAAAAAGTGATGTGTTAGATAGCTGAAACATTTTGCTATATTGAGGACGTGTTATTTCTTTGAAGCACAGTGCCTGCTGTAAATACAGTCCAGTGTATGTACGTGAAATTTCCATCTCTGTGCAGCTCCTTTGATTTAAAAAATAAAAGGTCCGACTGAGAGACTTCTCCCCGCCTTGGAGTTAAATACATGATCAGTAAAACTCCTCTACACATGGATGATTGCTTGAGCCTACTTGGAATTCATTTTGGGTTAAATTTACCCCGGTATATTACTTCTGCACTAATCTGCTATCTTTTTCTGGGTTTTATTGTTGTGCCTGCAGTCTGATTGAATTTTCATCCTTTATCTGGAATTTGAGGAGCTGCTGAACGTCTCCTCAGCGTCACTCGTCTGCCCAGAGCAGAGCATTATGGGAGCACTTGAGTCAGTGTTGAAACTAGAAGTAACACACAATCACTGCTACGTGTAATGCATCGGTGACTCACAGCAAGGTTGGGTTGAAGTTTTTAGTATACTGGGACATACTGTAATTACAGCAGTTATTTTTTTGGGTCCTACCCTGAAATTGCTATTAGCTTAGAACAACACATAAAAAAAGTTCACTTTTTAGTAGAAAATCCAATTTAAAAGTTCATGTCTTGGTCAAGTTGATTTAATGGATATTCTCTGATATTAAAAGGTAAAAATATGGAAGTGAAAAATGTGAGAAATTGATTCTTAGGTGTACAAGTTATACTAATAGAATCTTAACAGGTGAAAAATGTGTGAAAACAAAACATGCTGAGAAGCTAACACCTTAAAATGCAAATTTTGGACCCAAACAGTACAGAGTGTGCAGTGCTATTTAAGAATGTTCTTTAAAAGTATGCAAAAAAAGACTTATCCCCCATTACACTTTATAACACACAATAATACCACATCAAGATTTCTGGCAGATGACATTTCTATCTAAAAAAAGACCAATCTTTTCTGCACACCATGTATTGTTCATGCTCCTACGCAAAGAACAGGGAACATGTTTTACACAAACACAATACTTATCAACCAACATGACACTTTTTATCTGTGTTTATACTTGATCTTAATGATCTTATAATTTGCACAAGTGACTTCTGCTTTAATCTGTATTTGAGGAAGGAATCATTTCACATGCATTTTAAAGAATAATACAGACCCCACAACGCCATTTAAACTCAGTCCAGGTGGCAGCAGTGACTCTATTATTATTATATAGCTGATTTTAACCTTGTTTTAAGTTATGTCAGCAGCGTGGCTCCAGAGATGGTAATGTGGGCCAGTTTGTCCAGTCCTTCCGTGCTGACTGAAATATCTCAACTATTTTATGGATTGCCATGAGAGTTGGTACAGACAGTCATGGTGCCCAGAGGATGAATCATGAGAATGGCTGATGATCCATTGAGTTCTCCTGTAGTACTATCATGAGCAGAGTTGCCAACTTGATGACTTTTTTGCTGCATTTAGCAACCTGTGAGACCCTCTTAGCAACTTCATTATTAAAAAGCGACTTTAGAATTCAGTGAATTTAGCGACTTATCGCAGTCCATGGCTATTCAGCCACTAAGTCTCCTCCTATCCTCTCACTCGTCTGTGCAGTAGGTGTGGGACAGGCAGGAGAAGAGAAGATGCTACTCAGCATGGGCAACACATTCTCACTCTGACCTTGTTACATATTGGCGTGCTTGGTCATGGACTTTCCATGTCCACATAAGACATGCAAGATACTCTGCGTTACTTGTTGACGTTCTGGGACACCGTGAAGTTTTGCCTGTTACATGCATTGTCTTCTTTCAAGAACAGGAAATTTAACGTTTACACACAGTCTCTTTCAAAATAAAAGCACTACGTTGGTACAACACCGTGAATTGACGTTTTCTTTTCCTTCATCAACAAACACACATGGTTGGGTTTAGGCAACAAAAGCAAGTTGTTGGCTTGAGGAAAAAAAGAACAGGGTTTGGCTTTAGAGTCATATGGGACATAAACACTGCTCTCTTAGCTGAAAGTTGGTGTTCGTTGGCTCTGTTAAACGTATAACGGCAACTGGCTGTGTATCATGTCGACGTTAAAGAATGCTTTTTTTCCTTGGTTTTGACCTCAGAGTGAGACTTGGCTCTGGTGGGAGTTTAGTTGTCGTGAGTTTCCATGGTTACAGTAATGCTCGTGCTCTCTTGGTCGGAAGAGTGAAAAAATGGTGCCCTATGGTATAAGTGTTATAGCTGTCATTCAAATACTTTGTTGTGGAATTTTCTATTGAATCTGCATTGCTTTCATCAATTCACGATGGCGTCACCAATATGCAAATGAGCATATGACATCATCTCCTGACTTTTAGCAACTTTTGGAGCTAGCACTAGCTGCTGTCATTGGAAGAGGGTGTGCAACACCAACCAGTGAGGTTCACAACTAATGACATAATCCTCAGCTGTAGCCGACTGTGTGTTTAGTGCTGATTAGCAAATCTTACAATGCTAACAGTTAAGTTAAGGTGGTGAAGATGTTAAACACTGTAGCCCACCTAATAACATCAGCATGTTAGCGTAGCCATTGTGAGCAGGTCAACATGCTAAAGTAAGTATTTAGGCTCTACAGTATGTCTAATATGGCATAGAAAGTCAAATTAATACACACCATCAGTTTAACCTCTTTTTTAGCCCTTTGCCATTAATGCAGGTCGCTCTACTTTGAGCAGTCGCAGACTAGCTATTGAACCCTGACTGATGTCTTTTTAAAGTTAAGGCAGGGTAAACTTTTCCAATCATCTTTTTTGATTTGTTTTTTGGACACCCTCCATTGTGAAGTACAACTATGATCACTGCACTTGGCCTGCAGCGCGCCATCTTCACACAATCTCCCAGTCTACTGTGACCGCTTAAAGTGATTTGCCATCCACAAAAAACACAGTGCTCACCTCGGGCTGGTTGTGTTTGGACAGTAGTGTCATCATTCTCCTAAATGTCCCTGTTAGCATGTTTCTCCCTGCGCACGTTGCTGTGTGATATGCCAGTTAATTAGTTCCTCTGAATTATGTGTTGTGACAAGAGTCTTTCTGCAGCTAATTCAGGATGCTGAAAAATAAATGATTACCAACGGGAAAAGGATCACTACTGAATGCACAATTAGGTGAATTATAATTACAATGTGCCATTAGATGGTGTAATGCTTATGCAGGTCAGTATTAAGATATCACTCCAGAGCATCAGACTGAAACAGTTTGAAGGTAAAAGCTGACTCGTGTCCCCTAAAGCCAAAAATGACAGTGAAAAGGTTGTCCTGCCTCCCGGACTGTGACGTCTCTCTGATGTTTGTCTCTGTAAAAGAGGCTTTCAGAGGACTGGGAAAAATGACTTTCACAGTGCAAGTTACATGCAGATTTTCACATTGAATACCATTTAAACAGCATGAAAAACATCTGAATGAAGAAAAGAGTCTCACAAATTAGTCCCCCGTCCTTTGAATGATGTCTGACTGATGTAACTCGTAGATTAAAACATCTTCAGCTCATAAATCTGGCTAGAGATGTTCACTTAATTTCACACATGAGCAACATCAGGTTGGGACAAACACAGATGTGGGTTACAGTAAAAAACACGATCACATCATGTAAAAACGTGCAGTGATTTAATCCTTTTTGAATGAATTCTTCATATCATTTTTAGTGGACCAAATCACTGTTTTACTTTGGAGAGCACACATTTTTAAGGATGCTTCATATTGCTCTTTACAACCTGAAAAAACTATAACCTCGACAATGATTACTCAGATGATTAATAAGGTGATCAACAGAAAATAGTCAACAACAATTTTGGCAGTTTAAGTCATTTTTTGAGTGTCAAAATGGTTTCAGCTACTCAAATTCAAGGATTTGCTTTTTTCTTGGTTTATTCAATGTCCTTGGATTTTAGACTGATGATGTTCAGAAAAATTAATTATTTGAAGATGGGCTCTGGAGACGTGTGACGCTTTCTATTAAAAAACAATTTAAATCTACAGATGTATGGAGTATGGAAGTGAAAATAAAATTTGGTATTGAAAGGAAAAAAGGGAAGTATTGGCACTGAAAACCTTTTAACTGAAAAGTACAAAATACAGGCATTAGAAATGATTGTCTTTTTATTTATTTTAATTATTTATTTGCATCCTGGTGTGTATCTTCTATTTTTTTTCCGTCATGTTACTCTTTTTTTATTGTCATTTAAAAAAAAAATCTACTTTTTCCAGTTTCAGCTTTCCGTCACTGATCGGACTGCCACGTACTGAAAAGACATTCTCTTCTTAGTATGCAGATTATATGTCTATCATGTTCTTCTTACTCCCTCCCCTCAAACGTCTCCCCTCCAAAACTGAAAGAAAGTTGAAACAAAAAAAAAATCATCATAAAACAACAAAAAAATTGACACTGACACACACAAAAAAACTCATTAGATTGTTACTGAAAAACACATCAGAATGCAAAAAATGTCAAAATAAAATAAAAATATTTTTAAAGCTTGTGTTTTATTTTTCAGTGGAACTTTATTAGTGCCAACATTCCCTTCTTTCAAAGCCAAATTTTATTCTTAATGCCAGAACTTACTGTCAGTAATCCAGCTCCATACAGATGTATCCATAATGAAAATAAGTGTCTGTTCCAGCTCTTCTCTGAACATATTGAATACATTTGTATTGGCCTGTTAACTGATATTAAACAGCCTTTTGCACTGTGCCTGAATATGTGTGTAAATGTGAAATCTGCAGCATCTCAGTCATCTGCCTTTTAATTTCATGAGCTGTTCTCGTTGAGGAGCAGCATTATGTAAATTCTAAATTTGAGTAGTAGGCACCTTTTAACACAGCTACACCCCATATGGCCTGAGTACTGCCTGTGCTCAGCTCTATCCCAGAATATTAGCTCCCCATGGAAACCAGGCACGCCACAGGATCCACAACACTGTGTATGTGTGCTTCAGTTTCACTGTGTGTGCATAAATGCAAGTTAATATTTTCGATATATACAGTGTGTGGCATACATGTCGCATAAATCCATTGTAAATAAAGAGTGGACAGAAACAGCAGCAGTGACTTCACAGTATGATGCAACCAGATGTAACAACACGACAACACAGACCCAACAGGTTAATTAACTCTAACACAGTCTGAGCAAGAGCTGTGAGCATTATGAGCTCTGCTGATAATGCAGGCTTTGTGCTCATGCTCTTCTTTAACACATGCAGACATAGCAAACAAAACACGGTGGTTTAACAGGCAGTAGCCACTGCTTTGGACTCATTCACTAAGCATCAACAGTTAGCTTAGCTTCAAGTGTTGCACACAACACTTACCCAACCCTATACCCAGACAGAATGCTAACTTCCCTCCTCTCTATACAAAGGGTACACAACATTCTGCTCTGGTGCCAGATGTAAATCATGACCTGTGTGTCCTACATCCAATATAAATGTAATTCCTATCATCTGGGCTGAATTACCAGAAGCCAGCTGAGAAACACAACATGTAAAGTAGACAACCTTTGAGTTGCCAGAGGGCATTTTCTTCTGTTTTCACCCGGGGCTAACCTCCTCCAGACCCTTTAGCTAACATATTCCTGTATCTGTCTTTCCACTGAGCTCTGAGAGACAAAATAAATCTCAACCCTCCAATCCAACTCCTGGTGAGACTGCTCTACTCACATTAGTATCCTAGCTATTTTGAGGTGCTTGTTGCATACCTACGTATTTATATTTTATATTAATTAAAAGTTTTCATTCCTCTACATTTATTTTTACAGATTTAGTTACTCATTACTTCACAAATTTAGATTATTAAAAGAATCCTTCACCCACAAAATGACCATTTGTATATCAAACGCTAACCGTGTGTTAGGAGAAAACTTGAAAACTAAGTTGTCATATGCCCGGCACTTCCCAAACACATGCATTTTAGCTAAAAAAATTCCAATTTAAAACACATTAATACAAACAGTCCAATGCACGGGGAGCGTGTCTGAGCATGTGTTAGTTCAAGTGGAGCTCATATGCATGCATGTGCATGTGTTTTATAATATATGGTACCATTTTAGAGAAAATGCAGGTGTTTGGGAAGTACTGAGCACATGACTGGAGGGTTATGTGAGAATTTGTGAACAGATGTTGTAATGTAGTTTTGCTGTTTTGCCGTTCACTTCAATTCATGAAGAATGTTTGCCCTTTTTGGATTTTTGTTCACCATGGAAACATATGAGAAAAGCAACGTTTTCCGCAGGAAGGAACATGAGACGTGGCAAGCAATTCACATACAAATGGTCATATTTACAGATGAAGTATTCCTTTTATTCATTCTTAGTAACCGCTTATGATGTTATCCTATCCCAGCTGACATTGGGCGAGAGGCAGAGTACACCCTGGACAGGTCGCCAGACTATCACAGGGCTGACACATAGAGACAGGCAAACATTCACACTCACATTCACACCTACGGACAATTTAGAGTCACCAATTAACCTGCATGTCTTTGGACTGTGGGAGATAGCTGGAGTACCCTGAGAAAAAACAATGGTCAGAATATGTAAACTCTGCACAGAGGGGTTCAAACCAGGAACCCTCTTGCTGTGAGGCAATAACGCTAACTGCGAAATTTTTATGCTTTTTTTATGAATTAAGCTACCAAGTACGTTAAAATTGGCCCAACCTTCAATAGCTGCAACATTAGTGATACTTACACATTAATGCATCAGTAATTCTAATCAATAATATCATCTAATTCTGAAATGAGCCATTCTGCTAAATGAATACTTTTACTTTGGGTACTTAAAGTATATTTAGATGCTAATATTTTAGCACAAGTAAAATCTAGAATGCAGGACTTTTACCTATAACCTGTAGTATTTCTACACCCTGATGTTGCTGCTTTTACTTGAGTAACAGATCTGAGTGCGTCTTTCACCACTGGATTTAACTATAAAAGTTTTCTTGTCATAAAAAATTACTGTAATATGACTGCGTAATGCCTGATAATGCTTCTCTTTCCTTGACCACTGTCTTGTCTTACAGTGGTACGTCTTGCCTTCTTTTCCTCCTGCACTCTGCCCTGAGACTTTTTCCTCCCTCTCTCCCCCACAGCCTCTCATCTCTCACTGTGCTTCAAGTGTCTGGTTCAACAGTAGCAGTAGTTTCATCTCTTATATCTCTGGTACCACTATGACATCTAAGACCTGTAATTTAAGGCTGGATATTCAGATTTTACAAAATCTAAAACACACAATGTGCAGTCTCTTTGTCACTGGGGTTTTTTGTCCTTGGCAGCAGTGTGACCTGAGGAGAGAGTCTGTCTCTCTCTTAGACACACACCATCACACTTTCACAAGAGAAGTCAGTAAAGTGAACAGTTTCAAAGCGCAGGGCAAGAATCTGATGCCCTGATAGCTTGTGATCACCAGTTGTCTCCATCATCTGAGTGCCGACACACTCCTGCATGCCCCAGACACCACTAATACTAGACTGAAGTGTGACTGAGAGCAACAGCACAACTTCAACCGATTTTGCACTCAAACGCTTTTTCTGTTCTGAACTGATCCTCTTTCTTCCAGCTCGACCTGCCTTTTTCTCTTCTGTTCTCCTCTACTTTCCTTCCCTCTCCTGTCCTGTCTTTTTCTGGCTTTTTTTTTTTTTTTTTTTGACATAACAGCTTATCTGCCCCCAACTCGAGACCGTTCACAGGGATTTGTGTGTCTTGTCTCGTGCAGAGAGCTAAACGGAGAAATGGGGAGATAGAAAAAAGTTGTTCTGATGGTTTGATTGAAGTGAGCCTTCATTCCTCTTACCTTATAGTCTCTACAGTGATGAAGAGGAGATGAGAGATGGATGAGGAAGGGTGAGAGAGGCAGAGGAGAGTGGGGAGGTGAGGAAAAGGAGCACTGATTGTGACCAATAGTGGAGGTGAAGTGGGTCTGTCTAAGTGCTGCATACTGATGAGGAGAGGAAGTGATTGGATTGAAGAAACACATATGCATAGTATCTGTTACATGGTGCGAGGGTTCGGCTATTTTGGGATTCCAGGCAGGTTTATTTTAATGCCATGAAAGATTTCCGTGAAGTCGGTTTTTACTAGAATAAAGCTGACAAAGAATGCCTGCCTTGAAAAATGCACAGAACACACACTTTAAATTCACCACAAACTACAAACTTCCCTCCCCTCGCCAGAAAAATGACAGCGTGGTTGACGTACACGATCCTGACAAACGACCTCTTGCGAACATTTCCTTCCACACTCTCTCCTTTTTCCTCCCGTCTCTGTACATTTATGAAGCAGTCCGCCAATTTGTCCTGCCCAAGGCGAGTTCGTGTCTAATCATGTCTTTCCATTGACTTTGTATGCAATTGTGCCTCCTCTAAAATTCACTTCATGTTCTGTCTAAAAACACACAGTTAGAGAGGAGGTTGGGGTGGACGCTTAGGCCAACAAAGTGTGTGACCCTTAACGAAGAAGACAGTTATTTGCCACCCGCCTCCGACCAACAGTCAGTGTTGGTTTCTTTTACCATGTCC
The DNA here is from genome assembly GCA_019142605.1 of Cephalopholis sonnerati. NCBI lineage: Eukaryota > Metazoa > Chordata > Actinopteri > Perciformes > Serranidae > Cephalopholis > Cephalopholis sonnerati. Next base: position 21,610,527 of record JAGQAX010000003.1, read on the forward strand.
ACAATCTTTTTCTTTTCTTAACCAAGTAATTTTAGTGGCCTTCACCTAATCAATCCTTAACTATAGAGGTGGTAGAGCAATATACGTTTACTGAATCAATGTCTTTGTGACAGTCATTTGTAACAGTTTGGCCCTGACAAACAAGGCACTTTGTAATTTAAGTTGGAGGACTCCATTTCGAAATGGTTGTGGGTGGGGATAACAGTCTCCTGCGGCCAAAGTGTTTGAGGGTGTGCTCCCCAGAATCTAGATGTTTATGGTTGTGAGGATGCAGCACCTCTTCAGCTTGTTCTCATACAACTGTTGATATGGTATCTAACGAATTAGTGCCCCACAAATTATGCTTTCACATAAAGTTACACAGGTAAGGTGAAGCAAAGTTAAGCATGTTAAGTTTATGAAATAAACATGGTGGCGGCTTACCTCAAAACACCTGATAGTTCATTTGGTTTCACACGGTTCCAAACACTTGGCTCCTGGGGGAAAGTCCTGTGTTGTATGACCCATCCACCCCAACCTGCCTCCGTCTGTGGAGTTTTCTGTTTTTATTCTACTTCCTTTTTTATCCTCATCAGTGCATTGGTTGCCTGATCGCAGCCTTCCTGATTACATTTGATATACACAAATGACTGGCTCATGATTACATGAGTTATATACGAATTGTTGTGCATTACGTTTAAGGTATATGTACAAACTGTGCATGAGAATCCCTTCATGGAGTCTCCTGCTATGATCTTGCACAGGGTTGTGCACGACTCAGGCTTGGGTATAAACATTTAAAGCTGGAATAGAACATGAGAAGACAGGTAATTGGTCATAAAATTGAAAATTGTATCTGAGAGAAGTTAGACAGTGTGAGAGAGTGGAAATAATGAAGGTATCAGTGAGGACAGTAAAAACTCACAATGGGGGAACATGAGAGAGAAGAGATTGTCCTCATTCAGTTTTTGAAATCAAAATCATCAAAAGGGTGATTGGATTAATCCTTAAACTCCAGTTATTAAACTGAATATTGTGATTTAAATTGGCCAAAAAGTGAGAATAGCCATGGGCAGATAATGAGACAATGGGCCCCTGGGCACAGATATGCAAAAAGCCCTCCCACCCTTCCTAGACACACAGATTTTGGGTTTCTTTGTTGCTGTTATGCAATCTGTTTAGGATCGTTTTGTGTCTTTTTTGGGCATTTTGCCCCTTTTTGTAGTTATTTTATATCTCTGCAGCTCTTCTGCACGTCTTTGTGGTCTTTTTGAGTCTCTTTGTGGTCATTATGAGTGTCCTCGTGGTCAGTACGTGTTAATTTGAGTGACATTTTGCAGATGAAGGCCAGGGAGGCTCTGATACCTTGGGCAGCTGGACGTGTGCCTGGAAGGCCCCTTTAGTAATTCATCATGAGTAAAACCCTGTTCGCACTGGACTAATATTACCAGGTGACCTCATGTGTGATTAAACACGAGTATTTTGTGCAGCTCACTGGCACGGGAAAAGCAAAGTCTGTATGTTACCTGAAATGACTGACAATTTCCCCTCAGGAATGATGCGCGCAGTTATTTGTAACTTCACTCTACACTACACAGAAATACTACACAGCACCTTAAGCAGTGACGTACAGTTTAAACCTCCTTTTTTCTTTTAAATGTGGGTTAAACAAACAGAAATGATTCTGCCACAAGCTGTCACATTGTCAGTCTCATCATCTTTCAAGATTTTTCTGTTTTGATGGATTTGAGCTTGCTCTTTCTGCGAATGGATCTCTATGCTGTGTAGCGAGATGAGCCCCCTGCACTCATAACGCTGTCAAAACTTTCATTCATAATTGCCAATGATGCCTCTGTAGTTCTTGACCAGAAAGGAGCTGCAGAGGAAACAGAAACCCTAACCCTAAATGTGATGCCAAACCACTGAGATGCTGATTTGCACTGGACTAATATTATCCTCTGTGTTTGGATAAATATGGTAGGTAATCTCTGGTGGAATTTTTATTTGACGCATTATGAACATGGCAGATTTGTACAGGATTAAGATCGGAGACAGACGACCTCCACAATTATTACAAATTACTTAATATTTCTAAGGTGAAAATGGGGCTCTTGTGTGCAAATAATCCAAAAGAAATAAATCAGGCACAAACAGAAATAGTCTAGTTTGACATCTGTTTACCAAATGCACAAACACATGTGCGCAGGTACCCGCTTATACACATCTTTACTAACTGACATACACACGCACACACAGTAGAAAGTGCAGAGTTTGCAGGGCCAACTAATTTATGCTTCAGTGCGGTTCAATTAAGGCAGATGTAAAGAACTGTTCTTCAGTCTCAGCATGTGCTACCCTGTTAAAACGCAATGCAGAGCACACACATCCTCTCCCTCTCTCCTGTTACACACACCCCCCCCCACACACACACACACACAAACAATACACATGATACACAGGGTGGTAGAAAAATTTATGGACTTTCGTAATTAAATTGGGGTTGTTCACTCAGCCATAGGATGTGTACAAACACAAGAATGCCATGGCAACACAGAGATGACAGGATGCCTGAGTGCTGGAATTCAGCCTAAATGGATTGTAGCTTGTGTCCAAAATGCTGGTGTGAAGCTTTTAAAACAAACAATACATAAAAAAAGATTGTTTTTCTTTGTCCACTTTGTGCAAAAAAAACCTGACACTATAATCAATTTAAATATAGTAGAAGAGCTAAGTGAGAGGCAGCGCAACACATTCTCTCTCCCAGCTCGTCAAATACCAACGCTTGTGCAGTTGCCCTCTATGCCAAACTACGATGTTCTGGTACCCTAGCATCAGTTTTTTGGGCACTCATGGATGGTGTGTCAAATTACGCTTATTTCGTGCTTTGTCTTTTCTAAATAAATAATATGAATAAACTTTAATTTTCACAGAAAATGTACAGTACTATCAACAAACCCCATGAAAAGACTGAAGCCAAAAATGAGTTACTCCTACTACAGTAGCAGGTATTGTCTGTGTAGTCAAGGCCTGATGTACACTCACCGGCCACTTTATTAGGTACACCTTGCTAGTACCGGGTTGGTCCAACGTTTGACTTCAGAACTGCCTTAATTTTTGGTGGCATAGATTCAACAAGGTGCTGGAAACATTCCTCAGGATTTTGGTCCATATTGACATGATAGCATCACACAGTTGCTGCAGATTTGTCGGCTGTACATGATGTGAATCTCCCGTTCCAGCACATCCCAAAGGTGCTCTGTTGGATAGTGATCTGGTGACTGTGAGGGCCATTGGAGTACAGTGAACTCATTGTCAGTTTGAGATGATTTGAGCTTTGTGACATGGTGTGTTATCCTGCTGGAAGTAGCCATCAGAAGATGGGTACACTGTGGTCATAAAGGGATGGACATGGTCAGCAACAATACTCAGGTAGGCTGTGGTGTTTAAACCATGCTCAGTTGGTACTAAGGGGCCCAAAGTGTGCCAAGAAAATATCCCGCTATTGTCCAATTTTTGTGAGCCCATGCCTTAGTTTCCTGTTAGCTGACAGGAGTGGCACCTGGTGTGGTCTTCTGCTGCTGTAGCCCATCTGCTTCAAGGTTTCTGATGCTCAGTTTGAACTTCAGCAGGTCGTCTTGACCATGTCTACATGCCTAAATACATTGAGTCCCTGCCACGTTATTGGCTAATTAACTTTTGAGCAGTTGAACAGGTGTACCTAATAAAGTGGCCGGTGAGTGTAGTATATTTGTAGTCAGTCCCACATGCGACATTCTACCACTATAAGTACTCACTACAGTAACAAATGCATTTTAATCTGCAACAGAAAATAGTCCTCAACAAATGCACTGTTTCCTCCTGTTTGAGTTACAATGGCCAAAAGCTACAGCACCCAGCTGTTGTAGGAAAATGAAAGTATAAATCTGTAATGTGTTTTTAAAGATTTCCCGCTTTAATGGGTGTGAATGGGCCACAGATGCCAGGCCGAGGAGTTTGGGAAGTATCAGGAGATAGACTGATGCATTGTTGTCTTTCGGTGGTCGTGTGAGTCTGTTCCTTTAACTTCTCCTTAATCTTTCTCTACAGTTAAATTGTTGCCTTCATAACTTTTGCCAAAATTCTGTTGGAAGTTCAATTTAGTTGAACTTCGGCTGTAAAACCTGGCAGAAAACCAGGGCAGTGTGTGCCGCCATGGTTTTGCACAGCTGCGTTCTCTGCTCTCTCCATTTAAAAAATAAAGCCTTGCTCTGTGTGATGTCACACTTAAAGATTTTTATATTTTTGAAAAAGGGCCTGACTCTAGTCAACAAGTCAATCTGTTTTCTTGAGCTGTTGACCTGAATCACCATCAGAGTTCAAAGGCTGAGCTGAGCAAGCAATGTAAAATCACTAAACATGGTCTTTTCTATGACAATAAACAAAAGAAGTCAATAATGAAGATCAATGATGATCAATAATGGAACAACAGTGAATGTGTTTTCTTATGGCAGCACATTGTATGCAAACAACATCCCACCCTCCTTTCTTTGTCCCTTTTTTGTGCATAAATCAGTGTCATACTAAACATACAAACACTTTCCTCCCTCAACCACTAATTTTTTCCTCCATCAACAATCTGCTTACTCGTGTGTCCTTGCTCTTGTACAGTTTTAGTTTCTCGAGCTCTTACTTAATTCCCTGCCTCTCGCTCTCTTCCTCCGTCTATCTCTTCCACCGCTCCCTCCCACATCTTATTGCTTAGAGCAAACAATTACTTGCCTTGTTTGAGATACTCTGGACTAAAATAAATCTGAATAAATGTAGGGATCTCAGTCGCTACAGAAATGTAATGCGGGTGAAGGAGGAACAGATGAAGAACGGCAATAAGAGCTATACAAAGAAGATGTCACTGCCGCTGAGCGTCAGAATAGACCTCTCTTGTCTTTTTCTGCTTTACACACATACATGCAAGCACACAATTATATATGTCCACATATTTGAAACACAGCTTTGTCTTAAAGAAATGACATCCCTACAGGCAGAGAGGAAATGGGGTATTTTCTAGTGGATTACTAAAGAAAACAATCCTGTCAGACCTGAGGGCTTTTTGTTGTTTCTGGGGAAAAAAAAATCTTCTTCTTTCTGCTTGTCTATCCCTGCATATTCATGTTGGTTTTGCTTATTGTATTTACTTATTTATTCGAGGGGATCCACAAATCATCCGTCCTGGTCCTTCATTTCCGGTGACCTCCATTTTGAGGCCGTTTTCCCAACTGCAACTCTAAGATCTTGGAAGAGACCTAAAGAAGCTAGAATTTCAATTGCAAATAAGACAGTGCAGGACTCTCGAGGATGCATACGCGCAGTTATTTAAAACATTTATGGGGTTTCTGACTTTTAATTTACAGCGTAGAGTAGGAGATGAATGACGATAGGGACGCTCATGGTGCAGTATCCACATCCATTTACAGTAAAAAAATACACTTTCAGCAGTCTGTCTTGATTTTCCTTCCTTTTAGTGAAATGAAAGACTTTTACACATCTGTTTTACTGACAGGGGCGATGTGTTAAACTCAAGACATAAAACTTTTTACATAAAACATTAAAGCGTCACTTTTTAAAAGACAAATAAAAATCTGAAAAAAAAATTCACATAAAGTCACATAAAAACAATAAACAAACCTGCAGCTCAGTTTATTTTATACTAACCATTGCTGACTTATGTTGTTGTAGGTATTTTGTATTCACTTCAGTGTCCAAAACTCTTATTGTGCTTAAATTTGTGTGTGTTGAATCATTATTAACAATATTATCAGTATCACTCTGGATTTACCTGTTCTTTTATTAAATATTTAAAATATATATACTAATACAACAACAAATACACCAAGAAATACACAATGAAACAACATAATCTATAGTATATACAGTATAAACATTTGGTAGATGGTTTATAGCACACTCTCATGTTGCTGCACTCGTAGGCACAAACAGGTAATAAATTACAGTAGTAAACGCAGTTGTAATAACAGTTAGTTAGTCAGTTATTTATTCATGTATTTATTTAACAGGGACAGTGCACAGATACTTAGCTGCACCAGAGTTAGCTATAAGCTAATTTTCATCTGTAGTCCCTGGGCAAGAAACAGAATAATTTCTCTGCTAAATGACACTATTATATAAAAATACACAATTACAAAAGAGAACATGACACAACAGTTTCAGCAAGACAACACAACAACAAATCATTGCAACAATGAAACTGCAACACTAAGACACCATAACGACAACAATAAAATTACAACATTAAGAAATAAAATATGAGTTTATAGGCGGAGATTTACTTGATGACAAATTCTATGAAGACGGCAAACACAAAAATGTTCTTATATATGCATTTATCTACATTATAGTATGTATAATGTAATAATATATAATGCATCTATGATATAGAAGGACTTAAAGTCTTACAGAAAATTATGAGCAATACTGTTTTATCCTTCACTGATTTTTCTGCAGTTTGGCAGAAATATCAATAAATATCAATCTACATCATTTTGTTAAATCAACCCTCTAAAACTAAACTAAATATATATAATATATAATTAATAATGAAAACTTCATCCTAAACAAGCCACACGCTAAGAGTGATTTTTCTTTGGAAGCCACCTTAAAAAATCTGGCTCTGAAGACCACAGTGCACCCTGTGAAATTTATATGGCCGATCGTACTTCATCTGACTACAGCTAATTTTTCAACAAGATATCACAGCTGAAAATATGCTCCACTAAAGGTGTAAAACCTCCAGTATGAGACTGCGTGCGTATTATCACCTCGAGCCACCAGGAGAAGTGTAACTGTTGATAATATTTCATCCTCTCAAATGACCTCCATTCATTAGGAGTTGAATAAACAAAGCGAGACAGCTCTATGGACTGTGCACCTCATAATAAACCAACAAGTAATTAATTGAACAGCAAAGTCCTGATCCCTTTGCTGTGCTTTTGAACCATCTGTAAGAAGATGTATAACATAATGTTTCCTTTTTGACATATGGTAATTTAGTAGAAGATCTCTGCAAAGATATAACATAATACAGCATTTCTGCGATTCCAGCGTGGCGCTGTATGTGTGTGTATGTGTGTGATTTTGTGCCGATAATAGAATCTTAATTGGTTGATTAGGGAGGATTAAGGTCATTGATTGGATAGAGCTCAGGGCTCACCTGCTGTTCCCTACATCTAATTGGTTGGCTAAATAACATTTCAATGAAAGGCTGGGAGCTGCAGCAGGAGAGCGTTCACACAGTCACACACACACATACACACGCGCGCACACACACACACACACACACACATACATTCAGCCAAGAGGGAAGGACGAAGACAGATAAGGAGAGGAACAGGGGATGAGGGATGGAGGGAGAGAGAGAGAGAGAGGTAGAGAACATCCTTTTACACCCGAGTGTCTCAGCCTCTCTGGATGACAAAAATATGGCCTGTCAATCACAAACCAGGGTGCACGTGTGTGTGTGAGAGTGTGTGAGACAGAGGTAGAAAGATGCTCAGAGCGCACAAGGTGCAGGTGTTCAGAGCAGACCGCTAATAACCTGTGTCAGCACACACACAGTCGCACAGTCACAGAGTCACACACCGCGCTGTGTGTGAAGTGTGATAGTTGCAGTGACAGTGACAGGCTGTGGAAGATGAGACTAATAATTGATTGACATTGGTGTCCTTGCAGCTGTATCTGCGCTTGGATGTGTAGGTATGGATTTTGTGAGCGTGTGTAGTTGCCTGTGTGTGTGATTTGAATGTTTAATTTGACACACTTTAAGGGAACAGAATATAGATCCATGCAAATGTGCTTTCCTGTGCAGCTGCATGCTGCGTCTGCACCTGCAGGCTTTCATATATGGTGGCACATGTTCAGTGGCTTGTTGTCAGTGAGTTTTCATGGAACGCAGACTCATAGAATTTAACCTGCTTTATAAAACCACACAGGTACTGCAGGCTTTTAGAGGATTACTGAGATGTCTGCTTGGCAGCTACTGCCTGTATCATTATTATGGGAGACCTTAATGATGGTGAATTATCATTACTGCAGAAAATGCTCCCCTGCACAGTAGGAAGGAGGCACATAAACAAAATATTCACACACACAGGAGGTTGTAAATCCCACTCCAGATATTTTTAATGTGCTGTGTAGTACTGGAGTGAACCGCAGTGCATAAGCAAAGCTGACTGCAGAAAGATTTCTGTGTAGCAGAAATGTGGCAGTAATCCTAAAAAACAGTGGAAGATGTATGACCCTTTTACACACACTATTAAAGGTTCTGTATCTAACTTCCAGAAAATCCTTGTTTTCAGTGATACAGCTCTCAGAGGCCGTTAGCTGAGCAGTCAGGATCCTCTGTAGCCGCGAGCGAGCACCTGCGTCAACTACAGCAGTGACAAGCAAGAGACTGACTGTGATTCACCGGCGTCCTGTAGATATAATACTGGAAAATAAATTAGAATCTTATTTTGAATAATATTACTATTTGTATGTTTCTATATTTCATTTGGACAATTGGCTCCATGATACTAACCAGCTTGCCATTTACAAATTACTTTATTAGCTTATGTTACAAAGCAACCATTGGCAGAAGCGTGTAACTGGCCGCCCAGCCAGCTGTAACCAGTCTATGGCTGTAACTTTGCTACACTGCATGGATCCAACACATTCTCACCCCGATCTTGTCACATATTGACGTTTTGGTCATGGACTTTCCACATCCAGATACGATGTGCAAGGTACCCTGGGTGCATTGGTTGTTGATATTCTGGGACACCGTGTGAAGGTCAAGTTTCAAGATACACTTCCATTCTCACAGGAAATTTAACGTTTACATACAGTCTTTCAAAATAAACGCACTACTTAGATACAACAACGCAATTGACATTTTTTTTCCTTCAATAAAAACACATGGTTAGGTTTAGGAAAAAAGATCAGGGTTTGGCTTCAGAATCTTACAAGACGTGAACACTGCTCTCTCGTGTGAAAGTTGTGGTTTGTTGGACCCATCCACCACTCGTCCTGCCTGCCCCACTCTGTCTTCGTCCTCGTCCTGCTGCGTTTCCCCCTGATGCTGCCGGGCACTGGTAAACTACAACGGCAAACGACCACGTATCACGCTGACTTTAAGGATGTCTTTTTTCGTTGGTTTCTGACGCCGCAAGTCACCGCCCAAATGTCGGATTTGGCGACTTTGGAGTGAGACCGTGCTCATGGATCTGCCGAAGGTGTCTTTGTATCTGATAAAGAAATTTACACACCAGTGTTTAGAGTCTGGATGAATTAGCTGATGTTATCCCCTCAATACGTCTTTTAAAACCACAGAATCACAGTATATTTCAAATGCCAGTGTTTCCTCTAAGATTTATTTCAGCGCCAGAGGCACTGAAATTATGATATGGGGCACCTTGCTGTTCTTCAGCTTCACACCTGCTGCTCAGAGATTACTTTGCCCAGCTGTTTTGGAGAAGATCCTTTAGTCAGTAACTATAGCAGCTTGAATTCAGCCAGAGCAAACCTTGGCGGTAAGTAAAAGTCTGTCTCCGGGCTGCCACTGTAAAATGTAAATAACGTAAACACAGCATGTGGGAACTCTGTATTGTGGTGTGTGGTGGTTGTCTGTTGACGTGAGTGGACTCTATTTCTTTGTCTTATTTCTTCAGCGTTAGCTACTGTTTCAGACTACAGCGCTGTTGCAGAGCTGAAGGGAGATACAGCAAGCTTTCTGCCAGAAAAGGATTTCTTGGTCAATGTTCATCCTCATCCTGTGAATTTTCCCAGAAAATTTGGCCAAAGTCCTTTACATAGAAGTCAGACCACAGGCTGTTGAAGTCTGGGATGTCTCAGTTTTTGAGTTACGTTACAATCTGTTCATCCATTGGTGATTAAAAAAACAATTGATACATGTAAAATTCACGTACAGTACCTTTAAATGATCATCACATGAATGATTTTATAGACAAGCAGGTGAAGAGATGACCAAAATGTTCACTTTTACTGGAGAAATGTAATTAATTTGACTGCTCACTGGTTAAATATCAAGAAAACATGTCTTACTCTCTCATGTACACACACACACACACACACACACTATACAGGCCTTGACCTTTTGGCCAATGGTCGTGTTATAATAAGTAGGGTGAGAGCACAAACCTGACTAAGCTCTTTAACTGCAGCTGTTAAGACACACACACTCCCACACACTTGCACACACACTGTACATGTAATGTGTGTGTGTGTGTATGATGAGGGGGAGCCACTAGAATAGCTGGCTCTACTTCCTCATTTGCCATATTGTTCAGAAGAAGGTACTTATAACCAGATGGATCTCTCTTTCACACACACACACACACACACACACGCACACGCACACGCACACGCACACGCACACACACACACACACACACACACACACACACAGATGCATACACACACTCTGTCTTGTACAAATTGAGTATGCATATTCATAAGATGAATTGCTGAATTATTGAAAGGTTTGAAATGGAGCCAATCAAGGTGCAGCAGTATGTGTGTGTGTTTTAAAAAGCAAATGAGCTAAAAATCATGACGTGCATTCCCTTGTAGGTACTGATGACTTTACCAGGAACACGTGCATGGACGCACATACACATACACACACATGAACTACAGACCTACACTTAGACGTGCACACGGTATCCGTCAAACTCTTTCCACTGTGTGGGAACCAGTGATTCATTGTTTTTTTTTAAACACTTTAGTCGAACTTTTTAACAATTTATGTTTTTCCTGACTCATATGCTCAGAGGCCATGTTCATAAAGGGAAGCGATCATTGGAAAACTTGTTAAACTGGAAATCGGCCAGTCTCAAGCTAGCTCGAGCTCAGGGAAACCCTTCTTATCATCTTGGACTGGTGATTAAAGATAATGATAATTTTACTTTAAGACCATTACAGCACACATTTTCAAGTTATTAATCTTTCAGTGGTTGATTTAAAATTCTTGATCAGCCTTAAAGGGACAGTTCACCCCAAAATCAAACATATATATTTCTCCTCTTACCTGCAGCGCTACTTTTCAGTCTAGATTTTATGGAATGAGTTGCAGAGTGTTGGAGATATCGGCTGTAGAGATGTCTGCTTTCTCTCAAATATAATGGAACTACATGGCGCTCAGCTTGTGGTGCCAAAAAAAGCATTTGAAAAACTCAACAGCAATGTCTCTTTCCAGAAATCGTGACCCTCTTACTCAAGATAATCCACAGACCTTGTTGTGAGCAGTTTCATGTCGGAACTATTTTCTTTCTGCCAAACTGCACCCGCCAACTGTATCATTGTGCAAAAGGAAGCATGCAACCACTCACTAATGAGAGGCTCGTGCTTTTGACAGTACAAAATGTAAACATTAATGGCATCCTCCTCATCTGAGCTATAACGTTAGCCAGTTGGCTAGCATTGCAAGGTGATCTAGCAGTTGGTACTTGCTGGCACGAGTCTTAAGCTTGAGGACTTGGTAGCACTAAGCACATAATTTACTGATGTATTTCCATGCATTGTTTTTCTTATGTAAATACTGAAGGCTTGTTTAAATTTATCACATGGATTCAGGAATCTGTTGACTGTAACATTCAGTCTGAAGTACTTTTAAGTGGAATAGAAAACAGCCGTGCTTCCATTTCCTGAGGGGATCAAAGTGAGCACGACTGTCTCAAAGTTATTGTCACAGCATGTAAGAGAAGTTTTCAACAATTCTTACAAATTAAATGGTGAATTACATTGTTTGTAACTACCCTTTAAAACATGCAGGTTGGGTTTAAACGTGAAATCGACTGTATTGGGGTTAGGGAAAGAGCATGATTTGGGTTAAAATAGAAACTTGGTAAAGGTCAGGATATCTACATGGTTACAGTAACATCCACTTGGACAAGATCAAGGAAAGATTGTCTTGGTCATTTTGGTTCCTAATTTTACACATGGCAACACAGGATAAGTAACACACCTAAAATTGTATATATGGTGTGTGAGCTTGCATGTGTGAGTGTCTAATCAGACTAAAACTGGCAAAGCTGTGGATACTGTAGATAATGTTTAAGCATGGGGCTTCAGGTACGAGTGTGAAACTACAATACAACTCAAGCAGAGAGAATGCTTTAATAAGTTTGAAGATGCTGCCCAGTGGTTTACAATACTGAAATGTCACAACTCTACAATGTATTTTATTCTGTTTTGACACTTGTAAAATAAACAGTAGAATTAGCTTGTCCACGATGCAGAGTAGCCTCCCAGGAATGGCTGCTTGCACATGTTGGATTGGCTGAAAGCGTTATGTTGCCGGATGATGTTGCATTACTTTGAAACAAAAGTTGGGCCAGGTTCAACTTTCTTTTGCAGGGCGGTGAAATCATTAAAATGAATAACCAGGCTGCATATTTTGATACAGTGCTAATGTCTGTGCTTTGAATTCTAAATCAGAAGTACAGTATGTATCTACTGTACTTGCCTTTGGTTAATGTGTGTGCTCATCCTGAAGGAAGAAGAAGGAATGCTGAAGGCAGGAACCCGATGCAAACTGTTCTCCTTTTAATAAAATATAATGGTTAATAGGAGACTACTTCAAAACACAAGTGCTGATTTTTCCTTTTACAGTTAATAGGCGATATAAAGGGTCACATGACCTGACCACCCACCCCAGACCAGCCATCCTATTCTTAGAATTTTAATGAATACAACCCAGTTTCACATCTTCATATGAATCATACGGCGCTCAGACTCTTTTCACTATTAACACTCTGTGGTAGTCACTCTGTGTTAACTTGAGACCGTACAAAAATATGAGTTACTCATTTAAATGCTCGTGACAACAAACCGCATCAATCCAATTTACATTTTCAGATGACAGACGTTTGCAAATTTTTGCCTCTGAAGACTGCGAGCTGCACAGTTGTGTACTATCACAGTTATGAGACGCCGCAGCTCGTACATTTTGATGAAAAATGAACTGAATTCAGAGTCATTAGTACAGTATGTGGGCTGCTACAAAATCCACATACTGTATGATATTTTAGCCCGGGGCTTATATGAAAGCCCTCTTTACACTTGTAATCACACTCAAAAGGCCGGCACAGACGCGACCATATTTCCTCCTGATCTCCTCTGTCTTCTTCCATCGTCTGTACAACATATCATCTCTCCCCTGAGAGGACCACTGTTTGTGTTTAAAAAAAAAAAAAGAACATGTTTGAAGCACTTACATACAAAGTAAATGGAGCGTTGATGCAGAGGAAGATGAGAGGTTGTTGTTGCTTTATTCAGTGGTTGCCATGACATTTGTAGCATCCAGTGGCTGAACTGAGCACTTAGATTTCCTCTGTCATGTTGGTTAAGACACAAAGCTACAGCAGCATGTGAGGCTCAGGTTTCAGAGATGTCCTTAACAATTTCAAAAGAGAGGATCTGCTATTAGTTTTTGCAAAGACTAAAGGTAAAGACGGAGAAGTACCCTTTTAGTTTTTCATAAACTTAGTTTTGATGGTTTGTGAACTTTACCTGACCTTTTATTGAGTTTTACTCATTTATTCAATTGCAACTTGGTTTTAAACACTTGGCATTTACCATTTACATAATGCCAGTTAGATGGTTAACATTTCTTCCACAATTATCAATCACTGAGTCGTTGAGTTTTCATGTTTACTTATTCTTATGTTTTAAGCCTTTAAAACATTTTGTTTCATGTTTTATTGATTAAACTTTCAGCTACATTTACTCACTTTTTTAGTTTTCGGTTTTCTTGCTATTGAATAAATAAAGAAATAAATGATACTATCCTCTTGTCAATAAAAACGGCTCTCTTTTTTTAAAAACCAAAGTAAAAGACTCAAGGTCAGTCTTTTAGCACTGTTGACTTAAGTGATGGAAAAGTATTCTTACATTCTTGATAATTTCCAGCAACTACCACATCAGTTGCATCTCCAGAGAGCTGGCGTTAAAGGAATACTTCACTCCTCAAAATGACCATTTGTTAATCAGTTACTTACCCCATGTTTTGTTGAATTTGTGAAGAAAGCTTTTTTGTCACATGCCTCCAGCGAACGAAGAATCTAAAAGCTGACAAAATGCCTATAAACTGATGTCATAGGCGACCACATTCAACAACAGCTTAACTACAACCCTAATTCCATAACAGTTGCAACGCTGTGTAAAACTGAAAAAAAACTTAATTGTCTTTTTGTAAATATACACTCATTCAGAATTTGATGCCTTCAAGATGTCCTAAAAAAGTTGGGATGTAGGTAACAAGTGACTGGGAAGGTTTTGGGGGGCTCAAAAAGCACCAGTTTGGAGCATTCCCCAGGTAAACAGATTAACTGGTAAGAGATGATAGTGTTGTGAATGGGTGTGAAAGGGACATCCTTATATGGCTCAGTCACTCAGAAACAAGGATGGCCAACAGTTTAAGAATGAAAGAAATTGAGGGATTTTACTATCTACAGTCCATTAAATCATCAAAAGATTCAGAGAATCTGGAGAAATCCCGACAGTAAAGGGCAAAGCGGAAACCAGCACTGAATGGCCTTGACCTTTGAGCCCCCAGGCTGCATGGCTCATCTGAGATGGACTAACACAAAGTGGAAAAGTGTGCTGTAGTCTGACGAGTCCACGTTTCACATTGATTCTTTTTTTGAAACATGGACGTTGTGTCCTCCAGGCTAAAAAAGAAAGGACCTGTTCAGACTGTTGCCAGCACAAAGTTCAAAAGCCAGTATCTGTGATGGTATGAGGGTGTGTTAGTGCCCATGGCATCATGGGTATCTTGCTCATCTGTGAAGGCACCATGAATGCTGAAAGGTTCATACAGATTTTGGAGTAATATATGCTGCCATCCAGGTGCCGGCTTTTTTTAGGGACGTCCCTCTTTATTCCAGAGACCCGTACTGTTGAGCAACTTAAGTAGTACATAAAGCAAGAATAGGAAAGAACTTCACTTTAACAATTTATACACTCAGTTCCAAAATATTTACTGAGTTTTGGTTTTGGTATTGAGGTTATATGTCAAAACATCCATTTTCAAACTCTCACACAACTTGTGCAGTATAATCCAAGCCTCATTTAACCAGTTATATGTTCAGTGCGTTTCTAACATGGGACTGAAAGAGGAAGTCAAATTTACCTCTGCTCCCTTAAAAGCCAGACTCAGTACAGTAACTTTACAAACTAGTCTATCACTGCCTTATTTGGTTAGTTTGTTGTCTGTTGTGTGACTTTAAGAAATCTGAACTAACCCTTTAAAACACCAAAGTCACACAAAAACACAAACAAACTAACCGATCGAGGCAGCAGTCGACCAGCTTGCATTGTTACAACTGTAATTATCACTCCTAACTTTTGACAGTTAAGAGGATTTACTTGTGAGGAAGGTGATGTTGATAAAGCACCCACATTACAGATGAGAGTCATAAAGCTGAAAATGTTTCATAACCTTGCAGTGAGTTGTGACTGACAGGCTGTTTGCAGAGTTGCAGAGTTGAAGGTTGTATGAAAGAAACCTTGAAGCTGAAACCTTTTCACCGCAGACATTTTGACTTGTCGTGGCAGGAAAAGCACAGGTGTTACAAATAACATTAACGACAGCTCAGTTCTATTCAAGTGTCCCAGTAAACCATGACAGTGTGACAGTGAGCCGCCATGAACGATACCTGGACCCTGAAAGTGGAGCAGCTAAATAGAATTCATGGACATCATTCATTTTATTATTTACACTAAAGGACTGCACTGGGATTGGGATCTGGCAGGTCCTGCAGGACCTAACCCAAATCTCCTGGGAACGGGTGATTAAAACTTTGCTGCGGGCAGGAGTGGGTGGTCAGTAAATAAACTGCGAGATTTCTGCGGGATAAAAAAACTATACACTTTATGTGTAAGTCAATGATCACACTGTCCTCAAATAACCATTGGTTTATTTTAGAGTAAACACCATGGATACAGATCAGGCATTTAGCAAATTAGCATGTTCATTAGCGTTGCCGTGGATACATATAGAAGGTACAGTGGCTCATAACGAGCAAACAGCACAATCATTTAGCCAGATGATATACAAAAATCAAATCAAAGTGTTATGTTTAAATGCAGAGGAGGAGAACATAATTTCACTATGTTATTATGGAAACGTTTATTATTGGGATTTAGGATCCCATGGGTCTCGCTGGACCCAACAGTAATCTCATGGGAGCATGCGGTTTAAACTTTACTACGGGCAGGAGTGGGCGGTCTGTAACACACACATTACGGGAGCGGGCTGTTTTGGTCAAAAATCCAGTGGAAGCAGATCTGAGCAGAGCTCATGGGTCCTGTTTACACTTGGTATTAACATGTGTATTGAGTGATCTGATCACAAGTGGACGGCGCTAAATACAAGTGTAAACGTCCACCCAGTTGCATTGGGATCTGATCACTCAAACCACTTTCTGAGGTGGTCTGGGATGCATTTAACCCCATGTTTTCTTGCAGTGTAAAAGCTAATACGTCCTGATTTATTCCCGATAAGGACAACGTCATCAGTGTAGAACATGGTGGTTGTTTTGGTGACGCTCTAATGTGCCCATTTACGATAAGTTGGATGAATGGTTGCATTACCGTCCATTGTTTTGCCCTATGGAAGGAGACATGTTGAAATTTGCTGACAGCGATATTCCCATCTGTACCAACACAACTACTAACCTGGCCAGCTGGCATGCTAGTGAGAATGCGGATGTAATAGCTGTGCACAGGGCCCTTTGACCTTCTAGCATAAGTGATGTATGCAGTAACAAAATCTGAACACAAGTGCTTAGCTGGAGACACATGATAGACACAAGCATGAATAACGATGTGTCTTAGTTGTCCACTTGCATTCCAATGACCAAAACACATGTTAATGCTAAGTGTGAACAGGCTCCTTTGTTTGTTTTTCCTACTGTGACAAGTCAGAATGTCCTCTGTGGGATAGCCCTGTGTTTCAGGCTTGACTTTAAAATAAAAACATAATGTAAAGTTGTTACTTCCAGTTCCCTAGCTGCTTTGAACCGACTTTATTGGCGCTGTCGACCAGAACAGGAGGCTGTTTTGTGTGTTTTATGATAGAAGCTTATTCACAAATGTTCCCAGCTGAGTTATATTTGTTGTTATCTCTGCTCAGATGTCTTGTTCGCCTCCACTTTCCCTCACTAGACATTTAGAAGAGCATTATGTAATTTATGACCATTATCAACAATGACCAGCTGCTAGCCAAGTACAGCAGCATCCACAGGTCTGTGTGAAAAACAGGTTGTTTGCTTTTTATGGCTTAAGAATGAACTGTGATGTAACGTTTGTGGCTCGCATTTAACACCCACCATTCTCCATCTTTAAAAAGTTTTCTGAGGTTCTGTGTGTGTGTGTGTGTGTGTGTGCTTGTGTGTGTATATAGCTGAAACTTTGACAAAAGTGTATTTTGGAAGCCAGAAATCTCATCTCAGCATCTCAGCATGCAAAGTAATCGTTAAGCCATTGGTATCGATTGAAACCCCTGCAGATATATTAGGGTGATTTTATGCGACAATAAAATCTTGCTCAGTGCTCCTTCAACAACTACATACATTTTAGAATCATATTGCAGCAGACAGAAATGAAAATCACTAGCGCTAATATCAGAGATCCCATATTGATTGGGATTGTTTTTTTGTTTCTTAGCTTCTTGCACTTTCAGAGCAGTGCCTGCTAAATGAATCCCCGCTGTTTTTATGTGCGGAAACAAACTCTGAAATATTAGTAAGATAATGCGAGCCGACAGATCCGGGAGAGACGTGAGCAGAGATCAGCATGAGGAACCAAGAACGAGTCTATAAACACTTTGGGAAATGAAGCCCTGGCTGTCTGTTCTGGATAAGTGAGAGCCTTGTTCCATGTTTATAAGTTCAGACTAAAGTGATCAAAGAGTAACAGGTGGAGTCTTAAATTGAAATCGGCCCTTTTGATAAGCAGCTGAATAACAACGAGGGGCAAACAGCTTAGCACATCTTGCACGCCTCCCAGCTGGGACGACTTAATCATTTGATCATTTGAACTCTCTGTTATTATTGTGACTAAAGTGATCACAATACAAAACAAGACAGCTAGTTTTAATGCATCGAAGGAAGTAATTTTTACAACTGTAATGAAGTTTGTGAAGATGTTAAATGAAACTGTTAAAGGGTTGTTTTTTATATTGTAGTGTGGAGTGGTTCCAGTATTCACATCTTTGAAGCAAATACCACAATATGACGATACGATATTTCAAGTAAAAGTCCAATTTAAGGCTCACCTAAACTTGCTATAACTGATTTTGTTGTTGTTGTTGTTGTTGTTGTTGTTGTTGTTGTTGTTGTAGTTTGTTTGTTTGTTTGTTTTGGCCACTTAGGTGCAGAAAAAACAAGTAGTGAACACAACATTGACATTCATGTTTGTGTCCACCTGATGAGTGTGTTTCTTTTAGCTCTATTTTTGGTCTCTACCAACTCTTAAAGGAAATATCTGGCTCTTTAGCTGCTTAATGCTCCACTACATTCACCAGCGCTGACAGCTGAGAACAAGATGCAGATTTAGGTGATAATTCTCCGTGGTGTCGTCAATTTGAGCTCAACAGTGTAATCTGTCATATTGTCACATTATTTTCACTTTTCATTTAATGCATTATTATTATTATAATCTAATAATCTATTACAGATAATTATGTTTAGAATCTTACTCTGCAAAGTAACTTGTAACTACAGCCATCTTGTTCTCAGTCCCAGGTCATCAAATACCAGCGCTTTGTCACGCCCCTTGGCATGTAATAGCAGTGCTGTCTTTATGGTACACACTGGGCTTTCAGTTAACTCCAATGTAAACCCATCCGCGACAATATTTGACGCTCAGAGCAACTGACATGGTATGAAGAGTGAGAAAGCCCTCGTAGGGTGGGAGGAAGGGGTGGTGTATGTGTCAAACAAACACAAACTTTCACCCAGGAGACCACTGTAAGTGTCCTGTGTGAAACCCAAAGTCAGTGCTGTTTTAACATAACGCCAAATAACTTACATCTATCTGTCAGTCTCTGAAGCACAGTACCTGAGTATAAAATACTGAATTACTCTCCACATTGACTTTGATGATGGCTATTTTGAATAGTCTAAGACTAAATAATAAAAAGTGAATTTACAACCACATCATGTTCAAGTGTTTATCTCTTCAAATAATCAACCAAAACTGTCAAAAAAACAAACAAACAAAAGCTTTACTGACACTTTCCTCCTGACATACAGGTGTTAATGCAGCACAGGCAAACACAAAATAGAGCAACAATCAAAGGCTGGACATTGCAGGTGCTTGTATTAAATGTAACAAAGGGGCAGCTGTAGCACACTGGGCAGAGTGGGTTTGGTTATTGAATACAAAAATGCCAGGTTGGTTTGTGTCCCTGAGAACTTCCTGTCTAAGTGTCCTTGAGTAAACACTGAACCCCACTGGCTCCCAATATATGTGTTAAATAATAATTAATGAGATTTAAGATACTTTAGATGTGATTATATTACAGATAATGTAATCTTTTTGTAATCATTCTTTTCTACTGAGATTTGTATCCAGTGCACATTAATTTGAGTGTCTTGGTTATATACTGTAGAAACACTGTCTCAACAGCATAGAAACCAGACGTCTAAAGAAACCTTTTCAGCCACATTCATAATCATTTGAACCTACACGTCTAGACATCTTTTGACCCATAAGTCAACAGATCAGCTCTGTGCCCATAGTGCTTATTATGTATAGCAGTGACACATTTGTCTGGACAGAAGTTGATGAAAATGAAGATGATAAGTTTTGAAATAAATTCAAGGCAGGAAGCTTTTCATGTATAATTGACAACTACTTGTTAGTCACCTCTGTATTTAAAGTTTTCTCTTTTTGTGTGAGAAAGATTTTTCAGTTTTTGTAATTGTTCCATTCATATTCATTAGGTTTTGTCTACTATAGCTTTACAAAGGCTCATTTACTTCAGTACTGGAACACTCAGTAGAACAGAGTGTGCTGCTGTGCAGCTGCAAATAAAGTGCAGGGGGACATGAAGGCAGAGAACAGGTGGTGTTTAAATGCTTTGTATTGACAAAAGGAGGATTTCAGGAGTAATATGGAGACAGACAGCGCAAATGTGGCTTTACTAAAAAAAAAAAAAAAATGCAGGCACTGCTGAACCTGAAGGTAGGGCAGCGAGTGTCTAAATCCTTTTTACAGTAAGGGACTGTATGAAAATTACTGGGGTGGGTGCGGGGGGTTGAATCTTATATTTCATTTTTTTAAATGCCAAGACCCTCTCCAGTGTTATTTATATTTTCTTTGGGCCCTGCCCTTGACATAGAAATATAATTGTGACACTCTCTGTCCCCAAATCTCTCCAAATAAATACTGTTTTGGAACAACTTGTTTCACCAGAGAGGCAAAACAAAGATTATATATAAACCTTAACACAATGGTTCCCAGCTGGTGAGTCTCAGTCCAAAAGTGGATCCCAGGTCCATTCTGAATGGACCACAAATGACTCACAAACATGTCAAGTTTGTAAAAAAACACTTTATTTTTAAGTACAATGAATTTCCAACACAGAGTTTTTATTTTGAAGTGCTGTTTCCTGCTGTAGAGTCAGTGACTAACAGACAGCTACCTGACAGAGACAGGAAACTAGCATGATAACATGGCCAACCACAAGTATGAGGCTGATTATATTACACTGTGTGGACCTTGAACTAATGACTAAGGAGAAATCTGGACCCTGTGGATGGCACAGTTGGGAACCATTGCCTTAACATATTAGTGGAATCATTTTTACTGTAGCCACCATGATGCACAGTAGCAGTGGCATTTTCAAATTTCTGGTAAATATTACAAAATGATTAATGTTCAACTTTATTTTAGAGAAAGGAAACACTAAATAAAAGGCTTAACTTGAATTTTAATACACAATGATTTTATATGACACATTAAGCCTTTTAAAAACTTCCTGGGGAGACTGAAGAAAAATGACAGCATCAGTCGTTTTAGTAAGTGCCCCAAAGTGACATTCAAGTAACAAAGCCCTCTAGCTTTCATAGTGGTAAGTCAGGTGTTGTTTTTTTTTAGTTTTTGGTTTTCTAACTGGTCCAACCACGGGATCCAGATTTCTCCTCAAACATCAGTTCAAGGTCCACACAGTGTAATATATTCAGCATCATACTTGCATGTGGCCATGTTGTTGAGCTAGTTTGCTGTCTCTGTCAAGTAGCTGTCTATAAGTCACTCACCCTACAGCAGGAAACGGCACCTCAAAATAAAAAGCTTTGTGCCGAAAATTCACTGTACTTAAAAATGAAATGTGTTTTTTTTTTTTTTTTTTTTTTACAAACTTGACACATTTGCAAATCACTTGGAAATTAACTTCTCTGTCCACCTGCCACTGTGGCTTGCAGATTCCACAATCTACCAGCCACTCATTAGATTATCATTGTTTTTTTGGTTGATGAGTGAAGTAAATTTAGCAGCAACTTGCATATTTTACCAATATTTGGCTGGTAGCTGGTGCTAATTTTCAACCCTGCTTGCAGTCCAGTCATAATGGACCTGCGACCCACTTTTGGACCGCAACTCCCCAGTTGGTAACCACTGTTTTAGAGCATCAGAGTCCACGTAGGGAGGAGATTAGTGTGAATGGAACAGTCAACAAAACATCAGGCTTAAACACACTGTTCATTTCCCATGTACAACTGACAGCTAAAAAAATACAATGTGTTGTTCAAATTACATATTTTGTCTTTAATATGGAGGACTTGTTGACTTTCTCTTGCTGCTGGTAGAGATAACACCTAATCTCTAATCAGTTATTCATATCCATATTCAGCATTTTTCATAAATGATATATTTGTCTGATTAGCAAGCTGACTGTAATGAGTAAAAAATATCCCTGAAACAGTGACAGGACTGTTGTACTATGGGTAAAGTGCACCCACTCCAGTAAACCCACCATTTGCAACTATTCGATTCTTTTTTTCCCCTTTTTTAAAAAATTCATTTTGCAAGGGAGGGCTAAAATATAAATTTGGGATGAGTGAAAATTAAAACCCCCTCTTCTGCCTTCCCAAAAAAAGTCAGACAAAATTAAAAATACATTACTCTTCCTCTTTTCAGAAGGCGCTTCTACCCCTTAATAATTTTTGTACAGTCCCTAAGAGGAAAGTTACTCAGTGAGAACAAAAAAGCAAAGAGACTGAGAAGCTGGAGTACTAGATACATTCACTTGAGGTCAGACTCTTTTTTTCTTCTTTTGCTTTTCCTTTGAGCTTTGTAGATTTTACACATCTACTGAAAAAAAGGCAAGATCCCTGCTTTATACCACTCCTTACCATATCTATCAAAATGCGAAGTACCCCATGAATCATGCAGCATCCACAACAGCGTGAATGGTAACGGAAGCGGATCTACAGTTGTATGTTCCTGTAGTCCTATGTTCCCCAGCTAAACATCCCCTTATTATGATTCATTAATGAGGCCTTTCAAAGGGTTTTATGATCTCAGCAATGTTTTCCCCAGGTCAGATGTTCAAAGTATATTTCCCTGGGTCAATATGTTGAAATCACCCACCTACAGCTCACAGCCTACTGATGTTAAACTCTTTGAAACCTACACCCTCAAATTTCAGAGCAAGACTGTTTTCTTAACTTTAGATATTGATATCTCCACAGTGATTGAACAGATTTTTACCATTCACACTGCATTTGAAAAACCCATACCCCTTCTTCCTTTGTAATTTGTACTGTGAAGTTAACCAGTCTCTTACTATGTAAGTTTATATCAAAAGACATCGCACCCTGGGAATATGAATATAGGGAATAGAGGTTGACCAGTATATCCTCCTGAGACCCTGTGTCCTCATATAAGGACATCACATTTTGGGTTTACTTGACCTTATACTTTATTCCACCTAACTTAGACCTGTTGTCCTCATTTGTGGACACTTTTTTGTGCCATCTAGTGGTAGTAACAGCACAATCCACTAATCAAGTAAAAACAATATGGCAGCCATCTCTGCCAAGTCAGTCTACAGCTGATCCCGACACAAAAGTGGACAAGGTCCAAAACCTGATCAGATTTTATGGTTGAAATTTGTTATATTTATGATTATTAGTGTTTGTAGTTTGATATGGCGACACATTTGACCAATTTTAGCAACAGTAACAAGCTGTTATTTAGGAAGTATTCATTTGAAGACATTGTGACGTTATTATCGTCCTGTTTTAGGACACTGGGTCTTTATTGTTGTCTCATTTGAGGACACTGGGACTTAATGATTATTGACAATGTTTAATTTCTTTATATTTATATTGAATTGGGCAACAGGATGTTTTACAAATGATCGTTATCAGTGGAACTTGTTTTTAACATGTAATTACATTCATTTTTTTGACTAGACTGCAACAGCAGGTCCAGCACTGAAGCGCTAATAGTGCTAGGGCTAAAACCCGTGACTGGGTGAATGCCACCACTTCCTGTTAAACATTAAAAGTCCCCCAGTGTTTTACACACAATCCAGCTCATCACAAGGTTTTGACCTAGTTTTGTTTTTAATTTTTATGAATCATGGAGAAAGTATTGTAAGTATTCTGAAAACGCAAAATTACCCCATTCTAAAGTACAGTGTAAAATACAACTAAGAGAAATAGGCTACTGCTCATGTTTGATCATCATTTTGCATGGAGGCTTCACATGAAGTCAAGGTGATCACGCTGTGTACCTGCAGCTCGGTTATCGTTTTTTGATTATCGGCACATGGGCGATGATCTCTGCATCAGACGCTGCCGAAAAAAGCTGTTCTTTCTCGTCAGCATACGCCGCCGAACAACAGTGGAAGTTAAGGGGGCGAAAAGTCCAAGTGGGGTGGGCGAGAGGGGTCCAACAATCACGAACCCATTCACCCAGGAGGCCGTTGTTTGCTTCCCATATGAATACAAAGCCAAACCCTGGTTTTTTGGGATTTTTTTCAAACCTAACCACATGCTTTTGTTGCTTAAACCCAACCACGTGCGAGTGTTGGCAAAACGTAACCACATGCATTTGTTGTACCGAGGTAATACATGTATTTTGAGAGAGACGGTAAAGTGTACATCTGCTGTGAAAATGGAAGTGTATTTTAAAGAGACACAATGCATGTAACAGGCTTAAGTTGACACGGCATCCCAGAATGTCAAAAACAGACACAGCTAGGCTACCTCGCATGTCATATGTTGACGTCCACGACCAAGCGGCGATATGTGATGAGGTCGGAGTGAGAATGTGTTGGTGCCTGAGAATCTCAGGTAGACTTTAAGGGAAATAATAGCTCAAAAAATATAAATCACTTCCAACTAGATTTTTTGCAGTTTGATATTCAGTTCCAGATCTCTGTATTTATTAAGATATTTATTACTTTGAGTTTGATATTCATGATCCAGAGTTGTCTATTTCTGCATGTATTACTTTGTCTTAGATGTTCAGTTCAACAGTCATCCAGTTTCTAGTAAAAGTAGTAGCGGTAAATATTTCTGAAAAGGATGACCCCCCAGTAACCTGCTGACCAACAGCTGGCCAGCAAAGATTCCCCACAGAGGCTTTTAAGATGTGTTCAAGGACGTCTGTGAAAGAGTTTTTTAAGATGTTTCTGCAAACTGAGATGGAGGAAAAAAATTCTCCAAGGTACTGTTATGGCTTCTCCATCCTCTCCTCTCTCTGTCCTCTGTCATGTTTCCACTAGTGCTACAAGTCATTACAGCCATGCAGTGGTGCTATTATGTTCGTCTATTAAATAAGTGAAGAGCGTGTGTCTGTCTTTCACATCTAATCGCACACCAGCCCACTTCCTCCATTAGAGATACAGTATGTCAAAGCCTCTGGGTATCTGTTTGTGAATCTGTGTGTGTTTGTGTGTGTTTTGTGTGTGTGTTGTGCTGTTAAGAGTTTAGCCTCGAGTCCTGTCAAAACCTTGAGTTATCACACACAGAAGCTCATTTGCAGAGGACGCTTGACAACAAAAAAGACAAGACAAACAAGGCGTGGAACAGAAAAAGACGTTATACAGTACAACTGTTCGGTGTGTGTGTGTGAATCCTTTGTGTTTGTGTGAATCCTCTGTGTTCTGGCCTTATTTAGGCTCATTTACAGTAAACAGATGAGTTAGAAATTCTGTTTATCTGGTGTCAGGGGGGGGGGGGGGGGGTAGTTGGAGACGTGGGAAAGACGGAGAGAAGAGGCAGAGCCGCTCCTTGCATACAATGATCTATTTATCAATTCCCCATCCTGTTTCTCTCCTCTCCACCCATTCTCTCCTCTCCTCCTCCTATTTCTCCTCCTCTCTTGACTGGCCTACTTGCTTATCCTCTTCAGAGCACTTTAAATTCAACTTAACAACACTTTTTTTTTGGCTGCTGCATTCGTTCCTCTCCTCTTCTCCCTTCATTTAATTTCTGTTCCATTGCTCATCTTCCCTGGTACAAATAAGATACAGTAGAGACAATTGGCTGCCTCTATCTCATTCCCGTTATTACTCCATCCGAACTTGTGTGTAAATGTGTTTGTGCGTGCAGTTTGTTTCAGAAAGAAGGAAAGAAAGAAGCAATGAGGACAATACAGAGGGCCGTAATAACCGTGGAGTTGTTGTTCTCGACAGCACACTGCTGCAATGCTTTAATTAATGTCTAAATATAGAGTCTTAAATAAATGCTTAGAGGCTGATTTGAAGAAATACATGCCAATTTCCTGTAGGCATATTGCTTAATTAAAAATGTTATTTTCTGAATTTAAGATTATGTCACTCAGTAAAATGGACCCAGAAACAGCAGGCGGAAGAAGGAGTGAGGAAGGAGAGGAGAGAATAAGAGTAGGGCGTCTCATCTAAAGTATGAACTTTAGGAAATGTGTTTAAACAAGATTTAGAGTCTACAGTCAGCTCTGTGAAGCCACAATTAATGCTAAATGCCAACATCTGGTTACTAACATGCTCACAGCAGGTATAATGTTTACCATGTACACCATCTTAGTTTAGCATGTTAGCATGCTATCATCTGCAACACAAAGCAGAGGCCTGCATGACTCTAATTTTCAAGAGCCACTGCTGAACCGACACTGCAACATGCAATACCGCACCCGCCCCGCCTGGCAACACACACTTATAGACAATTAGTTCTACAACTGGACCCAACCTGCAGACATTAGATCCACAGTCTGACCCAAAATGGCTAACTTTATAGTCATATTCGCTGTTCAAATAGTTAAGTTTGGCAGCACGTTTAAAGTCACTGGGCTGCATCATACATGAGAAACTAAGATAATATAGATAATATTGAAATTAAAGTAATTCAGTGAATACATTAGGTGGCATGGTGGTGCAGTGGTGGGGGGCTTGAACCCCAGGGTGGGGGTACCCTTCTGTGCAGAGTTTGCATGTTCCCTCTGTGTCAGCGTGGGTTTTCTCTGGGTACTCCGGTTTCCTCCCGCCATCCAAAGACATGCAGGTTAATTGGTGACTCTAAAATTGGCCGTAGATGTCAATGGTTGTCTGTCTCTATGTGTCAGCCCTGTGATAGTCTGGTGACCTGTCCAGGGTGTACCCCGCCTCTCACCCACTGTCAGCTGGGATAGGCTCCAGCCCCCCGCGACCCCCAACAGGATAAGTGGTTATGGAAAATGAATGAAAGAATGAGTAAATACATTCATATTTCTTTGCTTATTCTCATAATATTGAGTAGCACATCTCCACAGTTGATATGTCTGTAGTACCACCTCTGACTGGCATGGCTCTCATATTCCAGCTGGCGCAGAAGACAGAGCTGACTCATAAAGTCAGCAGCCTGTAATCAGAAAGGTTAAAACATTCAATTTAATTATTATTATTCTAATTTTGTTTCAATACAGTTTTCATCATATGATTATCATCAACACTGGTGATCTGACCCCTGTGTTCTTTTTTTTTTTACCCTGAACTAAACCTGGAAAATCACCTATTTAATGGGTCACCTGCTGAGTGCCAACGCTGATGCAGGACTCTGACACAAAGTGCAGCTGAGGCTGGTGGGAATGTCATCAGTTATGCAGGTAATTGGTCACAGAGTATTAGACAAATTTAAATTTTGACCTGATGATGATGCTAGCTTAAAGTTAATAGCTCACTAGTTGTTTTAACAATTTAGTCTGAGTAGGGCAGAGAGATTTGTACCGAATTTCATGGCAACATATTCAGTAGCTTTGAAGACATTTCACTACAACCCCAAAAAAACTGTTGGTGGCAAAAGTGGAAAAGTCAGGGGATCACCAAAGTCAGAAGGAAAAATTCTCTGATACCAAAAATGTTTGTACAAAATTTCATGGCAATCCGTTCAATAGCTGCTGAGATATTTCAGTCTGGACCAATGGACAATGGAAAAATAAAAACAAAACAAACCAAAGCACTGCATTTTTCAACACTTTGCAAATTCCCTGCCTCGTCTGTGGCTCTGTAGTTTTTAGTTAACAGTGCATTTGCTTGGGACTATTTTCTGCTGTGGATTAAAACACATTTGGTGCTTGTGTGAGAATTTACAGCAGCAGGACTGTGTATGGTACCTTGATAACGGAGCAAATCGCCATTCAGTTTAACTTAATTCACACAGCCAGACATTGTGTTCATGGTAGCTAATTGCTTGTTTGGGCGGATGGCATTTTGTTTTGTCTCTCCCTCAACCAGACACTGTTTTTGTGGCCATTTTTCTGTCCCTGTTTTTTGTTGATGCAGCTCTGTAGCTATGCTGGAAGATGACATCAATATTCGTAGTCCTGCCAACAAAGCTCTGATTTGGTTGATTCTTTCTCCAACTGGAGGAAACAACAGTCAATGGGCACAACACCAGACCTACTGTGTATGAAAGGCTGAGGGCTGAGGCTGTGGGCAGCTATTCAGAAGTCTGGAATCGGGCTAGGTGTGTGTGTGTGTGTGTGTGTGTGTGTGTCATCGACCACAGCGGCCATGTTCATAGTAATGAAGGAACATGTCACCCAGTGTAACAGTGTGGCTCTTTGACATGTTTTTAATAGTTCTGGGGCAACAGTGGAGCTCTGTAGCACAGGGGAGTAAGATATATCAGGCTTTGGATACACAGACAACAGACATTTGTGACAATAAAGAAATATAAAATATCAAAAGAGATATCATTTAATGTGCGAGAGAGGAGGGGAGTGTTGTGTCTGTGTGTTGTGGTGATTCGTAGAGTTGTTCTGATCACCATTTGATCCTCTCGCATCAGTGTGTGTGTGTTTGAAAGAGAGAAAGAGAGAGACATGACCAATCTGTGTCTCCTCATTTTATGCCAGAATTGTACATCCTTCCCACAGTGGGTTTTGTTTTTGTGGGTACAAACACTAATCAGTGCAGGAAAACCCAGTAGGGGGCAGGTAGGGAGACAGAGAGAGAGAGAGAGAGAGACCGAAAGACAGAGAGAGTGGGTGGGTGGGTGGAATCATTACTGTGTGTGCTGTTTGTGTTTTTCAGAGAGAGAGGAGAGAGGAACGGAGGGGGGAGATTACACTGAAGGGATAACTCAAAGCTGATTGAAGGCCGTGGCGGGGCCGGAGCATGTGACTGGCTCATGTTGATATTATGGTGTCATCAAGATCATAGTTCATTTCTCTCTAACACCCTTCAATCAGCAAAGCTGCTAAAAACCTCTGTGTTCAAGTGTATATTTAGCCACCCTGCACTGCTGCCTTCAGCCTGCATTTACACCGACATTTCAAATTCTCCATGCTAGAGAATAAAAATGCTGGAATGGAGGCACTTAAAGTGATTTTTAGACTCTGTGTTTATCTATTCGTTTTATCCCAAACCATGTTTTTTCTCCTTAACCTCAACCAAGAAATCCCCTTCTGACAGAAAGTTCTCTCGGCAAACTTCTCCCAACAGTGTTTTGGTGCGAGCGTTGTACACTTGAAGTTTTGCCTCGTTAAAGTTGTGTTTTTTTCAGCACTGTGTAAGTGATTTTCATAGCTTCTTTTTAGATACATGTTACCGATGGTCTGACATTTGGTCGCTAGCTTTTTATAAAGTCCAGACCTCACCTGTGCACTGTTATTGGCTGGGGGCTACTTGCCTATGAAACAGAGTTTATATTGTATGTAATTCCACTTGCTATTATTGCTATAATAGGCTCGTTCGAGATGAGCCAGGCCTGTACAGATTCGATCACCGGTGATCGGCGCACAGTGCATGCCGGTTAGTTTTGTGTCCGACTTCACCCCGACTTGCTCTGACGTATTAAAAAAAGTGGACGGCGATAAAATCATGAGAGCCAGGCGCTGCAGTTGCTCTCCACCGACTGCAGCGCCTGGCTCTCACCTGATCTAACAGCTGATTGGTTTAGATGTTGACTCAACAAGATGACGTTAATTTTTGTTGAATTTTAGATATTTGAATTTTATTTGTCCAATTTGAAGGTTTATTCTCTTAACGGAATACATGTTGTGTGACTGATGGAGATTGAAAACAAGCTTATATATAAGTGTGAGAATATTTTAATAAATTGACATCATATCTGACAGGATGTAAGTGTTTCTGTGACTTCCTGTACGGACTGAGGGCTGCTGGAAACTGTCAGGAAACTGTCCGACTTGATCGCGGCTATTTGTCACCGCCTCCTGCTGCGGCCGCCTGATCTCGTCTACTTTCCAGGCGAGGTGCAGTTCATCTCGAACGAGCCTCTTGTGACAGTTATAGCTTTGTTATTGGCTCAAGGGCACCCTCTCTCAGAGGTAGTAGGTAAATGCGTGCCTGTGAGTTGTTGAGTGCAGCACTGTGTACAAATGTTGTGTATTAACGTCCATATGTCCACCATATGAACATATATGCACTGTGAGTTATGGAAATGTAACTGCAAAGAGTTACGAGTGGGTTGCTGTACTTTTTAAGTGATGAAATGTCCAAAATACGGCATAATGCACTTTATGAAATAGCTAGCTGGCCTCTGTGCTAATGTAACGTGTTGTTCTTTTGTAGCGTGCTGTGTGTGAGCTGCCTGTAACGAGCCAACTGTATGAATGACCAGTACATATTCTGTTCATGTTCAGAGAATAAATGGTGTAAAAAGGATGATGAGTCTTCTTATAATTGTCCACACAACACAGATTCTAAGGGTTGCTAACCAGCAGTTACAGCGAAGCCTAACTGAGTTAAAGCTAGAACATCCTGAACACAGCAAACTAAGCAAAAAAGAAAATACAGGCAGAGATAAGAGTATGCATATATATATATATATATATATACATAACCACACACTTCTAGTGGGTTAAACTTGTGACGACTGAGAGGGTTTACTTTTGTATGAGTCTATACATTGTTTTTTAAAGGAAAATTATGCACACTGTACCTTTAAACCAAACATCAGTCCCGTCAGGTACTGATGTTTTGGTACAGTGATGCCCACAAATACTGAATTCATTGCTTTATGATAATATAGTTTGGTTTTCGCATGCATTAGGTTTGTCCTTGTCCCCTCGTTGCACTTTTTATACAGTGTTGATGCTACATTACATCTTGGGTCAATTATACTGGTAAATCTCAGCTGCAGTCTGTGAGGTGCACATAGTGAATACCATTGTGTAGCCTAAAGGTAGAGTCACTCCAGCACCAGTCTCTGCAAAAATGAGCTTTTCCATTGGATGCAATCGAAGCTTCTACGACAGAAGAATACATGATTTCCTGTCTTTGTGCAATTTCCTGGCAGACTCAAAGGTTCACCTTTATTCAACCCCACAAATTTGCAAAGTCAGCCAAAACAAACACTGATGCACTGTGTTTTGAAATGTAGAAAACTGCAGCATGCTGTACTTACAGTTCGTGATCGCTGTGCTCAATATTTATTCATTACAAGCTCAAACCAAAATCATCGATATCACAGCCATCATTGGGTCTTTTGAGCAATTTTCTGGAGCAATTTTGGTGGATAAAGAGACGTCATTATCTGTATGCATTCATTATGAAATTATCTGTCTCTGTATTCAGATAGAAGACCTTAAGTGGGTGTGGTTTACACCAGAAACCATGTTAAATTAGGCAAATGTTGTATTTTCTAACCTTATATTCACTGGCAATTAAATTGTTGTACCTTCAAAGCATTAAATTGATTAAATACTTGCATATAAATAATTAGGAAATTTTCAAATCCCCATATAGAACTTTTCATCTGTCTGTCCTGTTCATTTTTTATTTTTAACTAAACTAAGTTCTATGAGCTGTCTAAGTCCCACCACTACAGAATCCAATTGAAGTCAGTTTTATATAAACAAATATCAAACTCCCAAACAAATTAAATTAATTTGCTTAAAAAAGAAATCCTGAAATAGATATAGAAATAGGAAATAAATATATAAATGAAATGTTGAATATATACAATTACATTTAAATATGTTCAATAAATAAATTTGTCTTTATTTTTAAATAAGGATGTTTTTCAAAGGACTATTTATTTCAGGGGACTTTTATTTTTCTGATGCTCTTTTTATTTTCATTGGTTTAAATAGCCATGAAAAGTATTTATTAGGATGTTAATGGACGTTATGTCAAAAGTCCACGAAACCTATAGCTGATACATACAGCATGTTACATATTCAGTGGATGAATATTGACTGAAATACAAGGTAAAGTGTTGTTTTTTCTTTCATTATTTTGACTAGCTTTCTGAAATGGAGGAAATTAACACATGAAACTAAAAATTACAGGTACTAAGCTTTATCCTGATGTGTAATTTGCGGGCGTTTGAATGAAATCCGGCTGTCACATCAGGCTTTTGTCTCGCTACTCCAGCACATGATGCCTCCTTCTCATCGATTCGAGAGTGATAGCCGGGAAAGGTCAGCTTTCAGCCCGCTGCCTGCTGTGCACTGATTTGTTGGGGGCGACTACATAGCAATCACTTTTCAGTAATGCGTAGTAAATGAAACAACTAGTCAGTGAAATCAGAGCCCTGTGTTGCAAACAGAAAGGGCAGTTCTATCATTGTGGCCATCTGCAATGATATTGTAGCAGCGGTCCACATTTGCCATCATGTTTAGTGCTGGACTAGTTTGTACTGCTAAACTACGACTAGTGTAGTTTAAGTTTTATGTTACCAAAAGCAAACTTAACTTTTTGTTATATGTAATGTGTCTGTTCAGAACATGGTGGTTTGTACTGGTAATTGCCATTCTGGTGCTGCTTTATAGTTCTAACCATTAGCGAGGTGGCTGCTGCATTTCGTCACTCCAGCAGTATTTTCCAACAGTGTTTAACAGGGCTTGTCACATGTGTTGAGTCGCATCAAAGGGTTGACACTGCAGAGAGTTACTACCTGTTTCCTTGTACATGCTGCTTGTCACAATATGAAGTGATTTGAAGAAACTGACATATCAATCATGGCATCTTTTCTCCCCCCGTATAATGACGACCAACTTCAGGCAGAATTTGTTTGTTTACACCGCATAATTTGTTCTTTTTCTTTTAGAATAGTTGTACCACGTATTCAGATATGGGTATATCCCTATTTTGACAGAAAGCTAATGTGACCATACCTCAATGCAAAATAAGTTGTCAGGCCATGGAAAATGTAATCTAAATGAGCCACTTGGATTCAACAGTTTGGATTTTATTAAGGACAGAGATATATGGACTTAAACATCCCATAAACACCGGGTAAATAAACACACACACATATTTTTATAGTGCTCTGTTAATTTGTACAGTTATTAATTTGAGAATATTGCTGGGTATTAAACCTCAATACTTTCACTACTTACTTTCTGTAAGACCACAAGAAAACTTCTCGCATGCCTCCAAGGTGAACGAAGAATCCAAAACAAAGAAAAATCTGTGTGAGACTTTGTAAACGGATATTTTGATATAGTTTCACTGTTGTTAAACATGCCCCCCTCTTTGCTTCAGTTCATCAAGAATTTTTTCTGTTTTTGGATTCTTCGTTCACTGTGTTGTATTCATGAATTCAATGTAATATGGGGTGAGTAACTGATAGACAACTGGGCATTTTGGGGACAAAGTATTCCCTTAAATGACCCTTTTTCACTCAAGCGGTGATCAGATTTATCTCCTGTCTGCAAAGTTCTTGTAACAGTTTTGTGCTTAGACATTTAAAAAACTCCAGAGCACAAATTTGTATATTTTCCCTTGAGACTTCCCAGGCTCTGAAAATCATAAATAAACAATGTCAATAAATAATCCTGACATGATGACACCTCAAATAAATCCTCCAAGGGGAGGGGGGGACTTACTGCTGAAATAACCTGGGAAAAGGGTGAACATGACACACCAAAACAGTTTATTTATGGTGCTGCTGTGTGTGTGTGTGTGTGTGTGTGTGTGTGTGTGTGTGTGTGTGTGTGTGTGTGCGTGCATGTGTGTGCGTGTGTTTGGGAAGGTCCCAACAGTATGAGCTACTGCAGCTATAAGGTTCCTTCTGTTTTGTGAAAGGAGGGGGTTGTGATAGCGAGAAAAATAGAGAAAGGGGAGCAGGGTGACAGAGGGAGAGGTTGGTGTGTTTTCAGCTGATCCACTTCCTCCCTGATGTTGGCTCTCATTTGTCTTGGCTGGAAACTGAGTACAAGGCTGGAATACTGATGACTGTTACTCCGCACCCCCCCTCCTCCATCTCCTCCTCTCTTTCTACCTCTCTCTCATCTTCACCCCCTCCATTTATCCTCTCTACACATACTCTACATTCTGTCTGCTCAACTGATTTCCTGCCTCCTGTCTCTCTCCCCTTTTTACCCTCCTCATCTCGGCTCTCTCCCGATGCAGCTGCACTTCGCCGACCCAAATTTTCCTTCCACCCCTCCTTTCCCCTCCTTCTATCCATCTCTCTATCTGACCTCGCTCTACCTCTCCCGCTGCTCAGTCTATCACTTACCGGCTACATTATCCAGCTCCATTCCTCCTCCCTCTTGCCTTTTTTCGCCCTGCGTTCCTACCCAATTTCTCCTCTCATCTTGCCTTCAGCATCGCCCCCCCGCATCGTGCTTGTCTTTTCTGCTTTGGCTTTCTGCTTTCTCTCATTTAGCATCAGCCTCCTGTCCTCCTCGTTTGGTCTGCCTCCTGTCACCTTTCTTTCTGTTTCTCTTTCTTTCTCTCCATCTCTTTCTGGCTTGTGTGAATTAGTTCCAGGTCTATGTGGGTCATGGGGGTGATGAGTCGTGAAATCAGAGGTGTGTATATGTGTGTGTTCCTGTAACAGGGAGCAAGGGAGAGTGGCCGAGGAAAACAGGAGACAAAGTTACAGGGAGAGAAAAAAGAGACTGTTAAGGTCCAGCTTGGTCTTGAGAAATGTAGTGAAATGAGTGCCATGTCTTCAAATGCGAACATGCTTACCATGCTTCTACACCTGCACCTAAAACATTGTAATTTGGTACTGAAAGTGCTATCTTCCTTGAATTAAATGCCCTTATCTTTTTAGTTGCTTATCACCAATCTTTGTTTTAACATAAAGTGCAAATAGCCCAGTTTATAGTAGGAACTGTCTTCTTTAGAAAAAAACAGCTGTTTGTTATGAACGCCATTCATATCAAATTATATCAAGATGTATGGGCTGTACTGAATGTTATTTTTGTCACATTCAAAGATTCTACTGAGGTTTTTGAATGAAGCTTTGAATGTCTGCTGTCATATTTTATGATGTCATCACCCCAATAAAAAATCCTCAAGAAAAAAAACAATTTGAATGAAGGGATTCATCAGATTAAATGAGTTAGTCTTCTTTATTTGTTAAATCATCCTTATTTAATTCATTCATTTATTTGTGTAACCGCCTATCCTGCTAAGGGTAGCAGGGGAGCTGGAGCCTATCCCAGCTGACATTAGGCGAGAGGCAGGGTAAACCCCGGACAGGTCACCAGACTATCACAGGGCTGACACATAGAGACAGACAACCATTCACACTCACATTCACACCTATGGGCAATTTAGAGTCACCAATTAACCTGCATGTCTTTGGACTGTGGGAGGAAGCCAGAGCACCCGGAGTAAACCTATGCTGACACGGGGAGAACATGCAAACTCCATACAGAAGGGCTCCCCCACTTACCAGGAACTCTCTTGCTGTGAGGCGACAGTGCTAACCACTGTGCCATCCTCTTTCTTTAATAACTACATGTAATTTGCAGGTGTTGCCTCCCTCTGTGTGCAGAAAGCAGGAGAGCCTTTTGACTGCAGTGAAAATCTTGTTTTGAAAGGTCAAATGCCAACAAAAATGGACTAAAGCAGAATATTTTTAGATTAAAAACATGTTGTAAATTTTGGAAATAATTACATCTTTTTCATGATTTTCACTTTTGCATGGCTCGGGAGTTAGTGGAAATGTTTGTATCACACCTGCTGAAAATAATCCTTTGCAGCCACCACTGGAATCCAATTCTACAATAATACTGATAGCATGAGTGTAGCCTAATCTTCATCTGCATCTGTGCGGAAATAACTCGTTGAAACAGAATGAATTAGAATTTGAATGTCAAACTATTTGGTAGAGCCCTAAGATGTAGTTAATTAACCCAATTCTTATTTAACAAAACCCACCGAGATCTCAAAGAGCCTTTTCCTGTTCAGACTAGATGATGTTTGACATTTTGGACCCCTGTGACTTTGATTCCAACTCTTTGAAAATAATTTTAGTTATTCAAGTCTAAATTAGACATTTTGAACTCTAAAAATTCAAAACTTTAAGACTTTTGCCTATTTGATTATATTATTATCACTTAACCAACTTAATGCACTTTGTGTGTGTGTGTGTGTGTGTGTGTGTGTGTGTGTACTTGTACATGCTACACAATGAGGACCAAGAGGTATTTTAGCAACAGGGTGAGGACATTTTGTCCGGTCTTCATTTTTTCAAAGGTTTCAGGGTAAAGACTGGGTTTTAGGGATCAGGTTAGAATTAGGTTCAGGTTAGGTTTAGGGTTAAGCATTTAGTTGTAATGGTTAAGGTTGGAGTGAGGGGCTAGGGAATGCATTATGTCAATGAGGGTCCTTACAAGTACAAGTACAAGTGTGCATGTGGGTGCGTGTGTGCATGCGTGTGTGTGTGTGTGTGTGTGTGTGTGTGTGTGTGTGTGTGTGTGTGTGTGTGTGTGTGTGTGTGTGTGTGTGTGTTTTAACATTTTGCAAGTTGTTCACATGTGATTTTGTCTTTTTATTGAGCCACTGGGAAGGCCTTAATCTTAATCTGCCTAATAACCCAGTACGCATACTGAATTCAACTCAGACACTTGACTTATTTTCATTTACACTTAAGTTATTACTGTGTGTTCTGCCTATAGTTTCCTTGAGAGAGGCAGTGGTGGAGTAAATATTAAGATCTTTCTCTTTTTGTAAGTAAAAGAAGAAATATGACAATGTAAAAACACTCCATTACAAGGAACAGTCCTGCTCTTAAATTCATATTTATGTTAAAGTATACAACATTAGCAGCAAAAATAAGTATCAATATTAAAGGTAGTTATTATGCAAAGTGTGTATGCACAGCAATGCATTATTTTTATAAACATCATTTGTTTTACATGTAACAACCTATATCTGAAAAGTAACTCTCCCTACAGTTACAAATGAATTTAGAGGAATAAAAAGTACAATATTTTCATTTTTAAATACAGTGGAGTTAAAGGATAAATTATCTTAAAATGCAAATAAAGTACAAGTATCTCAAAATTGTACTTAAGTTCAGTATTCAGTTAAATATACTTACATTCCACCACTTGATATCCAGTCTCTCACTATAGGTTAGTGTTACATATGAAATCCTCTCTGTGATTTCACAGTACAGAAGGTATTTATGGAGGTCACTGGGGTCTGCTTGAGAGGCTTTATCCACATATATATTTCCAAGCCAGAGGCATGAATATCGCAGGCACATTTACGCACACACATAAACTTATGTAAGCTATGCTCACTGACAAACACACAGAGGTCATCTGTTCAAACACCTTAAGATGACCAATGTTTATGCTCAGCGGTGCAGCAGGAAGTAGTGTCATGTTATTTTATTTTATATAGTAGTTTATTTGAAGTATGACCACAGTCTTTACCTAACCTTAACCATGATGTTATGATGTGGCTGCCTTCTGCAAATTTCCTGTATGGGCTGTGTTGGGAGGCGCTGAAAACAACCTGTTTTGCCATTTAGATGGTATAAAGACCTGTTGCATCATTAGCCTGTTGTTACATAATATTGTGGTCAAAGAACACAGTCATATAATGCATGCTTTTATTGAATCAAGGTCTTTCAAATCAATCTGTAAGGATGATAATAATAAATACTTCACTCTGAATAAGTACATACAGTTCGTGAATTGTAAAGAAATTAGAAACTTTACATAATGTTAACCTCTTTATGTTAAAGTGGAAATACTTTACAAGTTTTTTGCTTTAATTTGTCATTGTGAAGTGAATGCTGATTGGACATTGTGACGGCTATAGAATAAAGACACCATCTGTGTTTAGATTGTTTACTGTAAGCCTTGCTTTCTCTATGCAATTCTGTCGGCCATTGGGTACGATCACAAAGGAAGTCTCTGAAAGGAAGTGTGTATACTACTGCGCAACCAACACAGGATGATGATAGTGGTTTGTCTTTGCTGGTAGCTATCGGTTGCTATTCCCAGTTATTAAAGATCAATACTATCCCCAATAGTGGAAAAAATGAAGTAACAATAGGAACTGTTGCCAGCCTCTGAAGAACATGGAAAGCTATTCAATCGTCTTTACAACAATAGCGCAAACAATTATACAACTTGGAAACACTGGGGTGGGAAAGTTCATACATTGTCTGCTTCAACTTTGATTAGATTCCAAATCTGACAATAATTCTGTTCATAGAAGCCATTAATACAAAAAAGTGTAAACTCTAACATAAGAACTTTTACATTTAAGACCCTAATTTTTTCAAGTTCAAGTATGTAAAAAGAATCTGTATGTTTCTGCAAAGTGAGCTGTTTCTCTCCAACTTACTGCGAGCTTTATTCTGAATTGAAAAGGATGTAAAGTGCATGGTGCAGTGCCTATATTGGAATTTCTTAAATATCTGTCTTTGTGGCCATTTCATATTGAGGACAATGGAAAGTGAAATGCATTTTATCCTCAATGTCACCTAAATTGCCTCCTTTCCACAGTCTGTGCTCCCTTGGTGACTAGTTTTTTTAAATGGCTCTCCCTCTCTGTCTTTCTGTCTTTCTGTCTCTCTCTCTCACTGTTCAATAAAAAACGACATGATTTATGAAATATGTCATCAGTGTTAGCACAAAGGTACAGAGGAACAGAGCATCTCACCTCACACTGACTGACTTCAATTTATCACTTGATGACCAGGGAACTGTGGTATTGGACCATGAAAGGAGCATTGTTTGTTGTTTGTTTCTATTCATTTGAGCTTTTGTGGCGTAAACTGATCGGTTGATTGATTCCTTCATGGACTGATTGATTGACTGAGTATGACTTGGTTGCTAGCTTCTCCTTTTAAAAACTCCCTGTCACCAGCAGGCTGTTTGTGTGAAGCAAACTCAACAAAACAAAACAAAGTTTGCCTTCAACATGACGTTAACTATTCGTGGAGAGCTTTTCACTTCACCCAGGATGATCTGTTGTCGCTCTGATGAGGTTTGTCAGCAAGCTGTCTCTCAGCCTCTCTCTCTGAGTCGTCTTCCCATCTCATTTCTCTGCACCGGCGCGAGGCAAAGAGCAGCCATAAGGTTGTCTCTCTCAGAGCTCATTTTTACAATCTCTGAATTTAATGAGCATCTGCAGCAGAGCAGTCGATGGTTTGCTGATGAGCAAGAACTCGTTTGTTTTGATCATTCGCTATCTGGAGGACTTCAAAGTTTGAAGTCTCAATAGATTTTCTATGGGATGGAGTGGCAGGAGATCTCCACATTAAGGATGAAGAAAGACACATCCTGAAATGTCAAATCAAAGTGATAGTCACAGAAAGTAAGACCCTAATTTTGCATGAATGAAGTAAAAACGAGGGAGGAACTCATAAAGGCCAAGAGGTCGTGACGAACTGTGGGCGTCGACTCGTTGAAGTCTGGTAAACTTGCTTCAGTTGACTCATGCGACAAGTTTGTCGCTGTGAATGAAACTGTCCTTTTTGAACCAGTTTTCTTTTTGTATTGAACGCGCGGTAAGAGGCTCTGCTTGTGGTTGCATGCCACAGATCTTTTATTTTTTAAGATCTACTCTACAGTAAGAAAAGTTATTAAGCATCCCGGCTGAATGAAAGAAAGCTTTGACTGATGACTGAGGCTTTTTATTTGGTTTCCGTGCACGTCATTAAATCTACATAAAAGCTGGAACAGAAAATTAGGCAAACAGGAAGTAAATGACAACTCTGTTGGATCGTAATGCTGTCACATTCATTAGCAAAGGTTGGCTAACAACACATCTAGCGAACACGAAATCTTTAAAGCTAAAGCTAACATAAAATCATTAGACATACCTTGTTACAGTTACTGACTGGGTCTGAACCCAAATAAAACTCTGTCATTTCAACATTATTTATATCTGAGTTACCATGCTATCACTTTTTTGTTTTTACATGCAACTAAGATCCTTTCAAAATGAGGTATTTCTGCATTTAAAGGAAATAACAATATAAAAACCATACACAGCATATACTTTAAGGGATACTGATTTTCAATATGTTCTGTGTCACCGCAGTGTGTGCAGATGAATTGTGTTTGGCTTCCCACTGTGCTGCCAGCTCTGAGCTCCCCACATGTCCACCAGCCAATGTCTGCGGAATGACACAAAACCATAGACTGTAAAAAAAAAATGGACAACACATCTCCACTTCCTCCCACTGTATAACAATAAAGCCAAAATATCACAGATATGGCAGCTGCCATCTTGTGCTGGTGACCTTATGTGGAGCCAGAGGGTGCTTCTCAAAGTCAAGAAAGGATCCTGCTGAAGGATTTTTCCAACAGCAAGGGTCTTTCAAATTCTACAGAGGACTGAGTTCTTCCTTAAGACAATTTTCAAGGATGCATGTGTGTATCCTCAGCAGGCATGTAATACCCACAATTCTTTGCGCAAGATTTGTTAGAATTAAGGCGGCGCCTTTTCAATAACTAACACCTGGGCACTCGCTAGCTTGTTCCAGTGTGTGCTCACCGAACGCTAGGAAGGAGTCTTGCCTAGTCTATGTGGGACTTGACTTGGAAGGATTTGTTCTACCAAGGAAGCATCCTTGACTTTCAAAAGCACCAAGGGTCTATACTGTAGTGATCTCCATGATATCAAATTTCTGCCCAAAACTGTCTGACTACTTGCAAACAGCACCATTGATCAGGAGCACATCAATTGACACGCACAGCCATTAATTATGTCATCAAACTCCCCTTTTATAGCATCAAATGACTAATTAAAACCATACACCAAAGCACACCCCTCAGAGGGCCAGTGTCCTTGCCTTGACAGGTCAGAGCCAAGTTTGTCCATCAAATGTTCGCTCTTTGTCCCATTCACCAGGCCATTCCTGAGCAGTTTTTCTGGCGTGGCATGGCGCATTGTCCTGTGGGGGGGTCATTGCCATTAAGTGTTGTTGCCATGAGGAGGTTTACTTAGTCTGCAACAGTGTTCGGGTGGGTGGAGCACATCAAGTAGCATCCACATGAACACTGCAGAACACTGCACTGTAACAAGATGATCAATGTTATCCACTTCACCCACCAGTATGTGACAAGAACTACCTGAAATGACAGAAATCATCTTTGGGAAAAATTTATTTGATGTGTACTTTAAGTTTTTAGTTTGGCCCAAGTCCCATCTGCTAACATTGAGGGGGCGTGGTTTAAGACCTATACTGCAGCCAGCCACCAGGAGGCAGTCGAGATGCCTTAGCTTGGAAGCTGACATGTCATCCATCTCTGTTATGCACTCTGTGACAAAAAAACAACTGGTAAGGCAAAAATGAGTGTCACATAGCAGACATTTGTTTATGGCATGGGCAGGGAATTACAAGCACTGGTGGCACAAAGGGAAGCAAAACACCATTCATCTGCACACATTACCCACACTGAGGTGACACAGAGCTGGTTACAGTTTCCCTTAAAGACCACAAAACTTTACACATGTAAACTACACCGTGTTGTGGTCTTCTGTGATACGTTGAATACCAGCTTTATTGCTGCTTGTTTATTTTTTAATTATTTATTTCCAGTTTTACTCAGCACTACTTCAGTTGCACTTCTCCTGAATCCCACATATGTGCATTTTTAAAACCATTTCTATTAAGCTGTTAAACCTGTTGGAGTGTGTTTGTGGTGGCTGTTTGGTGAGTAAAGCC
Source organism: Cephalopholis sonnerati (assembly GCA_019142605.1). Classification (NCBI taxonomy): domain Eukaryota; kingdom Metazoa; phylum Chordata; class Actinopteri; order Perciformes; family Serranidae; genus Cephalopholis; species Cephalopholis sonnerati. The sequence goes on from JAGQAX010000003.1 coordinate 21,651,884, forward strand.
CTAAAAATGTCATTTTGTTTGCTGTTTGTCAATTAGGCTTGACAAATTCATTATGAGAGGAGTCTCATTTCTCCCACAGAGCCGAAAAAATCAAGACTAAAACAGAAAAAGGTCAGATAATAAATGTGACCTCTTTTCTGTTTTTCACATGATTTTAACAGAGGTAAACATTTTGTTTTCAATTTAGCTTTCAGTTTTTTGTTTTTTTGTTTTTTGATAAGTAAAGCATTCATTTTTGGTTCGGTTAAGTAATTCATCTTTACTCCAAGGTGAGACTTTGCTTTAATTTGATTAAAGCTACTTTCTGTCAAAAACACACCAAAACACCATTTTCCTCTTACCTTGAGTGCAATCAATGAATCCCAATAGTTTTTTGTGACTCACTGACATTTAAGGACACAGACTGTAGCTCTGTGGCATCTGAGGATGCTCAAAGCAGGACAGAGTTACCTTTGAAAGGCTCAACACTGATGTGCCTTTCCGAAGATAAAGACACTGGTATTCATGACAGACTTTGTTGGAAACGCTTTTTTTGTTTCTGCAAAGACAGTGTTGTTCACAAATATGTCAGGCATATGTTGTGTTGGGTTAACTATGCCTTTAACTAATGATGTTGGCCTGTGTATAATGTAGCTGCCGAGCCTTGTGTCTTTATAAATAACAATCCTCTGTAGTGTCATTCATCTACATCTACTTCTCAATTCTCTTTGAGATCTCTCGACTACTTTTCTCCCCCTCCACACACATACACTAACCCACATCCCTCTCCCCCTCCCTCGGCTCCCATCTCTGTAATTCAGATTATTTTAATTCATATTTCATCCTTCGCTGTTTTATTCCAACTTGATCTATTATTCACGGCCTGCCTTAAAAATGTAACAGTGCGAAGGTCACTGATCTGTGCTTGGTCCTTACTGGCTCATACAAGATACCATGTGCACATGCAAACACACACACGCTTATACATACACAAATACATCAATGCACGTAGGCAGACACAGAAATGTTTACAGAAATTATGTATGAGGCATGAGACAAAGGTTTTTTCATAGTGGCCTTGTGCATGATGAACGAGAGAGAGAGAGAGAAAGAAAGAAAGAAAGAAAGAAAACTATCTCTGGACTTTTACTACAAAAACTCAATTCTGTGAGGCCCTTAAGAGATGATGCCAAGTAGCAGATTACCTGGGCACCGCAGGCCACCAGAAACACAATCTAAATATAGACTAAATGACCACAACTTGGCCACTGAGACTGGTGGACAAAGACAAACCTGGCAACCCAGACATAGCAAACAGGATCAGGTCTGCTAGAAGGTAAGAGAGCTCCACTTTAAAGACATAGGTACAAAGTTGTTCACCAAAATAAAACTCATATACCAAGAATTAAGTATACTCTTAGGACAAAACAAGCTTAAGTGTGTGCTACTTCGGGAACAAAATGTCAAAATATGTCAGAGAATGTCACAGCAACAACACATAAAACTGTAATGAGTTGTTTCAACTTCTTGATTTTTATTTTATCATACCTTTCCCTTTTGGTCCTCACGTATTATTTCATCATATTTTTTCTTAATAATCAGCTTTCAAGTGTTTGTTTTTACTTCCATTGTAGTGTTCTATGTAGTATAATGATGTAATTGTACAGTATTTGGTATAGTTTGTATAGTACAGCCCTGTAGTCTTTTTTTTTTCTTCCATTCTGAATTATATCTTTAGTGTTACCTTAATTTACATTTTCAACTACAAACAATGAGAAAGCAAAATATTAACATCCAGTATGAGGGACAGTAACAGGGTCAAATAAGTTAAGCCCTTTTCCCACTGGACAAAAACACCGAAAACATACACAGATATCTGGCTTTTGTATTTAGTGGGAAAGGTTACAATCAGCATTCAGTACCAGGACAAATGACTCTGCAGTAGTCACAGGCATTTGTTGGCTCCAGCTCTGATTGGCTTCGATTGGTAGCAATGGAAATATGACATCCAGGTGTCACCAAGTTTGGGAGAGAGAGAGAGAGAGAGAGAGAGAGAGAGAGAGAGAGAGACTAAACAAGTAACAGATATAAAAAAGAAGTAACCACTGTAGCTCACTGTAGTGCTCAGTAGCTCGGTGGGTAGAGCAGGCATCACAAGTACAAAGGCAATATCTTTGCCACCGCGGCCATGGCTTAATTCCAGCCTGCAACCCTTTCTGTAGCAGCAGTAGCTCAGTTCATAGGGATTTGGCTGGGTTGGTATGGGTTCAAGTCCCCATATGGACCAAATATGGAGAGTGGACTGGTAGCTGGAGAGGTGCCAGTTTGCCTCTTCGGCCCCGAGCAAGGCACCAAACCCCCAACCGCTTGGGGCGCCTGTCCAAGGCAGCCCCCCCCATTCTGACATCACTCCACTACTGTGTGTTTTTAGGGTCTGTGTGTATATGACAACAGAGTGAAAAAAATGTAATTTCCCCTCTGGGATTTATAAAGTATATCTTCTTCTTCCTCTTAATGTTTTCACTTGCCTCCATGCTGCTTTCTACTGTTGACTAACCCTGTTTCCAGTGCCTTTGTAACATGAAATGTGACACACCCATAAAAAAGAAAATACAAAAAGGCATACTTGTGTACTGCAGAGCCCTGCACATGGCACTGGTCTACTGGCACTGCGAAAGGAGAGCAGACTTTTTTTGGGAAAACGGTATTGAGCACATCATAAGAAATCTTCCTGACATTTAAAAAATTTGACACTAATAAATCATAAAGACATCTGAAATATATAAGAATAAACTGATAAAAAGAAAACTGAGGATTATTATTTTTATTGTTTACAAAGGTATGTTTGCTGAATACAGAGTCAAATAACAAAAGGTGTTAACTAAATACACATACAGCATATTAATACTCATTTAAATCTATATTTGTAACTCACCTGCCATGTTCATCATTTCACTTCAAATGGACTTTCTCCATTTATTGTATAAAAATGGACCTTAAATGTTTTCAAAGAGTGATTGTTTGCCATAAATAATGAAAGTAATCTTTGCCAGAGGAAGAGTTGTTGACAGCTCTTTAATCCAATCATTTAACTGCGCTGACTGATCTTTATCCAAGAAAGTGAGGGTTTTTTCTTTGTAAGTAATAAACACATGATCTAAGGCACCAATGTCTCTCTTACATCACAAGTCGTATTTTTCTGGATATACTCCTGAGTTATCACTTAACACTTTATGAAACTTGTTTAGCCTGTTTTGGCAATACTGTTGATGTCAGTAAAGCAAATTTGAATTTGGAAGAGACGAGAGATTATTGAATGCCGCTAATCGCAACAGACAAGAATAGAGACCAAATTGACAGACGAAAGACAGGAAATAAGAGTAAGAAAGAGGGAAAGATGAGGAAAGGTTCTGACAGATGCTGCATACTGAGCCAGCAGATGGTGGAGTTGGAAGGAAAAAGGTATATGTGGAAGATGAAGAAACAGAGACAGCGAGAGTCATCGACATAGAGTGAAATATAAGGAACAGAGAGAGAGAGAGAGAAGAGGGAGTGATGGAAGTTGTTTTGAGAAAATTAAAGAAGCAGAGCAGAAAGGAAGAGAAGTACAGGGACAAACACACTGCACGCGAAGTTACACGCTCGCTCTTAAACACTCTTACACACTTACTGAGTAGCAGATCACGGAGCAGTTAAACAGGATCATCAGAATTAATAATTTAAAGCAGTGAGTGACATGGTTGCGGTCTCCTGATGTGCGTTTCACTTTGAAGCACACACTCTCACACATAATGTACAGAAAGCCCAACTCTCTCCCTCTCCCTCTCTGATGTGCATCTATGCACTGAATTCTAATTGCCTCCTTTACCAGCCAATTAAATGGCAGTATCTGTCACCATGACAGCTCATTAGTAAATCAGCATTCAGCTTTCAGGCACTGTGTTTCCAGGCGTGTGTGTGTGTGTGTGTGTGTGTGTGTCGAAGTGTTTGTGTGTTATTTTGTAGACGTGCGTGACAGTAATGCCTCATAACTTTGCCCGGTATGCAACAGCCGATCGTTGACCCGACCACGTGTGTGTGGGACTGTGTGTCTGGGAGTGCTGCTATTAGCAGGAAATGGAATTTTTTTTTCCCGTGACTGTGCATGCAGATAGACGAGAGAAATGTGAGCTCTGATTCGTGGCATTTTTGTATCTGCAGTTGCTTCTGAATCCATTTTCATTTGTTTGGAGGAGAGATTAGCTCCACGCCTGGCAAAACATCGTCAGGCGATGCAGGGAAGCGGGTTTGACACCCTGCCAGACAGGGAAGGTCCCAGCAGAGCATGCTGGAAGTAATGACTAAGAACAATGGCATTTTGCCTCATAACTGAGGGGAGTTCAATTATGATCTCTGCTGCTGCAACTGTGACTGTACTTTATTTTAAAGTCCAACACTTATTAAACTGCAATATATGTTTTCTTCTACAGCGTAAATATCTCCTTTGTAAATTACATTACAAAAACTCTGGACTCAAATGAATGAAATTAATATTTTATATATTCTTATTTCAGGATTGAGCTTACTGTCTGTGCATACATCAGTATGAAATTTATTGCATATAGTCAAAACATTTTTGCAGACGGAAAAATTCCTTTTCTTTCACCGACTGACAGAGACCATGACTAACAGCTGAGACACAAACAGCCACAAACTTTGCACTTAAACCCACTTTAACTTCCTAGCTAATGAGTTATTTTTATTTACAAGCATGGAAACATTTCTCATCCAGCACCATGGCTTAAAGAATGTATTACTTAAAAAAACATACTGAGGGAAAAGTACACTGTCAATGTCATTGTGCAGCTTAGATGAGAGTCAGTTATGGCATTTGGAACAGATTAGTGGTCAGTTTTGATGTAGATTGGTCCTCTTTTTCTCACAGATTTGTTGGAGTTAGAGGAGCAGCCATCTCTGGAAGTATGTTCCATATCACACAGACAGAACCCTTTACTGAACTCTATGCTTGTGATTAGAGGAGTATTACCCTTATCCAGTAGAGGGCTCCGCCTGTGCTAATAGAACTAGGGTAACATTATCGTAACCTTCATTTTAACACTGTTTGTCCTATCTTAAGATGTTTTTCAAATGAGTTCTTCAACATTTCTTACATTTCTTACTTTCTAATTTAACAATACTATAAGTTAAGCACTGCATCATACCATAATTCCTGATTTTGTCCTGATTTGGCCAAGAATCCACAAGTGAACTGATTTTAACTAATGACCTTTCGATGGAACTTGATGATTGATTGATTTTGGCGTTACCGGCACATGTAACAGAGGTCAGTGATTAAGAAATAGCTACCAAAATGCTCCCTGGGAATCATACTTGACTTGACATGCAACTTTTAAATAAACAAGTGCAAATGTGCAGTAGTTGTGACAATATACATGATGCTTGCATGTTTTGCCTCTCTTTGCCAATTGGCATGAGCAGTTAATCAGTTGTTCTTTGGCTCAAGATTAATCTTTTCACAAAATCTTGTGAATGTCTGTATCCATTTGTAATCCATTTGTAAGTTATGCGCCTTTTTGCGAAAGGCCCATGCCATTGTCCAGCCCAGTTTTAGCTGACTGGCATAAATGCAAACAAACACACACACACACTAGTGCTGTAATCAAAGCCACTTAAACCGAGTGTATCGAGACAAGACAAAACCAATCCTGTGAGGGGTTGAGTCAAGACCAAGTCCAGACCAGTGTGGGTTCCACACTGCATGAGACTCTTACGATAAAATGCGGAACATGCAAATCATAGACAATCCTCAAATTGAGCTGAAAGGTTCACATTCCCATTAAAAAAACTCACAGAAAACAATGACAATTTCTTTCCATCTACCTCTTTTATTGACATGCTGTATACATGTGTGTATATACACCGATCAGCCTAAACATTAAAACCAGTGGTGGATGAAGTAAAATAACATTGATCATCATGTTACAATGAATGTTCTGCCAGGAAACCATCGGTCATAACATTCATGTGGATGCCATTTGATGCACTTCACCCACCTAAACACCGCTGAAGGCCAAGTACCCTACCTGGTGCCCCACTTCACAACCTACAGGAGTCAAAGGATCCACTGCTAACACCCTGGTGCCAGACACCAATGGACGTCCTCCAGAGGTCCTGTGTCTATTCCTTCACAGGTCATAGCCAAGTTTTCATCATTTATCTGGGATTCCTATGTGGTACCAGCACATCCACTACCACTGGGGAGTACCATTGCCATGGGGGTGTGGGTACGTGGTCTGCAATGGTGTTTGGGTGGATGGAGCACATCTAGTGGCAATAGCAAAAACATCAGGACTCAGGGTTTCCCAGCAGAAGATTGCATTGTAACAAGATGATCAATATTCTTCACTTAGCCCCAGTGGTTTAAATGTTTGGGCTGAACAGTGTATAAATATACCATGAGAAGAGTCTTGATAGAATAATCAAAAGGCATTGCAGTAGTGAATTTTGAGTGTGGGAATTTTCCTTTGTTTTCTATGAGACAATAAGAATAAACTAAAGCCCCTTTTACACTGCTAGATTTTTAGCAAATGTTGGGCCGTTTTGCAGGCAAGCTGCGAGCGTTTAGACACACAGAGCGGGATTGGTAAGTTGATCCGAGATCAGCCCAATTTTCCGCCACGTGGTGGAACCTCTTTGGTTTAAAAAGAGCGAGGCGCCCTTCCGCCATGGGAGGGGCAGTTGATGACTTGTGGGAGGAGCTGTTGATGATGCCGCACGTGCAACCCACTGGCGGTGGACTTAAAAACAGGAAACAGCTGATAGTAGGAATGAGCAACTAGTAGCAAGAGTGAAACGCAAACAACGTCGGCACCAACCTGAAAGAGACTGTAAAGATGAGCAGCTGGGGAGAAAAGGAATTGCGCGCCCTCCTTGCCCTTGCAAACGAAGAGGCCATTAACCGTCAAATGACAGGAACGGTGAAGGACGTCACTGTTTATGTCACACACTGAGCTACACATTCTGTTACTTGCTCACGCCCCCCATTGCCCCGAAAAAGGCACATTCTGTATGAACAAAGGTAGGCAGGCAGCATTTCGCTGTACGCTCCGATTTTGTTTTTATACTGCCAATGCTGAATGAAGACTGATTGGGCTTTCCTGCAAATTTGCACAATTCCTATTTAAAAAGGGCTTAAGGAGCTGGAAGAACTTAACCATCTTTAGTCTACAATCTGTTTTGGTACAGGCAGTTTAGTGACATCCCCACAGTTGTGGTCTTGACTGGCCTTGAAATAGAATCCAGAGTCCTCTTCATCTGAGGCTGTGACAAGACTGAGTAAAAATGTAGTCAAGTCCAAGAAGAGACTGAGACCTGTAAAAAGTGTTCTTGAGACTGGTCCCAAGACAAAGACTGAACTTGAGTACTACAACACTGCCTAAAGCTGATCAAATCTGCTAGCAACAGTCGCCATTTCATGCAATATGACGATGATCATCAACTCGAAATTGATATCTGCCACCATTACCTTTGTAAACAGCATTATGCGCCATGAAAAGGATGAAAAGCTCAACAAGAACAGCAACAGAAACTGAGAAGAGATGCAGCTTAGCTAAGGGTCAATTAGGCTCTGTGTTCCAACCTGTATGTGGTTGCCATGTCCACTTTGAGCCATAAGCTTGAAAAATGTAACAACTGTTATCTCTTGTGATAGCAGCAAAGCAGCAGACCAATCTCCAGCACTACAACACTAACAGACAAACATACACTTGACCCTTATACCAAATGTTAGCCTTCTGGGGCAAAAACTGTGGCCGGCAAAGGGTGGTGGAGTTTTTGTGAACCAACTAACGGGCAGAGTGAGCTAAAGAACTGCTGTTCACAGCTGAAATTTAAACAAATATTTTATCCTGTCCAGGGTGTACACTGCCTCTTGTCCAGTGTCAGCTGGGATAGGCACCAGCCCCCTTGCGACCACAGACAGTATAAGCAGTAACAGAAAATGAATTGATGAATGAGTTGCTCATCTGTTCTAATGATATACCCAAGGCAGTTTAATGCTCATCCAAGCTGTAGAAATGCTCTAACTGCCAGTCACCTGCAGAAAAGTAATGAAACTTTCACTTACAAAACCTTGGAAGCCTAAAATAGCTCTTCCACCTACTTCTATACCCCTGCTGATAAAGTGCTGCCTGTCCTTCACTTGTGAGCTAATTACCAGCACAGATTCATTTACATGCGTCCATGTGCCTGTCTGCACAGCCATCAACTGTGTACACTAACCTATCCACTTAGAGGCCAGAGAATAATTTCTGATGTATCTCCTAAAAAGTGTTCTTTCTTTCTAATAGCCTAACTACTTTAATACAGCAGTGCCTTCTGTGTCACCACAGTGCTGCCGTCAGTGTTAATCTTGTGCTGTGAAGTGGGAAGGAAAGGGTCATCAAGTCCAAGTGCAAGCTCCTAGTCTGCATGAAAATTTTACAAGCTAGCTGTTTCCCCTGTAAGCAGTCCACTTGTTCCTCTCTTGGTTTGGCCTGTCTGCCTGCTCGATTCTTCTCAGCGCACTCTACACCTCCTTCAGACTGTTTTTACTGCAGATTGTTCTCTGTCCTCTCCTGGTAGGTGTTCTTCCCATCCTCCATTCCCCTCTTCAGCTCCCTCTGGACAGACTTACCATCCTCCCTGTCCCAAAGCCCTGAGAGCTCTCTTCTTCCTATTTAGAGGGGATTTGACGGCTTTGTCATCCGGAGTTTGTCCTTTGGAAAACAGTTTTTTTTTGTCGGAATCTTAAGTGTCCACACAGACAGTGAAGTAATCCGTAATGCCGTGGGAGAGTCCTTTGATGTCCCACAGAGCAGGTTCGAGTCTGCGCATTCATTAACAGTCCAGTAGACCGTCACACACTTCGGAGACCAAACACTCACAGTCCTGACAGCAACGGGTCTCTGCAGGAAAACAAAGAAGCATCAAGTCATGGTCTGATTTGTCAGTGGGGGAGAAGGTGATGGAGCCGTATAAATAGATTCAAGCGCTGCTTTTGCATGTGCATAAATTAGATCAAGTGCCCTTGTTGTTAGTTTATCAAGTAAATAAGTGGCCATGTGGGGGCAGTTCAACAAGCTGTAAACACAACATATTATCATATGAAGTTGATTAAGGTGAACATGTTAGCAAACAATGGTTTATTTACACATCAAGCAGATGCTGAGAAACAGTAACATTTATTTGCCCAGTTGCAATTTGAATTCCCAAAGCTCTTGAAGATCAGTTGCAATACTCCACGTGATAATGCAATCACGCGCTACAGGTAAATCATTCCAGCATTTCAATCTCCTCCTTTTCCCACTGTTGGTAAGAATTTTAGAGCAAACACTGAACTCTAATGATCTTGCTGCTGAGACTGTCTTGTCTGGTTGCCAGGCCTGAAATTTCTAAATCCAAAAATAGTAAGTATGTTTTTGCCCCCACATTTCTCAGGTCTAGGTCCGATATTCTTGCTGATTTTAGCTCTGTTTTTGGTCTCCACCAACTCCTGATGGAAATATCTGACTCAGCAGCTTAAATGCTCCATTGTGTTCACTAGCTAGTAGCTAACTTTATCTGCCTCCTTTTTGTTGTTGGCACGTAGTGTCCCAAAACACCAAAACACTGCCATCTGCAGCTCCAGCAAGGTTGACGAGAGCGATAAGGATGACCCAATCCACTGAATCAAACGTTACAGGCTGTTTAATCAAAACAGTGAGCCAGAATTAGCTCTGTAGAACTGAGAGGAACTGCAAATTCAGGTGTTACTCAGCCGTGGATTCGTCACCAAGGCCACACACCAGAGATTAGGACCAATTAAGACCAGAGATTTCTTTGCTTGGTCCATTGACAAAGTAGGACTTTTACTGAAAGTAACACATGATATAAGGTTGTCAAGGCAGCAGAAAACAGATTGGGAGTCATTGCACAGCAAATACAGCATCATATTAGAGCAGTACCAGGAGTATTATTCATTGCTGGAGGAAGCTATGGCAATGGGAAAGGAGAGCTCACACAAGAAGGATAAAACCACAAAAAATATGCAGGACTAGCTATAATTTTTTGATTTGACACTTATCGCTGTGACTGATAAGACCCAGTCATGACAGGAATGCCAGTGTCTGCATCATCTTTTCCAAAAGTCTCAGTTTCCACCCATCCAGACTAAAATGCAACCCTAACTTTTCAAACTAAAACAAGGTCAGCAGGGCTTTCAAAGGTCTCTGTTGTAAGGTGCTTAAACACTAGCGTACTGTGCAAGGTAGGCTTAAACATAGAAATAGATGTGTTTTAAAAAGAAAACATTTTACATGACTGTAACCTAAGAGTGACCCCTTCCACATAGACATAGTAATTTTATCCATTTATAATACAGAACAATTGATTCTGCAGCTTTAAAACACAATGAAACTGACACATAGTGACCTGACGCTGCACTATTGGCATGAATGGATTTGATCATTTTTTACGCAGTTCTACCCCATTGAATCCCTTTATGAAAGAGACTCTCCCCTTAACTTCCAATAGTTTACACTTTTGATCGAGTGCGCTCCTAAACCTATCTGCTGCAGTTTTGAGCAAAGTGGAGATTATTTTCACTTCACATCAATTCAGCACACATGCTGTTCGAGCAGACCTGGATCGAAAAGATATCACGTGTGTGAACAGCGTCTTTAACAACGCAGATGACAAACACATATTTCATACGGGTTGTCTTGGCAGAATCTAAATGGAAAAGGTACTGTTGTGTCTCTGCCAAAACTCAAAAGCTGTGAAAAATAATAAAGAAAAAAGAAGGAGCTCAAAGTTTACTACAGCATCTCCACCACCTGCTTCTGTTTATCAACTGAGAGTCAACGTCACACCTGCCACCTGATATGCCACCTTCACACATGAGTTTTCCAACCCTTACACAATGCAATAAAAGGGAGCAAAACCAAAAATACACCATATTATGTCCCACTTCAGTATCCAAGGAGTGCATCATGTTAACACAGCAAGGATGTAATTTCTTGTGTCTTTAAATTGTTTACGTTCTTTAAAGGGGCTCTGAGAAATTTTTCAGTGGACCTGAACGTCAAAACATGACCTGCTAGGTAGCCTCCTGTGTCGGTTTTCAATGTTCACGGACAGTGTATCAATCAGTGCTTTTACCTGCATTGTCTCTTTTTTAAAATACATTTATGTTTTCACAGGAGATGTACAGTTTCTGCGTGTTACATGCATACAGTCTTTTTCAAAATAAACGTACTCAGTAGAAATAACACTAACAATTTTAGATTTATTTCTTTAGGTTTAGGCAACAAAGGCGTATGATTAGGTTTCAAAAAAAGCATCATGGTTTGGCTTAAAATAAGTATGGTTCTTAATAATGTCATATCAAGTCGCAATATATGTCATGTCACATACATTACTAGTGTAGGAAACAAACAGTGGGCTCCCAGGTGAAAGTCTGGTGTTTGTTTGACCAATCCACCTTGTGACAGAAATAGTCTTCACCCAGTGTGTATCATACCATCGCGAAAGGTTTCTCTGTGTGTCAAACCACAGTGAAGCTCTGATTAAAACACACACAGATAGCCTGACTTAATTCTCTGGTCTGCATGCCTTTGCTCCACTATATCTTAACATAGCAAAAAGTGGTTGCTACTATATTAATGAATGAATGAATGTTGTATATAGAACCTTCAATTTATTCAGTGTAGCTTAATCAGCAGTAACTCTGCTTCTTGCATCTCACATTAAATATAATGGGTGCAAAATATGGGAAGGGACAGCATGGATGGAGTCACCAGAGAAGGAAAAAAAATGAGGGGAAAAGGAATTTGGTTTAGTCCAAGCAAATATACAGGACAGAATGAAGAAAGTGACAACCAGTCACAGCAGCTGAAGAGGGTTAATCCACCAGTTTAACCCATTTAATCTCTCTTTATATAAAGTCACACTGCTTGACTTGTTATGATGTGTTTTTTATATGGTATTTACTTTGACCTTACTCATTCCCACATATATCGCATGGTAAATTACACATATGTTGCTCTGTAGTCAAGAGATATGACATTCACACAAGTTCGACCCAGGCTGCCATGACCCGCTCTGCGCGCCCTGAGCTTGCCCGCGGCCAACTTGATTTATTTACTTATTTATTTTTTTCCCAACAAATCAGATGCCCCATGCTGCAGACCTCCCACTGATGGAGACCAGCTGAGTCTGACTCACTCACACTGCTGCTGGGCTCGCTGGTCACTGTTTTTAGCCTTTACAGACTCGTCTGTGAGGATAACAATAAACACCAAGCTCCTCTCTGCTGTCCTCTCCATTCGCAGCCAAGGGGACTACAGAGGAGCAAACGCACTGCTGATGCACAAGGAATAGCTAAAGAGTGCTGCATGGTGTGTGTCTTTGTATGTGTGTGCGTGACAGTTCAGTAGTAGTTTCTATGTTTAGCTAATTTGCCAGCAGTAATGCATCAGAGCCTCAGTTTTTAGTTGTTTTTCTGCAGGCTCCTCATCCATCTCTCCGCTCGTGTTTCCCCCCTTTGTTTCTCTTTTGTTTTTCTACCAAAGCCACCAGACCTCCTCTGTTTCCTCTTCCACATCATGCTGCTCCACCTGAATGATTTTCGTTTGTGTTCTCAGTGAGTTTTTTAATGTCAAATGACGTAAATTATGACCAGGTAGAATAAAGCCAAAACAAATTCTTCTGAGACAAAATGGTCTTCACAGTTCATGGTACAGTATGTGTGTGTGCAGTTGTGTGTTTGAGGAGCTGTCTTCATCGCCTGCAGTGATTAAAGAACGTTTGTGATGTTTGCGATGAAAAACTGATCTCTGCAATAGAGCTCAGAGCACGGGAGCTCAGGGATGTTGACTGAATGCCTGACTGTTTGTTCTGTCCAACAGGCTCATAGGACTGCATGGAGACACACACACACACACAAACACACGTCAGTATCACTACACGTGTTAGCTGTGTCTTTCAGCTGCCAGTAACACTCAACAGCTATTCATTTGTGGCAGTCTGCTACTTTGCCTTTTCACTCAGGCCTCTTCTTATTTCCCAGCATCCCTCTCTTCCTCATTCAGCCTCTCTCCTCGTCTCCCTGTTGGTTCTGTCCATTTCTACGTCCTCAGGCTCAAACTGCTGTCTTGCAGATAAAAAAAAGCATAGCTGCAGTGTGTGGATGCATGTCCAGTTGTGTAACAAGGCTGTTCATTACCATAATTTTTCTGCTTTTCTCTTCTTTTAATTGTGCTAGTCACAGGAGCTTGAATAGATTTAGTTCAAAGTAAAGACTACAGCTGTAGACTTTAGACTTTAGACCTAATGACTTGATTTAAGACTCAGCTGCTGTTGGACTTGACTCCTTAATACCTTGACTTCAAAGCATAAACATCTAAGTCTCATGTAACGGTGTAAGATCAATGCACTTCAGCACTGCAATATGTTATGTGATACTGCATCAATTTTAAAAAACACTATTTTTAATTGTTGACATTTTTTTTTCTTAATTTGTTTTCCTAGAAAGTCCTGTGAAGTTTTTTCTTTGTTGTTTTTTTTTTTTTTTTTACAGTATTTTTTTTTTTTCACTGATGCAGGAAAATGTTAATCCTTTCCTCAGACTGCACAAAATGTTGGATGCTACAAAGACTGATGAATACGAATACAGATTCCACTGTTCTGATTGCTTACAAAAGTTAACTCTTTAATGCACATGTCTGTGTGTTTTTTATACTATGACAGTTTTCCTAAAATTAGATTATAAAAATATTGTAGAAAATCACTTTGCTTGCTTACCTTATGTATCACAATATATTCATTTGTACCCCCTGTATCACAATACATATCATATTGACAGACTCTTGCCCATACTCAGCCCTAATCATGTACATTTTGACCTTGTAGAATCCTGGAACATTATCACACACATTAAATATTAATTTCAATCTTTACATTGAAAGGACAGTATCTCATTTAAGTAAAAGTGTTATTGCTGTACTGACCATGAAATGACACAACACTCTCTTCAAACATTTTGCTCTCAGAGTCCTAAAAGTATTGCATCTTGACTCGCAGTTTGTTTATAAAAAGTCATGACTTGACTTGGACTTGCTCTCGAGTCATGGACTTGAGGTCTGACTTGTGACTTACTTCAATAGATTTTGGAAAAATAGGCTGAGAAAGAGTCAAGAGTGAACCTTCATGCTCAAGTTCTAGCCCAACCAAGGTGTGATGTGTTCAGGAAATGGGGAGAAAATGGTTGGAAAGAATGAATGATAGAAAAACCACGGATTATTCAATATCAGGTGTAAATGTAATGGCAATACATCAGCATGTGTCCCATCTGAGGATCTGTCATTCACCTGAGACTTGACTTGGACTTGCCTCACAAGACCTTAATACAGTTATGGTTAAAAACGTGTATACAGCAGGTTGTGTGTCATTTGGGGGAACTACAGTCAAGTGCAAGGTACACATTTGTGAACTGATGCAAAATATAAAAGAGAGCAATGTTCTTATACAATCTCCCCAGAGTATACATCATTTACTTTTCCTTTGCTTGAAGCCTAAAATAGTGCCTGACAATACATGTCACCACTGACAACAGGTTAACAGGTAAAATGCCATAAAATGTGATTTACATGAAAAGTCCTTGTTTCTTGCACTTAGAAAATAAGATTCATTTTTGATTCAAAGACTGATTTTGGAATCCCTGTGCTGCTCAGATGGCCTTAGCTTGCCAAACTAAACCATAAAGAGGTTATGATGCAGAAAAGCACCTTGACAGGAGAATGTGCCTGTCAGAATAGTGCATACATAATATAAACAGTCAATCAATTTGCATTAAATTATCCTACAAAATGTAGATAATCATATTATTTAGGTCACATTATTATTTCATGATTTTCAAATCTAACGTTTAGTTCTGCAAATACACTTGCAAACATGCTGCAACAGCTTCAAATAAGACTTATTCTTATAAAGACTGGTTTGAAAATGTGACAAAAAAAGCCCCCTGATCATTCACTAAACCCCTTCCCTCAACAGAGATTTAAAGATCATTGCTTGACAACTGTAAAAAGGAACAGCAGGCCATCAAGCTTTGGATTTCTGGACATGTTGTAGTGATGTGCATATCTACCAGATGAGTCTGTTGTTGTTTTAATTGGTCTGGCAGATGTGTCTGGTCCGCCTCCTCTTTGGATAGCAGCAACTCAAGATTTGATGAGCCAATTACAACCATTTATCAACAACCATTAATCTAATATGGGTCATGTTGAGACAATGACTTTAAAGAGGAACGCAGTAAAGGCACTTTTTAAGGTCAACAAGTCGATCAAAAACATTCTGGCCATTCCTGTTGTTTCAGATATTTTAGTAGAGTGACTAACTTTACTGAAACAAACACTGCTACACAGTCCATCTCTGCATGCTGTAGTCTGTTTACATTTGTCCATCACTCAGCTCTATGTCTCTCTATGCTCTGATTGGTTGTAGGTCTGTCCGATTGAGTCATTTTGATTTATGTCGATAACGCCCCTTTAAAATCAAAAATGAACTGAAGTGTTATAAAAAGTCCCAACTGGTCCAGTCACAGGGTCCAGATTTTGCATTAGTCATTAGTTCAAGGTTCACACAGTTTAAATATTCAGCATCATACCTGCATTAGGCCATGTCCTCAAGCTAGTTTGATGTCTCTGTCAAGTAGCTGTCCGTTAGTCGCTCACTGTACAGCAGGAACAGCACTTCAAAATAAGAAGTTTACTGTACTTCTAAATAAAGTGTGGTTTAACAAACTTGAAACACTTGTGTCACTTGCGATCCATTCAGAATGGACCTGTGATCCACCATTGGACGGTAACCCACCAACTGGGAACCACTGCTTTATAGATCATCAACTGCTGAGTTTTTGTTTCCGACTATTACCATAAAATCATGTTAATAACCTTTGTGTGAGTTTTTGTTTTGAAACAAATCAACTAAAATATTTTTAAAAAGCCAGATTAAGATAGAGTTTTCAACCAACTCAGAGTTTATTGTGTCCAATTTGTTGAATCAAGTTTCTGGTCTTTTTTTGCCAGTCTTTATCACAAACGCTCAACATACAATATCAAAGTTAACCAAAAAGTAGTGTAGTAAAAGTAGTGCCAAATAGAAGAGACAACAAAAGCAAAACAAGTGTAATGTAAAATAAAGTAGGAATAAAGATGTAAGTGACATATGACAATAGCTACACTTAAAAACTTTTAAGTTGCTGCATACATTTATTGTTTTAATAGCTTTTTTGTTTAGTGACAAAGAAATCACTGACACAACACTGGTCCATTCCCTTTATAAATACATATAACTGAGTATTTTTGTTTGTTACTTTACATTTGTAAATGTGGAATTTGGCAAGTAAAATTTGATTTATAAAGAATATGCATTACACTTTTTCACATTCATTTGTTATCGCAGGGCTGACACATAGAGACAGACAACCATTCACACTCACATTCACACCTTTTTAGAGTCACCAATTCACCTGCATGTCTTTGGACTGTGGGAGGAAGCTGGAGTACCCAGAGAAAACCCACGATGTCATGGGGAGAACATGTTAACTCCCCACAGAAGGGCTCCCCCAACCTGGGTTCGAACCAGCAACCCTCTTGCTGTGAGGCGACAATGCTAACCACTGCATCACCAAAATAGGTAGTTTTCTCTGCTGGGTTATTGCAGGCTTAGACTTATTGTTTTATCTACAGTCTGAATTATTGATGTCTTTTTTTATATCCCTTTGTACACACACACACACACCCACACACACACATCTGCTTGACACTTGAGGATGAACAGTCATGTGACGGAAAAGGTTGTAAACTCTCTCCGTATGAAATTGTGTTCTTCCTGTAACGCAGCGGCTGGGATTAGCCTTGGAAATAGGAGCTCTTCCTCTCTGCGTCTCCCTCTCTCTGTCCATCATCATTGCCAACTGTCAGATGCTGCTGTCATCCTCAGCCGTCCCTTCATCTGTCTCTCTAATGGGAATCCCCCTGTTTTCTCTTCACACAGCCCTTATTTCAACAATCCCTTGCTTTTTTTCCTCGTTTCCTTGTCCCATTTCTCAGTCTATCTCTCCTCCCCCTCTGACACACATAGAGCTTTGAGGTGTCCTATTAATTGCGTTATATAAATTCAATTTTTTATTATTATTTAACGAGTTTCACTTTACCACAGTAACCAGGGGAAAAAGCTGAGTCCAAACTTAATTCTCACTCCTGGGTTTTTTTCCCCCCGATGCTGCGTAGCTGTCCCTGTTTGGGTTTTTTTTTATGTGGCAGACTGTCAGATTTTTTCCAGAAATGTCTCACCTTTGTCATTCTAACCTAACCTCTCTCTGTCTCCTCCCGCCCCTTCCTGTTCCCTTCTTCCCCCTTTTTCTCTCTTTTTGATAGTGATGTGAAAAGTGCGGCGAGACTGAAGGCTCTGCTGGTTCGGAGAGGTCCTCTGTCTGCAAAGGTAGAAAAGTTTTTTCCTCCTTCCTCGTCGCCTCTGTCTGCTTTCCATTCTGCTCTCTGTCTCTGCTGGTGAACGCCAACCTTCGCTGCTAGATGAAAACACGTCAGCAGAATACAAAACATTGCTTTAACAGTCCAGACAGAAAATGGCACGCAGCAAATATTAGGAATAAACTTAACACGTACAGTATGCTTACAAGGCTTGCATGCAGCAGAACAAGTGCACACTCACACACTCACACACGTACACACACATCATGCTCTAGAGTGAACAGGATATTCATCATGTGATTTTCCCGTTATTTCCTTTGGGAAAACGTTCCTGACACAAATACAAGAGTGTATTTTGTATTGGGTGTGTGTATGTGTGTGTGTGAGAGAGAGAGAGAGGAGGTGCAGAAAATCCTATTTTCTTTCCCCTTTATGAGAAATTGCGAGCTGTCAAAGGTTTAAGGGTTACAGCCACCCAAGGACGGCAGGATTTGGAACAGAAAAACAGATGCTTGTTGTACAGGCACCTTAAATCTCAGTGCGTCTATAGTTTATCATGTTTACCTTATCGAGCAGTACGCTGTGTATTTTGTAGCATCTTGCGTATCAAGGTCTGCCCCCCCCCTAACTTTGTCCCATCACAGCATCAAGTTAGTGCAGCAGGAGCAGTATGAAATGAGGTTCATCACATGATGTTGTAGCGTTCTGTAAGGGAGGAGCACCCAGAGCGTTAGCAGCTGTGTTTCAGTGTTGAGGTTTCCTCAAAGCACAGAATTAATTCTCTCAAATTAATATTGTTACAGTTACATACACTCACACCTGTAAGCTGCTCAGCACAGCCAGTCTGATGTGTTGGTGGCTGAGCGGTGTGGAGCAGTAGTTAAGGGTGTTGCTTAAGGGCATCTCAGCAGTGGTGATGCTACTTTTTCACTTTCTCCGCCCAGATTTATCCTGTCAGTCACGGCACAGAGCTGTAGCTATCACTGAGGACACTGAGGCTGTATCCTCTGTATTTTTCTCTGGGATTTTGAGGTTTTGGCAACCTGGGGTGGTGATATTCTACAATTAAAAAAAAACTTATTTCATAAGAATCCCAGTATGTTTAGACTCGATATATTTCAAGTTGACTCTTTTCCTTAGCAAACAGTTCAAGAACTTATCCACCAGGATGTTATTTTGGGCAGCAAGGAGGGAGCTTTGAAACAGCCTTCATGTTTCAAAGCCTTCATCCTGGACCTTCATGTTGGGACGTAAGATTAAAAAAAATATATAACTGAACAGATAAGTGAATAAATAAGATATGAAATAATCAAGAAATTTCAATAGTCTCTCTTTTTGGTGTCTGGGTGGGCGTGATGAGGGGACTTGGACTCAGCTCGGCACTGGAGGTCACTAACCTGCTTTGCTAACCTTTAGGCTACTGTTGCCACAATGGATGATGTCATTTTGGCTGTCCTTCTTTAACCTTTCCATTTTTTGGCTGCAAGTGTATCTCTGTGTGGTGGAGCAACCCTGTCTCCTAAATCACATTTGTATGGTACTAAACTAAACTAAACAAAATACTACAATCATGTGCCATGTAGGCTTCGGTCAGGAGCTGTTTGGGGAGGATGGTGGCGTACAAAGAGCAGGCTCTTGACACTAGAACTTTGGATTTGTGTCCACACTCCTGTTTTAGGTTTAGGCAACAAAAGCATTTTGGTTAAGGTTAGGGAAAGATAATGTTTTTGGACAAAGCTTAGTAAACAATGTAATTTAAAAAAATGCAAGATTGCTTATTTTGGCAGAAAACAACTGAACATTTTGCTGATTATGTTAATAGTAAACATAATTTGCTCTGCATTATGTTTCCCTAAAACATATTTGCGTTTCAATTAGTTTAATATAAATGTAGTATTGAGGAGACAGGGCTGGATGAAGGGAAAAATGATAATGTTTCCTTTAATATCCCCTCCCATATAATGTAGATCTGTCTTCTTCAGCACCATGGACAGCACCATGGATTTATCAATACACAGCACTGTTAGACTACTGATATTTCAGAGCCGTGGTCGGGGCAATAGATTGTGACTCATACAAACCTCAGTCATGTAAAGAATCAATAAGTCAGGCAGACTAGACCAACGTATTCAGCCAAACAACCTCTCTGCACTCTCTCTGTTACTAGGGGATAGAGATGGGGGATGGCAGGTTAACAAGGGGCGTGCATTTTGGTCATTTTGGTAACAAGGCGCAGGCAGACATATTGGTTTTGAACTGCCCGTGGGAAAAAAGGACATGAAAGAGTCTGTCCATTCTTGATTAAATGTTCTGTTTTTACAGTGTACTTTTTTCTCATGTGAAATGACTCTTATTTCTACGACTGTTGTCTCGTCTCTCTCTTCCCCATGTGTGTATCTCATTCATATCGAGTCACACTGCTCACTGGAATGCACAGATTTGATGGCTGAGTGGCATCACGTTTGATGATTTAACACAGTCTGTCAGTTTCCTGGTTGCTGAACCAGTGCTACAAATGCTGCACTGGTTAAAATAGAAATGCTCTGTCATGTTTAAATAATTTTCAATAATGAGTTGGTGAGGTCTGGGTTCGGACTCTGTGGCAGGTTAACAAAGGGGGCACATTTTGTTCATTTTGCTTACTAGGGGTAATGGCGTGCCCTCTTCGTCTCTACTAAAATATCTACTTGACTCCACTCTACGTGAGTCTCACTGGTAGAGACTTTGTTTGATTTTGGACTGTGATTTAGGGGTTAACTTTTGCTACCTTTAAAGTGGCTGTGGTTGATATTTTTAGTTCAATTTTTTGTTTCACAGTCAACATGTTGCTGTTTTAGTTCAGAGTCACGTAGCATTGTTTCCAGGCACAGCACAGGAGTTTGTGGAGACCAAAGACAGATTTATCTTTGCCAGGTGGCCAAAAACAATCTGTGTACAAATGGATGTTAATGTTGCTCAGTAGCTGCTGGATGTGTGACCACTAGGCAGTTGTTTGCTAATAAGTTCCCCATATCAGCTGAAATAACAATATATGTTGTTCATACAAAGGAAAAGCTTAATTCATAGGCCATAACAGGCATTTCTCCTCAGTTGATACACTTAGTCAGGTATGACCAGTAGCTTATGGTGGCTAATGTTACCAAACTTCAGATAGACATTGATGTGCAACTGACACTAGTGAGACAGTTTTTCTGAAAGTTCTCTCTTTGTCCTGCTGTCACATCACATTTCAGCATTTACCACTCCCCTGTAACTGGCAGTGTTCAGCAAAAAGGTGATCGTATGTTAGCATTGTTTTTCATGCCCCCATGTGGCTAAAATATAAATTATTGTAGGTTTAATATTCCGATGCCTTTCAAGTTCACATCTTTATTCTTATCATATGCACAACAATCGCAGCAAAGCCATCATTGATGATGAAAATCTTAGGCCTCAGGCACCCTCCAACAGTGCTCATTAAATATCTATAAAGAAAGAAAATCAAATGAAAAAAAAAGCAAAGTCAGAATTTAAGACATCAAATAGTGCAAGTTAAAATATAGGGTTAAAGTTTGAACATAAATAAAACAAAGTGGGATCAATTTGTAGACAGTGCTGCCAAAGAATAAACTGAATGTTAAGAGGGATGTAGTAAATCTAAATAAATAAATGTATACGCATAATGACAAGTAATCAATATATATACACAGAGGTGTGAACAGTTTGTATAACAGTAAATAAAGTGTGTGAAGGCAGTGACAAGTGATGAGCTCAAGAGTTTAATAGTCTTATTCCCTGCAGAATGAAGCTGTTCCTGAGCCTGATGATAACATACTTCATTAAATAAAATATATTTTTTCTCATTGTATGCAGTAATAATTCATCTGATGGAATACATTTAATTATACTAATCAAAAATGTTCCTTCTGATGTGTGGGTGAGGGGATCCTGGGGATTCATTTTACAACTAAAAAAACACTTGTAATTTTACACTTATTTTTTTATTTTTATTTATTTAAATTTTCAACACCTGCCCTGTTGTCTATCAGAGCTGTGCACAAAAAGAGATTCTTAAAGCAAAACTAACAGCAGGAGAGTTATATATGATAACTTCTAGCCTGTCTGCCGTGATCAATAATTTCTTCAGCTTCACCTTGGACTCTAAATTGCAATCACAGTCACACTGCGGGAAGTCGACGGTTCAACGTAGAGATATCACAGAGACCATCGACAACATTCATGTGCAGCTGAAAAATGCCGGTCTTCATCACCGAGGGAAGAGATGAGATAAAGATAGAGAGAACATCATCATTATCATCACTTCCATCTCTTAGATTGTCACTGTGACCTTCATCATTCATCAGTTTAATCATAATCATCATTATTCCAACCTCCACAACTGTGCACGCCATTGTTGCTCCGTCCGTCCCCGAGTTATTCCTGTCGTGTCTCCGCCAAACAGCGCCTACGATCTCATGTGGCCTCCTGCCCTCGTCTGTCAGCATTTACACACCAAATGACGTTTGACCAGGATTCAAGGCTTTTCTATTCCCATCTCTGATGCATGTGAATGACCTGTTTGTGTACGTCTGTCTGCGTGTGTCTGTGTGCGTGTGCAGGGGACGTGTATGTGTAAGGGTGAGAGTAATGAGGTGATTTTTATTTGTCCTCCCTGTCCTCTTGCCCTGTCAAGACCACAGATTCAATTTGTGTTTTGAGATAGAAAGAGAGAGATAGAGTGTGTGTTTGTGTGTGTGTGTGTGTGTGTGCGCGCATGAGAAAGAGAGAAATTCCTGCCAAAGGATTCTCATCTTTGAGCCCAGAATCAGAGATGGATGCAGAGATGAACGCTATTTTTTGCCAGGCTGTGTTTACCTCTGTGTGTGTGGGAAAGAAGATGGAGAGCTCAAATTTAACAACTTGGCATAAGCTGGTGTGTGTGTGAGAAAGAGAAGAAAAGAGGGATGGAGGGAGGAAAAAGGGGGCAGGAGAGAGGAAGAGAGGGGTGGCTGGGTGTGAACAGAGGAGTGCGTGGAGAGACGAGGGATTTGGGGGAAAGTGGAATTTCAGATTACAAGAGGGCAGATATATCTGACAGGAGAGACAAGTGCTGCTCTGAGCATCTTTTGGAACTCAGCAGGCGGATGAATAAATGATACATATGCACAAAAACAATGCATATGTCACTTTCACTCAGTAGTTGATATTTATGAAGAAAAAGAGTCGTGATGCGAACGCACATTTTTTCATCAGTGTGTACAGACTATGTGCTGTGAAATTTGGGCACCATAATATGAGGCATCTTAAAGGTGAACTGCAGAGTCAGGCCGGTTTTATTTGAATTAACTAGGAACCACAGTCTTTTCATGTTTTCAGCAAGTATTTTCTAACATGTACACTGTGTTTAGAAAGAAACTCTGATTTTACTTCACCTGGAATTTAAGTAGTATACACTCAGTTATCAGTTTATTAGGTACACCTAGTATTAACTAATGCAGCCTAATACACAGTCCTGCAATGAAGCCTCCCTTCATGAACGTTATTGTTTTTGTTGAAACTGTTTTAGAGAGGTGTCAATTCAACTTTATGATCACTTTGAAGGCTGCAGTTTGAATTGTATTGCATTACTCAGAGAAGTATTTCAGTCATTTAGCTCCACTTATTGATATAATAGGGGTGGACAAAATCATATAATCTGTGTATGGTACCAAAACTTTATGCTTCATTCAGTTGAAAAAACTTTGTCTGTTTGGACAGTCCAGGCAGCGTTTGTGTCTCCCGTCAGATGTGATTGTGAAAAGAAATTGGTTATTGAACAGACGGACAGGCTAAGGTAGAGGCTCGAACTCAAGCTGTTGCACAGTAGTTACAAAAGAAACCATAATAACACGTCCCTTAAGTCAAATCTTTATTTGTAGAGCACAATAACAAACAACTAACGCTGACCAAAGTGCTTTACAAACAGATTCAATAAAACAGATGCATGATCAAATAAAAAAAGGAATGCTCAAGTAAAAACAGTCAAATAAGAGAATATAAGTTAATTTATAAAAGCATTCAACATCCTGATAAAATCTTCACACCACAACAGTACTGCACAAACAACAAAATAAAATACAAGCAAATAAAAGAAAAACACAGCGTGGTCTCTGTCAAACATGTCATCATGATGATAATGAAAAGGCTATGGAAAAAAGGGTCTTAAGATCAAGAGCTGAAAACGCTCGACCTCCTTAGGTTTTCAAGTGAGTGTGTAGAATGGAGAGCAGTGATTGGTCACCAGGTCTGAGGGGTCGGGAGGTGGAATAGGAGATGAGCCAGTCCATGCAGAGCTAGAAGAACAAACTAGAATTACTGAAACATGGTTGTATGCCTCCCACACACATTTTGTCACACACATCTTTAACCCAGCAGCACAGAGGATCTTTATAATCAGCACAGTTTCAACCAAAATTAGTGTCACCAGTTCAGTATCTGACCAAATGATATCCCTTCTGTTCCTGAGTTATGTGGTTGAATAACGGCCTGAAAACATTATGATGTCACACTGAAGTTGACTTTTGACCTTATGAATATAAAATGCCTACACTGAATTCTAAAATTATGGCCAAAAACATGTTTTTTTAGGTCAGGGTGACCTTTGACATTGGACCACCAAATTCTATTCAGTTCAGCATTGAGTCCAAGTGGATGTTTGAGCCAAATTTGAGGAAATCCTCCCAAGGCATTCTTGAGATACTGCACTCACGAGAATGGGACAGACTGACCAACAACCCGAAAGCATACACGTCGAGGCATAATAGAAGAATCTTAAATAAGTTCTGTACTTCACTGGTAACCAGTGAAGAGAGACCAGTATAGGGCAGATATTTCTGGTACCAGTGAGGAGTCTTTTTGCTCCGTTAACACTTAACTTACATTCTGCTTTTGCAATACTTACCCTGCAGAAATGTGTGACATGTAGAGGAAGTCACAACAAAGGCTTGAAGACTTCACTCACTAGTTAAAAAAACACATGCCTACACATTTTAAATTTGGACCGGGTAAAATCCTGGAATAAGGAAAACAAACATGATAGCAACAGTCAGGACTTCCATGATCACAGCCTGTGTATTTGTGCATTTTAAGTTTTTTATTCTCAGTGATGTAAAAACACTTGACGCAGCTGTAAAACCAACATATTGTGATGCTGTGCCATTTTAATGGTCAACATGACAAGATGTGACTTGACTCTTGCTCATGCTGGTAGAACACGACATACAAACATTTCTGGGACTAATCAAAGTATTGCCATGCACTGCCACCGAAGGTCAAAACCTCCACAGCATCCCTTTATTCTGTTCACAAGGTTGAGTCTTGAGGTCTCAATGGAGTTTCACACAGTGTAATTTCTACAAGCATGATTTTTATTCAGACAAGGAGTAAACAGCTGTACACATCAGTCCCAACGTGCAGTAAAACACACACCAGATCATAAATTATACTCGTTCCTGAGTGATCAATCACGAGGCTGTTATGACTCGCAGTATGTAATGGTGCGTAATGATACAATGGCTGCTGCGGGGCTGTTAGTGTATGCTGACTACACAAGACTGAAGATAGAGCAAGTCTGATTTTCTGGCCTACGATGATGATTGAAGTAAATGCTCAGAGCAGGTTAAATGGAGGTGCGTCAGTGCTCAGTCATGTCGGAGGCTGTGAACTGTGCACGGGTTGAGCTCATTATTAAGTTAACGCTCATGTATAAATAAACAAGAAAACGCCCAGGAAATAAAATCTGTGTTAATTTGAAGGTATATTATGCAGGATTTTCCTTAAAAAAAAAAAGCAATGTATGGACTCATACAGAGGTAATATCTCTCAAAAATTCAAAATTGTATTTTATAGTATTTTCTATTTTATTTTGGAAACGAACAGTGAAGTTCAACCAATCTTTTTTTTATGTATAATTTTTGCTTTCTTCTTCTTAAAGGGACTCACTGGTGTTTTCTCCATTATAATTACATTCAGAGGGCGTAATTGGCATGAAAGTTTCAAGCACAATGTTGACAAAGCATCAAAATACAATTTGTCCAAATATTTGCACAGTCAACAATAGTGTTACAAAATTAAGATTGATATAAATTAATTTTGAATAGTATATATAGAGTATTATGTGCATGTGTTTGTTTGTATGTGTGTGTGTGTGTGTGTGTGGACTCTCAACCTGAAGCATTTTTAACACTTTTTACCACAGACTATGGTGAATAGCAGCAGAACCATTTTTGTGTGCATGGAAACACAAATTCAGGTGAAAATCAGCTCAAACCAGACCTCCTTTTAAAAAGGAAAGGTTTTATCAACCTGTAAAAAATGCTGCATGTGCATGTCTCTAGCTTTGTGCATACACAACTTTCCTTGTCTCTCTGCTCTTGAAAATGCCCTCGCCACAGTATGAACAGGCCCCTTAAGGAACTGAAGCAGCCCCATCATGTTTTGTAATTGGCCCATTGTGTCTCTGTCTTCACCAACCAGACCTCATCACCTCAGAGGGATGTTCAGTGTAGTTCATGTTGTGTGTAGTGTGGCTCCCTGGCCCTTGGAAGTCGCTGGTTTTGTGCAGAGTGTGTATGATTAATTAAACAGCACACTCACTGTCTAAAAGGGCTGGGCACTATATACAAATTACATCGATATCATGATATGAGACTAGATATGGTCTTAGATTTTGGGTATTGTAATATTGTAAATGTTGTCATTTGCTGGTTCCAAAGCTGTATTACAGGAAAGTGATGTCATTTTCTGAACTCACCAGACTGTTCTAGCTGTTCTGTTATTTGTCTCATTACTGACGATTATTTATCAAAGTTTTCTTTGTGTAAATAAGTACCAATAGTCAACCCTACCATACTGATATCAAGGTATTTTGTCAAAACTATCATGCTGTTTGATTTTCTCTATATGGCCCAGCCCTAGTCCCAAAAACTATTTGTGGAGAAATAAAGAAAAGATGAGACTACACTACAAGTGTCCTTTCATCCATTCACATGCTGGCTGTAAATTACTGGGAGCCAAAGTTAAGCGATATCCCCCAACAACTTTGGAACGGTCTCAAACTCTCTGTTACATGGCTCCGACCCCTGGACCTTAATCTGACAGATGGCACGGGAGCCAAGATAAAGAGTGAAGAGTTTCCTTTAATAAAGCTCACATTGACTTGATGAAGTAGGGAGAAGAAGT